>CM051237.1:448534474-449234474 GCA_027917425.1 Gastrophryne carolinensis
TGGATGCCCCGCGGGGAGGGATCGGATCGGCCCGGGAATCTTATAGATTCCTGGGCTGATCCCGCTGGGTGTTGGTCCACTTTAATAACTTCCTAACATTTTATAAAGAAGAACATCAGAGTCAATGCCGTCAGAGTTCCTCTCCGTGGGGCATCCCGCATTTTGTGAAATCCCCCGATTGCAATGTTCACTCACCGCATCAGTGCGCTCTGGCCACATCCCCACTCACCTCTAGCTGTGTACAAGCCCATGGCCGACCTTTCTGGATGGGTGGTGCCACAGCTGCAAGGTGGGTGGGGGGTGCGGCTGGTGGTGCCACTCGGCTTAGCCGTCAGAGGCGCAAAGGGAGCCGCATGACAGCGAGCGAGGGCGACGCTCAGCCAATCAGCACACTCGCTCCCGCCCGAATCTGAGCCGTGGGGGCGGAAGGAAGGAGAGTGAAACGGGCCGACCTGGGGGTTACACACAGTGGACCTTCCCAATTCAGGATGCCGCCGCACAAAAGTTAAATTCCTGTGTTGTTCCTCTTTAAAGCACAACAAAACCCAAGGCAGTCGGCTTTGGAATCTAAAAGATTTCAGGGCCGGCCACTGGCCTTTCCCTGGGACATCCGAGTATAGGTTGTGGTGGGAGCGCGTGCTCCGCTAGGAATGTGCCTGCTCTCGCTCCCCATTGAAGCCTATTTGCCGAATGACTATTTTAGTGCTCTCTGAGGATCTACATAGGCCCTTATTTAACAAGGGATAGCGCCAGGTAGCGAATGGTAATGACGCTCACCGCAACGAGAACGCCGGCTCCCCTCCGCAATCACACATTTATCAAGCCGATCCTGCTTAGCGACTGACAGAGCGCCAGATAGCGAATCATTCATCATTATTCCAGCCTCACCCCACAGCGCCAGCGAGCGACCTTGAACAGCGACAGGTATGACCTCTCGCTACCTGGCGCTCTCCAATGCATTTCAATGGAGCAATCTTTAAATATTCATAATTAATTGCTATTAATTTATTTATTTTTTTTTTTTTAAATGTCAAAAATTCTGTGACCACTTCTGCAATGTTAGATTTTTTTTTTAAGGTAAAAAAAAAAAAAAAAAAAAATTTGTGCAGAATTGATATTACAGGTCTCATATTAATGTATTCATATTACTAAATGTTTTGAAAAACATGTTTTTTTTTTCTAAAAATATGGTTGTTTGGGGGTTAAAAAACTACTTTTAATCCAGCGCCGTCAGCGCTCTGGGGTTTAAACAAGCATTTCACTGCGCGAGAATTTTTGTAGCGTGATTTGTTAATGAATATGCTGGGAGCCGTTCGCTATGGCCATTCGCTGTCATGCGCTCCCATACAGTGCGGAACCTGTCAAACAGCGACTCCTAACCCCGTATTCAACATTACCGCACACCGACTGAGTCGCTGTCAACAGCCGAACAACGGCCAAGCACAGCGAATACTAGCGGGCGCTGTGAAAATACCGCTACTGTCGCTCATCCGTCGCTACCTGGCGCTATTAATGAATCGGTCTCATAGTATGTTCTCTAGTTTTGAGCAACACTAAAGCTCCTTCGAAAAGGGATTCCACAGTTTGGCCTTAGGGGCTAAATCCCCCTGCCAAGTTGTAAGCCATATGGCTCTTCTGGCACAGTTGATTAGAGCTGTAGCCCTTGCGCTAGCGCGGACTCAGTCGAGGCATCCTCTAAGAAAGAAATGGCTCTGAACATGGAAGGTAACATGTCTAGAATAGTCTGGGTGTTTCTTTCTCTATGAACCTTTTTAGGTTGGAACGCCAGGACTCGGGCAGGCTGATTCATCATTAGCGCCAGGTAGCGACAGATGAGCGTCTGTAGCAGGCATTTTCAGAGCGCCCGCTAGTAGTCGCAGTGCTCGGCCGTGAGTCGCTACTGTATAGCGACTCAGTCGCTGTTCAGTAATGTTGAATACATTGTGAGGAGTCGCTATTTGACCAGTACAGCGCTGTATGGGAGCGCATGTTAGCGACTGCTCATAGCGACCGACTCACACCATATTCAGCAAAAAAACAGCCTCACAAATCTCTGGCGCTGAAAAATACTTGTTTGTAGCCCAGAGCGCAGGAGGCGGTGTGTTTAAAGTCTGTTTTCAAGCATCTATCCACTAGTAACAAAGCGAAAACATATGGAATTACATTGTAACAACATTGTAACATGAACACTTTAATGGCAGACCTGTAATATCATTTCTGAGGAAATATATAAAAAATGAAAAAAATATGAAAAAACTGCTTATTCAATGCCAGAAGAGGTCACAGAATTATTTGTGATTTTTTTGGAAAAAAAAACCAGTTTAAAGAGAAGAAAAGGATCGTCCATTGAAAGTATGGGAGAGCGACAGGTAGCGAGAGGTCATACCTGGCGCTGTGCAAGTCTGAACGCTGGCGCTGTTCGCTGAGGCTGTGAAAATGATGAATCAGACGCTACATGGCGCTATCCCAGTCGCTAAACAGATTCTGCTTGATAAATGTGTAATTGCGTGCCGTGCCCGGCGTTCACCAGTCGCTACCTGTCATTAACCAGCCACTACCTGACGCTATCCCTTCTTAAATAAGGGCCTAAGTTTCTGGCCACGCAGTCTGAGGCTATAGTAGGTTTAAGTGAAGGATCCTGCATGCCAAGCTCTTCTAAGGATGCCCTCTGTGCATCTATCCAAAGGCTCTCGAAAAAATTCCCGAGTCCTCAAAACTGAGGTCTGCAGCACGTGAAACCTGCGCTAGGAATGCATCTAGTCTGGGGCACTTGGTAAACAGAGGATTCTATCTCCTTAAGGGGGGAACTTTCTTTTTAATGATTTTTTTTAGGAAAATCTTCTTTTCTGGTAACTGCCACTGCTTTCTAATAACATCAAGGAGAGCAGGGTGAACAGGAAATATTTACCTTTCCTAACTAACAATTTGTGATACAAGGGATCCTGAGCAGACATAGGATGCTCCTCATATCTGAATTGTATCATAAACATCCTGCAGCAGGGCCAAGGTTTCTTCTGAAATCTTGTTTCTGGAGCCCCTAGTTTCTCTCTCAGTATCAGCCAACCCCAAACCCAGAATTGAGGGAATCTTCATCTGAGGATGTGATGCCATCACAATACGCTGACTCAGCCGTATTGCTGGAGATAATGGGGGTAGGTGCAGTGGGGCTGACTCGGACTGTATCTGCTGGGGCCTGGCTGATCAGCACTGGGGCCTGGGTGGGAGTAATTTCTCTGGAGGTAGACACCATGGCCCCGATAGTAGACCTAAAGACTTTTAGAGTAGAGGCTATATCGGACTGCATGTTGCCCATCAATTGAAAGACTTTAGAGCAGTAGTCCTCAAACTTCCTCCTCAAGGGCCGAGACAGGCCAGGTTTTGCAGCTCTCCACGCTACTCCACAGGTGAATTAACTGGCGCTCAGACAGAGCTATAGCCCTAATTATTACATCTGTGCATCAGCATAGAGAGCTGCAAAACCTGGCCTGTCTCGGCCCTTGAGGAGGAAGTTTGAGGACTACTGCTCTAGAGGTTTTTCAGTGTAGCCCACGATTTCAGCTGTAGGAGCAGCAGTTGTATAATTGCTCTTATAGACATGAAGTGTGTAAATCTAAGCCCATTTTAGCCACCCTTTAATAGAGGCCCTGAGGAAAAAGTGGGGAGATGTAGAGACGCCTGCAGTCACATAGCCGATCTCTTGTAACCAGAGCTATCAGGATGACAAATGCCTCCCTCCTCTAAACCCTCGGCATTACCTAAAAGCAGGTCAGCCTCAGTGTCAGCGACATTCTGGGCCAATTCCAGGAACAGTTATATCACACTCACAACTGTTTTATAAGATTTACTTGTAACGCTCTACAGAAAACTAAAGTGTACCTCTAAGAATGACTAAAGTTCCAATCCCACTGCAGATTTGAGGCCAACAAAGCTACAAATCTCCTCAAATGGAAATACATATATACCGTATTTGCTGGCGTATAAGACGATCCCCCAACATTTCCACTCAAAATATAGAGTTTGTTATATACTCGCCGTATAAGACTACTCCCTCTTCCGCACACCTTCCACACACGTCACCGTCACTCCGTCACAATGTGTTGAACAGGTGTAGGGTTTCCTGAAATCGGACACAGTAGTAGTGTTTTCACAGCCCCTGGAAGTTAAGGGTTAAGACAGGCTGACCCTGGGTTTTAGATTCCCACTAGCTGTAGGTTCAGCATACCTCCCAACTTTTCAGAATGGGAAATGGGGACAATAAGTAAATTAAGCCACGGCCCCTCATTAATTGATGGATAGGAGATAGGATATAACAGTTACAATAATAAAACACTTTGAATAGTCAAATGAATCATTTATTGCTGCAGATATGCATGTTACACCTCAAAGAGGGACACATGACGCCAACGAGGGACAGGGGGACACGCCCTTCAAATAGGGACAGTCCGTTCAAATCAGGGACACTTGGGAGGTATGGTGTAAATAAAATAGACATCTCCACACAAGTCCCCCAAAAATAAGCCGAGCTGTGTGTGAGGGGCACACTGCACAGGTGAGGCAGGCATTGGGTCAGGAGGTCACATGATAGGGCAGCAGTGAGGAGCCCCTCACACACAGCTCGGCTTATTTTGGGGGGACTGAGTAAAGCGCCTTTGTTTCACACCCATTAACACACATACACACTACCTGGATGCCCAGACGGGGCTTTACAGGGCACCGAGCACCGTCCTCTCCTCTCCACAGTTCAGTTATCGCGGCTTTCCTCCTCATAGGTAACCCGAAGCAGCGTCGCCGACTGGCAGCCAATCAGGAGTGAGCTTACAACAGATGCCGGAAAAAGGCTGTGAATGTAGAGGGGATTGGAGGCCGGGCTGCGCGCCGCCCCTCCCCAGCCCCCGCCCCCGCTCTTACTTCCTTTTGTAGAGCCAAAGCGCCGCACTGGCAGGGCAGCAGGCAGGAGGAGACACGGAATAGCGGGACAAGGAGCCTTCTTGCGGGACAATCCCGCGAAAATCAGGACGGTTGGGGGGTATGCAGAAGGAGAGAATCTGAAGGTATGTCACCCGTGCACCTGGCGTATAAGACGACCCCCCCCCACTTGGAAGCATGTTTTTCAGGGGCAGAAAGTCGTCTTATACGCCAGCAAATACAGTACCGTATATACTCGAGTATAAGCCGAGTTTTTCAGCCCACTTTTTGGGCTGAAAAAAGCCGCCTCGGCTTATACTCGAGTCAGAAGGACTCAGCTGTCTCATACACACACACATTCATGCTTACTTTCATGCTGCCGCCGCTCTCATACACACAAACACACACACACATTCATTCTTACCGGCACTTCCTGGCTGTTGCGCGCTGGTCGTCGGTGGGCGTGCCCCAGATGGCCAGCGTCCATTGTTTTCATTGGACGGTGGCCACCTGGGACACGCCCACCGACGACCAGCGCGCAACAGTCAGGAAGTGCCGGTAAGAATGAATGTGTGTGTGTTTGTGTGTATGAGAGCGTATTAGAGCGGCGGTGGCGGTTGGGGCGACGGCGACAGGAACAGCAGGGCCCTCCGACCATCGGTAAGTGTACATGTGACTGGCAGTAAGGCCCGGGCGGGGTGGGACGCAATCTGCCGATTATCTACAGTGCCACACTTGTATCGATCATCAGGGATAAAAGGTGGGTATAGAGTTTTGTTTTCCTGAACAATGACTTTAACATGCTAGAACTCATCACACAATCAGGATGCTAATTTTGTCATGTTAAGGCATGGGCAGGATATTTGCCCAGGTTTGACATTTAGACAATTTCAGCCATATGAAAATCCAAGCAGCACTACTTATGGCAACCAGGGAACGTGGGAAAATCTATGGGTTTAAATAGACAGACACATGACTTTCTGTGTTTTCTCTTGTCAATGTTCATTGATATGAATTTAAAGCAGCTATTTGGACGCTCTTTTAATCTAAAAGATTACAGGGCTGGCTGCTGGCCTTCTGCTTGGGCATCCTGATTATTGGTATCTATTTTTTATTTTTGAAATTTACCGGTAGCTGCTGCATTTCCCACCCTAGGCTTATACTCGAGTCAATAACTTTTCCAGTTTTTTGGTGGTAAAATTAGGTGCCTCGGCTTATATTCGGGTCGACCTATACTCGAGTATATACGGTATATGTTTTTTAAAGAGATTGTAAAGCCAAAAAAAAACCAAAAAAAAATACTCACTTTTGGTCCACCACCCTGACCAGCTGGTGAAAAACTTACAGAAAGCACGAGCAAGCGCCCACAGTTTGCGCCGGTACAAAGTACAAATTTTACAACAATAATTAAAAGGAAATCTGTTCTAATGCTGGTGAGAGAGTGATAAATATATATATATATATATATATATATATATATATATATATATAGTTAGCTCACAAGTGCAGGGCCCTTCTCCTAATGTATTCTTGCAGCTACCGTATGTGTATAGTTACTCTTCTATTACATCGGACTCATAATATAGGCCTCGATTCAATAAAGGTAGAAAAAAATTCTCATGGTAGTAAAAGATTCAATTCATGAGAAAAAAGCCTGAGAATGTCACTGTTGCTGAATCACCAGCTAAGAAAACAATGAAAGTCAATGGCACAATAGAGAACTGTTTCCTCCTTTCTACACTGTAGTAAAAGCTGCCATTGACTTTCATTGTCTTTTTATCTAGTGATTTATTAACAGTGACATTCTCAGGCTTTTTTCTCATGAATTGAATTTTTTACTACCATGAGAATTCTTTCTACCTTTATTGAATCGGGGCCATAGTGTGCATTATAAGCATTG
Organism: Gastrophryne carolinensis; assembly: GCA_027917425.1. Taxonomy (NCBI): domain Eukaryota; kingdom Metazoa; phylum Chordata; class Amphibia; order Anura; family Microhylidae; genus Gastrophryne; species Gastrophryne carolinensis. The sequence goes on from CM051237.1 coordinate 448,541,280, forward strand.
TTGTCACATAAGTATTTTACTTGTCTAGTTCCTGTACAGTACCATGGAATATGATAGTGCTTTATAAATAAACAATAATAATAAAATTGCATTTCATTTAGGTCATTTTATTAATGCCGGATGATAAATATTTGCGCTCCATGGAAAGATCCTATATAAAGAATTAAAAAAAGAGAATTTAATGGTTTAGGTTTTGTCTGTAAAAATAGGGGGGGGGGGGGTTGTTGTGTCTCACCTATAAAAAAAAGTCCCTAACATCTTTAGGGGAACCAAGAATAAAAAAAAGAAGTGTTTAATAAAAAAGAAAATAAATCTGGCTTTATATTCACCGCCTAACCACTAATAATAATGCATAAATAAAGGAAGTGAATGGGAGATTTAAAATGGACTAAAAACCATGGGCAACGCCCTGGAATCTAAAAATGCTTGCATCCCTCCCCCAGGGCACCCAGATTTGGGATGCCCCACTGTGAAAGAAAAAAAAACAGGTTGCCTGGTTAACTCACCCTTTCCCCCCATTCAACAGCACATGTATGAGAGACGGACACCACCCACAATACTTTTGGCAGGGCATGTGCCCGCACCAGGCATTTGTAGGTGGCCAGCATGGGCACACTATCTGTTAAAGGGTAGCAGGGATGCGGCTGCCGGCACGCTCGGCTAGAGCCGTGCCTAAAGGAGTTTACGTGAGCGGATCCTAGCTCGCTGACTGGGCGAGAGGCCGTGCATGCGCCATAGGACCAGGGAAAGGCGAGTTAGACTGGGAGACCTTGGGGGTTTCACACAGCATTTTGGACTGGAGGTCCACTTTAAAGTGGAACAAAACCCAGGATTGGACCTCCAATCCAAAGTGCCATATCATAGCCAAACATGTGGAATTATTCACTAGCTATTTCAGGGTGATCACAACACTTCGGTGTGAACCAGGCCTAATCTGAAGCCCAAAACTGGCCTTCATTCTGTTGCTGGCAGTTTTACTGGGATCCCACGACCACAGATGACAAATCGTATCCACCAGGCAGGCATGCATGTCCGCCTTGCAAACCATATTAGCCACTTGCAGTCATGTAAGGGACACGACAAGGCACAGAAGTGCACAGGTCTATCTGATTTTGTTCCTATTTGTGTGGCTTGCTGACTTGGGATGGTGGGGAGGTGAGCAGACCGCCAGTCATAGATCCATTTTATAACCTTCACCTCTTCAACCCCAACCATCCACCCAATAGATACCCATCATTGTGCCTTGGACTCAGTTTGGAGACCCAGCACACACTGGGTCATCTGGCAAATACTCAACTGTGTTCCCCACCCACCAAGTAACCCTCACTTGCAATGCCCAATGTGAAGTTCCCTGCCTGGTCTAGCTCCAGTGGGCTTCAGCCAATCAAGTGCTTTGCTAGTGATCCATTGTTTGAGGTCAGGACACCTAGCACTGGAGTTATGGTGCAAGGACATGTAGGTAATGTAAACCTGATTTTAAGCTTTAGGAGGATGCTGGAAGCAGGGGCCATTAGAACAGGGTTGTCCAACTTCTTAAAGTGGACCAACACCCAGGATTTTGACTATCCTGGGTTTTGGTCCACTTCAGGGGGGCACCCCGCTGTTTAAAACCCCCCAGAAACCCCCAAACTCACCTCACCACGCTCCCACGGACAAGCGGCGGACAAGGCAGCGCGTCCGCCGCCGCCTCCCGCGCGCCCCTCTGACAGTGCACGTGCCCCCCTGACAGTGCGCGTGCCCGCGCCGGCCATTCACAAACGGCCGGCGCGGGCGCGCGCGGGAGGCGGCCGCTGCCGATCAGGTGAGTTCTTTTGGGGTTTTGGGGGGGGTCCCTCACCGCGGGACATCCCGATCTCGGATGTCCCGCGGTGAGGGGGGTGATCGGCCCGGAAATCTTATAGATTCCCGGGCCGATCACCCATGGGTGACGGTCCACTTTAACATGAGAGCCACATTACGCACTGAGAGATGGCCGGGAACCATATTTGTCATAAATAGATCATAGAAGCCAAGAAGAGAAAAAAAAACAGCTAAAAAAAGTTCCAAATGACGATGCAATGAGGTATATGAAGGCATTAAACTTGACAATACAGTTTGCTTGTCAGTACTGTGTCAGTCTGGGATGTGCGAGTAGTTGGAACTTCAGTCATTTTTAAGCCACTTTAAATGGCAGAAGCAAATCCCAGACAATTATACGAGGCTGGGAAGCCAAGCGTGATGCTACCAGCTGTCAGGGCAGATAAGTGAGGGCCTTATTTATCAAGGGATAGCGCCAGGTAGTGTCTCACTAGCGCCAGGTATCGCCAGCTATCGGCGGCTACCGACTCCAGAACGCCAGGCTGCGAACACAATCACGCATTTATCACGCTAAATGAGGCTGGCGCCGGCGAGAGCGTCAGCTAGCGCTGGATTCATCATGTAGCAGACTTCAACGAACAGCGCCGCTGCTAATCCCATCACAGCGCCAGGTATGACCTCTCGCTACCTGGCGCTCTCCAATGCATTTCAATGGAGCAATCTTTAAATATTCGTAATTAATTGTTATTAATGTTTTTTTTTTTTTTTTTTTAAATGTCAAAAATTCTGTGACCACTTCTGCAATGTTAGATATTTTTTTTAAGGTAAAAAAAAAAAAAAAAAAAAAATTTGTGCAGAATTGATATTACAGGTCTGATATTAATGTATTAATATTACAAAATGTTTATAAAAACTTTTTTTTTTTTTTCAAAAAATAAGGTTGTTTGGGGGTTAAAAAACTACTTTTAACCCATCGCCGCCAGCGCACTGGGGTTTAAACAAGCATTTCACAGCGCGAGAATTTTTTGAGCGTGATTTGTTAATGAATATGCTGGGAGCCATTCGCTATGGCCTTTCGCTGTCATGCGCTCCCATACAGCGCGGAACCTGTCAAACAGCGACTCCTAACCCCGTATTCAACATTACCGCACACAGACTGAGTCGCTGTCAACAACCGAACGGCCAAGCACAGCGAATACTTGCGGGCGCTGTGAAAATAACGCTACTGCCGCTCATCTGTCGCTACCTGGCGCTATTAATAAATCGGCCTCCCCGCATGCTTTCCTGTCCACCTGACTCTGCAATAACTCCATCCATGGACCTGACAATGCCTAAACCTAGGTGTTATGTACTTCTCAGCTTCAAGGGTGTGCTAGAGCAAATGTTCCCGTCTAGCTTGTAGCCGGACGAGCCACACGTCGTTTTTGAGCTATAGGTTGGGAACCCCTGTGTTTTCTTACACTGTGATACTTCATCATTCCTTAATACAGCTTCAGGGACCGGATCGCTCTCAGTAAAACTCCATCTGGACTGTTAGCTTGTGTTAGGCTGGCAAGTGACCTTAGTGGCCACCCAAAAAGCTTGTCTCAGTTGTTGCCTTGCCACAGTTTCTAGGTCATGTAGATCTAGGATGGCAAAGGGGCATATTGAAGACCAACTGCACCCAAATGGTTCACCTGGTGACCACGAGGACACAGGGTGCCACTGGAAGGGCATATTTTAGCAGCTGCTTTGCTTTGTGGTGGTCCCACAGATGCTAAATTGGCTTCAATCCCAGGATATGAGGAGGCAGGGTAGTGGAAGTCTTATGGCCCATTTCCACAGACCGATTAGTGAACAAATAATTGCTAAAGGGTCCATGGAAATACCTGCTGCAATCAAGCGCTGAACGAGAATTCGCTTGCTGGTCGAGCGGTGTATCTAGTTTTAGGGAGGCAAACTAGAATAGCAAAGTTTGGATTCATACCAATCTTTGTGAGTTCGGGTTGCCAAACCAAAACTTCAGACAGAAGTCTGTTTTCCAAGTTCGTCCCGAAAGCTGAAAAGCTGGTTGATTAACCAGCCCATTGATTAAAGCAGCCCATTAACCAGCTTCACTGGTTGTGTGAACAACTTACCTGAGCCACGCGATCCATTCCTGTCAGTGTTCCTTACAAATGAGTTCCAGCCAGGGCAAAAAGATGGCCAACGCTCCCATGAGAACACTCTTAGTGTCAGCACTGTCATCTGGCACTAGGAATGTCCTCATTCATGAAAGTGGCGGCAATCTTTTTGTGGCCCCTGCCAGAGCGGCAATAAGGAAAGCCGAACGCTGACAGGAACAGATTGCTGGGCTCAGGTCAGTCACACACGGCTTCCTACTGCACACTCTTGACCCCCAAACCCCTGCCACAATTTTTTATCTCCGATTCTGCCTCTGGGGGCCCCTTGAGAGGTACCCCCCATGCCAAGTGAAAAGTAGGGAGAGTGGAGGGGTCCCCAGAACCAAAGTCAACCCCCAAAGTTTGGGTCCCCATTGATTTCAATAGGGACCAGGTTCGGCTCTCCAAACCCAAATTCTTTTTCAAAATTCGAGCGAGCTTGCCAAAACTGAACTTTGGGGGGGTCCGCTCATCCCTAGTCGTATAGTTTTGGCAATCACTTTTGCGGCTTTCCGTTCACAAATCGTAACCGTGTGACATGTTGCATCATTCTGTTAGATTATCCCAACTACTTCAGGGAAGACGATCAGCAATGTAGAGAATATCACAAAAACTTTCCGCAGCTCATAATGCTGCCACCACCAGCTTGTTCTTCCAGTAATGGCTGCAGGGTGTCTGTTCTCAAATGCTCCTTGTCTGACACACCAACATCCACCCAGTAGAGAAGGCAACTTGTTGCCAATCAGCAGGGACCAAATTCTGATAATGCTGTAAAAATGTTATTTTAATTTTCTCATGGTGGGGTATTGTAGTGTAGAGGAGTCCCTTACTGGTCTGAATGTTTTGATCTGCCCTACTTAGCGCACTGAGGCTATTTCCATCTGGTTAGGGGCCTACATACCAGACATATTTGGCAGATCAGAATTACCCCGAAATGTGAGAAATAAAGATGCATGTGGGTTTAGTTGATGTTTTCCCCTTAAATGGACTGTAAACCCAAATAAAAAAAATAAAAAGAACCTTCTTTGCCCTGCAGCTGCTCACAGGTGGCCTGCTGCTCAGAAATCTTCTGGTTTCCAAGATTGAGTGGCGCTGCGAGCATGCACTCCAGAATTCTCTGGGCCACGACCAATGCTTCCTGATAGTCGCAGTCCCCCCACTCCCCCCCCCCCCCCCCCCCCCAGTCACTGTGCTTGAGTTCTATTCATTGCAATGGAGGGTGCATGGCTGGCAGTACCTTGGCACGCCCCATCTATTGCAATGAATGGACGGCGCTAATGTGTCGGTATATGTTGATGTATTATGGATCCAATCTAAGATATCAAATCAGTGCCGCCTGGTTATGAAGTTCCACATTTGGAAAATGAATGCATCCAGGCTAGCCCTTCCTAGGTAAGACTGTGTCAAATTAGCCCAGCTTTGGAGTAGCTCCTTTATTGTCCTTTTGTGAAGGATTTGGGGCATGAGAACTCCCAAATAAAGAATAGACTCACTTCTCCACTCAAATATAAAATCATCATTCCAGTTCTTTTAGGGAGAAGCTACAATACAGAGGACTTGGACCAATTGACTGTATGCCCCAATATCTTGCCATACGCTCTAAAGAGGGCCAGTGACATAAGGCAGAGCCTCTTTGTGATTAATGATATAGAGCATCAAGTCATCCGCAAATGCCTTTGGGCTTTGATAGAAATTTGGGAAAAGCCTCTAGGAGTCTTATAAGAGGGTCAACAGAAATGTTGTTGAGTCCCATGTTAAAGAGCTATTGGTTGAGACAGTTGGGTATTCATTTGGAGGAAAAGGATGAATACAGCTACTGAATCAGCAATGAGAAAGCACTGCTGTGTAAGATTACACAGCAGAGTAGGTGAGAAGCAGGGGCAGAGGGGTCCCGGCGGCAAAATCGTCCCCCCAAAGATTTGATTACAATGGGGACCAGGTTCGGCTCCCTGAACCCAATTCGCCCGAACTTGCCAAACCTGAACTTTGGGGGGTTCGCTCATCCCTAGTCATATAGTTATGGCCGACAAAGTTTCTCATTCATCGATTTAATTTTGGCATGTGGAAACAGATAAAAGATAATTCATTTTATTAAATGCTTTCTCAGCATCTAAGCTGAGTAGTATTAGACCTCTGCCTCCTCCCTGACATAGGCACCTCAGCTGCTATTGCTGTATATTTTATTTTGGTGGGGTGACAGATTCTAGTAAAGCTTAAATGGTTTAACCCTTTAAGTGCCAGCCTTCCTAGAATTTTTGTCACCCTTGTTGCGCTACATTTGTTCAACCTTGATTTTTTAAGGGATTTCCAGGGATTTTCCAGGAAAATTATATATTGTTTTTTTTCAGCAGAGTCTGAGCTTCAACATGCAATATCTTGTTTGGCCTTTTTTTAGTGTATTCTCAATACTTTTGGGTGAAATTATTGCGTGCGAAACCCCAATTTCTCCCGCTCACAGCGGTACCACATATGTATTGGTAGACACCCTTTCCTGCCCAGGAGACTCCCCCAAACTGAAACAGCGCTTTACGAGATTTTCAGATAAAATACAACTATGCTACGCGCTAAGCGCACCTTTCAGTTTTTCCAGAAAAACAACCCTTTAAATTTGAAATACCCCCCACAAATGATATATTCTCTGGAAGTACACATCTCAAGCTTTCTAGGCTTACCAGGCTTGTTGACATGGGCGCAGTTTTCTGGAAGTAATTCCTCAATCAATTCTTTGGTTGCACAGAGTTTCCCTAAAAAAGAATAAAAAAGAAGAATCAAAGCCACATTTTCCTAAAAAAAAACTATATGCAAACAAGTAAAATCTGAAAAAGCAACATCCCCCGAACAGAACGATACCAAACATGCATAGCTACTGTCAAGAGAGGAGTTGCCAAACACCCCAAAGTAAAGCATGTTCATAACGGTAATTGTACTTGAAATTTTTAGCTCTGCTGACAAAGTGCGCACCTTGCAATTTCTCAACCAAATCAACCCTTTACATTTGGAATATCCCCCATAAACCATATATTCCCTGAAAGTACACATGTTAAGCTTTCTAAGCGTACTGAGCTTTTTGTAGTGGGCTCATCTTTCTGGAAGTAATCCATTGAAGAATTCTTAGGTTGCACAGGGTTTCCCTAAGAAAAATTATAAAAAAGCAAAATAAAAAATATGTTTTCCTAAAAAATCAATATGCAAACAAGAAAAAACAAGCTAAATCTAAAAGCGCAAAGTCCCCCGAGCAGAACAATACCCAACATGCATAAGTACTATTAACCCTTTTAATTGCCAGCCTACTTGAAGTTTTGTCACCCTCTGTTGACAGGTCATTTTCCCCATTTTGCGCCATTTTTAACTGTAATTTTTGCTGGAATTTCCAGAAAAATTATATACATATTTTTTGCAGCAGAGTTTAGGCTTTAACGTGAAATGTCTTGTTTGTAATTTTTCTACTGTTTTTTGAATATTTTTGCATAAAAAAACAAAAAAATAAATAAAATAATATTTTTAGACAATTGTCTCCTTTATTTTAAATAAAACATTTGTTTTTTTAATGAAAACCATATTGCATGTGAAAGCTCCATTTCTCCCGATTACAATGTTACCACATATGTATCGAAAGCCCCCCCATTCGTGCCCAGGAGACCCCCCAAACTGAAAAGAGCACTTTATAACATTTACAAATAAAATACTACTATCCACACTATAAACATAAGGAGTTAATTAAAAAAAAAAGACATATGGTCCCCCCTAACCCTAAAAAATCCCCCCAAAAATGCCATAGGGTCCCCCTTCCCGGAGGGGGGGGGGGGGGTTAATGGCAAGTCACCCGCTAGTTGCAGGTGACTTGCCAGCCCCCAGCCTTGTGAACTGGTACAGGGGTCTCATGGACCCCTTACCAGTTCACAAAGGGTTAACATTAAAAAAAACACACTGACACATAAGAAAAAATTACTTTTATTAAAAAATAAAAACTTTTTTTTTTACTTTACTTACCTCCGATCGTCAGCTTCTTTGTCCCTCGATGTGATGACAGATGCGATCATGCTGCGACAGTAGCAGAGGGGCAGGTGATGATCTGATCACCTGCCCCTCTGCTCCTGTGGCCAGTATGATCGCATCTGAAAGAACAGCAGCAGGAAGCCAGGATGACACCCGGTGAGTGACGACATAAGCCCCGCCCCCAAAGGGATGGGGCTTAACGGCAAGATGGCAGCGCCCGTCGGGAGGGGAGAGCCCTTTCAGGCTCTCCCCTGAAGCTGAAGAGCCAGAGGGGGCGATCGGAGGCCCCCCAGTGAAGAGGAGAACCGGAGGGAGGCAGAGCGACTGCAGGTAAGTAAATGTAATTTAATTTTTTTTCTTTTTTTTACAGTTAGCAGCTGCTGCTGCCGAAGCGGGGGGGGGGGTGCTATTCCGGGGGCTCTCCTGGAGCCATCCGACCCCCCACGGGGGATCGGATGGCACCAAATTAAAGTACGCCGACGTACAAGCGAGGATCAGGAACGTCTAAGCGGCAGCCGCCGCCCCCCTCGCGTCACTTTCGGCGCGCGCGCGCCCCCGCCGGCCATTCGCAGACGGCCGGCGCGGGCGCGAGCACGCCTACAGGAGCGCGAGGGAGGCGTTTGGGGTGTTTGGGGGGGTTTCACCCCGCGGGACATCCCGATCTCGGATGTCCCGCGGGGTGGGGGGTGATCGGCCCGGGAATCTTATAGATTCCCGGACCGATCACCCGTGGGTGTTGGTCCACTTTAAAGAGGAGACCCGGCTGGATCCCACGAGGGGTCAGGTCAGGTAAGCCACACCCCCTCATTGAGCAATGGATAGAAGATAGATTGTGATAGTTACAACAATAGAAACACTTTGAATAGGCAAATGAATCATTTATTGATGCAGATCTGCATGTTACACTTCCAAGAGGGACAAATAGAAACGAGGCACATGTACTCAAAAGAGGGACAGTCCCTCCAAATGATGGAAACTTGAGAGGTATGACCTACAGTGAAACATGGAGGCAGCTTAATTATTTTTCGGGCTGCATCTGGCACAGGGAGTCTTGAATCTGTGCAACGTACAATAAAATCACAAGACTATTAAAGCATTCAGAATGTGCAGAAATGTGCTGCTACGTGTCAGAAAGCTTGGTCTCAGTTGCAGTGGGTGAACAGGAGTGTAAGAGGTTCTCTCTTACCATCGAACAAGAGCACTGTTCTCCCCCCAGTAGGTGGTGTAGATAGAACTGCGCCAGGGTTTGCAATGCCGGGCTACAGCCATACAGGTAGGGTCGTGGTAGCCATTGTCATGCAATCAGAGCTACGATAGGAGCAGTGATGCTCCAGAGGTAAAGCCATGACTTGTGATGCTCCAAAGGTGTGGCCACATCAGGGCTTGCAGTGTGCCAGAGGTAGCTTGTGAGGACATAGAGGTTTAGCCATGCCAGTGCTTGTGATGCCACAGATGTCAGACTATGCCCAGTGTGTGTGATGCCCCAGAGGTAGGCCCATTCCAGGACCTGTGATGCTACAGAGCTAGAGCAATCCCAGCACTAGAGATGCTACAGCTGTAGGGCCACTCCAGGATTTGTGATGCTACAGAAGTGGGGCCTCCCCAGGGCTTTTAGTGTCCCACAGGCAGAGAAACATCAGGGCTTGGGATGCCAGGGCTTGTGGTGTTTAAAAAGTGAAACAATAGAACCTCCGGTGCTGGGGCCATGCTGGAACTTGTGTTAGCTAAGGAGTGGGGCCATGCTAGGCAATGTTGTGCAAAACTAAACCCAGAGCCAGGCCGGGACTTCCAGTACCCCAACACCACAACCGGGTCGGGACTTCCGGTACCCCAACGCCACAGTCATGCTGCGACATCTGATGCTTTAGCACCAGAGCCATGCTGGTTCAACTGGTACCCCAGCATCACGCCTGGGACTTCTGATACCCCAGCCCCATGCTGGAACATCTGATATCTTAGCAATAGAGCCATGCTGGGTCTTCTGGTACACCCATGATAGAGCTAGGTTCTGACTTCCGGCAACCCAGTGCCAGAACCAGGCTGAGACTTCCCGTCACGCCAGCGCCAGACTGGGACTTCCGGTACCCCAACACCAGAGCCAGACTGGGACTTCCGGTACCCCAACACCAGAGCCAGACTGGGACTTCCGGTACCCCAACACCAGAGCCAGACTGGGACTTCCGGTACCCCAACACCAGAGCCAGACTGGGACTTCCGGTACCCCAGTGCCACAGACAGGCTAGGACATCTGGTACCTAAGCATCACAGCCAAGCTTTGACATCTGGTACCTCATTGCAGGGCCATCTGGTACCCCAGCAATAGAGCCATGCTGGGTTTACTGGTACTCCAGTGCCAGGCTGGGACTTCTGGCACCCCAAGGCCAGACTTGGACTTCCTATACCCCAGTAATAGAGCAGTGCTGGGACTTCTGGTACCCCAGTAATAAGTCAGGCTGGGACTTCTGGTACCCCAGTGACAGAGTCAGGCTGGGACTTCTGGTACCCCAGTGACAGAGTCAGGCTGGGACTTCTGGTACCCCAGTGACAGAGTCAGGCTGGGACTTCTGGTACCCCAGTGACAGAGTCAGGCTGGGACTTCTGGTACCCCAGTGACAGAGTCAGGCTGGGACTTCTGGTACCCCAGTGACAGAGTCAGGCTGGGACTTCTGGTACCCCAGTGACAGAGTCAGGCTGGGACTTCTGGTACCCCAGTGACAGAGTCAGGCTGGGACTTCTGGTACCCCAGTGACAGAGTCAGGCTGGGACTTCTGGTACCCCAGTGGTAGAGCCATGCTGGGACTTCTGGTACCCCAGTGGTAGAGCCATGCTGGGACTTCTGGTACCCCAGTATCAGAGCCATGCTGGGACTTCTGGTACCCCAGTGGTAGAGCCATGCTGGGGCTTCTGGTACCCCAGTGGTAGAGCCATGCTGGGGCTTCTGGTACCCCAGTGGTAGAGCCATGCTGGGGCTTCTGGTACCCCAGTGGTAGAGCCATGCTGGGGCTTCTGGTACCCCAGTGATAAGAGTCATGCTGGGACTTCTGGTACCCCAGTGATAAGAGCCATGCTGGGACTTCTGGTACCCCAGTGATAGAGCCATGCTGGGACTTCTGGTACCCCAGTGATAGAGCCATGCTGGGACTTCTGGTACCCCAGTGGTAGAGCCATGCTGGGACTTCTGGTACCCCAGTGGTAGAGCCATGCTGGGACTTCTGGTACCCCAGTGGTAGAGCCATGCTGGGACTTCTGGTACCCCAGTGGTAGAGCCATGCTGGGACTTCTGGTACCCCAGTATCAGAGCCATGCTGGGACTTCTGGTACCCCAGTATCAGAGCCATGCTGGGGCTTCTGGTACCCCAGTGATAAGAGCCATGCTGGGGCTTCTGGTACCCCAGTGATAAGAGCCATGCTGGGACTTCTGGTACCCCAGTGGTAGAGCCATGCTGGGACTTCTGGTACCCCAGTGGTAGAGCCATGCTGGGACTTCTGGTACCCCAGTGGTAGAGCCATGCTGGGACTTCTGGTACCCCAGTGGTAGAGCCATACTGGGGCTTCTGGTACCCCAGTGGTAGAGCCATGCTGGGGCTTCTGGTACCCCAGTGGTAGAGCCATGCTGGGGCTTCTGGTACCCCAGTGGTAGAGCCATGCTGGGGCTTCTGGTACCCCAGTGATAAGAGCCATGCTGGGACTTCTGGTACCCCAGTGATAAGAGCCATGCTGGGACTTCTGGTACCCCAGTGATAAGAGCCATGCTGGGACTTCTGGTACCCCAGTGATAAGAGCCATGCTGGGACTTCTGGTACCCCAGTGATAGAGCCATGCTGGGACTTCTGGTACCCCAGTGATAGAGCCATGCTGGGACTTCTGGTACCCCAGTGGTAGAGCCATGCTGGGACTTCTGGTACCCCAGTGGTAGAGCCATGCTGGGACTTCTGGTACCCCAGTGGTAGAGCCATGCTGGGACTTCTGGTACCCCAGTGGTAGAGCCATGCTGGGACTTCTGGTACCCCAGTGGTAGAGCCATGCTGGGACTTCTGGTACCCCAGTGGTAGAGCCATGCTGGGACTTCTGGTACCCCAGTGGTAGAGCCATGCTGGGGCTTCTGGTACCCCAGTGATAAGAGCCATGCTAAAACTTCTGGTACCCCAGTGATAGAGCCATGCTGGGACTTCTGGTACCCCAGTGGTAGAGCCATGCTGGGACTTCTGGTACCCCAGTGGTAGAGCCATGCTGGGACTTCTGGTACCCCAGTGGTAGAGCCATGCTGGGACTTCTGGTACCCCAGTGGTAGAGCCATGCTGGGGCTTCTGGTACCCCAGTGATAAGAGCCATGCTAAAACTTCTGGTACCCCAGTGATAGAGCCATGCTGGGACTTCTGGTACCCCAGTGGTAGAGCCATGCTGGGACTTCTGGTACCCCAGTGGTAGAGCCATGCTGGGACTTCTGGTACCCCAGTGGTAGAGCCATGCTGGGACTTCTGGTACCCCAGTGGTAGAGCCATGCTGGGGCTTCTGGTACCCCAGTGATAACAGTCATGCTGGGACTTCTAGTACTCTAGTAATAGAGCCATGCTGGGACTTCTGGTACCCCAGTGATAAAGATGTGATTGGACTTCTGGTAGCCCAAAGCTGGAGCTCGAAGTTCCACATTAAAATCCAGTGCAATGGACTTGCAGTACACCAGAGCTGAAGTCTTGCTGCGCCTTGTAGTCCTACAACATAAGGGCATGCTGGGTCTCTCCCCCGCTTCTCCTCCCCGGCGATTCCACCTAACTTGTTGCTGCGTCAGGGTGTGACGTGTTTCCGTTTCCGCTCCTGTCTCCTGATCAGCCAAGATGGCGTCCTCGATGCAAGAGGCCGAGGATCCCGGGACCGACAGCGAACTGCTGGCCTGCTCCGCCCGGGACGTAGCTTTGGTAGGTGCCCGCCGCTCGGTAACCATGGAAACACACCCGCCTCATGCCCGCCCCGTGACGTCTGCAGCCGCCCCGTGTTGCTTCTAGAAACATCCGGGTGCCATTGTTGTTATGGCTGCACAGGGGCTGCTGTCTGCCTCCTCTATTGCAGTGTCATGATGTCATAGTTGTGTGACGTTATACATGTGGCGCTGACATAGACTGGGTCGCTTGTCAGATTTAAAGCAGCTGTTCCAGGTTAGCCCTCCACCATAAACTGTCACATCCTGATCTAACGGCAGCCTTCATGTGGACCTAAACCCTCTGCCACCAAGGATCCAGCTTCACCAGGCCCCCGAACCCATATGTGTCCATGGAGGTTCCCATTCACCCAGGGCTTGGCTAAACTGTACTAATAAACCAAGGCAACTGGACTTGTTATATTTTTCTTGAAGATATATTGCTAGTGCAAAAGCCCAGTTGCCCTGACTTTTTACTACACATCAAACCCACCTATGCCATCAGCTAATATTTAGGACATGCTTTTAGTCACTTAATATTCAGGACTCTAGGATACAGGTGCCGTCATCTTGACTCAAGCATCACACTTACTGAAGAGAGGAGAGCGGGATAAAGTGCAGGGGGCGGGTTATAGTTGTGCTTTGCTCAGACAAAGCAGAGCTGGGGTCAGGGAAAGGTCAGCAATCCCAGAATGCAGAGTAGCACAGTCAGAAGACACTTCCTGTTTGCATGCTGCTTGATGCTCCATGAGCCGCAATCTTGGATGTTTAAACCGGACCTTCAGCGTGATTTAATGAAAACGGTTCCCCAGCATCTAAAATTAAAATATTTTACGTTTTTAGTCACTAACTTATTATTCTTTCCCCCACTGGGCTGCAACTCTGTTCAGAAATTTAGGATACGGGCGCCGCCATCTTGACTCAGAAGCATCACATCTACTGAGGAGAGGAGAGTGGGATAAGGTACAGGGGGGCGGGTTATAGCTGTGCTTTGCTCAGACAGAGCAGAGCTGGGGTCAGGAAAAGGTCAGCAGTCCTAGAATGCAGAGCAGCACAGTCAGGAGGCACTTCCTGTTTGCAGGCTGCCTGATAAAATGGCGGCTTCCATAAGCCGCCATCTTGGATGTTTAAAGGCTCATAACATGCAGTAGATGCAGGTGGGATGATTTTTAATGTGGCCAATCTGTATGTACAGGGTGGGGGAAACATATAAGATTCTTATTCAGAGTGAAGGTCCCCTTTAAAGGCTCAGAAAATGCGATAGATGCAGGTAGGATGGTTTTTAATGTGGGCAATCTGTATGTACAGGGTGTGGGAAACATATAAGATAGGCTCTTATTCAGAGTGAAGGTCCTCTTTAATGTGATCTCTAGCCAGTCTGAGAACTAGAAATGCATCCTCAAGAAAATACAGCAAGTCCAGTTGCCTTGATTCATTCCAGATTGATAACCAGCAATACGCCATAAGAAAAGGTGAGCATCTCCCAAATGTTGGCTGCTGGCGTAGGTGGGTTTGAGCTGATGTAATATATCAAGTCAACTGGTCATTGCTGTTTTTATCTGGAAGATGTTGCCAGCAAAGATCCAGTTGCCCAGAATGGGGTTGCCCCGCGGTTTGAACGCCCAGTACAATCCGCCTCGCCTTCGCTTTTACGCCTTCAATCAGAGCCGCTTGCCGTGTTAACATCCTTCGGCAAAAGGCTCTGATCGACTTCAGTAGGGAGCGCGCGCTCCAGTTGCATCCTATCTGAATAGAAAACAATGACAGCCGTTTGACATTGACATTTGACATTTCTACACCCTAACAAGGTCGTGTCGGCGGGGGCTTTGGCCAAATAATTTTCACAAGTTCAGTTTTGGTCCGCTTTAACTGATCCAACGGCGTGCGCACTTGCCCAACACGGGCTGTCTGCTGTGACTTCTTTTTTTAGAAGAGAAAACTGCCATTTTGCTTTCCGATTGTTCTGGAACACAGATTTTTTTTTGTTCCTGCCCCTCTTTGTAATATTGTAGTCTATCAGTCATTGCATAGGTGACATCATCGCCACATTGCGGAGCTTTACAGCTAAAACAGGCATTAGAGTGAAACAGCGGCAGGGAAAATTAGCATAAGGTGTTCTTCATAGGAGAAGCAATTCAGGAGATGTTAAAGTGGACCAACACCCAGGATTTTCACTATCCTGGGTTTTGGTCCACTTCGGTGGGGCACCCCAATCGCTGTGTGAAACCCCTCCAGAACGGAAACACTCACCTCACCACGCTCCTACGCGGGCGCTCGTCCAATCAGAGCGCTCAGAGCCGCTGTGGTATGCACGTACAAGCGGCGTCCAACCACAGCGGCTCTGAGCGCTGTAGGCCGCGTCTCGCGCTTCCCTCTAACAGGGAGCACGCCCGCGCCGGCCATTCACAAACGGCCGGCGCGGGTGCACGCCCTGCTAGAGGGAAGCGCGAGACGCGGCCCGCGCATGCGCCGTTGGAACGGGGTTAAGGTAAGGTTTCTGGGCTTCCTGGGGGGTTTCGCCCCGCGGGACATCCCGATTTCGGATGCCCCGCGGGGAGGGATCTGATCGGCCCGGGAATCTTATAGATTCCCGGGCTGATCCCCCCTGGACCAAAATCCACCCTGGAGTCTGAGACTCTTCCCCCTGGGGCACTCTGATCTGGGATGCCCCGCTGTGTCAAACCCCCCAGATCGCCCAAAAACTCACCTTCATTTCTGGTTCAACAGCGCATGTGCGAGGAGCAGCCACAGCCATGCTATCCCTTGCAGGTACGCTCCCTGTTAAAGGGTAGTGGGGGATGCGGCCGCCAGTGCGCTTGGATTCACCTGCTTTAGATGAGCTCTTGGACGAAGGGGTGGGAGCGGATCGGAGCACGCTGACTTTACACGTGCGCCGTAGGACCGAGGAAGGGTGAGTGAGATCGGGCGACCTGGGGGGTTTCACGCAGCGTGGCACCACCGGTTGAAGGGGCAAAGACCAAATCAAAATGCTGGGCTTTGGTCCAATTTAAGGGTAAGCGATTACCAGCCCCCTTGGGGCTTCCCCCAATCGGGATGCCCCAAGGCCGGCCCTAGAGTCTTTTATATTTATATTATCCTGCCAACTATGTGTTGCTTTCTAGGAGCTCATAGATAAGTTATTGAAGGTAGGACTCAATCCCTGGATAGTTCAGTGGATTTCCAGTTGGCTGAGGGATCGGTATCAGAGCGTTGTTGTAAATGGCGTGCAATCTGAACAAAGGCGAGTTACAAGTGGTGTGCCGCAAGGCTCTGTCCTGGGCCCCATTCTTTTTAATATATTTGTAAGTGACATAGGAGAAGGCTTGGTAGGAAAAGTTTGCCTGTTTGCTGATGATACAAAGGTTAGTAATAGGGTGGATATTCCTGGAGGTGTCTGCAACATGGAAAATGATTTAACTTTACTGGATAGATGGTCAAAACTGTGGAAACTAGAGTTTAATGTCTCTAAATGTAAAATCCTGCACTTGGGTAAAAGGAATCCCTGCTCTGAGTACCGTATGGGCAGCACTGTGTTATCCAGGACCTCGGAGGAGAGAGATTTAGGGATACTGATTACTGATAGCTGCAAGATGAGTGGACAGTGTAGCCAGGCAGTGGGAAAAGCAAGCAGGATGCTCGGCTGCATAGCTCGAGGCATCACCAGTAGGAAGAGGGAGGCTGTGATGCCGCTGTATAGAGCCCTGGTAAGGCCACAGCTAGAATACTGTGTGCAGTTCTGGAGACCTTACCTGCAAAAAGACATTATTCAAATAGAACGTGTCCAAAGGCCGGCAACGAAAATGGTGGAAGGGCTTAAACTTAAAACTTATCAGGAGAGACTTAAAGAACTTAATCTGTACAGTCTGGAGGAAAGAAGGGAGAGGGGGGACATGATTGAGACCTTTAAATATGTGAAAGGATTGAATAAGGTTCAGGAGGGAAGTGTTTTTAAGAAGAAGCTTAATGATAGAACAAGGGGGCACAACCTGAAGCTAGTCGGGGGGAAGATCAGGAGCAATGTTAGAAAATATTATTTTACAGAAAGAGTAGTAGATGCCGGGAACAAACTTCCAGCAGAGGTAGTTGAAAAATCAACAGTCACTGAATTTAAACATGCCTGGGATAAGCACACATCTATCCTAAGATAAAGAGAACATACAGTATACACATAAGGGCAGACTAGATGGACCGTATGGTCTCCTTCTGCTGTCACCCTTCTATGTTTCTATGTTTATATTTTATGGCAGACGCTGGGTGGTTTTGCCAGCAGCCATCCTCTTCTGATGGTCTATTGCTGGTCATCGGACTGGTAATAAATCAAGGTTGCTGGACTTGCTGTATTTGTCTTGAAGACCTATCGCTAGTCATCCAGCTGTTCTATAGGTCAACTATGTAGATCAATAGACTGGGTATATATCTAGTCAGCTGTACTGTGGTGTTGGTAAGCCAAAGTCTGACTCCTCAATTTGATCAGGCCCCTGACAGCTTTATAAATGGCCAGTAATTAGCAATACCCTATGGTCACATGGGGCTTTTTCTCACCAGTATATAAGCAATAGGGCCACTTATATAGAACATAAAGCAGATTTATTGGAATACAATTTCTGAACAAATCAGTTAAACCGGACCTTCAGCGTGATTTAATGAAAAGCTATTCCCCAGCGTCTAAAATTAATATATTTTAAGATTTTAGACACTTATTATTCTTTCCCCCACCTTGCTGCAACTCTGTTCAGGATACGGGCGCCGCCATCTTGCCTCAGAAGCATCACACATACTGGGAAGAGTGGGATAAAGTACAGGGGGTGGGGATTATAGCTGTGCTTTGCACAGACAGAGCAGAGCTGGGGTCAGGGAAAGGACAGCAATCCCAGAATGCAGAGCGGCATAGTCAGAAGACACTTCCTGTTTGCAGGCTGCCGATTCCCGGGCCGATCAGATCCCTCCCCCGCGGGGCATCTGAAATCGGGATGCCCCGCTGTGTGAAACCCCGCAGGACGCCCAGAAACCTTACCTTATCCCCGTTCCAACGGCGCATGCACGAGCCGCGGCCGCATCTCGCGCTTCTCTCTAGCAGGGCGCGCACCCGCTCCGGCCGTTTGTGAATGGCCCTGCCTGGCACAGTTGGAAAAGAAAGGTAGAGGACATTTTGGAGCTTCCTCTCCCAGCTGACATAACTGTAATTCACAGTAACAGGAAGCCCAGCACGATTTCCTGTTTGCAGGTGGCCTGCAAGCCCATGAGTGTCCATCTTGTTTTTAAAATTTACCCCAGCAGGTGAAAGAAAAATGTAAATTTTTTTTTATGTGCAACAATCTAAATTGAACCATTCCAATGGGAGTGGCCGTGGAAACCACACCTCCCTCCCTGTAAGGAGCACCAAAAGAATATCTAATACAAATCTCTATATACAAAAATTTATTGTTACATATAAATTCATAAAATATACATACACACATAACACAAGACAATTAAAAACAATTTACAGGTCCCTATTTATATCACTATCTCTATATAATGCCAAACCCCAATCATGGGGAATCTACTATAAATATCTGTAATGCAGACATTGCTCCAATTATTTGAAAAAGATATCTGAGGGCAGTCTAATTCCTGTAAATAAGATACCGGGGTCTGTACGTGCAGAGATAAAATATCTCTACACCCACTTACCCCTGCATCTGTGCCGGCACTAAGGGACCAAAAAATGTCAATAATATTCAAAACTAATATATAGTAACCAATTATGAAAAAATATATATATTATAATAATAAGAAAATATATATGCAAAACAGATACCTCCTGGAGGCCAATATACTGTGCAAAGTATCCACAAACTAAAGGGCTTAGTGCTATACACATGTGTCCATAAAGCCACCCATGTGCTCTATAAATATGAATCTATGTCCCATACAGGACAAACCTACTACCTAAATATTCAGTAAAATATTAAATAAATAAATTACAAAAAATATGTACACTCAATTATAATACAAAAAACCCCACAAAGGAACAAACGTGCATACAAATCAATATGACAGGTGGTATGGAACTCGCAGAGCTTAAAGAGCCCAAAATAATATGTCTGCACAGTAAACAAAGATATACTACCAGTGCCCAAAGTCACGCAAGTAAAGCAGGAAGCATGTCAGCATAACATCACATAGAAGGGACCGCAATAGAACCCGGCCCCCCGCGCCCGCCGCCCCCGTGCGGCTTCTGAAGGGTGAAGGTTTCCTGTTTGCAGGTGGCCTGCAAGCCCATGAGTGTCCATCTTGTTTTTAAAATTTACCCCAGCAGGTGAAAAAAAATGTAATTTTTTTTTTTATGTGCAACAATCTAAATTGTGCAGAAGAGGGGTGCATATGAGCACTGTTTGTTGTGTTGGTCTGATTTAATTAATTTTGACTGTTGGTCTGCTTTAATCTTCAACCGGACATTCAGCATCTATAAGATTCCCGGGCCGATCACCTCCCTCACCGCGGGACATCCGAGATCGGGATGTCCCGCGGTGAGGGACCCCCCCCCAAAACCCTAAAAAAACTTACCTCATCGGCGGCGGCCGCCGCCTCCCGCACGCCCCTCTAGACGTGCCCGCGCCAGCCGTTTGTGAATGGCCAGCGCGGGCGCACACCCTGTCAGAGTGACGTGCGGGAGGCGGCGGCGGCGGGGATTGGACAGCGCGGCCACGTGGGAGCGTGGTGAGGTGAGTTTTGGGGGCTTTCTGGGGGGTTTCACACAGCGGGGTGCCCCCCTGAAGTGGACCAAAACCCAGGATAGTCAAAATCCTGGGTGTTGGTCCACTTTAAGTTACTTATTATTCTTTCCCCCACTGGGCTGCAACTCTGTGCAGGACTCTAGAATATGGGCAGCGCCATATTGCCTCAGAAACATCACAAACTGAGGAGGGGAGATCGGGGTGGGGTTATAGCTGTGCTTTGCACAGGTGGAGCAGAGCTGGGTTCAGTAAGAGGACAGCAATCCCAGAATGCAGAGCGTCAGTCTAAAGACACTTCCTGTCTGCAGGCTGCCTGATGCTCCATGAGTCGCCATCTTGGATGTTTCAAGGCTCAGAATATGCAGTAGGTGCAGGTAGGATGATTTTTAATGTGAGCAATCTGTATGTACAGGGTGGGGGAAACATAGAAGATAGGCTCTTATTCTGGGTGAAGGTATGGTTTCAGTTAGGGGACAAAAAACACAATATCCTATTTCCAAGAATTCAGGTCATGGGAATTTTTCATCCGCGTTTGACCCATTCGTGCTGGCCCTGGGTGCTCCAGTCGTGTCCCTTAGCTGGAATTCATGTCTGCTACCCTCCGGTCACAGGGCCGCTCTGTTACCTGGTTATCTGCACGCCCCAACTCTCACAGGTTTCAGAATATCCTGCAGGGAAAATTTCCACACTGGCGTTTAGTCCTTTAATACCAAGCTGGTGGGGGAAATTTCCCTATCCTGACCATAGCCATAGCCAGCAGCTAAGCTCCTCGTATG
Organism: Gastrophryne carolinensis; assembly: GCA_027917425.1. Classification (NCBI taxonomy): domain Eukaryota; kingdom Metazoa; phylum Chordata; class Amphibia; order Anura; family Microhylidae; genus Gastrophryne; species Gastrophryne carolinensis. The sequence goes on from CM051237.1 coordinate 448,561,624, forward strand.
AGCTGTTTACATAACTAGTTACATAACTAGACCATGGGATCACCAAATATCAGTGATCTGGGCTGGAGGGAGGGAGGGGGGGGTTGATGCAAGTGGAGCATCCTAAATCAGGATGCTCCACTGGAAATGAACAGTCACTGGAATAGTGAATATGGCAGCGATTGATCCTTTTCAAAGCGGACTAAAACCCGGGATTTTGACTATCCCAGGTTTTGGTCCTCGTTCCCAGGGCATCCCCATTTAGGATGCTCCACTAAGTGAAAGCCCCGGCCAGAAAAACTCACCCTTCACCAGGCCTATGGTGCATGTGTGGCTGCACAGTCGATCAGCGTGCTTGGCTCAATTCAGCCCTTTTGGCTAAAAATTGGCTTGGGGCCGAAAGGAGATGAATGAAGTGCACTGACAGACATATCCCCACTAACCTCTAGCAGGCCCCGACCATTCACAAATGGCTGGTGTGGGCATGAGCTGGGCTAAGGTTATAGTGTATTGTGGCCACGACCCACGCATACACTGTTGAAACGGAGATTAGGCATTACTGGTAATTCAGGGGGGAGAGGGAATAAGTCTTATAGACTCTGTCATTAGTAAGGTCCTACCGTCCGAAATGCGTTGACACCAGGACTTGCTTTCATATTGCCTTTTTTACCGCCCTGATATTGTTTGGATGACTTTTTAACACGCTGGAATAAAATTGGAACTTTTATCGCTTTAAATGCTGGATGGCTTTATCTTGTTGGATTATGCTAGATACGAGGTGAGCACTCGGAGCCGATGCCAACATTGTGTTTGATTTCCCACTGGGATTGGAATTGTTACAGGTAGAGCTGACAACTTTTTTTTTTTACTTATAGACTCTGAATCTGACCGAGATGGGGTTAGGTCCACTTTAAAGCAGACCAAAACCCACCAGCTATGCAAAATACCTAATAAGCCATTCTCCTTGCCAACATCCTTCTCCCCTGGAGTAGAAAAATAAATCGCTATTTTTGCTTATCCTGATATATGCATACTGAGGAGAGGACAGGGGTGAAAAGTGCAGGGGGCGGGGTTATAGCTGTGCTTTGCACAGACAGAGCAGAGCAGAGCTGAGGTCAGGGAAAGGACAGCAATCCCAGAATGCAGAGCGACACAGTCAGAAGACACTTCCTGTTTGCAGGCTGCCTGATGCTCCATGAGTCGCGGATGTTTAAAGGCTCATAAAATGCAGTAGATGCAGGTAGGATGATTTTTAAAGTGGACCAACACCCAGGATTTTGACTATCCTGGGTCTTGGTCCACTTCGGCGGGGCACCCCGATCGGGGGTGTCCCGCTCTCTGAAACCCCCCAGAATCCCCAAAAAACTCACCTCTCCCACGTGACCGCGCCGTCCAATCCCCGCCGGCGTCCAGGACAGCGCGTCCGCCGCCGCCTCCCGCGCGTCACTTTCGGCATGCCCGCACCGGCCATTCACAGGCGGGCGCGCACACGTCTAGAGAGGCGCGCGGGAGGCGGCGGATGAGGTAAGGAGTTTGGGGGTTTCTGGGGGGTTTCACCCCGTGGGACATCCCGATCTCGGATGTCCCGCGGGGTGGGAGGTGATTGGCCCGGGAATCTTATAGATTCCTGGGCCGATCACCCATGGGTGTTGCTCCACTTTAATGTGAGCAATCTGTATGTACAGGGTGTGGGAAACATATTAGATAGGCTCTTATTCAGGGTGAAGGTCTGGATTAATGTGAGCAATCTGTATGTACAGGGTGTGGGAAACATATTAGATAGGCTCTTATTCAGGGTGAAGGTCTGCTTGAAGTCAGAATCGATACTAGAAAAATAGAATCGATTCTAGTATTGTCAAATCAAATATTTTTTCTGACACCCCTACTTCTTAGGGAGGCATCCTTGCAATTTGGGATACCCCGCAGTGTATAACTGTATAATACAGAAAGCCGGGGATCGGGGTAAATACTCCCCTTACTCTGAGCTCCTGCAGTTGCTGTAACATGCTGCAGAGAAAGCTCATCCCGCTCTGCGCGCCGGGCACATGATGAACATAACTTTTGTCATGACATATTTCCGATGTCACTTGATTGATCCACAATTGTGTCACCTTTTTGTTTTGAACCAGAAATGGCTGCAGGCGATTGATCTGCCCAAAGATGTCTACCAGCATCTCGCCTACTATGTCCCCCGAATCTTCTGCCGCCAGGCCGATCCTGCCACCGATCACGAGGAAATGCTGGCCCTGCACGTCCTGCTGGGGCCACTGGAGTGGTACCTGTGCGGCGAGGACCCCGCCACCGGCTTTCACAAACTGGAGCAAGCCAATAAACCCTCCCAGCTGTGTGGGCGCGTGTTTAAAGTGGGGGAACCAACCTACTCCTGCAGGTGAGTGGTCTGTTATAATATTGCTTGGCCAGACCTGTACAGTATCTGCACTATTAACTGGATCATAACGCGGTGGCTTACCTGCCCGGAGGTGGACAAATTACGATATACGGCAGATATGCACAAATTGTTCCTAAAGAACGTTTTCAGCCAAAATACAACCACTATACCAACCCAGACGGTGGATCCAGCGATCAGGTAAGATCTGCAGCACCGCACTATTGCTGACAGTCTGCATGGGAATCAAGGTAAGTATAGCGTTTTTTTGGGGGGCTGAAAATGTTCTTTAAATTGGCCTAAAGTGTAAAAAACAGTCATTGTTTGCTTATCTGCCCTGCAGATTATTTATACTGCTGCATATCTGCCAGCCTACCTAGAGGTTTTGTCACCCTCTGTTGCCAGACCATTTTTCACTATTTTGCACTACACGTGTTCAACTGTGATTCTTGAAAAATGATATATTGTTTTTTTTAGCTGGTTTAACATGACGGCCTCGATTCAATAAGAGTTGAAAAAAATTCTCACGGTAGTAAAAAATTCAATTAATGAGGAAAAATCCTGAGAATGTCAGTTACTGAATCACCAGATAAAAAGACCATCAAAGTCAATGACAGCTTTTACTACAGTGTAGAAAGAAGGAAACAGTTCTCTACTTTTCTTAGGAGTAAAAAAATGTCTTGTTTGTCATTTATTTTAGGCGTATTCTTAAAGTGAACCAACACCCAGGATTTTCACTATCCTGGGTGTTGGTCCACTTCCGCGGGGCACCTCGATCGGGGGTGTGAAACCCCCCCAGAAAGCCCCAAAAACTCACCTGACCCCACTCCCACGTGACTCGCTCCACCAATCACCGTCGATGGACAAGGTGAGAGCGCCCGCGCCGGCTATTCACAAACGGCCGGCGCGGGTGTGCGCCCTGCTAGAGGGATGCGCGAGAGGCGGCGGCGGCGGCCTGCGCATGCGCCGTTGGAACAAGGAACAGGTAGGATTTGTGGGCGTCCTGGGGGGCTTCACACAGCGGGGCACCCCTCAGGCAGGGAGCTGATCAGCGGTGGGTGTTGGTCCACTTTAATATTTTTGGGGGAAATATGTCCAAGAAAATAATAACATTTGTAGGGTTTTTTGTATTAAAAATTACATTTTTTTTTAATAGAATCTAATTGAGTGTGAAATCCCCTTTTCTTCAGACCACAATGATACCACATATATATAATTGTAGTCACCCTTTTCCTGCCCAGGAGACCCCCCCCCCCCCCCCCAAACCAAAACTGCTCTTTAGGAGATTTTTAAATAAAATTGCTTTGCACACCTTACGGTTTTTTAAGTACTCACCTCAAGCTTTCTAGCTGTACCAGGCTTGTTGACATGGGCACAGTCTAACAACCCAACTACTCTGCAAGCACTGTAATTAGGGAAGCCCACCGCTTCACGCATGTGTACACTCCACTGCATTGATGGGTTAAATGCAAGGAAAAAATTCCTGTGTGCGTGCACGCAAGCATACTATGGTCACCAATGTCCCCCCCACCGTTTTAAAGTGGAACAAAACCCACCAGTGGCCAACCTAGTACCTAAAAGATTCCATGGCTGGCCGCTGGCTTTGCCACTGTTTGAGACTCCCCAGGACGTCCATAAAAACTCACCTTACCACACTCCAACGGCGCATGCGCGGGCTCTCCCAATGAGAGCCGTCTGTTGTGACTACATTAATTGGCAGGCGTATCTGTGTTTAGAATGGTGAGTGCGTGCTGCTGCACCCCCAGCGATGTGTGCGCTTCTGCCCTAAGCCAATCAGATAGGCTGGGGCGGGAGCATACGCACAAGGCCTAAGATGCAGCAGCTTGTGCTCACCATTGAAGTGAATGAGAGTCATTTGCCAAAGAAGATAAACATGGCAAGCGGCTCACATTGGCTGTGCGCCTGCACATGCGCCATTGGTATGAGGAAGAGGTCAGTTCCTTATTCGGAATGCCCCTGGGAGTTGGTCTACCTCTTTATGGGGCATCCCAAATTGAACCCTTGCTGCTTCCCCAGCATACTTCTTGCTAGACCTGCGCCAGGCCTTTCTGAATGGCTCGTGTGAGTGCGCCCACATCTAGAGGAACATTACTGTGGGCTATTGTGGTATACAAAGTGCTGGCGAACGAAGAAGCCACCCCTGACAGCCAACACGGGCCAGGCACAAAGCAACTAATTTAAAGCGGACCTTCAGTATCATTAAATGAAAAGCCCAAACCCTTAAAAAAACGAATCGCCAGCATCTAAAATGAATATATTTAACATTTTAGTCACTTTTTATTCTTTCCTTCACTGGTCTGCAACTCTGTTCAGTACTCTAGGATACGGGCGCCGCCATCTTGGCTCAGTAGCATCACATACTGAGGAGAGGGGTCAAAAGTGCAGGGGAGTGGTGTTATAGCTGTGCTTTGCACAAACAGAGCAGAGCTGGGGTCAGGAAAAAGTCAGCAATCCCAGAATGCAGAGCGGCACAGTTGGAAGACACTTCCTGTTTGCAGGCTGCCTGCACCTCCATGGGCCGCCATCTTGGATGTTTAAAGGCTCTTAACATGCAGTAGATGCAGGTAGGATGATTTTTAATGTGAGTGGTTTAACTCTTTGCCTGGAATGGGGCTTAATTAGTCAACCACTCTACGCGCCTCATATGTCCCCGGCGACCATTCAGTAGGGTTCACTGCCTGCTTAGCGAACTCAGGTGTTCGTCGACAGGTATTTGTACAAGCACCTATAGCTGCAGACTCAGGAAAGCGAAATATGACAACATATTTCTGGGCATCTTTAAAGTGGAACAAAACACGGGATTTAGATTTTTCTGGGTTTTGTTCCATTCCCTAGGGGCACCATGATTGGGGATGCCCCGCTGTGTGAAAGCCCTCCAGTTAGTCCAGTTAAACTCACCTTTCCTTGGGCCAACGGCGCAGGTGCTCTGCCAATGAGAACTGTTTGCTATGTTTACATCTTTTGGCAAATGGCTCTCAATGACTTTTATTGGGAGGCCTATGTGAATGGCTGGGGAGGGACAACAATGAGAGCCTCCTGCCAAATTATGTCAGTTCAGCGGACGGCTCTCATTGGATGAGAGCCCACTCATGCTCTGTTAGACCAGAAAAAGGTGAGTATGTATGGGTTCCCTAAGGGGTGTCACACAGCGGGGCATCTAAAATCAGGATGTCCCGGAGGAAAGCCTGGGAAAGTGGGTTTTGTTCTGCTTTATAGCGGCCCAAAACCAGCTGAACTTTTAAAATACCTTTGGTCAAAACCCCTGCCGATACTTCCTGCTTAGGGTGTAGAAATAGACAAGTATATTTTTGCTCTTCGAAAAGTCCTGGAACACTGTTTTTTTTCTATTGCATGGCACGGCCTGCTGCAGTACACTGCGCCACCTTGTGGTGGAATACATATGGGATATTCCACCACAAGGTGGCGCAGTGTACTACAGAAGAGTTGTGGCTCCTCCTGGCCCATATAAAAACAGGACCTCTCCAGTGTTTTCTCTGCAGGGACGATAGATGATGGCTCTTATATTGCGCAGGTGAGCGGGGCAACCAAGCCTGCGGGCCTGCATGGCTATTTCCACCCGTTTCTGGACCCTCTGTGCCTCCCAGCTTCGGCTGACGGAACGGGTGAAGGTAGAGGAGCACTAGGGTCAGGTGCTCAAGGAGCACTGCTCCAAGCCGCAGACCCTGTACCACAAAGGGTAGACGGCCATAGGCTTTATGGTGAGCCTACTGAGGGATGCGGAGTTCCTGTCCTAGCTTCTGAGGGGGTGAGTGTTTTGGGGACTGTGTGCCTTGTTTCTCTGGTGTCCCCCGCCCCCCCCATCCCTGGCCTGGCTCTCCCCGCTGCCTGCTCGCTCTCCTCCCCCCCCCCTCTCCCCGGCGTGTGTTCAGGGGGGGGGGGGGGCGTGGGGTGTCGGCGAGTGTTTTAACTTGTATTTAGCCTCTTATGCTGCTTTGTACTTCGCTCCGCGGCGGACTGCACTATATCTGTGAGGCGTTTTCTCATATTGTGATGGCGCCGGAGCGGTCACGTGAGCGACGTTTTTCGCGCTCTTTGGGGGGGCGGGGTATGACGTGTATCGCGTCGTCTTACCAACCGCCCCCCCCCCCCCCGCGGCATGCCTCTCGAGGTTCTTCTGCCTGCGCCACTTTTTGTCTGCTGCGCGTCTGGGGCCCCTCTTCCTCCCCGGGCTGCAGCGGTGATCTCCTCCTGTGTCGCTCCCTCCACGGTCTGGTGGCTTGGTGATCCTTTGGGGTTTTTTTTTGTTTACTTGGGGCATGGACTGCGAGATGCTTATGTGCCTTTTATTTATGTCTTTCAGGCAGGACAACTGTGGGTTGTGGTTTCTCCCGGCTCTACTCCCCCCCCGCCCTCATCTTCCCCTTCCTGGTCTGGGGCATCCCTTGGGGGGGGCATTCCGGGTGGCTTTTTTTTAGCCCTTAGCCTGTGCTGGCCTATTGTGCCTGTGTTAATCACCATATGGAGGCTTCTGGGGATAGCGTGCCCGGGGCAATCCCGGCTGTGTGCCATGTGCAGGGCATCCCCTTTCAGTAATGGTGCCTACCCCTCCACGCCTGCATTTAGCCCCCAGTGAGGGGGATACTAGCAAGGGGTCACAATCTGATCTGGCACTTCGTGTGGCCAGCATTGAAAGGCTGCTTGCCAGGCCTCGCAAGCAGCACCTGGCTCCCTCGTCCTCCCTCTTGTTGAGGAGTATGAGGGAATTTATGCTTTTGGTGGCCGTTACTCCCTAGAGGAGGGAGAGCTTTTTCAGGACTCTGACCTGCAGGAGGGCTACGACAGTGACCCTGGGTCTGCTTCTGGGGAGGACTCATGGTTCCCTGATGACACTGATAGACTGTTGTCTGACATTTTTAAAATCTTGCACATTGCCCCCCTGAGGTGGCTAAGAGGAAGCAGGATGAGCTCTTTCGTCCTGATAAGCAGCATCTAACGTTCCCTGAGCAGGGCCATTTCCCTAATATGGTGCTCAAGGAGTGGGAACGTCCTAGTAGATTGCCCGCGGTGCCCAAAGGGTTGGATAAGAGGTATCCCTGACCTGGTCAAGCGATGGTCGTGTCCCCCTGAGGTGGACGCTCCCGTTCTAGGTCTGTCCAACACCTCGGTCATGCCTTCCCCTGACACTACTACACTGCGGGACAGCGAGGACCGGCGTATGGATCAGCTGGCCTGCCATGCTTTTACATTTGTGGGGGCTGTGCTGCGTCTGGTCTGCGCCGCTGCCATTACAGCTATTGCCCTTAAGAAACAGCTCAAGCGTCTCCTGGAGGGCGCTACGGCTGGTAGGAGCGGGGAGTATTATAGGGCCCTTTTGCTTTGCTCTGATTTTGTTGCCTTTGTCCTTACTGCCATGGATGATGCGGTACGGCTGAGTGGTAGGGCCTCGGCCCTTTTGGTGGCTATGCGCCGCTCTGTTTGGTTGCGTCAGTGGCCAGCTGACGCTGCTGCTAAGAAGGCTCTAACTGGGCTCCCCTTTGCGGGGCTGTGGCTCTTTGAGCGTCTGGATGTTCTAGCCAAGGATGGTAGGCTGCCTCAGCCTTTTCGGGGGCCCTCCGCTTCCCTCCCCTCCTTTCGTGCTCCCAGAGGAGGTCGTGGCTCCCTCTTCTCGGGTAGCCGCAGAGATTCTTGCGGCCATGGCAGATCCCGTGGTCGTCCCGGTCTCTCATGGGGTTCCAAGCCCAAACCTTCTCCCAAGCCCCCTCAGGCATGAGGAGGCGCCCTCACCCATCCGGGTAGGGGGACGGCTTCGGCTCTTTGCTCACGTCTGGAGGCTCTGCGTCTCAGACCGGTGGATTCAGTAGGTGGTGTCCTCCGGTTACAAGATAGAGTTTGCAACCTGGCCGCCCCCAAGATTCCTCAGATCCCAGATGTCTCAAAACCCTCTGTCAGCTCAGGGTTTGCGTCTTGCGGTTCAACGTCTGTTGGAATCAGGAGTAATTTGCCTGGTGCCTTCCCAGGAACGGGGTCAAGGGTTCTACTTCAATCTTTTCACGATCCCCAAAAAAGACAGGTCCTTGAGGCCCATCCTGGACTTCAAGGGTCTCAACAAGTTTTTCAGGTTCAAGCACTTTCGCATGGAGACGCTACGCTCGGCTGTCGGTGCCCTTCGCCCCAGCGACTTCATGACCTCTGTGGACATCAAGGATGCCTATCTTCATGTGCCAATATTTCTGGGTCATCAGAAATTTCTGAGGTTCACTCTAGAGGATCAGCATTACCAGTTTGTGGCTTTACCGTTCGGTATCGCCTCGGGTGTTTACCAAGATGCTGGCAGGCGTGATGGCTCTGTTGCGGAATCGGGGCATTCGCATCCTCCCTTACCTGGACGACATTCTGATTGCGGCTCAGTCTCTTCATCAGGCCGAGAAGGATACTCAGGTGGTCACCTCCACTTTCGAGTCCTTCGGCTGGGTGATCAACTATCCCAAGTCTTCACTGACTCCGTCTTTGGTGAGGTCCTTTCTGGGCATAACTCTGATTACCTATCAGGTCAAGGTGTTCCTGCCTCAGCAGAAAGTGGAGGGCCTTCAGAAGCAGGCACGTGCTCTGCTCTTGTGTCCTCGTCCCTCCATCCGGCAAGGGATGCAGTTAATGGGCCTGATGGTGTCCTGCTTCGAGGCGGTCCCCTTTGCTCAGTTTCACATGAGACCTCTTCAGTTGCACCTCTTGTTTGGGATCGGGACCCTGTGTTCCTGGATCAGGAATTTGCTCTGTCCCCCCTGGCCAGACAGTCCCTCTCATGGTGGCTGGACTCAAGGAACCTTCTAGTGATCAGGACCTTTCTGCCTCTGTGCTGGGAGACTTTCACCACAGATGCCATTCTGACCGGTTGGGGGGCTTTTGGAAGTCTCTGAAGTTCCAGGGTCGGTGGGGTCCCCAGGAGGCTCCCATCAATGTCCTGGAACTGAGGGCGATCAGGTTGGTTCTTTCTCAGCTGACCACTCACCTTCGGGGTCGGGCTGTTCAGATCCGCTTGGACAACCAGACGGCGGTTGCCTACATCAATCATCAGGGGGGGACTCGGAGCAAGCGAGCCCTCAAGGAAGTGTCCCTGATACTGTCTTGGGCGGAAGATAATGTCCCTTCTTTGTGTCCTTCTGCCGAAGAAGAATGTCCCTTCCGCTGAATGTCTCCGGGGGTGGAGAACCAGGAGGCAGACTCACTGAGCAGGGGGACGTCTCGGTTGGGGGAATGGTCCCTCAGCAACAAGGTATTTCACTCCCTGTGTCTCCGCTGGGGTCAGCCAGATGTGGACCTGTTTGCGTCCCGCCACAATTACAAGCTTCCCAGATTTGTCTCCCTGTCGCAGGATCCTCTGGCCTTCGCCACGGATATGCTAGCAATGCCTTGGACGGAGTTTCGGCTCCTCTATGTGTTCCCTCCTTTTCCTCTGCTGGGCAGGGTGCTGCGCAAGATAGCCCAGGAGGGGGTACCAGCCATCCTGGTGGCCCCCTGTTGGCCAAGGAGGGTGTGGTTTGCAGACGTCGTGCAGTTGGCAGTAGATCAGTATGCCCTGCCCAAGGATCCAGATCTTCTCACTCAGGGACAGCTGCGCCATCCCAATTTACAAACGCTGGCTTTAACGGCTTGGCTGCTGAAACCTCCATCTTGATAGAAAAGGGGCTGCCGGCTTCTGTTGTTACTATGATTCGGGCTAGGAAGAAGTCCTCGTCCTTTATCTACTACAGGATCTGGCATGCTTACATTGCCTGGTGTGAGTCCAAGTCTCTTCCTTGTCGGGTGTTTTCTATCCCCAGGATTCTGGAATTTTTGCAACATGGTTTGGATTCGGGCCTTCAACTTAGTACCCTCAAGGGACAGGTGTCGGCTCTGGCAATTCTTTTCCAAAGATCCTTTGCCAATCACCGGTTGGTTAAGACTTTTTTCCAGGGAGTCACTCATGTGCGTCCGCTACGTAAGCTTATGCTACCGGTTTGGGACTTGAATCTGGTGTTGTCTGCTCTGCAGGGTCCTCCCTTTGAGCCTATCCGTGGGGCTGCTTTGCCCATTCTGGCTCTTAAGGTGGCCTTTTTGGTGGCTATTACTTCGGTCAGGTGAGTTTCTGAGCTGGCGGCGCTTTCCATCAAACCTCCTTACTTTGAGCAGCATCAGGATAAGGTGGTGTTTCGGCTTAAGCCGGATTTCTTACCTAAGGTTGTGTCTGCTTTTCATCTCAATCAGGACATTGTTTTGCCTTCTTTGTTTCCTAACCCTGCTAATTCCAAGGAACGGACCCTTCATTCTCTGGATGTTGTCAGGGCTCTGAAGTTTTATTTGGTTGCTACTGAGTCTTTCAGGAAATCTGATGCTCTTTTTGTTCTTCCTGCTGGACCTAGGAAGAGTTTGCCTCCGGCTAAATCCACTATCAGCAAGTGGATCCGTCAGGCAGTGGAGCAAGCCTATTCTGCTAGGGGGAAGGTTCCTCCTTTTAGGGTTACTGCTCATTCCACTCGTGCTATTGGTGGTTCTTGGGTTTTTCAGCACCAAGCTTCTGTTTGTAAGGTTTTCTGTTCATACCTTTTCCAAGTTTTACAAGGTTGATGTTAGGGCCTCAGCTGATGCTTCCTTTGGTCGCAAGGTACATCAGGCGGTGGTGGTTTGAACTGCCTGCTGCTACTTTTTGGGGAACCCACCCTACCTTACGGACACTGCTGTTGGACGTCCCATAGGTAAGGACTTCTTGAAGCAGGCCGTGCCATGCAATAGGAAAAAGACAATTCTGTGAGTACTCGCCTGTAGAATTGCTTTTACTATGCATGGCACGGCCTGCTTCACCCCACCCTTGTTATCGTTATTCTTGGTTGCCTCTTTATGGTGATTGTTCCAAGTTAGTTGGGGTTTACCTTTATTACCTCCCGGCATCTTGTATAAATGCTTGTCAACACTGGAGAGGTCTATGGTGATTCCTGTTTTTATATGATACTGGGAGGAGCCACAACTCTTCTGCAGTACACTGCGCCACCTTGTGGCGGAATATCCCATATGTAAGGACTTCTTGAAGCAGGCCGTGCCATGCATAGTAAAAGCAATTCTACAGGTGAGTACTCACAGAATTGTCTTTTTTTGCTGTCCCTCTTTGTAAGTTGGCAGGAGATCAGTCATGACAATAACATCATTGTCACACCCAACAGTGGCAATAAATGGAGGAGGCAGGGCTTTACAGCTAAAACAAGGGCCATTTTCTGGAGTGAAGCAGGAGCAGTGAAAATTTACCAAATGTAATTCTCATGGGGGGAGCAATTCAGGGGATGTCTGTTAATAATGTGAGTCTTGGTCCGTTTTAAACCGGACCTTCAGCATGATTTAATGAAAATGCCAAACCCTTAAACTTTTCCCCAGCATCTAAAATTAATATATTTTAAGTTTTTAGTCACTTACTTATTCTTTCCCACACCGGGCTGCAACTCTGTTCAGGACTCTAGGATACAGGCGCCGCCATCTTGACTCAGAAGCATCACATACTGAGGAGAGGAGAGCCGGATAAAGTGCAGGGAGCGGGGTTATAGTTGTGCTTTGTACAGACAAGGCAGAACTGGGGTCAGGGAAAGGACAGCAATCCCAGAATGCAGAGCAGCACAGTTGGGACACAGTTCCTGTTTGCAGGCTGCCTGATGCTCCATCAGCAGCCATCTTGGGTGTTTAAAGGCTCACAAAATGCAGTAGATGCAGGTAGGATGATTTTTAATGTGAGCAATCTGTATGTACAGGGTGTGGGAAACATATAAGATAGGCTCTTATTCAGGGTGAAGTTCCACTTTAAGGACTTAATGGCAGACGGGCACCCCGAATGAGGGTGCCCAGGATGCTTAAGGGATAGAGGACTACTTTAGGAAATATTTTGACTTTTAACACTGTACGTGAAGAAATTAGTGAGCTCTATCTAGTTGTTTGCAAACAGGAAATAGAAAAAGAAGCGGGTCTGAACTTGACCTCATTTATAGGTTGTCTGTGATACGAGAAGTCAACTGCGTGCCGCCACTTCCCGTCACTTAGTCATTTATGTGTCTCACCTTTATTCGCCCTGATCGTCTTCAGTGTAGCATCACCCATAAATAGCTCCTGTAGAGATCCGGTTACTTACCATGCTGGTCTGTCCTCCCCTCAGGCTCTGCTGCTCAGCCGGCGTCTCACACTCAGCACTAGGGGTGTCAGAATAATCCATTCTGTCAACTATTGAGATATTTCTCGACAATACTAGAATAGATTCTTCCTTTCTGGTATCGATTCTGACTTCAGTTAAAGAAAACTAAAAAAAAACAATCGCCTGACCCCTCGTTTGATCCGGCCGGCTCTCTTATTATCCGTGGGGACACCGATTCCTCCCGGGGCTCTTCAAGCAGACCTTCAGCCTGAATAAGAGCCTGTCTTATATGTTTCCCCACCGTATACATATAGATTGCTTACATTAAAATCATCCTACCTGCATCTACTGCATGTTATGAACCTTTAAACATCCAAGATGGCGGGCTCATGGAGCATCAGGCAGCCTGCAAACAGGAAGTGTCTGACTGTCGCTCTGCATTCTGGGATTGCTGTCCTTTCCCTGACCCAAGCTCTGCTCTTTGTGCAAAGCACAGCTATAGCCACACCCCCTGTACTTTATCCCGCTCTCTCCTCCTCAGTATGTGTAATGCTTCTGAGTCAAGATGGCGGCGCCCGTATCCTAGAGTCCTGAACAGAGTTGTGGGGGAAAGAATAATACGTGACTAAGAACTTAAAATATATTAGTTTTAGATGCTGGGGAATAATTTAAGGGTTTGGGCTTTTCATTAGATCATGCTGAAGGTTCTGTTTCAGTCTTCAGGAGAGAGCTTGACAGGCCTTCTCCCCCTGCCTTCCCAACAGACGCCAACATCTTCACGGCTTCCATCGGCTCAGCTTTCAGATGCGATGATCGCCGGCCAGAGGTTGATAGGGATCTGCTGCTTCCCCCTCCTCTGGCCGGCGATCACCGGCATATGTCATCAGATCGGCGAGGGACACAGGAGCTGACAATCGGAGGTGAGTAAAGGAAAAAAATTTGACTTAGACCATAGACACTTTCTCTTTGTGTTTTTTTTTTTTTTTTTACTGTTAACCCTTTGTGAACTGGTAAGGGATCTATGTGACCTCTATACCAGTTCACAAGGCTCTGGGTCTGGCAAGTTACCTGCGGCTAGCGGGTGACTTGCCATCAACCCATAGCCCCCCCCCATTACCTGCCTCCCCAAAGCCCGGGGGAGGGGGGGCAGAAGAGCCCATGACCATAGGCTAGGCCGGCTTGTAGATTGTAGGGCCAGGGCCCCTGCACCCTGTTCTACAAGCCCGCATAGCTGGTCCTGGGCTGGTTATGCTGGGTAAAGAGGACCTCACATCATTTTTTGGGGGATTTTTAAGGGTTCCCTCTAGCTGGGCACGTGCCCGAGCCAGACATTTTTTGAATGGCCGGCGTGGGCACGCTCCCTGTTAGAGGGAAGCGGAGGATGTTTCGGTCAGAGCTGCTCTTAGACGCGCTGTGGGACCGGTAAGAGGTGAGCTGGTCTCGGCATCTGGGGGGGTTCACACAGCGATCGGGGCGCCCCTTGTTATGTCCACTTCATTTGCTTTGCCTGGTATGCCCCCCCCTGCTTGGCAGCGAATGGATTGGGCGTGTTGCTGTGACACAATGTTACTGTCCGGCCATTTATCTTTTTTAATCTTTGATCTGATTTGTTTGCATCTCCTCTTTTTAGGGACTGTGCTGTTGACCCAACATGCGTCTTGTGCATGGAATGTTTTCTAGGAAGCGTCCACAAAGAGCATCGCTACAGGGTAGGTGCCATCTTTTTCTTTATTACATGCACTGAATGCATCTCCGTGTGTGTGATCTATATACTTCCACTCGTTATGTAAGGATGCAGAAGAGAAAAGAGCCTGAAGAGACCACTGTAAGTGTGCTTGGCGAGTAAGACTCCAGTTGTGGAGTAAGATTCCAAAAAAGAGAGCAGCAGGCACAACCTTAATCAAAATCATGGGCGTGCTCCTAGGTCTGTGCCACACCAATAACTATAAACTACCACATAGGCACAAGAAAACCTTTCCCAAATGGGTACAGCACAAAATCTATAGTAAAAATATAAATCTTTATTTTAGTGACTCTACTAAAAAATAAATATAGACAATACTAAAAACAATTGCACCAATAGGTAGCCCTATTGCTGTGATAAAAATAAATCAGAAACAATAAATATAAATGTGACCAAAAAAAAAAAAAAAAAAATATATATATATATATATATATATATATATATATATATATATATATATATATATATATATATATATATATATATAATATTTTTTTATATTTATTGTATCTTTTCTGTATTGGATAGGATTAGTATCTATGATATGTGTAACATTTATGAATTTAGATTTGTTTTTGATGTGATATTCCCAGAATGGAGGTGATAAAGTCTCTGGGGAGGATAATTCAATAAAAAAGATATATAAGGAAGCCAAAGCGCACCGGTTACCGTATATGCAAAATACGATTTTTTTATATGCAGGAAAAAAAAAAATATAATATATATAATATAATATAAAATATATATACACACACACACACACACACACACACACACACACACACAGTAAACGATTACACATATTCCATATGTATGAAAAAGGATACATATTAAATCAGAATCCAAGTATGTTCTGGGGAAGCTGTATGCACCAAGACACTAGGCAATATAAATGTATATTAGCCTTAACAGTAACCATCCAAGAACCGGACTATAGTATAATAGTAAAACATTACCTCAAAGATATAAAGTCTGGTGCTAATGCAGTAGTCCCCAGTTTTGTCACATACGATCACTACCCTGATGAAACGGCCGCGTGCCGTGAAACGTTGGTAATTGTATAAGCGATCTATATGCACGTATTCTCTGTATATTCTATGCG
This sequence comes from Gastrophryne carolinensis, assembly GCA_027917425.1. Taxonomy (NCBI): domain Eukaryota; kingdom Metazoa; phylum Chordata; class Amphibia; order Anura; family Microhylidae; genus Gastrophryne; species Gastrophryne carolinensis. Next base: position 448,576,958 of record CM051237.1, read on the forward strand.
ACTGCCATTTCATGATATAATGCTTGCAGCTTCTGTAATGACTGGGTGTCATGATTACAATACTGGCCTATGATTATTGTTTGCTAAATGGTCTGTAACATGACGACAAAGCTGCCTCCTGAGGCAGACATGTATATATGTATATAGCTATTTGCACATTTCTATACTCGTTTTTTGCCTTGACTGTATTGAAACACAGAGACTTATCCCTGTATGTGACAAAACTGGGGACTACTGCATTAGCACCAGACTTTATATCTTTGAGGTAATGTTTTACCATTATACTATAGTCCGGTTCCTGGATGGTTACTGTTAAGGCTAATATACATTTATATTCCCTAGCGTCTTGGTGCATACAGCTTCCCCAGAACAACATACTTGGATTCTGATTTAATGTATTACTGATTTCAATGTATCCTTTTTTCATACATATGGAATATGTGTAATTGTTTACTGTCTATACTACTATATTGCCATCATAGTGTTAATGTGTAAGTGTAAATATTATTTCCTGCATATAAAAAAAATTTTATTTTGCATAAACAGTACCCAGTGTGCTTTGGCTTCCTTATATATCTTTTTATTGAATTGCTATGTTGGGGACCATATGAGGAATTGATCCCAGAGGAAGTAGCACCCCCCTAACACACAGGTTTTTGTTATATTAGATAGATTGGTGTGCTAACCAAATAATTAACTCCATTGTATGTTTTATTCCTCAGGTTGTTAGATAAGAATTGGGTGAATTCTGGCACAGGGTCTGGGTGAGTGCAGCCCAGTTGGCCCTAAAGCAGTGCTGCCCACCAAGGATTCTCCCTGTGCTCCGTATCTCTAGGGGGAGCGAGCGAGGGGGGGGGGGGGGAATTAACAATGGGACCAGGTATAGGGGGGCAGGTCTGAGGGGAGACTTGGGAGGTAAGGAGCTGGAAGGGTGGGGGGGGGGGGGTGTTAGAAGAGGATTGAGTGAATTCTGGCACAGGGTCTTTCTGGGTTAGACTTTGGCCCCAAAACAATGTAGCTTACCGAGAATTCTCCCTGTGCTTCCCTATGGCCAGTCCACCCCTGTGTCCTGCCCAATGTAATTCTGTGGCTGTCCTGGGGAAAAAATTATCCAGCATCTGTCCTGGACGAAAAAAAAACTGTGGGTAAAATCATTTTGGATTGTCATGTTTGCATTTTGTTTTGTGTCTGCTATTAACCGGCCCTTTGAAGGCCACCATAATGCTGATGTGTGGCCTTCAGTAAAAATCAGTTTGACAACCCTGGATGGTAAATGAATGCTCAAGGAATTAATAGGATGCCTGCCGGACCTAATCCCAATAACAGGTAAGTATTCAACAGCTGGTCCTAGAAGTAACTGCAGAGAAGAATAGGTGAGTATTGCTTTTTGGGCTCTCTGTGCCATTTTAATGTCATGCTTTGTTTTTTGTCCCTTCTTGTTTGAGCAGTGTGGTGATGCTTTTCTTTCAGATGACCACATCCGGCGGTGGAGGATTCTGTGACTGTGGGGATGCTGAAGCATGGAAGGAAGGCCCATACTGCCAGAAGCACGGCATGCACATCTCTGAAAAAGAGAGTGAGGTAATGCCCAGGTTCTTGTGCCTAGGGGTGTCCCAAAAAATCGATTCTGTCAAGTATCGGGATATTTCATTAGCGGGTACTAGAATCTATTCTTTCTTTCTAGTATAGATTCTGACTTCCGTAAAAGAAAAGTAAAAAAAAACACGCACCTGACCCCTCTTCTCCGGGGGGGCCTCTCAAGTGATGTCACCCCCAGCGGGCGTCATCGTGGCTCAGCTCTCAGATGTGATGATCGCCTGCCAGAGGTGGGCGGGGTAGGAGATCCTTTGATCTCCTGCCTCCACCGTCCTCTAGCCAGCGATCACCGGTCATCGGATCTGTGAGGGACACAGGAGCTGACAATTTTTTTTTAAAAGACATTTTCTCTGTTAACCCTTTGAGGGATCTAAGTGACACCTATACCAGTTCACAAGGCTCTGGGGCTGGCAAGCCACCTGCGGCTAGCGGGTTGACTTACCATTAACCCTCGAGCCCCCCATTACCTGCCTTCCAAAAGCCCGGGGGGCAGAAGAGCTGTGGCCATAGGCTATGCCGGTTTGTAGCCTGCAGGGCCAGGGGCCACCAAAGCTGGCCCCTGCGCCCTGTTCCACAAGCTCCTATAGCTGGTCCTGGGCTGGGTAAGGGCCATCCAATATATGGTCTTTGAGACAGAATCGGAATATATTGTGTCGTCATAAATGTAACGCCAAATTCTTGCCAATTCCCTGACTATACTCTTCTTAAAAGCGGGAAAAAATGCAGCAGTGGCCGACCTGGAATCTAAAAGATTTCAGGTATGGTCGCTGTCTTTCCCCTTGTGTGAAAACCCCCAGGTCGCTGGTAATCTCTTACCTTTCCCAGGTCCAATGGTGCATGCGCGGGCTCTTGTCGAATAAGAGCTGTTCGCTTTGACTAATTCGGCAGGCGTGTCTCATAGTTTTGAATGGGGATGTCATGTGTGTGTGTGCCCCAGCCATTCAGATAAGCTGGGACGGGAGCGCGTAAGAGGCCAAGGATACAGGGAATAAGGCACACGTGGGTGCTCAGCCGATAAGAACGGTTTTCTGTGTTTACCTCTTTTGGCAAATGGCTCTTAATGACTTGAACACAGAAAATCGTTCTTATCGGCTGAGCACCCACGTGTGCGCCGTTGGGAGTGCGGAAGAGAACGGTTTGCTGAATGACGTAGCCATGACAGACTGCTCTCATTTGACGAGAGCCTGCGCATGCGCCATTGGAACCAGGAAGAGGTAAGTGAAAATGGGCATTCACAATTCGGTATGCCCCAGGGAGTGGTCAAATTACCACGTTTTTTTTCTCCTTTAATGGTGTAAACAATTATTGTTATAAAAAACATCAATAAAAATATCAATGATTAACAATAATTGCCCACTGTAGGTAGTAGGTTGTGGGTGACGAAAGGAATCACACCAATGAGAATGTATAAAAGATTGTATTGTGCACAGACCTATGATACAGGGCAGTTGTACATGTGTAAAAATAATACAAAATATATATAAAAATAAGGGTTACATTAACCACTAGACAGTATAGGTATCCCAGGGACTAAACAAATACATAAAACAATTGCTAAAATGTACTATTACTAAGTACAATTGCCAAATAGGCCTAAAGTTACTTGCTGATAGTTACCAATACACTGATAGTTACCAATACACTGATAGTTACCAATACACTGATAGTTACCAATACAGGGCCCTCAAGCCCTTGCGTCCTTTCTCCTCCCTGGTCCCCTCTCAACTGCCCAAATATTACTCCACCTCTTTCTATGACACCTCAACTCCTGTTGGAAAGGACTAGCCCATCCCTTTAGCCAGCACATATACTCCCAAAAGGGTTTCATGCCCAGGTATTGACTTAATTTACATTACATAGTTAAGAATCCTTTATACACCCAAATCTATTGTGTCCACCTGACCGCAGTCAAGATGTCTGGGTTAATACCAAATTAGTTTCTAAGAGGCTCAATTACCTAGCTAGGGCAGTTACTTTGAGACCTAGTTTAGATATTTACAACTTATATCGCTAATATTTTATATTTAATGGGAATTATCTATTTCTTACACTGGTCCTATGTCTTATATGTTGGTCTTTGAATTGGGCGTTATTGTTTTGCTTGAGATTTGGAGTGGCCACCGTTTTGCATGCTGTCTTTTGTGTCATTGTGCCATTATTTCTGTGCTTTATCTTTTGAACTCGTTCCTTCCCAGGATCCTCTTGTTCACTTATCGGAGGACATGGTGGCGCGAGCTTACAACATTTTTGCGATTATGTTTCGATACACAGTGGATATACTCACGTGGGAGAAGGAAAATGAGCTGCCTCCCGGGCTGGAGTGTGCGTAAGTAGAGATGCCTTAGAGGGACCTTGTGACTGGAGGGTTGCAGGTCTTAATCCCGGCCATGAGACATGACTGAAGTGCTCTTAAGCAAGACACCTAACCACCCGTTCTGCTCCCTGGGCAATGTAATTAAAGCAGCGGCCTGTGCACATTTACTGCACGGATGGGTTACTGGACCAGCAGCCTGGCATAGTTGCAAAAGAAATCTCCCCATCATCTGCCCCATCTGCATGCATGATACTGAATCATTGTCAGCACCTACATTTACCCCATTACTTGTGAATGGGGCAAGTGAGTTCTTTTTTCCAACTGTGCCAGGTTGTTAGTCCAGTTTAAGTGAACCTAAACCTTTTCACCGGTACCCTAACCTGGTCTAAACCCCCTGCCCCCACCACCACCATCCAACTTGGCACAAGAAATGGCTGCACCTCCCTTATTAGGAAGCATGCTTTAATGCAGTATGATTTTTCCTTGTCCTGCAGAGCTCCATGAAGAACAGGTGAGTATCTCAATTTTAGGCTCTGTGGCAATGGGAGTAGATGGCTTAGGGTTCTGGCAGACCTGGGCTCTACCTGTCATGAAGTGAAAATATTAGTTGGGGGCTAGGCACACCCCCATACAAGAAGAAAACCCCTTTGAGACTAACCGCGCCTATTTCATATAATGTTACAAATATTCATTGCATGATAGTCATTCATAACTAATTTTCATTAGACAAATATGTCAACGTTTGCTAGAATGCCTTTAGGTGTGGCCACATGCCACAGGCACCAGCCACAAATTTACAATCCGTTATTTTTACAAAAACTTCATACACATTTGAACAACAATAATCACATGGAAAAACACTATTACAAAGTTAAAAACCAATACCAATGTCAAGAATAGGCAGTTCGTAGTGGCACCCGTCTAGGGCACAAAGACTTTTTTGGGGCTGAGGATGGACTTCAGGGCTTTTTCAACATCAGATACCCATTAAGTTCCTTAGTCACAACATACAATTTGCCTAGATATGACTGTTGTTTTCTGTTCCACTACAAAAAAAAAAAACCATGTGCCCATCACCAAAGAGAAAACATCCATTATATATGTTGTATTTGGGGCTGAGGATGGACTAGTTTCGCCCACTGCAGGGCTTTTTCAACATCAGATGCCCATTAAGTTCCTTAGTCACAACATATAATTTGCCTAGATATGACTGTTGTTTTCTGTTCCACTACCAAAAAAAAAACCCATGTGCTCATCACCAAAGAGAAAACATCTATTATATATGTTGTATAAAAGTGATTAAACATTTTAGTACATATCCCGATTTCACATAAATAAAAAATGGTTTACCTGGAGGTCTTATAAAGAGAGGGACACCAGAAGAGACAATCCTATGGACTACTTTTTACATTCTCCTTCTCAATGCATATTCAGGCAACATGTGCTGAATGGTTGCATAATCCACGTATCTGTAATGTGAGTAATTGCACAGCTATAACACAGCTAACTACCTCTTAAGGTCTCCTAAAATCCCATACATTGGGCCAAAGATAAACGTATTAAAGTGGACCAACACCCAGGATTTTGACTATCCTGGGTCTTGGTCCACTTCGGTGGGGCACCCCCGATCGGGGTGCCCCGCTGTGTGAAACCCCCCCTAACCCCCCGAAAAACTCACCTCTCCCCGCTCCCAGCGCCGACGTACAAGGGGAGAACTGGAACGTCTAAGCGGCGGCGGCCGCCGCCGCCGCCTCCCTCGCGTCACTTTTGACGCGCGCGCCCCCGCGCCGGCCATTCGCAGACGGCCGGCGCGGAGGCGCGCACGCCTACAAGGGCGCGAGGGAGAAGATAAGCTAGGTGAGTTGGGGTGTTTGGGGGGGGTTTCACCCCGCGGGACATCCCGATCTCGGATGTCCCGCGGGGTGGGGGGTGATCGGCCCGGGAATCTTATAGATTCCCGGGCCGATCACCCGTGGGTGTTGGTCCACTTTAAGAACAGATATTACTCACAGGTTTTGCATGGTGTATGACTGCTCCCTCCTGGGGGCCACTAGTTGTATCTGTGAAGGATCCTGTAAAATGAACCACAGACACGTGGAGCTAAGAGGGACTGTCTGAAATAGACATCCCCCCGCCCACCACACCTGCGTGTCTGTTGGACCATCAATGAGACCTATGAGGTCTCATTATGAGAATATCACCGATGCGTCCGGCGAAGAGACGTGGGGTCCCGCCCCTCCTTCCTGTGAGGGGGAGAGGGGAGAGCACAAGGGAGGAAGGGGAGGGGCAATACCCCGGCGACGGGGCGGAGAGCGCGTCCCAGCATGGGACCCAAACGACGTGTGCGCGCCGCCCCCGGCCAGACCGCGGGTATGAGCCCCCCGCCTGGCCAAACTAGGAGGCATGTGCACATGCGCGCACACATCAAAGGAGAAGGAACTCCTTTAGGAACAAGCCTTCCCGCGCTATAAGGGGGCCGGAGCCGCCAGCTGTCATCAGACCGACGGCTCCGCCCCCCGACCCAGCAGCACGGCGAGGCACGCCGCCCCACCTCTACCTGTCACACATGTAAGGTGTGGGTTTAGGTCTGCTTTAAAGTGGAACAAAACCCAGGTGTTTTACTATCCCTGGTTTTGTTCTGTTCCCCAGGGCCATTCTGTTTTGAGATGCCCCACTGTGTGAATCCCTCCCAGAACGCCCAGTACTACTCACCTCTTTCCGGTCCAATGGCGCATTTGCGGGCTCTCGTCCAATCTGAGCCATTTTCTGTGACTATGCCTTTCTGATAGGCTTCAATGGGAATCGAGAGTAGCCGCACCCCTAGCAGCATGCATGCTCCTGCCCAAACCAAGCTAAATTGCTGGGAGGAGATCGTGGTTATAGCCCGAAGGTACAGAGGTTGCGACTGCTTGCGCTCCCTTTAGTAAACAATCTCTCAAACGGCTCTGATTGGACACCTGCGCATGCGCTGTTGGACTGCAGGAAGGTAAGTGAATAGTGGCAACCTGAATTGGGATGACCCAGGGAAAGGCTGAGCACCCTGTTTTGTTCTGCTTTAACAGCATGTCAAATTTAAAGTGATTGGCAAGTCAAAAGTATAAAATAACCGTGGCTTACCTTTTATTGAGTGGCTGGAGCGCTGTGATTCGTCCTCTGTCGGTCCCCTTAGTGAGAAAATCACTTCCTCATTCAGCTTTTAACCCCACTGACCTGGTTCATCAATCAATCCTCAGTGGACCAAGAATGGAAAGACCCCCACTACCTCCCCAGACATCCTGATTGGCTGCCTCTCTCTGCAGCTATGAAACCCTGTCCTCCTCTCTGGTCACACTATGTGCTGGCAGGCTGGAGATGCGCTTAGCCTGCGTCATCTCTCGTACCCTTTTTCTGGTCAAACAATGTGCTGGCAGTAATAATTTGAGGCACAACAATGCACTTATTTTTTTTTACTATGATATATGTAAAGCACACAGTGTGCTTACATAACATCTCCAATCTGTTTACAAAGAACTTAGAAACTACGGGGTCTTTTTGAAAACAGTTTAAGGTTTGGGACAGTGCAACATGTAGCCCGAGACAATGTGACAGCAATCGGGCTTGCCTTTAGTATAACTTTAACACTGCGCCATTACCTACTATCAGAAAGCATCTCGGATTCTGATAACCGAGAATACAGAAAAAATGATGTCCTTCTGAGTTTCCTCCTAGTGAGGAGTTTATTATCCCCTTAGCTGCCTCCCCTCTGATCCTGACCAGAAATCAAAGCCTGAGGCTGATTTCAGGTTCACACCTCCCTCTCTGATAGGCTAGAATATAGCCCTCCATACTCACTCAAGCCCAGCTCACTCCAGTACAATGCACACAGTGTGCTTTGGGAGGTAAGGCAAGTATACGTTGTTTCTCTTCTCCGCACTCAAACACATGGGGAGTCTTAACGAGAGAAGTTTATTTACATATATTTTGGTTTGTGCTGTTGCTGCAGAGAGAAGGACGACGCGTATTACTGCATGCTGTTCAATGATGAAGTCCATACCTACGAGCAAGTGATTTACACATTGCAGAAAGCCGTCAACTGCAGCCAGAAGGAAGCTATTAGCTTTGCAACAACTGTGGACAGAGATGTGAGTGTTCTCCTATGTTGCGTGGATGTAGTTGCTCTGCAGTATGTGCCTGTGCAGCAAATATAGCTAATAATCTATTGCTAATCTGTTCACCTTGTAGGGCCGTCGCTCTGTGCTGTACGGGAACTTTCAGAGTTGTGACCAAGCCAAATCTGTCATAGTGGTGAGTGGGCATTTAATATTTTTATTATATTTAATAATTTAAAATATATAAATATATATAAAAAATACCTTCAATGCTTTTTAGAAAATACTAACCCTAACCTACTAAGCCCTCTACAGCACCTTTCTACATTTCATCACTAGTCCAAATATACCAACCCAGACGCAGTTTTGTATCTTCCCGTGACCTCATCCTGTCCTCATCCCTGATCACCTCCTCCTACTCGCTTCCAGGACTTCACACATGCTGGTTCGCTCCTTTTGGAATGCTTTTCCCCATACACTTCGACACTCTCCGACCTTAAGGCAGAAGAAAACCCACCAGTTTCTTCCCTGGAATCTAGTAGCTTCCAGGGCCGGGCGCTGGCTTTCCCCGTGGACTCCCCATTGAAGTCAATGAGAGACATTTGCAAAATGATGTAAACATGGCAAACTGCTCTGATTGGCTGCGCACCTTTGCCCGTGCATGCAATATAAGAACGAGGAAGAGTTGAGTTGTACTGGGTGTCCTGGGGGGTTTCACACAGCGGGGCATGCCCCCGGGAAAGTCAAGTTCCCAGGATTTGTTCCACTTTAAAACCTTCAAATGCACCCTCAAATCTATTTGGAGAAGCCTATCATCAGGCCTAATCACAATCAAAGTCTGGTCACCCTTCGGAGCACTTGCCCCCATGCTGACATACTCTTTGTGACCCAGCCTTGTTTCTCCACCCTCATACTTTGTACAGATGTGTCCGCCTTTACTCTTTCTCATGGATGATAATAATTGGTTACGTCTCTCTTGTTCAGATATCTTATCTCCCTATTGTGTTTAAAGTGGACCTAAACCCACCCTGGAGTTTGAGACTCAAGGGCAGACTTAAATGTATAGGCCCATAAAAGGCCTAATGAATGTGCAAAACCAGCAAATGGATACATGCTCAAAGAATAACATAGACCTAAATACTAAAAGACATGCTAGGGTTATTACAATGTTGATTGTACAGCAAACTATGAAACCATTTGCAAAATAGTGTAATGAAGTCAGATAATCCCTATCGGAAAGAAAATATATAGCCCACATTGCCAGAAGGTGAAAATTGGTGCGCTCACCAAAGATTCATGGACACTGCTCTCTTTCTAAATGAATTATTCCTTCATCATTTGCATTTGAAGTGGGCTTGGCTTTATTTTCTTAGTGTTTTCTTATTGTTTTTCCTCATTTTTGATGCAGAGGAACACCAGTCGACAGACGAAGCCTCTGAAAGTTCAGGTCATGCATTCAGCTATAGTGGCACATCAGACATTTGGGCTCCGAATCCTTGCGTGGCTTGGGCAGATCATTGGTTTTTCAGGTAGGTGTCAAATCTGCTTATATTGTGGAAGGAAAGGGCTATTGTGCAGGGTCTTACAGATGTGTGTGTAAGTACACATATATACAGCGTATTGCTCAATAAAGGAGCACTATCGGGTGAAAAATGGCCCAGCGATAAAAATCCAAATAAATACACCGGATGGCTGGAGGAGGGGTCACTTATACACCCGGCATCAAGAAATATCCAGCCAGGCTTGTTTCTTTCTTTTAATGGAAGGAAGAGGGAGATTTCTCAATACTCCTCCTTTAATTGATAACTACATTTGTGTGCACCTTAGAATCAGATAAAACCATAATGTGAATATAATGTGTGGGGGGTGGGGGGCAGTATCCTGGGATAGCTAACCCTGATTACTCTATTTAATAAAAAAAAAAAAATACTTGGCTCTTATGGGACTTCGAGTGACACTTTCATCACTTAATGCATGCAGCAGCTGAACAAATCCTAGACTGACGTTTAAAGTGGACCAGATTTTCCCTATCCTGGTGATTGGTCCTTCCCCCATCCCAAATTAGGAGAATTAAGTTATAAAACCCTGTAGCTGGACAGATGATCCCTTTAAGGCACAAGTTCCACTGCTTTTAGTCTATTTTGAGAATATACAGTTGGAAGAGTTGGTAGAATTAATACTCTCCTGCTCACAATTCACATATATAGAGGAACAAAACCCAGAAATTTCAATCTCCCGGGTTTTGTTTCTCGTCCCATAGACAATTCGATTTGCAATGCCCTACTCTGTAATCCCTTCTCTGGAAGCTAACCATGCTTACCTCTTCAGCGATCCCATGGTGCAAATGTCTAGTCTACTGGTTGCATGACCTAAGGAGGGAGGGGCAAGTTTTGTTATGGTTCTACTTTAAGCTGACCAAAACCACATTTTTAACTAGCATCCCCTAAATTGCTCCCCCCTATGAAGAGTACCATTTGCCAATTTTCACTGCTGCTGCTTCACTCTAATCCCAGATAATGCCGCCTGTTTTTGGGGTGAAGCTCTGCCCCCTCTGTTGCCATTTGCAGTGACTGATTGCCTGCCATCTTACAGAGAGGGAAAGCAAAAATATCTATTTCTAGTTTTACACACTAAGGAGGAAGCATAGACACAGGCTTTGGTATTTCACAAGTCCTGTAGGATTTGGTCCACTTGCCTAAATATGTTAAATTCTTTTTCTCTTTTTAGATGGACTAAGAAGAATTTTGTGCCAGGTTGGTTTACAAGAAGGTCCTGATGGTGAAAACTCCTCTCTTGTGGACAAACTCATGCTGTGCGACTCAATATTATGGAAAGGTACGACTGCAGACACACTTCTGTCCTCATCTTTATTCCTATTGCAATAGCAAAGAGAACTACAGAGCTATATTGTATAGGGTTCAGTTCCTCTTTAAATGATCTTTGCACTTCAGGTCGTGCTACCATGTGAAGATCCAAGCAATCAGTGTGTGCCTACCACCAATCCAATATTCTTCCCAGAGCCTGGTGTATAATGCACCAAATCAGGAGACCTCCTTGGATCAATGTTCACTCATTAATTATTTGCCGAGATTGATTGTGAAGTAATTCAATGACCGATTCTGATATGCATTACGCCAACTCAGAGGCTCACTGGGTTAATATGCGATCACTGCTCTTACGCCACCATGTTTTAGGAAGTAGAACAAACTTCCACAAATATTCCATGCAACAGAGAAAAATGATCCACTAGTGCAACATTGCCATCAAAATTCACAACTTTAATAAAAGTGTCAGAATTGCGCTCACATTAAAAACCATAAGATCTCGCTATGTATATAAAACCAACAACAAAGTCAACAGCCAACTCACGCTGCCCGATATATCCAATTAGTGTTTCTTGCCCCCCTAATGTGAGGAGGGGGATGCTTAGGTGAGCCAAGCACGGTGGTGTGCGATCTTTATATATCCAGGGTGGCAGGCGGGGCAAACCCCGTCATCCTTCAGCTCGGCCAATTCCTATTGTAATGCTTGTTACCTTTTGCCACCTAATCGCATTCAACACAAGGTAAGAGAACCCATGGCCCCCCAGTGGCCCACAGACAGCTGCCCCCCACTTCTTTCATGCACCTGTAGTTTCCTCAGCATAGCCTCACGGTGAATGTGCCCACCTTTGGAATCGGTCGGCATTATATTCATGGCGCCATGTGCTGCGGTCATTGGCACTCAACCAGCAATCTCTATCACTCATTTACTTGGGATGCAATGGGAGAGCTGAGGCAGTATCATGGCTGAATTCCAGGCATTTGTAATCTATCGAATTGCCACAGAATTACACTCAGATTTGATGGCAATTAATTTTTAGTATAACAACAAATTGGGGATACTGAGGGGTTACAGAAGGCAAAAAAGGAGGGGGTGTAGGGAAGGGGTTACAGCGAGAATATTATATATATATATATATATATATATCTATCATGTCTCATCTTCTACAGTAGTTAGCGTTCCTACTTGTTGGCGGTGCATATAGTCACTCTTTGTATCAGTGGACCATGATACTTGTGTCGGCTCCCAATGGAGAGCCTTTTGATATTATTCCTGCATATATGAAGGTCTTGCTAAAACCATTTGTATATTAAAGATGAGCTGCTATACCAGTGACCTAATTCTTATACCGTCTCCGTCTCAGTTTACCTTTGATATCCTCCCCATGCATTTTGTAAGTTTCGGGCCAGCTATGGTCTAGAAAGATGTTTCAAAATGGTGAATGGGCATAAATTGCGGGCTTATCCATTGGATTATATCAAGGTAGGGAGGTGTGAGTCTCGGTAGTCCAACCAACCTTTCCAGGTTATTAGGTATGTATTTGTAGCTTCCGTGTCATTCGCAACCAAGCTTTCCATGTGGCAATTCATTTTTAAAGAGCTATTTTCTTTATTGCTTGGCACGGCCCGCTTCAGTATTCATAACAGTTGGGTTATTCCGCCACAAGGTGGCACAGGGGTACTGCAGAAAAGCTGTGGCTTGTCCCGGCTCCCTATAAAAACAGGCTTAACCATAGAGTTCCCCAGTGTTCTCTCTGCAGTGGCAAGTTAGCAGATGGCTCTCTCTCTTACGCAGGTGAGCGGGGCAACCCGGGGTATCCCTTTCCCGTTGATCTTGTTAAGAGGTGGTCATTTCCCCCCCTAGACGCTCCCGTGCTAGGCTTGTCCAATACTTCGGTCATGCCTTCCCCTGACACTACCACTCTGAGGGACGGTGAGGACCGGCGCATGGATCAAGTGGCCTGCCATGCTTTTACCTGTGTGGGGGCTGGCTTGCGCCCTGTATGTGCTGCCGCAATTACTGCTATTGCCCTTAAGAAACTGCTTAAGCGTCTCATTGAGGGCACAACAGCTGGTAGGGTGGGGTAGGAGTATAGGACTCTTACTTTGCACTGATTTTGTGGCCTTTATCCTTACTGCTATGGATGATGCTGTGCGGCTGTGTGGAAGGACCTCTGTGCTCTTGGTGGCTATGCGCCACTCTGTCTGGTTGCGCCAGTGGGCAGCTGACGCTGCGGCTAAGAAAGCTCTCACTGGCCTCCCCTTCGTGGGGCTGTTTGGAGAATGTCTTAATGTTCTAGCCAAGGATGGGAGGCTGCCTCAGGGTAGGAGGCAGTCTCGGCACTTTCGGGGGTCCTCCCTTCCTTTCGCATTCCCAGAGGGGGCCGTGGCTCCCTCCTCTCCAGTGGTCGCAGAGATTCTTGGGGCCGTGGCAGAACCCGTGGTCGTCCCAGTCTCTCCTGGAATCCTAAGTCCAAACCCTCTCCCAAGCCCCCTCAGGCATGAAGGGGCGCCCTCACCCATCCGGGTGGGGGGACGGCTTCGGGCTCTTTGCTCACGTCTGGAGGCTTCACGTCTCAGACCGGTGGATTCAGGAGGTAGTGTCCGGTTACAAGATAGAGTTTGCAGCCTGGCCCCCCCCCAAGATTCATCAGATCCCGGATGTCTTTAATCCCCCTGTCCGCTCAGGGATTGCTTCTGGCTGTTCATTGCCTGTTAGAGTCCAGAGTCATTTGTTTGGTGCCTCATCAAGAAAGAGGTCAGGGGTACTATTCCAATCTTTTCACGGTCCCCAAAAGGACGGCTCTCTGAGGCCTATTCTGGATCTGAAGGGCCTCAACAAATTTGTCAGATTCAAACATTTTCGCATGGAGACGCTGCGCTCTGCTGTCAGTACCCTTCGCCCAGGTGACTTCATGACCACTGTGGACATCAAGGATGCTTATCTTCATGTGCCTATCTTCCCAGGTCATCAGAGATTTTTTAAGGTTCGAGCTGCAGGGTCTGCATTACTAGTTTGTGGCTCTACCCTTCGGTATCACCTCGGCACCTCGGGTGTTCACCAAGGTGCTGGCGGGAGTGATGGCTCTGCTAAGGAACCAGGGCATCCGCATCATTCCTTACCTGGACGACATCCTGATTCTTTTCCTCAGGCCGAGCGGGACACTCAAATGGTGACATACACTCTGGAGTCTTTCGGCTGGGTGATCAACTATCCCAAGTCTTCTCTGTCCCCATCATTGTTGAGGACTTTTCTCGGCATGACGCTGGATACCTCTCAGGTCAAGGTGTTCCTTCCTCAGCAAAAGGTCTTCAGCTGCAGGCTCGGACTCTGCTGTCGTGTCGTCATCCCTCCATCCGTCAGGGGATGCAGTTGGTGGGCCTGATGGTGGATAGGCCCATGCTTCCATCAACGTCCTGGAACTGAGGGCGATCAGGTTGGTTCTTTCTCGCCTATCCACTCACCTCCGGGGTCAGGCTGTTCAGATTCGCTCAGACAACCAGACAGCGGTTGCCTACGTCAACCATCATGTAGGGACTTGGAGCAAGCGAGCCTTCAAGGAAGTGTCCCTGATTCTGTCTTGGGCGGAACAGCATGTTCCTGCATATCAGCGGTCTACATCCCAGGGATGGAGAACCAGGTGGCGGACTCCCTGAGCAGGGAGACGTCTCATCTGGGAGAGTGGTCTCTCAACAACCAAGTGTTTCTCTCCCTCTGTCACCGCTGGGGTCAGCCGGACGTGGACCTGTTTGCGTCCCATCACAATCACAAACTTCCCAGATTTATCTCTCTGTCTCAGGATCCTCTGGCCTTCGCCACGGATGCCTTGGCAATACCGTGGACGGAGTTTCAGCTTCTCTATGTGTTCCCTCCGTTTCCTCTCCTGGGCAGGGTCATGCACAAGATAGCCCAGGAGCGGGTACCAGCCATACTAGTGGCCCCTTGTTGGCCAAGAAGAGTTTGGTTCACAGATGTCGTACGGTTGGCAGTAGACCGGCACGTCTTGCCCAAGGATCCAGACCTTCTCACCCAGGGGCAGCTACGCCAACCCAATTTACAAACTCTGGCTTTAATGGCTTGGCTGCTGAAACCTTCATATTGATGGAAAAGGGGTTGCCTGCTTCTGTTGTTGATACCATGATTAGGGCTAGAAAGAAGTCCTCGTCCTTTATCTATTACAGGGTCTGGCATGCTTACATTGCCTGGTGTGAGTCCAAGTCTCTTCCCTGTCGGGTGTTTTCTGTTCCCAGGATTCTGGAATTCTTGCAACATGGTTTGGATCAGGGCCTTCAACTTAGTACCCTAAAAGGCCATGTTTCAGCTCTGGCAATTTTTTTCCAAAGATCTTTTGCCAATCACCGGTTGGTTAAAACCTTTTTTCAGGGTGTTTCTCATGTGCGCCCACCCCGTAAGCCTTTGCTACCAGTCTGGGATTTGAATCTGGTGTTGTCTGCCCTGCAAGGGCCTCCCTTTGAGCCTATCCGTGATGCTACATTGTCTATTCTGACCCTTAAGGTAGCCTTTCTGTTGGCTATCACAGAATTGCTTTTTTCATTCCCAAAACTCTGTGTAATCTGCATTTCATGGCAACCTCGGTCATTCATTTTATTGATGCAGTACTTTCTTACACTTTTTCCTAAACGTTACCTAAACATACGGAAGAGTCTCATACAAATGCTGAATAACACAATGTGGGACTGGATTCTGCACTTATGTCAGAGAAGCTCTGCTGTTCTGTTGGACCTCGTGCTTATGGGTTTGTGTTGTACAGCTCACAGCTAGATGTCTCTCCTTCTCAGCCTCCCGACCCAATTAGCCCCATCTCCTATTTAGGTGGAGGTTTTTTTTTGGCCATTACTGGTTATTTTAATGTTGACCAAAACTCATAAAAAGTGGTTGGCTCTCTAAGAGATTTCCCTCGGTGCATCTCAGTTTGACCCCACAGTGTGGAACCACCTGTATCCCCCCCCCACCCCGTAACCTTGATCATCTAGCTGTGGCTGAGCTTACATGCACTCAACATTGTTCCCACTCTCTCCGGCCTGTTTGTCCTAGCTGTCGGACATTCAAGTCTGCCAGGCATGGCAAGCGCATAGAGCCGGGATACCAGCTGAGGCCTGTGCAAGCGATGTGGGATTGAGGTCAGTATACAGGGAAACCAGGGGGGTTTCACCCTGCGGGCTGTCCCAAACTAGGATGCCCCTAAGGGAAACATGTAATCCCAGACTAGAGACTTGTTTGGTCTCTAGTTCAGGTTTTGGTCAACTTTTAAAGTGGACCAACACCCACCTCTGATCGGCCCGGGAATCTATAAGATAGGGGGTGCCCCGCTGTGTGAAACCCCCCAGGACGCCCGCAAATCCTACCTGTTCCTCGTTCCAACGGCATATGAGCGATCCCCCGCCACCTCTCGCGCATCCCTCTAGCAGGGCGCGCACCTGCGACGGCCATTCACAAACTGTGCGCTCTCTGTAAGAGGGACGAGCGAGAGGCGGCGGCGGGCGCTCTCACCTTGTCCGTCGGCGGTGATTGGTGGAGCGAATCACGTGGGAGAGGTGAGTTTTTGGGGCTTTCTGGGGGGTTTCACACAGTGGGGCACCCCCGATAGGGGGTGCCCCGCGGAAGTGGACCAACACCCAGGATAGTGAAAATCCTGGGTGTTGGTCCACTTTAAAGAGGAACAAAACCCATGAATGCCTAAAATCTTTGGTTTTGTTTTTCCTGCATGGGGCATCACAGATGCCCCAATGTGTGATTGCCTGAAAACTCTTCTTTTGTACATTTTTCTTGGCCCTCCACTCTCTAGCTGTGAGGAGTGTTCATGCCAGCCATTTAGAAATGCCTGCCGCGGGTACGCACCTCGGTTTAAGTTCTACTGTAGGTAAAGGTAAATTGTTACACCATTGCATCTGGCTACATTTAGCACTGACCTAAACTATTTTCTGTTTTTAAATTGAAGAAGAAATTGCCAAGATATCGAGGTTTACAGGTTCTCTCCATTATTTCTCTTCTGAAAAAAGTGGGCGTGGCCCTTGGGACTGTGAGGCTGCATAATAATCAGCATAATGGACTTGGTCTGTTAGATTCCCAGAACTTGCATAAGACACCCTGGCTAGACTTCTCCCCTCTCCCCCTGTTGCTAGGCAACATTGGAGCCTAGACCAGCACTTTCAGACACACTCCCAAAGCGCATGCCCGTGCACACTCCCTAAACGTACGCATAGTGGTCTAGGTGGGTGGGCGGTCGAGCAAATCGTAGCTGGTCGACAGGCACCGCTCTGAGCGAGAAGGAGGGGGCAGGACATTGGGAGGGGAAATTAGACATTCCGTCATGCCTGGCCAAGTCGATTGGGGGACGAGATGATAAAACAAATGTCATTGGCTGAACCCGTAAACTGCTTTCTGCTTTAATTTAAAAATGAAAAACAGTTTAGGACAGTGACAAATGTAGCCCAACACAATGGTGGAACAATTACCTTTGCCTGTAGTATCCCTTTAACCATCGGCAGGGGTTCTGGCCAAATGCATTTTACAAAATCAAGGCGTTTAGGTTCGCTTTAAAGTGGACCAAAACCCAGGATTTTGACTATCCTGGATTTTGGTCCTTGCCAGGGAGCCCCGCTGTGTGAAATCCAGGTCACCCAAACAAACTCACCTACTCCTTGTCCTACGACTCAATCAGCGCGCTTGGATCCGCTTGAGCCACTTCGTCCTCGTTTAATACAAGCGCATCCTAGTTGGCGCTGGTGGCCGCATCCCCGCTACCCTCCAACAGGGAGCAATCTTGTGCCGTCCATTCACAAATACTAGAGGGATAGTGGGGATGCAGCCGCGGCTCACGCATGCGCCATTGGACCGGAAAAGGTGAGTTTATGGGTGACCTGGGGGGGGGGGTTTCACACAGTGGGGCATCCAAATTTTGGATGCCCCGGGGGGGGGGGAATAATTTCCTTTAAACCAGACCACCATCCTTCCAAGAAACAGTTCTCATATGCATCCCTCCCTGGACAATTCAGATTTCTGCACATAAACATTCATTTACATTTTTGTAACTCCTGCTGTAGTCAGTTTTGAAAATAATGGAATCTCCTAGAGCAGTGGTACTCAACTGGCGGACCGGGGTCCGAATGTGGACCTCGGTGCCAGATTTTCGGACCCCTTCCATGACAGCCCTGCACACAGTTGCTTATGTGTTGCCATGCTCAGAGCTGTCCCTGATCAGCTGCCCCTTGATAAGCGATGCAGTGCTTAGTCTCCCTGGCACCTAGCATTGTCATATGAAGTACTGCACTGCACTTTAACTATCCACCCCCCCCCCTCGACAGCCCCCCGTCCGGACCTTCACCTCTCATGGGATGCCTGTTAATGGACCTATACAAAAAGTGGTTGAGTACCCCTGTCCTAGAGCTTCAGGCCACCTGCAAATAGGATGTTTTCCATACTGCAGTGTATTGTGGGGTTATGTCCATTAAATCCAGGCAGCAGCACAATTGGGAAAGGAAGCCCCAAAATGGCCGTTTCAGCTTTGAGTGGGTGCAGGAGTAAATGTAAGTGCTGACCATAATCTGTATCATGCATGCAGATGGGGCAAGGGAGTTTTAGGCCAGGCTGTTGGTATGGATTAATGGGGCACATTTTAGGATGTTACGCGTCATCCATTGAATTCCTGTTTGTCCGGTGTTGCACTCCTTGGGGCATCCCGAATAGGAATGCCTTGCTGTGTAAAGACCCCCCGGACCCCCTCTGGAACACTCGCCTTCCCCCCAGAGCCCTTGCCACGTCTCTGCACTGCGGCTGCCTCCCTGCTCACTTCTAGCCATGCAGGGGATACGGCTGGAGGCCCGCTCGGTGGCTTAGCAGCCAGTGTAGCTGAGTGAAAGCACACACTGATTGACTGAACTCACCGCTCAGCCAATCGGAACTCTCGTCTGAGTCTGCGCCGTGGAAGTGAAAGGAGGGTGAGTGTATTGGGCGACATGGGGGATACACACAGTGCAGCATCCCAGTTCGGGATGCCCCTATCAGAGACGAGCAACAAACAGGAAAGTGAAAGTTCCCAAACAGATGTAAGATGATGGAAGCTCAGTAAATGTTACCTGGCCTAAAAGTGATTATTTATGATTATAGATTATTTATGGTTTAGATTTTATTTAGTGCATTGTAACTAGTGATAATAAGTGTAATCTGTATGCAATTTTAGGAGCCAGAAACTGCTACCACCAGCTCTTCATGAGCAGCTTATTGATGGATTTGAAATATAAGAAATTATTTGCCATCCGTTTTGCAAGAGTAAGTTTTATTTATTTATTTATTTTTTAAGTTAATAGAGTGTAACCTTTTCTAAAAATGTAGTGGGAGGATAGATGTTGTAGTAGAAGTAGGCCCTACATCTTAGAAGATCATTTTTTTCTGTAGGACTGAGTTACCTTTAGTGCAGCATGCACTATGGTGGCTTGCAGCTTTTCTAGCAGGGTGCTAAGGGAGAAATCTGTTGCACCCTTTACTAAGGGTGTAGATCTGCTTTAGAACACACAGGATACTTTATCAGATGGGATAATAATGGTAGTGATAGATTAGACCTTGTACGGCCGACCACTGTTAAAGTATATTCTATGGCACATCTTAGGCGGAGAGTGTTCACCTAAAATGGAAAGTATTTGTATGGGACATACAAGCCAAGGATAGCAGGATTTGTCCCAGAACCCCTTGCAGTAGGTTAAACTATACCATTTTTCAAAAAATAGGTGTTGTTCCGCCCCCTCGAGGGCATCCCAAATGACAGGGGGCATAACCCCCCCCTCCTCCCCCGATCAACCCCCTGCAAACCCCATAAACCTTAACGGTCACCTTGCTCACTCTGCGACATGCAGCCGCGTGATTGGCTTTGCTGGGAGACCAGATGAGAACAGGACACTTGACAGTAGCCAGGCAACCACGCGGCTACATGTTGCCAAGGGAGCAGGATGACTGGTAAGATTTATGGGGTTTTATTATCCCATCTGACAAAGTAGTCTGTGTGTTGTAAAGCAGATCTTTCGTAATTGGGATGTTCCTAGTCTCTCAACCCCCCCCCCCCCTTTATTTTTTGTAAAATGGGTGTTTGTCCATTTTAAAGGGATTTCCACAGCTCCAAAATCCATCAGAGGGTTGCAGTTTTTGGTTTAGCACATAAGACAATGGGCCTGATTTTTCAAGCACTATCTGCCAGACCACGCAACATTGGTGCAAGTTATACTGGGTTTACACAGAGCAATTAAAAATCGCTACACAGTTTAACGATAATTGCTCTGTGGAAACGACGTTTGCGATCAAGTGATTAACAATTGGTTAGACGGTCGGCCATCATATCATTTCGGCTGACCAAAAATTCTTGTTCAACGCTTGATGGTTGGAATGTGTACAGAACAGAAGTTGCCCTGAAAAAAAAAAAAGGGTTTTGCTACCAATTGACCAACAAATCTTCAACATCTGAACCAGTCGCTCAATCGCAGATTGGTATGGTCGGTCGTTCGCCAAGTAAACAGCCAATTGATCGAATTGTGTGTATGATATATATATATATATATATATTATTTTCTATTTTTTTTTTACACACGCGCATGTTGAAATGAATATAAGTTATATTTTGCACTGCTGAAATTTGCACTGATTTGGAGAAGTCTGGCAGATACTGCTTAAAGTAGTCATAACCCCTCCCCCACCATCTTCCACCCTACCCTGGTACTGAGGCAAGACGAGGAGTAACAAAGATAAAAAAAACCCTTTCATGTTCCCCGGGCCAACAGCGCTCCAGATCTTGTGCGACTCCATCTTGCCTCAAATGAACAGAGCCGAATCCCCCGGCTCCGCGCATGCTCCCGCCACCTATTCAAGCAAATGGAGCCAGGGGGGATGCGGCTTTATGTCACTCTCGGTGGCGACCACAGAAAGGCCAGAGGAGCAGTGCAGGACTGAGGCGGGGGCAGGGGGGAGAATGGGTTTTGACTGGAATTCAGTTTTAATAAATCAGGCCCAAATTGTTACGAGCCACTTCTACTTTTTTTTTTTGGAATGGGTCCACCTACTGTAAGGAATAATAGGAGTAATCATGTCATCCTTGGCTTGAGTGCCCCATACAAATACTTTCCTTTTTTATAAAAGCTCTTTCTGGCTTTTAAAGTGGCCCAATACCCAGGGGGATCCAATCCCTACCTCGCTGTGTGAAACCCCCCCCAGGACGCTGCACTTACCTGAATCCCGATCCAATGGTGCATGTGTGGGCCGCATCTCGCGCTTCTCTCTAGCAGGGCGTGCTCCCTGTTAGAGGGAAGCGCAAGATGCAGCCCAGTGTGCTCGGAGCTGCTGAGGTTTGACGCACATACCTCAGCAGCTCTGAGCGCGCTGATTGGACGAGCGGCCGTGCATGCGCCGTAGGAGCGGGGTGAGGTGAGTTTTATCGAGAAATCTGGGGGGTTTCACATAGCTGGGCACCCCTGATCAGGGTGCCCTGGATAGTCAAAATAATGGGTGTTGGTCCACTTTAAATAGAAGGCTTTTTGGTCTCTTTAATCTACCTATACCTCCTAATATGGGTCTCTCCCGAAGCAAGCTTCAGACTGTATTAAACCTTACATTGTTTTCTATTGGTGCTTGCCCCTGTAGCACCACTATCACTTGATTAGAAAGTTATATATAAATGCTATGGACAGTATAGATATTCAAGAGGAAGTAAAGTCAGAAAATAGTAGATTTCCTCTGTAGAGACACTGGTATCATGGGGCCTCCCTGGATGACCTGCTGCGTACTGCATCCCAGCAAGTCAGATACTCGCCACTTCCACAATGGCAGGCAGAAAGGGGACTGCTGCAGTCAATTCAGGTTTGCTGGCCAGGCATGTCCTCATTATGTAATGGCCCCATACATTGCACCTGATATGTTGTAACGGTTCCTGAGTTGTGTATCACTACACCCGGAGACCGTGCTGTGCAGCTGGCCATCCTGATTCGATATGCCCTATGCTTTCCAGTGTTAGGGCCTGTATCGAGCAGTGTCCCTCAACCTTCTCCTCAAGAGCCAATAGGTCATGTTTTCCCGATCTCTTTACAGACACAGTGGAGCTATGGAGTCGGCTATGTTGAGATCAACAAAACTAGACCAGTTGTTTGCTCTTGAGGAGAGGGTTGGGGGAACACTTGTATAGAGGAAGTTAAGGGCTTTTTTTTACCCCCCCAAGTTCCTCCTCAACTTTTTTTTTTTTTTAATGCAATGCCCATTACTGCAGCATAGAGCCAGAGACGGGGCATGTTCCCGCCTAACTTTGCCCCTTGAATTTTTAAAAATTTAACGATATTACACTTAGTTACAAGGCCAGTGTGGATTGGAGGTGAATTTCCCCCTTGTTGTTTAGAATTACCAGCAGTTGCAGAAAGATTTTATGGAGGATGATCACGAGCGAGCCGTGTCCGTGGCTGCTCTCTCTGTCCAACTCTTCACTGTCCCCACCCTGGTGAGTAAATGAGCACGTCTTTTTGAACTGATAGATGGCACCCCTTGTCTTTCTTACCTTCCTTTCATTAGAACTATGAGCGATTGCAGAGTGATTATGTCAAAGATGACCACGACAGGGAGTTCTCAATCACTGACCTATCGGTGCAGATATTCACAGTGCCTTCACTTGTAAGTATCTGAGTCCATGTACACAGCCACACGCACACTCCAGTCAATGCGTAAGTATCTAATAGATTGACTGACCAGACACTGAATGTAGTTCAACTTGTATCATTGGTTTGTGTTGTGTGCGTTTTCCATATTTAATTTCCCTACATCCATCTGTATTGTGGATAAACCACTAACGCTTTAAAAAAGACACCTATATAGTTTATTAAATGATTAAACTACACTATTAACTGGATTGATGTTGTTCCTGAACAATATTTTTTCCAACAATATATCTGAAGAATAAGACTTATTGTTGCAGAATATTTACGATAGTCGGGGGATTCGACAGGTGGTTAAACCCCTTTCGGTTCAGGATGAAATGTATAAAAAAATACTTGTTTATGCCCAATTCCTTAAAAAGGAAGTTTCCCTTCCACGATCAGGACATAGAGCTGTGGAGTAAGTGTCCAAAGTTGGATGCCCCACTTGGACAGATATGTGACCCTATGGATCATAAGTGAACACTTATTAAAAGATTCTGGGACGCCAAAATGTGTATGTTTCGGTTGGCACTAGCATCTGATGTTATTTTCAGAAGCATGTCCATGTGGATAAATAACCTCATGGAAAGTAAGATACCCTCAGAGGACCCGACAGAGACTCTGCATACTGTTGTTAGAGCTGTATCTTCCTTACTAATGCTTCTGAGGAGGTCATCAGGGCTACAGCCAAAGCCTCGGCTTTAGTGTCTTGTTCCCGGAAGGCCCTTTGATTAAAAACATGGCCTGGTGACAATGTCTTCAAGACCAAACTTTGGGGGATCCTGTTCCACTCATCTCTCAGACTATGTGAGATTTAGACAAGCTAAAGGGGCAGCACTAGCCTTTCAGCCAAATACAGTAATCACAGGTAATCAAACCATATAATGGTGTGCACACTAACCCCAGCAACAACAAGTCAAACACAAAAAAAACAAATGGGGAAACCCACACTACCCCAAAGAAAGTTGCCTGGCGTACAAAAGTGGCACCACTCTAAAGAGTATAAAAATATATCTCCAATTTATTATTTACAATTACATATAGGAAACATAATAACACTTTTATACAAATAGACAACGAACATACATAAAAACACTAGGGGGCGCCGGTGGTCTAATAAAAATCATATTAAAATGTGACAATTTAATTCAAATAGTAATATATAAGATCCAATAGATTAATCAAATTGTGCAAAATACGCAATACATGTGCAGAGTCAATCCTAACCAGTAAACAGTTCTAGTTCTAAATCCAATCATCTAATTAATGCAAATAACTAATACCATAGAACAGAAAAACGGAGCACCCCCTCAGGAGTGAAACGCCAACGCATGTCGTAGTGTCACCTGCACTACTTCCTCAGGGCGAATAGGTAAGGGGAGTCCCTCCAGCCTCATTATATATGGGCCCACACACCCGCCCAGTGATATACAATGGCCAATGCGTGGTCAAAACCAGCACATCTCTTAACTGCGCCACCCCCCATAATCATCCCCCACCTGCTAGTATGTGCAAAGCAACGTCTTGTAGGGTAATAGTACCTGGATTGGTGCCAGCTGGTCGTAATAACACGGGCCGGACGCCGCGCAGGCGTCATGCGGCAGTCCCACCCCTCGTTGCCAGGCGACTCACCCCACTCAGACTAAACAGAGTGACTCCAAAAAACATTGGGTTCAGCCTAGGCCTCAAAGTACAGCTTATTTGGCAAATCTTAAGAGGGGCTTAAGCGGCAATCCTGACAATGAGTACCCGGGGGGGGGGGGGGGAGGCTCTTCTAGAGAGTTGGAAAGCTTTTGAGATCAGCCAATTGGTGATCTTAAAAGTGCAGAGTGGCCGTGCCCTCGATGGTGAAAAACCCCTCATTTATTTGTTGTTAAAACCGGGCCACGTCTGAGGAAGCAGCATTGCCTAAGGTGCTCGGGCGAGGAGGACAAGGTGGGGAGGCACAGGGTGCCCCAGAAGACTTTTGATCCACTTTAAGCTCTTGGAAACATCATTTATCAAAAGAGGCAAATTCTACATCTGGCCGACCCATTTGACTAGGTAGTCCCTAAAAGTCACGCCAAAGTCCTCTCTTCATGGATGCTTTGTGGGGTGCACACCTTTTCACCTCATAGGTGGACTAGATGAAGGAGAAGGATTACAGTGATTGTCCAAGTAGTAAGAAAAATTCTATATTCTCCTTTTTTGTACATCCCTTAGTTGTCCATCCAGGGACATTGACCAATTCCGATTGGGTATACTAGTAGCCAGCAGATGGGACTAGAGCAGGAAATGAGCTGTAATTCCTCCCCATCCACAGGTATAAGACCAGGAGTGCCAGTAGCTATCCCAGTACACAAGCACTCAAGACCTAGGTCTATGGGAGGAATGACAGAACAATAACAAAAAAGGTCAGAGAATCTCAATGGCCTAAGCCAACCTTGTCCAAAGCAACAAAAATTAGGTGCAGTAACCGGTGCGGGCGTGCTCCCTGTTAGAGGAAGGCGGAGGATGCGTCCCTCAGAGCCACTGCTCTTAGACGTGCTGTGGGACCGGTAATAGGTGAGTTGGCTGCGGCAATCTGGGGGGGGGAGAGGTTCGGTTCACACAGCTGGGCACCCCCGATCGGAGTGCCCCGGGGCAAGGACCAAAACCCAGGATAGTCAAAACTATCCTGGGTTTTGATCCACTTTAATGCATCAGAGAGGTGTGAAGACCCTATGCCCCCTTTAACACCTAGCAATTTGCATTTGAAAATTCATGCTGCGTTTCGACCGCACCGCAAGTGCGGCTCCATAGAAGTCTATGGCAACTCAAAGCAAATGTTAGCAAAACGCAAACAAAAAGCAATGCAACGAAAAAGCGCATCGGTGTAAAAGGAAACTTTATTATTTTTGTAATCTGTTTACACTTTTTCTAAATAAAGTATTTAAATAATGAATGTTCTTATTACTAAGATTATTTTGATTTTTTTGATTTTTGTTTAGGCTCGGATGCTCATCACTGAGGAGAACTTGATGACCACCATAATAAAGACTTTTATGGATCATTTGAGGCACCGGGATGTCCAGGGCAGGTTTCAGTTCGAGCGCTATACGGCAATTCAAGCTTTTAAATTTAGAAGGGTTCAAAGCCTCATTTTGGATTTGAAGTAAGTACTCCACTAACTTGCCATCAATGCTGACAATATTGTAAAGGTGTGTCTCTGTTTTGCCCATTAAAACATGGTACAGCTCTATGCTTGTCAAGAGACAAGTAAAGGTAGGTGCAAGAAGCCAACTACAAACTGTTATGGAGATGGTATTATAGGCCAGACAGGCTTAGCAAGATCTCCCCGTCAATAGACCCTTCTTGCTGGAGATGTGGAGAGGAGAGGGGGACCCTAACACACACATTTTGGGGCTGCAGAAAGATCCAAGTGTATTGGAAAGAGGTCTTACCGGTGATCATAAAACTTACAGGAGAACAGATCAGGAATTACCCTGCCCAGGTGTTATTACACTTAGTAGTAATGTTGATAATTTTGTATAAATAGTGATTGAGCTGCTCCCACCCCCCTTTGTTCATTTGAATTGCCATGAGCACAAGCAGGGAGGAATTCAGCTAATATGGATTTCTCCCTGTGAAGTGTTCTAAAGGGAGGCTGGCTGCTTCCCAGGTGAGTAGCTCTCAGATATTTGTCTGCATTGCATGTCCCAACTTTGGGGACTCAGAATTAAGAGTAGGGACCACACTAAACACAGAGTGCCTTGCCGGGGCAGTGTGGCTTCCACATGTATCTGCAGATATATGCAACCAAATCACGGTCTTTCCACATAGCTAGACATGTTTGTTGCTTGATATTTAGTTGATGAGAGGGTTAAACTGGGCGGTAAATTAGTTCCCAGGCCCTGAATAATAATGTTGATAATTTTGTATAAATAGTGATTGAGCTGCTCCCACCCCCCTTTGTACACTTAGTAGACTATCAAGTAGTAAAATACAAAAAAACCCTCTTGATACACTTGTTAAATGCGGCCAAACAAGTAGTACCCCGGTTCTGGAAACAGAAAAAGGCCCCGACAGTGAGGGACTGGGTGGGGGAGGTCCTGCACTCAGAGATGAGCAGTTCAGGACCACTTGGTCACCCTGGTTGATTTTCCAAGAGTCGGACGAGTTTCAAGAGCTAATGAATAAATAGCCACCTGAGGGGAGCAGCGGCTGATCTGGGGGCCCCCGGGACCTGAGAAAACGAAACATGGGAGAAAAGCCGAATCCACAATGTGCCTTAATGAGAGGACAGAGGAATGGGGACCCCCCTCCACCTCAATGTACACCTTGATATACCCCTTCTTCCCTTATCGCCCTTTCCCCTACCCTACTAATCAGTGCAGGTTTGACCTGAAGGGCGAGAACAAGGGATTCTGTCCACCAGCATCGGGCAGCCATGACAGCATCCTTCGAGATTTGTTTACACCTCTAAAGCATCTGCTCCATTGCAAGGGGCGCGACCATGTCTGTCTGGCGCTGGGGGACTGAAACAATTATTCTCCGGCATAGCTACGTTTAAAGTGGACCAAAACCCAGGGCTTGGACTGTCCTGGGTTTTGTTCCTTGCTCCCAGGGCACCCCGATCGGGGTCCCCCGCTGTGTCCAACCCCCAAGGTCGCCAAAACCAACTCCCCCCCCCCCCCCCCCTCCAGTCCTGTGGCGCAGTCGCTGACGCCACTTGGAGCCACTGATGTCACGTCGTCTAAGGCCAGCAGCTCCGAGCATGCTGACGACTGTATCCCCCGCTTCCCTCTAACAGGGAGTGTGCCCGCGTCAGCCAAATGCCTGGGCATGCGCCCTGCTAGAGGGATAGTGAGGATGCAGCCGCAGCTCGCGCATGTGCAGTTGGACCAGGAAAGAAGGTAAGTGCATAGGCAACCTGGGGTGTTTCACACAGCGGGGCATCCCCGATTTTGAATGCCCCGCGAGGGGGGGGGGGGGGGCGATCGTTTTGGTCCACTTTAAACGAAGACTCCCTTTTTGTCAGGCTTTTGGTGTTCTGCCTTATTGTTTTCCTCTTCTGGGATGTAAAATAATCCTGTTTATTAGGATTGTGCTCCAATACCTGTGATCTGCTTACCAGCATGCTGTGTCCAGGTTTCTTATAGGCTTTCTTGCCCTTCATTAAAGATCCTAGTATCCTTATGCAACTGCAAATTCCAGAATCCTTCAACTGTACCGGGTGTGTGTTACAGTGGATAAACAAAGCAGCAGCAGTCACCCTTTTCACCCGAGAACGCTTCTAGTAACCCTTTAGCTTATTGAACACAAGACTGATTCCCCCTATCTGAAGAGATTGATATAATCTAGATGGGGTTATTTTCCTAGTGTCCTGTTCAGGTCGCTCCATTTCTTACATGTGGGTATTCGCCACCAGGTGGCGCACAGTTACTGCAAGACAAAAAAAGCTGTGACTCCTCCCGGCCCCCTATAAAAGGCAGGTGTCTCAATAGAATCCCCTGTGTTCGCTTGCAGTATTACTGCGAAGACGTCTGGATACTCTCTCTGGAATATCGCAGCTGAACGGGGGCATCCCAAGCCTGACGGCCGCTGCACTCCTATTCCCACTGTCTCCGTGGACCCACGTTGCCTCCCAGCCTCGGCTGTACGGGACAGGTGAAGATAGGAGAACGCCAGGCGTTCGTAGAGCTATGCTCTCCTGAAGAGTGACTGGCCATAGGCGTTGGTGAGCCTATTTGCGGGGGGGGGGGGGGGGGGGGGGGGCCCTTTTGGGCCCTTTTGAGCCCTTTTGATGTGTGTCCCACAGCTTTATTTTTCCTATTGCATGGCACGACCTGCTTCAAGAAGTCCTTACGTATGGGTTATTCCGCCACAAGGTGGCGCAGTGGAGTTGCAGAAGAGTTGTGGCTCCTCCCGGTACCATATAAAGGATCACCAATAGACCTCCCCAGTGTTTTCCTCTGCAGTGATACTGCGAAGATAGAAGATGGCTCTTTATATTGCGCAGGTGAGCGGGGCAACCAAGCCTGCGGCCCTGCATGTCTATTTCCACCCGTTTCCGGACCCTCTGTGCCTCCCAGCCTCGGCTGACGGATCGGGTGAAGGTAGAGGAGCACTAGGGTCAGGTGCTCAAGGAGCGCTGCTCCAAGCCGCAGACCCTGTACCACAAAGGGTAGCCGGCCATAGGCTTTATGGTGAGCCTACTGAGGGATGCAGAGTTCCTGTCCTAGCTTCTGAGGGGGTGAGTGTTTTTTTGGGGACTGTGTGCCTTGTTTCTCTGGTTTCTGCCCCCCCGGCCCGGCTCTCGCCGCTGCCTGCTCGCTCTCCCCTCCTCCTCTCCCTGGCGGGTGTTCGGGGGGGCGGCTGGTGGTAGCGGCGAGTGGTTTAACAATGTTTTTCGGCGCCGTTGTCGCTTTGTACTCGCCGTTTCGCGGGTGGCGCTAAATCTGTGAGGCGTCTTTTGGTATTGTGAGCGCTGTTTTTGCGCTCTCCGGTGGGGGGGGACCAGGGGATGGCGCGTATCGCGTCGTCCCATGGTCCCCCCCCCCTCGGCCCTCCCCTCGAGGTTCTCGTGCCAGTGCCATTTTGAGCCTACTGCGCGTCTGGGGCCCTTCTTTCTCCCTGGGCTGCGGCGGTGATCTTTTCCTGCGTCGCTTCCTCCCGTGGTCTGGCGGCTTGGTGATCCTCTGCCTTCGGTCTCCTTGGTCCGTGAGTCCCCTTTGGGGGTTTTGTTTCCTTGGGGCATGGGCTGCGGGATGCTTGTTTGCATGTTGCTTATGTCTTTCAGGTGGGACAACTGTGGGTTGTGGTTTTAGTTCTGCTCCTTACCCCCCCCCCCCATCTCCCCTTTACTGGCTCTTCTGGGGGCATCCCTTGGGGGGGGCATCCCGGGTGGCTTTCTATTAGCCCTTACCCTGTGCTGGCCTATTGCGCCTGTGTTAATCACCATATGGAGGCTTCTGGGATAGCGTGCTCGGGGGTCCTTCGGGGCAATCCTGGCCGTGTGCCATGTGCAGGGCATCCCCTTTGAGCGGTAGTGGCGCGGTGTGCGTGCCGTGCGCCCAAGGTATCATTGCGGCCCAGGCTGGGTTGAGCGCTTCTCTTCCCAGTTCTGCGCTCCTTCTGCATCGCCTACTCCCCCGCGCCTGCATTTAGCCCCCAGTGAGGGGGAGACTAGCAGGGTGTCACAATTTGATCTGGCACTTCGTGTGGCCAGCATTGAAAGGCAGCTTGTCAGGCCTGTTCAAGGTAAGGCCTCTGGCAAGAAGCGGCACCTGGCTCCCACGACCACCCTCTTTGCTGAGGAGGATGAGGGAATTGATGCCTTTGGTGGCCGTTACTCCCTAGAGGAGGGGGAGCTTTTCCAGAACTCTGACTCCTCTGGGGACCAGCAGGAGGGGTCCGAAAGTGACCCTGGGTCTGCATCTGGGGAGGATTCATGGCTCCCTGATGACACTGATAGACTGTTGTCTGACATTTTTGAAACCTTGCACATTGCCCCCCCTGAGGTGGCTAAAAGGAAGCAGGGTGAGCTCTTTCATCCTGATAAACAACAACTGGAGTTCCCTGAGCAGGGCCATTTCTCTAATATGGTGCTCAAGGAGTGGGAATGTCCTAATAGATTGCCCGTGGTGCCCAAAGGGTTGGATAAGAGGTATCCCTTTTCTGCTGACCTGGTCAAGCGATGGTCGTGTCCCCCTGAGGTGGATGCTCCTGTTCTAGGGCTGTCCAACACCTCGGTCATGCCTTCCCCTGACACTACTACACAGAAGGACAGCGCGGACCGGCATATGGATCAGCTGGCCTGCCATGCTTCTACATTTGTGGGGGCTGGGCTGTGTCTGGTCTGCGCCGCTGCCATTACAGCTATTGCCCTTAAGAAAAAGCTCAAGCGTCTCATTGATGGCGCTATGGCTGGTAGGAGGAGGGAGGATTATAGGGCCCTCTTGCTTTGCTCTGATTTTGTTGCCTTTGTCCTTACTGCCATGGATGATGCGGACTGGCTGGGTGGCAGGGCCTCTGCCCTTTTGGTGGCTATGCGCCGCTCTGTTTGGTTGCGTCAGTGGGCAGCTGACACGGCAGCTAAGAAGGCTCTCACTGGGCTTCCTTTTGCGGGGCTGCGGCTCTTTAGTGAGCGTGTGGATGTTCTAGCCAAGGATGGTAGGCTACCTCAGCATAGGAAGCAGCCTCGGCCCTTTCGGGAGCCCTCCGCTTCCTTCCCCTGCTTTCGTGCTCCCAGAGGAGGTCGTGGCTCCCTCTTCTCGAGTAGCCGCAGAGATTCTTGGCCGTGGCAGATCCCGTGGTCGTCCCCGCGTCTCATGGGGTTCCAAGCCCAAACCCCCTCCCAATGCCCCTCAGGCATGAGGAGGCGCCCTCGCCCATCTGGGTGGGGGGACAGCTTTGGCTCTTTGCTCACGTCTGGAGGCTCCGCGTCTCAGACCGGTGGATTCAGGAGGTGGTGTCCTCCGGTTACAAGATAGAGTTTGCAGCCTGGCCCGCCCCCAAGATTCCTCAGATCCCGGATGTCTCAAAACCCTCTGTCGGCTCAGGGTTTGCGCCTTGCAGTTCAATGCCTGTTGGAGTCAGGAGTTATTTGCCTGGTGCCTTCCCAGGAACAGGGTCGGGGGTACTACTCCAATCTTTTCACAGTCCCCAAAAGGACGGGTCTTTGAGGCCCATCTTGGACTTAAAGGGTCTCAACAAGTTTGTCAGGTTCAAGCACTTTCGCATGGAGGCGCTACACTCGGTTGTCAGTACCCTTCGGCCGGGCGACTTCATGACCACCGTGGACATCAAGGATGCCTATCTTCACGTGCCAATCTTTCCAGGTCATCAGAGATTCCTGAGGTTCGCTCTAGAGGATCAGCATTACCAGTTTGTGGCTTTACCGTTCGGGGTCGGTGCGGCCCCCAGGAGGCCCATGCTCCCATCAATGTCCTGGAACTGAGGGCGATCAGGTTGGTTCTTTCTCAGCTGACCACACACCTTCGGGGTTGGGCTGTTCAGATCCGCTCGGACAAACAGATGGCGGTTGCCTACATCAATCATCAGGCAGGGACTCGGAGCAAGCGAGTCCTCAAGGAAGTGTCCCTGATACTGTCTTGGGCAGAAGAGAATGTTCCCTGCATCTCGGAGGTCTACATTCTGGGGGTGGAGAACCAGGAGGCAGACTCCCTGAGCAGGGGAACGGGGCAACGGGGTGTTTCACTCCCTGTGTCACTGCTGGGGTCAGACGGATGTGGACCTGTTTGCGTCCCGCCACAATCACAAGCTTCCAAGATTTGTCTCCCTGTCGCAGAATGCTCTGGCCTTCGCCACGGATGCGCTAGCAATGCCTTGGACGGAGTTTTGGCTCCTTTATGTGTTCCCTCCCTTTCCTCTGCTGGGCAGGGTGCTGCGCAAGATAGCCCAGGAGGGGGTACCAGCCATTCTGGTGGCCCCATGTTGGCCAAGAAGGGTGTGGTTTGCAGACGTCGTGCAGTTGGCAGTAGATCGGTACGTCTTGCCCAAGGATACAGATCTTCTCACTCAGGGACAGCTGCGCCATCCCAATTTACAAACGCTGGTTTTAACGGCTTGGCTGCTGAAACCTCCATCTTGATGGATAATGGGTTGTCGGCCTCTGTTGTTGATACTATGATTCAGGCTAGGAAGAAGTCCTCGTCCTTTATCTACTACAGGGTCGGGCATGCTTACATTGCCTGGTGTGAGTCCAAGTCTCTTCCTTGTCAGGTGTTTTCTATCCCCAGGATTCTGACATTTTTGCAACATGGTTTGGATTCGGGCCTTCAACTTAGTACCCTCAAGGGACAGGTGTCATCTCTGGCAATTTTTTTCCAAAGATCCTTTGCCAATCACCGGTTGGTTAAGACTTTTTTCCAGGGAGTTACTCATGTGCGTCCGCTACGTAAACCTATGCTACCAGTTTGGCACTTGAATCTGGTGTTGTCTGCTCTGCAGGGTCCTCCCTTTGAGCCTATCCTTGGGGCTGCGTTGCCCATTCTGACTCTTAAGGTGGCCTTTTTGGTGGCTATTACTTCGGTCAGGCGAGTTTCTGAGCTGGCGGCGCTTTCCATCAAACCTCCTTATTTTGAGCGGCATCAGGATAAGGTGGCGTTTTGACTTAAACCGGATTTCTTGCCTAAGGTTGTGTCTGCTTTTCATCTCAATCAGGACATTGTCTTACCTTCTTTGTGTCCTAACCCTGCTAATTCTAAGGTATGGACTCCTCATTCTCTGGATGTTGTCAGGGCTCTAAAGTTTTATTTGGTTACTTCTGAGTCTTTCAGGAAATCTGATGCTCTTTTCGTTCTTCCGGCTGGACCTAGGAAGGGTTTGCCTCCGGCTAAATCTACTATTAGCAAGTGGATACGTCAGGCGGTGGTACAAGCCTGTTCTGCTAAAGGAAGGTTCCTCCTTTCCGGTATACTGCTCATTCCACTCGTGCTGTTGGTGCCTCCTGGGCTTTTCAGCACCAAGCTTCTGTTGAACAAGTTTGTAAGGCCCGCGACTTGGTCTTCTGTTCATACCTTTTCCAAGTTTTACAAGATTGATGTTAAGGCCTCGGCTGATGCTGCCTTTGGTTGCAAAGTACTTCAGGCGGTGGTGGTTTGAACTGCCTGCTGCTACTTTTTGGGGATCCCACCCTACCTTACGGACCCTGCTGTCGGATGTCCCATACGTAAGGACTTCTTAAAGCAGCCCGTGCCATGCAGTAGGAAAGATACAATTCCGTGAGTACTCGCCTGTAGAATTGCTTTTTGCTATGCATGGCACTGCCTGCTTCACCCCACCCTTATCGTTATTCTTGGTTGCCTCTTTATGGTGATTGTTCCAAGTTAGTTGGACCTTTTAATTTCTTTACTTACCCCCTCGATCCTTGACATCTCCCTTCTCCCCTCCATCTTGGCTGCACATGTGAGGGGGGGGGGGGGGGGGACCGGAGCGGCTCTTCACTAGGACGCGACCTCGGAGTGATGTGGAGCGCGCCGCGGGAGCCTCCGGGGGCCATCCTCCCTGTAGCTTGCCGCCATTTTGTTACTGCCCGCTGATCTCTGGCGGGGATCCTCCCGTTCCGCGTCATAGCGGTGCTGCCCGCCCCTCGAGGTACGATGTCCAGCGACATTTTCCCCGCCGGCCGGGTGTCTCTTGCGGCCTTCGAGAAGGAAGAGAGGGGGGAGAGCCGCATGCGCTGGTTTTCCTCTACGCCAGCTGCCTCCCCCGCATAGCTTCGCCAGCCGGACCTCATGTGGGACCTCATGGTTTAGGTGCATTGTCAGCTGTGGGTTGTAGTTCCTCCCAGTCTCCTACACCCCCCTCCCCCTTCCCCCTCAACTCCCGCACTTCTGAGGGATCACAGGAGGGACTAATTTGGGGATCATTAGGTTGGGGCCGTTAGCGCCTGTTAACTTGCAATAAGTTGCCATAATCACCAAATGGAGGCTTCTGGGGATAGTGAGCTAGGGGCCCTTCGGGGCGAGTTATGCTCCGCCTCATGTGTAGTACCTGTCCTCTAGCGGACTCAGCGGGGTGATAAATGTGTGGATATGTTGGGTTGCCTGGACAACACATGTCCTTCTGCTATAAAAAATGGCTTCTGGTAGAAAGGATATGTTGAGAGAACTAGGAAATCTATGCCTTGCTTCAGATGGCGGTTGTGTTCCTTGCGCCAGTAGTGTACTTTGGACTAGGATAGGGCAGCGTCTCTGCCCCCAGCCATACTTGCCTGCAGCCTCGCCAACTCCCCCGTGCCTGCATTAGCTCCCAGTGAGGGGAAAGCCAGCAGAGATGGCGCTATGGGTGACCAGCCTGGAGAGACAGTTATCTCGCACGGCTACTGGGAAGACATTGAGCAGAAGCGGCGCATTGAGCCGGTTGCTTGATTTTTGCCTACGACTGCCAGCATAGGTTGTTATCTTTAATGTTGTGACTGGCATATTGTATCCCCTAAGGCGGCTAAAAAGGGAGCAGGGGGATATATTTCGCCCTGAGAGGCAGCGGCTTGCTTCCCCCGAGCAGGTCCACTTTGCCAAATGGTGTTCAAGGAGGGGTAAAGGCCTAATGATTTGCCATCTGTGCCTGAGGGCCTGGTCAGACGGTATTCCTTCTCTGCAGAGTTGGTTCGCCTCTGGCCCATTCCCCCCCCCCCCCAGGTGGATTTCCCTGTGGGGGTTATCTAATACTAAAGTTATGCGTCACCGGATATGCTCACTTGCGCGACCCTGCCGACTGGCGCATGGTTCTGCTGGATCGTCATGCCTTCACTTTGCGGGCGTTGATCTTCGCCCCGTCGGTGCCGCGGCTTTTGTCTCCTTTGTCGTTAGGAAGGAGGTGGTACGAATTGTTGTTATTGCCAGACCTCGCAAGCGGGCGGAGGAGTATAAGGATCTCTTTGCCTGCGGGCACCTTGGTTTTTTCTCGGCTATCTTGGTTTTCTCGGCTATGGACGATTGTGTCCTGCTTGGCGCCAGGGCCTCGGCCCTACTTGCCACACTTCGTCGTTTGCTTGGCTGTGATAGTGGTCAGCCGACGCGGCGGCCATGATATCTTTCACTAGTTTCCCCCTTTTTGGTGTTCGGGTTTTTCGGGAAGCGCCTGGCTCTCTTGACTAGGGATGGGAGTCTCCCTCGGCGACGGAGGCCCACATGGCCCTTTCGGGGTTCTTCTGCCTATCGCTTCCTTCGAGGAGGAGGAGGCTCTTCCTTTTCAGGTGACCACAGAGAGTCCTGGGGATCCATTTTCTCTGGGGAACTATCTCCACACACACATATAAAAGTAAAAAATTAATAATCTCAGCACTTTGAGTACATCATATTGGCACACTAGATTGGAAACTTTTAAAAATGTAATCGAAAGTGGAATTACCATTTAAATACCGTATCGGTGCTGCAGGGGACAAAGGGTGGATATAGCCTTTTTTATTCACCTGCGTGGACAGGAGCTTAAAGCTGACCAACAGTCAAAAATTACTTAAACCAGACCAACACAAAAAGTGTTCATATGCATCCCTTCCCAGGGCAATTTAGATTGCTGCATGTAAATATTCATTTAATATCTTCTAACTCTTGCTGTAGTAAATTTTAGAAACAAAGTGGCGGCTCATGCATTTGCAGGCCACCTGCAAACAGGAAGTGCTGCTGAGCTTCCTGTTACTATGCATCGTTGGTTATGTCAGTTGAATCCAGGCAGCAGCATGGCTGAGATGCTGGGAGAGGAAGCTTCAAAATGGCCGCTACCTTTCTTTTCCATTTGTGCCAGACTGTTGGCCCGGTTTAAATGTGTTGGTCTCTCCATTTTAGTAGACTGTTTATGAAAGAGACTAATTTTACGTTTTAATTTTGCGAAGAAAAACTTCTCTTCAGTTGAAAGACTCTGTCCTGAGCTCCCCGTGTATAACTGTCAGTTCAGATATATTAATCTTGTTTTGTGTCTACAGATATCTCCTTGTGAGCAAACCTCCTGAGTGGTCGCCTGCTTTGCGGTCCAAGTTTCTCGAGGGCTTCTATGCCTTCCTAGAACTTCTGAAGTGCATGCAGGTATTTCTTTTCTTTTCTAGCTCAGTTTACATACAATAATCGAAACATAGATACATGTATAAATATTACACATAGACACAAGGTTGTTAAAATGGATCAAAACCCACCGGGATCTATAAGATTCCTGGGCGCTTGATCCTAAATCAGGATGCCCCGCTGTGTGAAACCCCCTAAGTCACCCCATACACTTACCTTGTTACCCAGTCCAACGACGCATGTGCGGGCTCTCTCCCTGTTAGAGGGAAGTGGGGGGATGCGGCCCCCAGGTCGCCCGCGCACTTAACTTGCTTCCCGGTCCAGCGGTGCATGCGCGAGATGCGGCCGCATCCCCCGCTTCCCTCTAAAAGGGAGCGTGCCTGCGCCAGCCATTCACAAATGAATTTGTGAATGGCTGACGCAGGCACGCACGCTCCCTGTTAGAGGGTTAGCGGGGATGCGGCCTCACCTCTTTTGGACCGGGAAGCAAGGTAAGTGTGTGGGCAACCCGAGGGGTTTTACACAGCGGGGCATCCCGATTTTGGATGCCCCGGGGGGGAGGGAATCGATTGGCCCAGGAATCTTAGATTTCCGGGCCGATCGCGATGGGTTTTGGTCCACTTTAAAAAGATCGACAAGTAGAACAAGATGCTAGCGCTGTCCCCCCCCCCCCCCTTCCTCTTTCTGGACATGGGATTTGATGGGTTCCACATACTGTAATGTAGTAGGTGGAGTTTAGTCCACCTCTCAGTCCATGGTCATGCAACAATCAGACACAACTTTTTGCAGCAGCACAACAGAATAGATTATCATGTGAGTTTTACACTTGGTCAAAACAAACTGCCTACATTTCCATTTGTATTACTCGTTCACTGGCTGTGCATATTTGCAGGGGATGGACCCAATAACCCGCCAGGTTGGCCAGCATATTGAGATGGAGCCAGAGTGGGAAGCGGCTTTCACCTTACAAATGAAGCTGACCCATATCATCTCCATGATGCAGGACTGGTGTGCTATCGACGTGAGTGTCGTCTGTCCTTTATTTCATTGTATAAATGATCTGCAGATGGTGAAAGGGTTACACGAGCATTGCATGTATTATGATAAGGAATGCAGAAAGTTAAATACAGCGCTTAGGCATACAAGTAGATATACAATTAGCTCAACGTGTATAACTCAAGTCCCAGAAAAGACTCTATATAATATATGATGCAGACAAAAACACAGAGCGTCTTAGGAATCAGATGTGACCGGTCTATCCCAAAGCGCATGCGTCGTTCACCAACACGTGCCCGCCACCAATCAATATCTGACTCTTACCAGAAATAAGACATTTTAGCATTCAAATCCAGTAGGTCCAGTATAGAAAAAATCGAAGACAATAATCCTCCGTTCAGTAAGGGTATATCCCTTTTAAATAGCATAAGCTTCCAATGTTTCTGTTTTGGGCTTCCGACGCCTTTCGTTGCTCTAGGGCGACTGACTATGATGCTGGGCGCCGCTCTGCTTCCGGTATTTATACCGAAGGCTGTGGCGAAGAGACAAGCAACGAGGGCATGGCGGCTGTGCCCTCGTTTCCCCGCCGCAGCCTCGGGTTTAAATACCGGAAGCAGAGCGGCGCCCGGCATCCTAGTCAAAGTCGCCCTAGAGCGCCGGAAGCCTAGGGTCCCATTACCCCTACGGATGCCCAGGTTTTTGTCTTCTCTCTGACCAGTTGAAGGATTGGGAGCGGCGAGAACTGTCTACCTTTTACTCAACTGATAAGCGTTTTACTCTACATGTTTTTGTGAGTGTTTTTTTTATTGGAATATTAAAGTCTTTTGAATCTAGCAAACAATATTGCACTAAATTCCTTTTTATATTTTTTTTTCTCCCTGTTTGTATGGTTAAACCCTTTGAGCCTTGTTTTGCTTGGAAAACGGAAGCATTGGAAGCTTATGCTATTTAAAGGGATATACCCTTACTGAGCGGAGGATTGTTGTCTTCGATTTTTTCCATAATGGACCTACTGGTCAGATATTGATTGGTGGCGGGCACGTGTTGGTGAATGATGCATGCTCTTTGGGATAGACCGGTCACATCTGATTCCCAAGAAGCTCTGTGTTTTTGTCTGCATCATTGCATGTATTATATCTTTTCTCTTTGTTGATTTATTCTAAGTATGTCACACACCCCGCTTCAAGACATTCATTACATGTGGGTATACTGACCTGTAGATGGCGATCTTGCAGAGATAACAAAAAAGGAAGGACCCTCCCGGCCCATAAATACCTGGAACCTCCCACTCATTCCCCAGTCTTTCATCTCTGCAGTGGCGAGCAAGTCAGAAGATGTCTCCTCCTTGCAGGTAGTCGGGATGACTCCCGGCCTTCTTTCTTCTATTTCTGCCCGCCGTGCACTGCAGACATGTAGAAAACAAGCTCCTCCCGGCCCTACATATACCGAGGGACCTCCCACAAATCCCCAGATTTCTCTGCAGTGCTGGAACTGCGAAGACATGAAGTATCACACTCTTGCAGGCGAGCGGGGCTTTACAGCCCGAGGCCCTGCGGGACTATTTCCCGTCCTCTCTGTGAATAATATGCCTCCCAGCCTGGGCTGCGTTGGTCGGGTGAAGGTAGGCAGCACCTTGTGTGCTTAACGGAGCCATGCTCCACCCCAATCCCCCACCA
Source organism: Gastrophryne carolinensis (assembly GCA_027917425.1). NCBI lineage: Eukaryota > Metazoa > Chordata > Amphibia > Anura > Microhylidae > Gastrophryne > Gastrophryne carolinensis. The sequence goes on from CM051237.1 coordinate 448,615,613, forward strand.
TAGGGTAGGCGGTCAAGGCTAATGGTGAGCATTCAGTGGATGTCCCTCCCGCATCATTGCCCCGTGTAGCGGTGAACCCCGAGTGCTGGGTCACCTTCTTCCTTAGTTCCCCCCGTTAGTGGGGGGGAAAAAACGGGGGGGGGGGGGGGGGGTTGTGTACATTGGCCTAACCTTGCCCTATTACACTGTATGCTTATAGCCTTTATTGGCTACCAGGGGTCAGAGCCGCACTTCAAATATTATGTTAACGTTGTCCGCGGCAGCCTTAGTGTATTTTGACTTGGCGCGTACGGCGGCTCTGTTTCGCGACGCTATGGCGTTTATTACGGTCTCTTTTTTTCTGTCTTGTTACGCGCTTAGAGCTTCGCGCTCTCCGGGGGGGGGGGGGCGTGGTCTGGTTTGGCGCGTTCCGCGTCATCTACAGCTCTGGCCCACCCTTCGAGGTTCGCTTGGCGCCATTTTGTCGGTCTTCCCGCGCGCGCGCGGTCACGATCCTTCTCCTTCCTTGGTTACTGTAAGTGCCCTCACGGGCGTTTCGGTTATTTTTTTGCTTCCTGTGCTGCGCATGGCTCTGACATCCTCTTTTCTCCTTATGTCTTTCAGACGCCAAGATTCCAGTGGCTTTTCCCGGCCTGATATATATATCTTAACGGGTTTATATTTAAATTCTCCCACATTCCCAGCGGGTCTTGGGGCATCCAGGGTTGCTTACAGCATAAATCCCTACTGGCATATTACCTAGATTAATCACCATATGGAGGCATCTCAGAATTACGTGTCCGGGGTCCCGCGGGGACAAGACCGGCTGTGTACTATGTGTGGACAGCCCCATGCTGATGCTGACAGAGCATGGGTCTGCGGACCGTGTGCTGAACAAGCGCGGCCCTGCAATCAGGTTTGCCAGTAGCTGCACCTCGCTTCAATACTCCTGTCTCCCCGTGCTTAAATCTCACTCCAGATGAGTCGCACTCGAGCGGGGATGACCAGCAGGTGGTGCCGCGCAGGTTACCCACGGCGGAGCAGGTGATGTCTGGTTTGGCGGAGCGCTTGGGCGCTGGAAAGAAACGGTCCCTGATGCCCCCTAGTTCCAGGTTTCCCACTGAAACTGAGGATTCTGCTGCTATGCAGGACCTTGATCCTTCTGATGAAGGTGAACTGTTCTCAGGTTCCAGTTCCTCAGACGAGATGTCTTGGAGCCGTGACTGTTCTGGCCCGGGTTCTTGGGGCCTGTGTGACACTGATGAGTTACTTATAAAGATCTTTGAAGTACTGTCCATCTCTCCTCCGGGAGAGTCTCCCAAGCCCAAGAGGGAGAGTTTCCACACGGCGACGCCGCGCCTGGAATTTCTGGAACAGGATCATTTCCAGACTCTTATATCTAAGGAATGGGAATCACCTTGTAAACGTACAGGGGTTCCAGGGGTCTGGGACTGGAAGTACCCTTTTCCCCATGATTTGGTTGATCGATGGTCAGTCCCTCCCAAGGTGGATGGGCCTATTATTGGGGTTGCTAACCCTCCCTTCATGGCAGCTTCTACTCCTCGTACCCTTCGGGATGCTGAGGACCGGCGCATTGACAGATTGGCTTCCCACGCCTTTCCGAGTGCAGGGACGGCTCTGCGCCCGGTCTGTGCTGCGGTCGTCACCGCAGAGGCGCCAGGACCCTTTTTAGGAAAATACTTGACCAACAGCCGGAGGATCTCCCCTGCGAGGTCTTTAATGCACTGTCTGATTGTGACGTTTTGTGAGGTTTATTCTCTCAGCGATGGATGACACTATTAAAATGTGTGCTAGAACCTCGGTTCTTGTGGTGGCTATTCGTCGCCTGCTTTGGCTGCGACAGTGGGGGGCTGACAATGATACTAAAAAGGCTCTTACTGGTCTTCCTTTTAGAGGACGACGCTTATTCGGGGCCCGGTTGGACCTTTTTGGAAGAAAGGGTAAGGCGCCCTCGCGCAGAAGGCCGGCCCGGCCGCCCAGGGGCAGGGACACCCCTCCCCCTCCCTACGTTAGTGTCAAGCGAGAACCAGAAGTGTGCTTCCAACTTTTTGGAGTGGAGGCCCGCCCCAGGGGGGGGCAGGCAATGCCCTGGAACCTCCGGCAGGGCGAAACCAAAGTCTGCCAAAACCACACAAGCATGAAGGGACGCCCTCGCCCTATTGGGCGAGGGGGCTGCCGCAGCACTTGGCTCCTATCGCAGGGTGCCATGTTTCGTTCAGGTTGTTACAGGAGATAGTTCCCCTGGATGCAGAATGGAGTTTGCTGGGTGGTCCCTTTCTGAGGTGGTCAGTGGTCCTCTAGTCGGGAGTTGACGCAGGCCGAGTTCGGCGTGCAGGGTCTGGGCTCTCTTACAGGTTGGCCCTTGGCTGGTGATTGCATCCACATTACCTTTTCCCTTTGGGATGAAGCAGTCTTACCAGGGCCGGCATTCTGGACCTAGCATTCTTATTTTTCACAGGCAGTTCCTACATGGTATCCACCTGTGGGGCCGCAGGTGCTCTTGTCCAGTGGACCTCTTGATGCCTGCAAGGATCTATGTTCCCTTTTAGTCCCTTGTGCCTTCAGGACGCCTAGGACATTTCCAGCCAGTGTTACAGGACCAATTCTGCGAATTAGGGTCTTGTCTTGGGTCCCTCCCCTGCTCCCAGACGGCTCACCAAGGCGAGTATGGGAGTGTTGTCTTGGACGTGCACCTGTGACGTCCGCGATAGGTTCTACTTGTTTGTCATTTTTTCCAATTTTGCATCAGGCTGCGTTGGCTGTTGCCTTGGGGTTCCTTGGGAATCTTTTGGATTGGTGCTCAGGCACATCACTTTCTTAGTGTACCCTGGTTCGGTATCTCCCTACGGGGTGGCATTTAGATGGGTTCAGGTTAAAACCTTCCCTTCTGCTATTGTGGCCTTAGTATGAAAGGGGCTTTGCCCTCCTTGTGGTCACACTACCTTCACCTTGCAGCTGGTGGGCCTGTTGGTGGTGGCCCAGATGCTGTCCTTTATTCTCTGGTGTCCTTGGGCCCTGCGATACCTTAGGTTACTTATCCTGGACGGGGTTCCAACACCCCTGGAAATAGGTCAGTACGCCCCCCTTTTTTTGCGGGGGTTCCTTTTTGAGTTTGTAAATTCAAGGAAGCTGTCAGGGACCATGCCTTTCCTTCTTGCCTATCCCTGTAGATGGTCACCATGGGGACCATTCCAGGCAGGTTGACTAAGAGGTTTATATTTCTTCTGATCTCCCCTGCGGTTCCTAAGGGGGTCCCCTTTAGGGGGGTCCATTTTCATACTGTTGATCGGTTATCACATTGAGCCCCTTTGGGCCCTAAATTGCTGGACTACTTCCCTTCAGGACTTGTCTCTTTTGGGGACTCTTGATCAGTCTGATGACAGTGGCCTGTCCTTCTTTATCTGTGGAGGTCTTGAACAGGTGACCCTTCAAGAAGGGTCTGGTTTTGATCTAAGTGGGGGTTGCATTCCTTGCACCTCATTAGTATTGGCTTGTTGGCTGTCCTACTGTGCTAGGAGGGCCTATTCTAGTGTCTCGCTGAACCCCTACTGGTGGCCCTGTGGGGCCCCGTGGCTATTACAGGGACTCTGTCCTGGTTATTGTCCTGGGTTATTTTGCCAGGAACTCTCTGGCTTTGGTCATGGGGACCTAGTATGGCTCTGTCAGGACATTATACTCTATATGTCTTAACTTCTTCACCCCGCTAGGTGGGTTTCTGCACAAGATTGCTGTAGCAAGGGTGAACCGTTACACTGGGGGCCCTGGGTGGCCCAGTGGCGTGCGGTTCGCAGATTCTGCTGAGTACAGTTGTGCTGTGTGCCCTCCCCCGAGGGCTGTTCTGCCTATTCAGGCTCCTTACGACGTCGCCCCTATCTACGGGGATTGGACGGTTTGTTCTTCACCCTATTGGAGATGGATCTCTCTGGGTGTCTTTTCTTTTTTGGAGGGTTAGACCTAGCTCCCTCCTCCTTCTTTTCTTCTCCCTTCTCTGCCGGCTATGTTGGGAGATGTCGCTATAGTTTGCCTGCTTGGACTAGCTCTCCTGCGGGATGTTGCCTTATCCCTGGGTCCTAGAGTTCTTACAGCATGACTGAAGTTGGTTCCCCAACTCAGGTCTCTGGGGGGTTTCAGGGCTCGCCCTGTTCGCCCACTGCAGAACCTAGCTCAATCTTCTGTGTTGAGCATTCCTCAGGGGTTGCTCAGGTGCATTCCCCAAGGGATTTCTAAGCTCCCTGTGGGGGGGTTTCTTATCCTGATGCCCTGCTAAGGGTTCCCCTAGGTCTTATTCAGGTTCTTGTCTGAACTGTTCCTTCCCTTACATCACTCTTCCGGGGCGGTGGCTTCATTCTGAAGTGTGCCATAGGGGATGGCTATATATATATACACATATATGTTTATTATCTGTTCACCATTAGGTGAGGATGTTCCGCCTTGCACAGAGTTTGGGTCCAGGCGGTGTTTTTTATTCTCCTTTATTCCAGACCCTCCGGCCTCTGGGCTAGTGTCTTGCTTACTCTGAGCCTAAAGGGATCTGTATCCCTCAACAGGCATTGGAGACTCCTGGACTGTTCCCTGTCCATGATTGGGACTATGCCCCATGGGGCTTATAAGCGTCTCCGTTTTTTCTGCAACAGGTTCCGATTGCTTCCACAGGTATAGGAGCCCTTTGGATTGGACTTGCTTGGTTGGTTCGTCCTTCTGAGCCTAAGTGAACGTTCGGCTCTTGCTGAGCCTTGTTAGCGTTGTTTTTCAGTATTCCGCTGGTCTCGCAGAGACCAGGGTTCGTATTCCCCGATGGGGAGGTTTCTAAGGTTGCCATGGCTACCCTGTGGTTGCAGTAGCATGGTTAGGCTGTTACTCTGGCCTATTTGTTTAGGGGAGATTCATTCTTCTCTCTTGGGTTTTGTTCTCTTCTACTTGTGCTTGGCTTGGGCCTTTCAGCACTCGGTTCTGTTGAGCAAGCTGGCTAGTTCGCTGCTTTTGTTTCACTCAGCCTTTGTAAGGTTTCATAAGTTTGAGTTAGAGCATTCGCTCACGTTGCTCCTGGTAGCAAGGTTGCGGGTGACAGCGCTGTTACTGTTGGCTGTGCCTTTTCTCATGGGGATCCCACTCTACTTTATGGACACTGCTATTGGATGTCCCACATGTTATTACTATATCTGGAGCAGGACGTGCTGTATGCTTAGAATAATACAATTCTGTGAAGTACTCACCTGTAGAATTGGTATTATACGCATACAGCACGTCCTGCTCCACCCCACCCTGGTTTCACTTTGTTCTGGATCCCCTGTATGGTGATTATTGTCTTGGATATTATTGCCAGTCTCTGGGTGGTTGTTTTCCTCCTGGCTTCTCTTTCTCACTGCTTGTCAATGCTGCGGATTTGTGGGAGGTCCCTCGGTATATGTAGGGCCGGGAGGAGCTTGTTTTCTACATGTCTGCAGTGCACGGCGCCTCAGGCGGAGGATTACCCACATGTTATTACTATATCTGTAGCAGGACGTGCTGTATGCGTATAATACCAATTCTACAGGTAAGTACTTCACAGAATTGTATTTTTACATGTGTGTGCTTTACTTTCACTTTCATTGCGCCAGAGGTTCCGCGGCGCCGGCCTCCGGCACTCTAAGGGAGCTGCCCCCAATGGCGAGCCCATGAGGGCTTCTTCTCCTCTGGGCGGGGGGGCGGGGCCGGGCGCTTACGGCCCGCCCCCGTGCTGCGAGCGCGGCTTTCCATGTCCCGGCTTCAGGGAGGGGCGGGGCCAGGCGCGAACCGCACCGGCCCGCCCTCCCTCCTCCTACTGCACACTGCGCGTCGTTACCTGCGGTACCGAAGGTCGGGTGAGGGGCCTGATGGCCATCACTGTCATTTGTTATTATCTCCTATACATTTAGCATGGTCTGAGTGTGTGCTTGTGTTTTTGTGTTCCAGGTGGACCATTGCGGTCGCCTACATCAATCACCAGGGAGGGACCCGCAGCAGGAGTGCCCTCAGGGAAGTGTCCTTGATCCTTGCTTGGGCAGAGAGCAATGTCCCATGCATCTCGGCGGTGTACATTCCGGGAGTGGAGAACACGGAGGCGGACTCCCTGAGCAGGGGGTCATCTCGCCGGGGGGGAAATGGTCGCTCAGCCCCAAGGTGTTTCGGTCGCTTTGCCACCGGTGGGGGACTCTGGAGGTGGACCTCTTTGCCTCTCGTCACAATCCACAAGCTTCCGGCATTTGTGTCTCTCTCGCGGGATCCGCTGGCTCTGGCAGCGGATGCCATGTCTCTGAACTGGAGGGATCTGGGGTTTCTGTATCTGTTCCTCTGTTTCCAATGGTGGCAGAATGGTGCGCAAGCTGGCCCTAGAGGGCGCGTCAGAAATCCTTGTGGCCCCAATGTGGCCAAGACAGGTTTGGTTCGCAGACATGGTAAGGTTGGCAGAGGATCAGTTAGACCTGCCCCTTCTGCCGGATCTGATCACTCAGGGTCCACTGCTCTACCCCAATTTACCAACGCTGGCTTTGACGGCGTGGTTGCTGAAACCTCCATCTTGAGGGAGGAAGGTCTTTCTGATGCTGTCATTCAGACTCTGGTTAGGGCTAGAAAGCAGTCCTCCTCCGCCATCTATTATAGGACTTGGAGATCTTATATTAATTGGTGTGAGGTTAGGGCCTTGCCTTGCAGGGTGTTTTCTATCCCTAGGGTCTTGGAATTTCTGCAACATGGTCTGGACCAAGGTTTGCAGCTTAGTACGCTGAAAGGACAGGTTTCTGCCCTGGCGGTTTTCTTTCAAAAGTCTTTTGCTCTTCATCCTCTGGTTAAGACTTTTTTCCAGGGGGTTACGCATGTGCGGCCTCCTAGGAAGCCTTTGCTCCCAGTTTGGGATTTGAATTTGGTTTTGTCTGCCTTGCAGGGTCCGCCTTTTGAACCTTTGCAGGATATTGCACTTTCTACGCTTACTCAGAAGACTGTGTTTCTGGTTGCCATCACTTCCGTTCGGTGTGTATCGGAGTTGGCGGCCTTGTCCATTCAGGCCCCTTACTTTGAGAGGCATCAGGACAAGGTTGTTTTCCGCTTCAAGCCAGATTTCCTTCCTAAGGTGGTCTCTGCTTTTCATTTGAATCAGGATATTGTTCTTCCCTCCTTGTGTCCTAAGCCCAGCAATGACAAGGAGAGGGTTTTGCATTCTTTTGATGTGGTTCGCTGTGTGAAGTACTATTTGGTGGCTACTTCTCCTCCTTTTCGTAGGACTGACGCCCTTTTTGTAGTGCCCTCTGGGCCTAGGAAGGGTTTGGCTTCTGCCAAGTCTTCCATTAGTAAATGGATTCGCCAGGCCATTGTTGGGGCCTATTCTTCCAAGGGGAAGGTTTCCCCTTTTCGTGTTACTGCTTATTCTACTCGTGCGGTTGGAGCGTCCTGGGCTTTCCAGCACCAGGCTTCTGTTGAGCAGGTTTGTAAGGCTGCTACTTGGTCTTCGGTTCACACTTTTTCCAAGTTTTACAAGGTTGATGTTCGGGCCTCAGCGGATGCTGTTTTTGGCCGCAAAGTTCTGCAAGCTGCAGTGGTTTAAGTTTGTGCCTTCTTGTCTTGTTTTTGGATCCCCGCCCTTTATGGACACTGCTATTGGATGTCCCACATGTAATGAATGTCTTGAAGCGGGGTGTGTGACACACTTAGAATAATACCATTTTGTGAATACTCACCTGTAAAATGGGTATTGTGTATTAAGTATGTCACACACCCTGCTTCACCCTGCCCTTTTGTATTCTGGATCCTTTATATGGTGAACCTTTGTTAGTTTTGGTTGACTTTCCTGGTCCCTTGATCTTACTGCTATCTTTACACTGGGGAATGAGTGGGAGGTCCCAGGTATTTATGGGCCGGGAGGGTCCTTCCTTTTTTTGTTATCTCTGCAAGATCGCCATCTACAGGTCAGTATACCCACATGTAATGAATGTCTTGAAGCGGGGTGTGTGACATACTTATAATACCCATTTTACAGGTGAGTATTCACAAAATGGTATTTTTTGGCCCTTTTATCCACATTTACATTACATTTTGCGATACAATATGACAGAATTCTCAATTATATTAGAAATGCACACCAATCAACCAAAACATGGGTTTCCGAAAAAATATTATGTACAAAAAGATCACTAGCTGAATAAACCAACAGAAGTAGTTCATTGAAACACTCATAAGATCAGCTTAGTACTATAAATTCTATATATAAATACTAATAATTGGTTTCGTTGATAACAGATCACATGGACAGAATTGCCTACTATGGCATTGCCTCACTATTTATAGCATCACGGGCTATATGAATGAAATGAAATATGCGAATGAAATATTGCGATACTTGACAGAATCGACACACCAAAGCTGCCCCTGCGCTCTGATCTACAAGCCCCCATAGTGGGTCCCTGGCTGGTTATGCTGGGTCACGCCATTTTTGGGGGATTTTTAAGGGTTTTTAACCCTTAAAATTTCCCAAAAATGGGTTCCCACCCGCCAGCAAGGGGGGACCCTATGCCATTTTTTTTTTTTAATTTAAATTAAAATTACATTTAAAAAAATCACAATATATCGTCTTTGAGACATAATCGGGATATATCAGGAAAATCGTATCGTCATACGTGTACCGTATCGCCAGATTACGATTGCCAATTCACGCCCCTAGTAGTATATATCAAATGAACCCAGAACAAAACAGCATGTTCTATTGCTAATGAACTTCTAGTGATACAGAACAAAATGATACAAGGTCATTGTATGCACTACAATAAACATAGCCGCTAATAGTTACACAACTATGCATCTAATGTGAAACTTTCACAAGTTGACGTAAAAGTATTACACAAAAAGGAAGCAGTGATCGCTCAGTGTGATGTTTCAGAAAAATTGCCTCCTTTCTCAAAGAGCGATACAAGATTACACACAGTGGCTGATGAGATGCAAGTCTTTGCGTTATACGTATTATATAGAGACCGAATACACCCACTTGCATACACGATTTGTGTGCACCTAAGTTGGGTCTAAATTATTAAGAAGTAAAACTGTCCCCTCTTGTGTTACAGGAGCATGTCCTTGTTGAAGCCTACAAGAAGTGTCTAGAGGTGCTGACACAGTGTCACAGCGGCTTTACAGATGGAGAGCAGCCAATAACGCTCAGCATGGCCGGCCATTCAGTGGAGACTATACGATACTGTGTGTCTCAGGAGAAGGTCAGCATTCACCTGCCAGTTTCGCGACTTCTAGCAGGTAAGCAATCCTATCACAAAGCTTGGGTTTTGTGAATGGTCGTTTGTTTCGGTGCCTGCATCTAATTGCATTGGCCAGACTACAACGAAAAAAACAGCTGTGTGAAGGAGACTTGATTACCCATGGGTTTCACTTTCGCTTTGACCATCCTTTTTTTTTTTTTTTTTTGTCTATAGATCCTCCTACCACCTTCTCCCTCCCAATTGTCATCATCAACTAATGGTTTCCATCGTCTTGGTCAATGGAATGCCCCCTCACATTTTCAGTGTCTCCCCTCTAGCCCCAGCCATTCCCACTCTCTCTCCCAATGCAATTCCAGCCCATTTATAGCATAATCCGAGACTAACCACAAAAAATGTTGTTGAGCATCAGTGTCAACTGAAACATGCGCAAGCTACAGCCATCATCACCTACACTTTTAGTCAGGCACCAGAAGTTTGTGAATGGCTGGCCCGCACCCTGTCAGAGGGTAGCGGGGATGCGACCACCGACACTGTAATTAGACAAGAGGCCGTGCATGTATCGAAGGACCGGGGAAAGATGAATTTTACTGGGCGACCTGGAGGGTTTAGACAGTGGGCATTCCTAATCTGGAACCAAAGCCTGGAATAGTGAAAATCTATGGTTTTGGTCCACTTAAAATACAATAAGGTTTGTTGCAGCCTTATTTGTTCTGGGTTCCCACCCATGAGTTGCGGGTGGTTTGGGGCATCCCTAGCAGTCCTGTCCAAGTGAGTGAGAGAATTAATTGCAATACACTTTTCTCTTCATAGTCACTTGAGGCCACTGCTCCCACCCAATGTTGTGGCCGGGCCTTTGTTGTACTGTTGGGGAGGTTATACCCTGTAGGTGCTGCTTGTTTCAATAGTATCTATTTTCCTGTGATATTCTCGTATCCCCAAGTGAAAGTCACAATAAAATAGTTTGACGGAGAGTACACTAAGCTTTTTTTTTTCCTGCCTTTAGGTCTGCACGCATTGCTGAGCAAAAGTGAAGTGGCTTACAAGTGTCCTGAGCTGTTGCCATTTGTAAGTGTAAAATATTCCATCTACTGTCTTGATATATCTGGTGTGTTTTTAGTTGTATCCATAAAAAGAAAAAAAAAATATGGAAATAATAAAATACCCCGTCACAAGAGAATCAGAGGCTGCAATTACCGCCTCTCCTCTGGGGATGATGTTTGTCTCTGCTACTCCTGCAAACTAACATAAATGTAGATGCAAAGACAAACTATTGCTGCTGGATTTTATCTATACCCCATTTTATTTTTCTAATGATTCTTCTGGTTGTTGAAATAACACATTTAGAACATGGATGAACCAGTGGACTTTTAATGAAGGGGACAGTCCAGCCTCAACTCTGTGGTTTGTGCTGTGTGAGCCATGATAGGCTTACTGCAGCTGCCACCTATTGAGTGCTTTGTTTCATACATCTCAACAGACGTCAATAGGGCGGCTGCCCATCATGGCTGCTCACATGAACCATAATTAAGTTATTAGGACTTAAGTGCACCAAAACCCAGGATTTTCACTATTTCAGGTTTTGGCCTTCCCCTGGGGCACCCCAGTTTGAGGTGTGCTGCTGCGTGAAATCCCCCCAGAACACTGGGCAAACTCGCCTCTCCTCGAGCCCACGGCGCAGGCGCGTATATTAAAGCGCGGCTGGAAAAGCTAAATGAAAATCCCAGCCGCGTGCCATCACATTGCTGGCACACGGCATCACTTTCTCCCTCTGTGTGGGGCCATGCACAGCCCTTCAATTGAGTCGGCGTGGCTGCACACAGCTGCAAGGGATGCTGACACCTGCCACGCATGGGGGGGGTAAAAATATCAGGCTGCCTTGGGGCTTTCACACAGCCAGTTCAGTGGGAAGGAGTAAGTCTGAGACTCCAGGGCGAGTTTTGGTCCAACTAGTCTGTCCTGCTCTGTTTTAAGGGATGTGGCTCAGAGGAGTATGTTCCACAATAGTGTCAGACCTTTGAAACAAGGTAACCTGACGGGGCAAACATTACCTAAAACACTAAACCATGATTACCGGTTCTCCCCTGTTCGAGACCCCACTGGTTGCCCGAAGTTCATACACCACTGGCATTCCCAGTGGTGCAGGTGCTGCTCTGTTCCAATAAGCTTCTTTGCCTGCGCATATAATTAATCTGGTAAAACGGCTCAATCCGGGTTTAGCCACTCTTGCAATCCGATGCGCACCCCCTGACTTCTCTGTGTTCCAGCCATTCAGTTACAGTGGCCGAAAACACATAGAAGGCTGCGAAAGATGCCTCCATGCATTCACCATGGGTTTGCCAGCTATAGCAAGTATATCAGGCGACGGGCGGGGTTACACACATTGGGCCATCCCAAATCAGGATTTGTTCCAGGATTTGGAACATACTTCCCTCTGAGCCACATCCCCTAAAACCCCAGGGGGTACATGCCACATCTTAGAAGAATTACCCAGAGCTGAGTAGGGGAGCATCAACAGGTTAGGTTTTATATTATATTTTTAAACAGTCAAACAGCTCTAAAACATAGAATAGAACTCTGGTTAGGCCTTTGTTTTACTTCCTCTTTAATTAGAGTCCACTCGTTCATCATGTTCTAAATGTGTTCTTTCAATCATTACACACTAATCATTACAAAAATTCAGGTTTGGGTTTGGTGGGTATTTAACCAGACCTAGTGTCAAGTTTTAGTTCATTTCAAAGGAATTTGCATAGTGTATATTTTTTTTATGCCAAAAGGATGTCCTCCCAGCCCGAAGTACCTTTGGCTATTCTGCTCCCTCTGTGGATTTCCACTGTTGAGGCCATGCCCACCCGGCTCTTTTAAGATCACCAATTGGCTGATCTCAAAGGTGTTTGGTGACGTGCACCAACCGGCTACCTGCATCCCCAGATTTCACGCGCGCCGCGCATTTTGGTTTGGGCACACACACAGCTAGCAGGGATGCCAGGGATGCAGCGGTCTGCGATTGCAGCGTAGCTAGAGCTGCCAGTAAAAGTGAGCAACCCCGGGGGTAGGCTAGTGGTCGGGTGGAGGGGGGGTTTATCTACTTTAAGATTTTTTTTTCCCTCCTATATTAGTAAATGTGTGTTTTATGGAAGCAGTTTTCACTACCTGCAATCTGTTGATATCAGCAAGTGTAAGTCTGTACACCATGATCTACAAGAAGAGAGCACAACACTGCTGCTATGGTCCCTGCTGAGGTGAGGGAGCTCACTCACACTTACCCATGCCCAGCATGGAAAGGACTCGCTTCTCTCTTCTTGGTTTACGATTGCTAATAGCAACAGACTGTAGATAGTGAAAACTGCTTCCTCAAAACCCAATATTTTAACATAAGAAAAAGATTACAAATTACTACATAGGCTCAGCACCTTGAGGACATCATTTTGGCACACAAGAATATACACTTTCAAAAATTCCATCGAAATGTGACCTTTCCTTTTTAAGAAATAAGTGAATTGTCTTTAGGTACATGAGATGTCCCTTATATTTACAACTTGCATCATTCACATTATTATTTTTATTACAGAGTGAACTAAGCCCACCAATGCTGATTGAGCACCCTCTGCGATGTTTAGTGCTCTGTGCTCAGGTGCATGCTGGGATGTGGAGAAGAAACGGGTTCTCTTTAGTAAACCAGGTGTGTGTCCTGTATTATAAGAAAATCTACTTGTCTACAGACCCAATAGCAACTTTCTGCACCAAACAAAAAGTATATCTGTGGCACAATTATTGTTGTAATCTAAGCAAAGCATGACAGGTAGATGTTAGCACTCCCCACGTCAAATGGAAGTTTGCTACTAAGGTAAACGTTGGTCCTTCCAATGAGCTGTTTGCTGCTTCCAAACCCCTCCCAGTCTTAGTTTAGCGTCTAAAAAAGATTACTTCTACATCCCTTTACACTGTGTTCTAAACTGCTGTTTCTCATCCTGTGGTACGCTTACCCCAGCGGGTACTCAGCAGTGTTAAAGGGTGAACCAACAGAGAGGTCTGGTATATTATTTAAACTGTAAAACATTATTCTTTCTTGCATCAAGGCCTGTGACCCTCTTGTTTTGGTAACATTAGTTCCACTCTTTTCGGGGTACTTGGTTTGTTGCTAGGGGCTACTTTGCATAAAGATGTTGAGAACCACTGTTCTATATGATTATGCATATTGGATTTAAATTGGTCCAACAGTCAATAATGAATTAAGTCAGACCAACACAACAAACAGTCCTCATATGCATCCCTCTCCAAGGCATTTTTTATGCTGCACATAAAAAAATAATGTACTTATTTCTAACCCCTACTGGGAGAAATTTTAAAGACAAGACAAGTCGTGCTGGGCTTCCTGTTACTGTGCATTTCAGTTATGTCAGTTGGGAGAGGAAGCTCCAAAATTGCTTTCTTAAGTGTCGCGTAGATGGAATTTTTTAATTCAATCCATTTATGGAATTGTGTATTAGGACACTTTGGGAACTAAAAAATGTAATCTCATACACCTGTGATAATAAGGTTGCTGGGTAGGCCCAATTAGAGGAAAACTACTACAGCAGTATGTTCCACATTCTTAAGCAGGCCCACGGTTTCAAGCAATATGGGAAACAAAAAGTGTGAAATAATGCAATGCTTTGGACAAAGTATGAAAACATAGCTGTGATCGTCTTTGTACTGTGCAGAGAATTGTGGCTGATTCAGAGCACAAACTGGTTTGTGCAGATAAAGGCATAATTGGGAAGGTTTCTGCCAGACAAATTTATCAGATTTGGAGAGCGGCTGCTAAAATATCCTTGCAAATCGGCAAATGGATATTTGAAGTTGCTGGTGCCTCTGGGATCCTGCAAATCTCATGGTGTAGGGTCCTCCAGGAGCTTTCAGTTGGGCAAAAACTTACTATTCGCCCACCCCAAAACAGTGGTAATATGCAGAAACTGTTTTAGCGGGCCCAGAAACATATGAAGACTCATTTTCAAGCTTGTTCTATTGTACTGATCAGTGGCGTACAGAAGTGGGTGGCCATGCAATACTGCATTCATCTGGACCATCATGTCCCTCAATGTCATGTTTTGGGCTGGAATCATAGGGGGAGAGCTAGTAGGTTACTTTAGGGTCCCTGAAGGTGTGAAAAGCAAAGTATATAAAAAGTTTCTGACTGACCCCTTTCTTCCATGGTACAAAAAGAACAGTGCCTTCCATGCAAAATCATCTTTATGCATGACAATGCCGCATCTTTGCTGTAAAGTAATTGGCTGCTATGGGCATACAGGAGCACTGATTCTCAACCTGCGGTACACATGCCCCAGAGGCACAACAAGAAGTGTCTGACTGGTCTGGTATATATTAACAGTTAAACATTATCCCTTATTGCTTTAAATGTGTTATGAGGTCTGTGGACTATTTATTTTGGTACTATTTATAATTGGTCACCCCTTAAGGCACGTGGCCCTCAGCCATCTGGTGTAGCCCCTGACCATCTGTGGGTAAAATGGCGTGTAAATGGGGGCACAGATTGATATAGGAGGGAAGTATTGTATTCTATGCTAATGAACTGCATAGGTGTGGCTATCTTGCCACAATTTTGACAGCCCTGCTTCTGAATAAAACAGTTCTACAGTCAAAATAACCTTGAATATCTTTGAAATAATTCTGTATTTTTAGCCAGAAGTAAAAAGGCATCAGCTGTAATGACTCATCACTGCTCTGATAGCTCTTAAAATATTAACATTGTAAACCACTCCGGGGCAGCCACAGCCATCGACTTACAGTGACACAGTTACATTCATCCCCTCCAGCAGCTGGTAATTCAGTGTGTGAAAGATGACAGACATGCTGATCCCTTTTCTGAGTTAAATCTCTCTCTCTGTTTGGGCTGTTTATAGTAAAACCCCAAACTCCAGAAAGCCTGCATTGTATGGAGAAACAATATCACACACTGCAGCCACATAGAGAAGTCCTGTGTGAAAACCTATGTGCTGGCAAAGGCTCTCGCCAACCACCCACACATGCTTATGTGCAAGCAGGGCTGTAATCCAAGATGGCCACTCTTATGTGATACTAGAAGTGCAGCTATTCCACAACATCTGCATGGGTTTAAGCCACCCTAACAGCATACGCACTTGATCATGAAAGGGGGTCTTTATGGAACGAATTAAACTTTTTTTATCTTGACTAAAGTTCTGCTTTAAGATGTGGGACTGAGAGGGAAGCCTTTAAATAACAGACCCGTATCTTTGGAAAGCCAATCGGTATGTGTATTGGTAGCATGGGGGAATTGCTGCATATGAATGTAGGGGTGTGGAGGAAGGACATGCAAGTAAAGTTTAGTGGAGACAGTGGGTATTTAGGGGGGTCGATTATATCGTCAAGGAGACAGAATCGGGACATATCTTATCATGTATTGCGATACGTAAAGTATCGCCAGATTCTTGCCAATCCACACCCCTAGTGGGTATGTTGTAGAAACTCTTCATTATGCTACTCCGAATAAAAAAAAATTCTGAACCTATTCATTGTAGCCCATGACCAAGTTCCAAATAATATAAGTGGTCCGCATTCGTCAAAAGGTTAAGCACCCCTGCCTTAGGGGGTACTTGGAACCTCATGACCCTAGGGGGTACCTGGCATAAAAAAGGTTGAGAACCACTGTTTAGAGTATCAAGAAGGGTGTGAGGCAGCTCACATCAAAACAGCAGTCCTGAAAGGCTATTTTGACCTCTTCAAATAAATTCAAGCAGAAGGTTACTTTTTTTTTACAAAATAAAATACTTATCATTGGAAGGTTAGTTCATTAAATTTTGAAGTTTGAAGACTTGACAAATATACTGACTATAATTTACATCCACCAATTATGGAAATCCGAGAAACATCTAATTTGCATAAAATCTGGAATGCCATGTAGTTTTAGATTTTTAGGCTTGTTTAGGTTCCTTTTCTCACGTTGTATTCGTTTCTTCACAGATTTACTACTATCATAATGTGAAATGCAGAAGGGAGATGTTTGACAAAGACATTGTAATGTTACAAGTAAGGCTTTATTTCTGTTTAAAAATAGTTTTGTGTTTTTTGTGCTGTTAAAGGAAGTAAATTGTGAAAATAATCTACATCCGTTATACTGTCCCCTTGATGGCAGCCAAATGAGTGTCCTCTGTCAGCCATTTAGATTTAGCTCTATTGGTCGGTGGCGGTCATGTGTTCTCTGGAATGTGCAATGGGTGAACCCCCCCCCCCCCCCCCATTCGCCTGCTGTTCTCACCTTTCCAGTGAGCCTGGCAGCGGCATTACTCGCATCCTATTCGGCCGATGCTTGCAGATGGAATTCCATTTAGTTTCTCTAGCCACACACGCCCAAAGATGATAATTGGACGAGCACCCTCGTCTCCATCGTGGCTTTTGAGAAAAGGTGAGAACAATGGGGCACCCCCGACCATGGGGCCCCCAGGGGAACGGAACAACCCAGGATAGTGAAAATCCTGGGTTTTGGTCCACTTTAAAATTTAAACTGAATCTACTATTTTTTCTTTCTTATCCTGCATCACAACTGTAGTGACTAATGATTTCTTCACCTAGAAAATGTTTTACCCATAGGCTGGAGCTTCCATGATGGATCCCAACCATTTCCTAATGATTATGCTGAGCCGGTTTGAACTGTACCAGATATTTAGCACTCCTGATTATGGGAAAAGGTTTAGAAAAGACAACACAAACAAGGTATGATTTCAGTCTCATTTATGAACTCTCAACTTTTTCTGCTTCCTGTTATCTTTTTTCAACTTCAATATGTATCAATCTGTTGTGTATGGATACTCACCTTTGAATGGCTTATCACAGGGAATCTTATTTTCTTCCAGGACATTGTGCAGCAGAATAACACACTCATTGAGGAGATGTTGCACCTGATCATTATGCTTGTTGGTACGTTATGACACAAATTATGTATTGATGTCCAAGCTGCGCAAACTTTGACCAAACATAAAGTTACTCTACATTAATTTCAAATAATAATAAACACAATTGAGGTTCCAGTGCAACCACATCCACAGGGTGTTCACCACCACCTGCCCACGCCTCCAGGAAGATGGCGAAGGGAGATGGCGGACAGATTAACCAACCAGTAGTATCTGCATCCCATACAGCCTGGGCCCCGCATCAGGGAGAGCATAAACTGAAAAAGAGGAGGAGTGCGGGTTGCCTACTGTGCTGCACTGCGCCGGGCACATGCCCCATGTGCCATAAATTGCCCACCACTGGCTTCACGGCCAGTTGGTTTATCAGAATACAGGGCACTGGGAGGGGAACACGAAACAACACGGGTAGAATACAGGGAAGGGGAATCGCGACACAGCTCCCTGTTAAGTGGGAGGAAGAAAGGGGAGTCGCCAGGTGATAGAGGGGGGGGTTGCATGAAGAAGGGTAAGAGACAAAACACTAAGAAGTAGTAGAGGGGGAGGCAGGGGGGAGATGAGAAAGGGGGTAACAGAGCACAGAGAGGTAGGAGAGATGGAGAATAGAGGGGGGGGAGGGATAGGAAGGGCAGGGAGAGAGAATAAAACAAAAATAAAACGAAGAAAGGAAAAAAAAGGGGGGGGGGGAGATCCAGCTCCGGCGCCTAGTCCTGAGAGATTTCAGAGCAGTTCTCCACAGGCCTGGCCCTACAGGAACGGGTGCCTAATCCCTGTCCATTATCTATGGGGAATGTCTACAGAAGGAATAGCTGCTTCTTGCTCTGCTTGTCTGTCTTCTGCTTTTTAGCTCTGTGCAAATATTACTGGCTGCTAAAAAAGAATCAAACCCCCTTCCTTTAGACCAGCGATGCACCACTTTATTCTAAGCAGACAGTATGTCCTGCTCCAGACATAGTCCTTACATGTGGGTATAGCTCCGCCTTCAGCGCCGTGCACTGCAGAACATGAAGAAAACAAGCTCCTCCCGGCCCTACATACATCGGAGGACCTCCCACAAATCCCCAGATTTCTCTGCAGTGCTGAAACTGCGAAGACATGAAGTATCACGCTCTCGCAGGCGAGCGGGGCTTGACAGCCCGAGGCCCTGCGGGACTATTTCCACCCGTCCTCAGTGTGAATTAATGCCTCCCAGCCTGGGCTGCGTTGGTCGGGTGAAGGTAGGCAGCACCTAGTGTGCTTATGGAGCTAGACTCCACCGCATAGGGTAGGCGGTTAAGGCGTATGGTGAGCCTTCAATTGGATGCCCCTCCCGCACTAGTGCCCCTCGCCCGGTGTAGCGGTGAACCCAGACTATTGGATCACCTTCCTCCCTAGTTTTCCCCGTTAGGGGGGGGGGGGAAGGGGGGGGTCGTGTGTACGACGGCTAATCCTTGCCCTATCACACTAGTTACCCATGGTCTTAATTGGTCACTGGAGTCAGAGCCGCGCTTCACTTTCAGCTTTTTGCTTTCTTACAGCGCTTTCATTGCATTACTCGGCGCATACGTCGGCCCTACTCGATTGACGCTTGGCGTTCTATCACGGTATTCACTCTGTCAGATTCTATGAGGTGATTCTCCCTGACAATTTTCTGTGGCTTCTGATTGGCTGCGCGCCTTCGAGCTTCGCGCTCTCCGGAGGGGGGGCGTGGTTCGTTTTGGCGCGCTCCGCGTCTTCGCCTGCTCTGGCCCGCCCTTCGAGGTCCGCTTGGCGCCATTTCCTTCTCACATGCGCGTGGTGAAGACGGTCCTCCCCTTGCTGTACTGTAAGTGCCCTCATGGGCGATTCCTTTCCTAGCTTTGGCTTCTTCGCGCTTGGCTCTGACATCCCTGTTCCTCTTGTGTCTTTCAGACCGCGGACTTCGGCGGCTTCTCCCGGCCCGGCGTAGCATCCGGTCCATTTTAAACAAATTACTCCCACTTCCCAGCGGGTGTTTGGGGCATCCAGGGTTGCTTTACAGCGTCAATCCCTACTGGCATATTGAATATAATAATCACCATATGGAGGCATCTCAGGAGATTGTGAACGGGGTTCCTTCGGGACAAGCCCGTCTGTGTGTAGCTTGTGGGGTCTTACCTAGCAGCGGTGACAATGCACGGGTCTGCGTCCCTTGTGCCCAGCAGGCGCTAGCTGGCCTACCCACCTCTTCCGAGGCTGGGCCCGCACCTCGCCTTGCTTCTCCTACTCCCCCAAGCCTGAGCCTAACCCCCAATACTAGCGGGGACTCTCATGCTGATTTTGCTACTAGACTGGCTAGCGTGGAAAATTTAATCGCTGGCTCCTTGGCGCGCAAAGCTACCGCCAAAAAGCACCACTTGGATCCTGAAGCCACTATTCTTCCTGTAGAATCTGACGATTTACATTTGTCTTATGCACACTCCCCCTCAGAGGAAGGGGAACTATTTTCTGACTCCGGGTCCTATGACGATGAATCTGGTTCTGATCTTTGGTCCCAGGATGACGTTGATAGATTGCTGGCCCAGATCTTTGATGTGTTATCCCTCTCTCCCCCGCCTGCAGCTCCTCGGCAAAGAGGTGATCTGTTCCATACCGCTAGGGTGCGGTTGGAGTTTCCTGAACAAACTCATTTTAATAATCTCGTCTTAAAGGAGTGGGAACATCCCAGCAGACTCCAGGGAGTTCCTAAAACTGTGGATAAGAAGTATCCTTTCCCTGCTGACCTGATCAAGTGTTGGACTTCGCCGCCCGAAGTCGATGCCCCGATCCTTGGTCTGTCCAATACCTCTATTATGCACTCCCCTGACACTACTACGCTGCGGGATCTGGAGGATCGGCGAGTTGATCAACTGGCATGTCATGCCTTTGCATTTGGGGGAGCCTCGCTCCCCCTGGTTTGTGCCTTAGCCATTACGGCAGTGGCACTCAGGACGGTGGTGAAGACTGCCCTTGAAGGGGCGGATGACTTGCCGTCGGACGCCGCCAATGCTTTAGTTACCTGTGAGACTTTTATCAATTATTTCCAGTGCTAGATCCTCTGCTTTGGTGGTAGCCATACGTCGTGCGGTCTGGTTACGCCAGTGGGCCGCTGACCATGTCGCCAAGAAGGCCCTTACGGGGCTTCCATTCAAAGGGCTGCGTCTATTTGGAGAAAGGTTAGATATCTTCGCTAAAGGTAGCAAGCTGCCCCAGCACAAGCGTCAGATTCGGCCTTTTCGTGGCCCAAGCTCTCACTCTACCCCCTATCGTGGGGCTAAACAGGGAAGAGGGGTGTCCTTCGCCGGAGCTCGCACAGATTCCTGGAACAGGAACAGAGGACGCCGTCCCAGTTCTTCCTGGGGGCCCAAGCCCAAAGCCCCTCCCAAGACACCCCAAGCATGAAGGGGCACCCTCGCCCGTCAGGGCGGGGGGACGTTTACAGCATTTTCAGCATGTCTGGAGACGCCACGTCCCAGACCGGTGGATTCAGGAGGTAGTGTCCTCCGGTTACAAGATAGTTTGCTGTACTGCCCCCTACCAGGTTCGTCGGGTCCCGAATCCCACAGGATCCTGCCTCAGCGCAAGTCTTGATGCTAGCGGTGCAGGACCTTCTAGACCTCGGTCATTTGCAGGGTCCCCTCAAAGGACAGGGGCATGGGGTTTTATTCCAACCTTTTCACGGTGCCCAAAAAGGACGGGTCAGTCAGACCCATTCTGGATTTAAAAATCTTAAACAGATTTGTAAGAAACAGACATTTCCGCATGGAAACTCTGCGCTCGGCCATCGCCTCGCTGCGCCCAGGGGACTTCATGACATCTGTGGACATCAAGGACGCTTACCTGCATGTTCCAGTGTTCCCAGGGCATCAAAGGTTTCTCAGATTTGCGCTGCTGGATCAGCATTACCAGTTTGTGGCGCTGCCATTCGGACTTACGTCTGCCCCCAGGGTATTCACCAAGGTGCTGGCAGGAGTAATGTCTCTAATGAGACAAAAAGGCATACGAGTGTTGCCCTACCTGGACGATATACTGATCTCTTCTCAGTCTCTGTGGCAGGCAGAGCTGGACACGCGGTTGGTGGTGGACACTCTGGAGTCCTTCGGCTGGGTAATCAATTACCCAAAGTCTTCTCTGTCCCCCTCCTCAGTGACACCGTTTCTGGGGATGATTCTGGATTCAGTTCAGTCAAGGATATTCCTTCCTCCACAGAAGGTGGAAGCTCTGACAATGCAGGCGAGGTCCCTGCTCTCGAGCCCTCATCCCTCCATCCGGCAGGGAATGCAGTTGGTGGGCTCGATGGTGGCAAGCTTCGAGGCGGTGCCCTTTGCACAATTTCATTTGAGAACTCTGCAGCTTCACCTTCTGTCAGTTTGGAACAAGGACCCAGCGTCCTTGGACGAGATCTGGGTGCTTCCCTCCTCGGTCAGACAATCCCTTGCGTGGTGGCTGGACCACGGGAACTTGACAAGGGGCAGATCCTTCCTGGCTCCCTCCTGGGAGACGGTCACAGCGGATGCCAGTCTCTCGTCCTGGGGGTGATTCTGGAAGTCCCTGCGTTTCCAGGGGAGATGGGGTCCTCAGGAGGCCCATCTACCCATCAATGTCCTGGAGCTCAGGGCAGTCAGATTGGTACTGGAACAATTGACCCAGCACCTGAAGGGTCTGGCGATTCAGGTACGCTCAGACAACAGGACGGCAGTAGCTTACATCAATCATTAGGGAGGAACCCGGAGCAAGGGTGCTTTCCAGGAGGTGTCTCTGATTCTATCATGGGCAGAGACCAATGTTCAATGCATCTCGGCTGTGTACATTCCGGGGGCGGAAAATCTGCTAGCAGATGCCCTGAGCAGAGGGTCGTCTCGTCAGGGGGAATGGTCCGTCTCCAACACGGTATTTCAGTCTCTGTGTCACCGTTGGGGTCTCCCAGACGTGGATCTGTTTGCGTCCCGTCACAATCACAAGCTCCCGAGCTTTGTATCCCTGTCCCAGGACCCTCTGGCTCTGGCCTCGGATGCTCTGTCAATGTCTTGGAGGGAGTTTCGGCTCCTGTATGCGTTTCCACCAATTCCCCTTCTGGGCAGAGTGCTACGCAAGATCGCTCTGGAAGGGGTTCCCACGATTCTGGTGGCCCCAAGGTGGCCAAGAAGAGTGTGGTTCGCAGACGTGGTTCAAATGGCAGTAGATCATTACGCACTACCAAGGATACCAGACCTTCTAACTCAAGGGTCTCTACGCCATCCCAATTTACTAACTCTGGCTTTGACGGCTTGGCTATTGAAACCACCATCTTGAAGGAAAAGGGTTTGTCCGCTCCTTTAGTGGCTACCATGGTGCAAGCCAGAAAGAAGACTTCTTCTGCTATATATTATAGGGTATGGCGTGCCTTAATTGACTGGTGTGAATCCAGGTCTCTTCCCTGCCGGGAATTCTTAGTCTCTAGGGTGCTGGAGTTTTTACAACATGGTCTAGACTTAGGTCTTAAGCTTAGTACCTTGAAGGGCCAGGTTTCGGCTCTGTCCATCTTCTTTCAGAAGACCTTTGCCCAGCACTCTCTTATCAAGACCTTCTTTCAAGGGGTCACTCATGTGCTTCCCCCTCGGAAGCCTATGGTTCCTGTTTGGGATCTGAATTTGGTTTTGTCGGCCCTGCAGGGTCCTCCTTTTGAGCCTATTCATGAAGCAGCTCTTGCTGTTCTCACACTCAAGGTGGTCTTTCTGGTAGCTATTACCTCGGTCAGACGGGTGTCTGAATTGGCTGCCTTGTCTATTCAGCCTCCCTACATTGAGAGACACCGGGATAAGGTGGTGTTTCGCTTCAAGCCGGACTTTCTGCCTAAGGTGGTGTCTGCATTCCACTTGAATCAGGATATTGTGCTTCCTTCCTTGTGCCCTAATCCTAGTAACCCTAAGGAGAGGGTTTTGCATTCCCTGGATGTGGTTAGGTGTGTCAAGTCTTACCTGGTTACCACTCAGGCCTTTAGGAAAACGGATGCTCTCTTCAGAGCACCAGGCCTCTGTGGAGCAAGTTTGCAAGGCCGCTACTTGGTCTTCTGCTCACACCTTTACAAAGTTTTACAAGGTTGACGTTAAGGCCTCAGCTGACGCTGTGTTTGGCCGCAAGGTTTTGCAGGCGGCAGTAGTTTAAACTGCTTGCTGTTGCCTTTCTGTTGGGGATCCCACCCTTCCTTACGGACACTGCTATTGGATGTCCCACATGTAAGGACTATGTCTGGAGCAGGACGTGCTGTCTGCTTAGAATAATACAACTCTGTGAAGTACTCACCTGTAGAGTTGGTATTATACGCAGACAGCACGTCCTGCTCCACCCCACCCTGATTTCACTTTGTTCTGGATCCCCTGTTTGGTGATTGTTATATTTGATATTGTTTGCCAGTTTTGGATGGTTGTTTCTCCTGTCCTCTCATTCTCACTGCTTTTTAATGCTGGGGATTTGTGGGAGGTCCTCCGGTGTATGTAGGGCCAGGAGGAGCTTGTTTTCTTCATGTTCTGCAGTGCACGGTGCTGAAGGCGGAGGTATACCCACATGTAAGGACTATGTCTGGAGCAGGACGTGCTGTCTGCGTATAATGCCAACTCTACAGGTGAGTACTTCAGAGTTGTATTTTTGAGTCAAATGGATGCATTGTCTTAGTATTCATGGAGCAAAATCTAAGAACAGAGAGTGCAAACTGTAGGACAGATGTATATGGAGTGTTGAGCAGATGTGGGCAGAGGTGAGTCAGGAAGGAAGTGGGCTGAGGTGATATGGGCAAAGTTACATTAGAGGTAGGCAGAGTTGAGATGGGTAGAGGGGAGTTATAAAAAAAAGTGGGCAGAGATGAGGTGGGAAGTAAGCAGGAGACAAGCAGAAAAGGTTCAGGTGAGCTGATGTGAGGCAGGAAGTAGTGGGCAAGAGGTGAAATAAGAACAAGCCGGAAGGGCAGAGGTAAGGCTGGTTGAGGTCAGGTGTAAAGTTTTGGGAAATTGGTGAAAGGGCTGAGATGAGATGAGGGTGGCTGAAGTGAGGTGAGAAATAGTGTGCAAGATGTGAGGGGGGTTAAGGTGAGGCAGTAAGTAGTGGGGAAGAGGTGAGGTGGCCTGAGGTCAGGCGGCAAGTAGTGTGCAAGAGTTGAGGGCCGCTGAGGTGAGGCGGGAAGAGGTGAGGTGGGCTGATGCGAGGCTCGAAATATTGTGCAAGAAGTGATGCTGCGGTTAGGGGGGCTGAGGTGAGGCACAAAGTAGCATCACCAACAACACAGTATTTACATATCCGTCTACCTCAAATTGTCTGCGAGGGAAGACATGAGCTTTTATTTTACACTTTGTACTCAAAGAACTAGCTGCTTGCTTCTAGACAGACTATAAAAGGCAAAGAGGACCAACACCCTCCACGGCAAGGATGTTGGTGGCCGCCGCTATATGACAGGCTGGGGGGGGGGGGGTATCCAGAATGCTGGAGCCCTACCTTCCCAACCCACCCCCTGCACATAACCCAGCAGGACGCCCGTAGCAGTGGTACTAAGATAAACAACTTTATTAAATGCCAACATCTTTGTGATCTGTGTTCTAGGTGAACGATTTTGCCCCGGAGTTGGACACGTATCTGCTTCTGATGAGATCAAGCGAGAAATCGTCCACCAGCTCAGCATCAGACCCATGGCCCACAGTGAGCTGGTCAAGGCTTTGCCAGAAGATGTATGTATGCAACTGTTGAAACTTAATGTGTATCAAATGTGTGTATTATCTGTATGTGTGCAATGAAGTACACTTCACCTTCTTTTGTTGGACCTCCCTTTCACCCTTAGTCTTAGGACTAAAATGGTCTATGCCAGCACAATTACAGCTGTGGCAAAATGGTATAAAGGAGCACTATCACGAAAAAATGGTCCAATGATAAAAATACATATAAATATGCTGTCTGGTGGGGGGAGGGGGTCACTTATACACCCGACATCAAGAAATATCCAGCCAGGCTTGGTTTCCTTTATTTTAATGGAAGGAAAAGGACATCTGGGGTGACGGGCTCTGTCGCCCCTGTGTTAAAGGATATGATTACAGTCAAATAATATGTAAGTCTGAGTTTCTGCCATCTGTCTATGCTTCATGAATACAATAGACTATATTGACACCTATCACACATATATTCACACCTAGCTGCCAAATAGCTGGGGTGTTTTCTGGGCCACAGCACATTTCCCCTTGAAAAGAAATCCTTGAATTCCTAGTTAGGCTGGCCCGACACATTAGAGGCGGGCATTGGACGAGATTTTTGGAGAGTGGTGTAACTCCTAAAATATGTCAGTTATGACTATATTAATGAGAGAGTCTTATTCAGGATTATGAGACCTTTCATTTGATATCAAACATGGCATACATATATTGGCCAAAGGCTGATAATCCACATAGTATCAGACTCTGTATGATATGTATTTGATGTTTAGGTTCATTTAACTAGGAAATTAATGGGGATCATTAATTTCTTGGTTACAATATGATAACATGCATATTGTTGGAGGCAGATCATTGCAGACACACCCAGGAGGCTGGGAATGCTGGCCACACCAATGTTAATTACTGGTTGCAGCACACTTTAGTAAAGATCAAAATATGAAGGAGATTGTTAGGTGTTCAAAGATTCCACGGTGCGTCCACTCTTTACACACCAAGAACAACATATATGTACAAAAGAGGAAAATTGAACACCCAAGAGGCGAAACTGCATTAAAGTGGACCAACACCCAGGATTTTGACTATCCTGGGTTTTGGTCCACTTCGGCGGGGCACCCCGATCGGAACCCCCCAGAAACCCCAATAAACTCTCCTCTCCCCGCTCCCACGTGGCCGCGCCGTCCAATCGGCGCCGACGGACAAGCTGATTGACAGCGACGGACAAACAGCTTGCCCGTCGGCGCCTCCCGCGCGTCACTCTTGACGTGCCCGCGCCGGCCATTCAGAGCCGCCTGGCGCGGGCGCGCGCACGCCTAGAGGGGCGCGAGGGAGGCAGCGGCGATTTGGGGTTTGGGGGGGTTTCACCCCGCGGGACATCCCGATCTCGGATGTCCCGCGGGGTGGGAGGTGATCGGCCCGGGAATCTTATAGATTTCCGGGCCGATCACCTCTCGGTGTTGGTCCACTTTAAAAAAAGGATCGTTTTTTAATGCTGGTGAAGGCATAATATGAAGTCACAGCTTCATGAAGTATATACAATAAATACAAGTTCATATGACATGAGACAATTCACAAAAAAAGCATAAAAAATTGACCACTTAATTAAGATAGAAAACAATCATACATATAATTCACTGTTTATGGGTCATCAAAGTAAAGCAGAAAGCATCATTGATAAATCACAGTGTGCATAAGCTTTTGCCCATAACAGTAATGGCGGACCATCTATCACACCATCCTAATATGATGCAGTGCAGGAGGAAGTAAAATGCTTCAAGACAATAGTAACAGGTATTTATTGTATATACACCGTGAAGCCGTGACTTCATATTATGCCTACACCAGCATTAAAAAAAAAAACTATTCTTTTTTTAATGCAGTTATGCCTCTTGGGTGTTCAATTTTCCCCTTTTGTACATAAATGCTGGCCACACCCCCTAGTGTTGATAGATTAGGAGGCTGCTTGGAGGGCTATTCAGTCAATGGATGGACCCGCAACCTGAATGCAACCATAAAAAGCTAAGTATCTCTCCATTATATCTCTCTCTCTCCATTATAACATTTATTGTACTGTAAACGCGTAACAACTGCCTGTAATATCTAAGGTTATCTGGGGAAACTTCATGAACATATTGGGTTAGTGATTTACTGTGCTGTTAATTAAACCCTTTTTCATTTATACATCTTACTGTGTGTGCAGTAGATAATTTCTCACATAATAGATTGTAGTTGCAAAGTATTTGGGGAAGATATTTCTTCTTTGGGACATTTATTACTGGATGTATGAAGACAGCCTCAGCGACCATCGGTTTGCATCAGATTTATGGTCGTTGGGCTCATATAATTATTAGTATTTGCAATATTTATCACTCAACTACTGGTGAAGCTCCAGGGCTAGCCCACCATTGTGTCCTCATATATCAAGCTGCACACCATTACTTCATGTAATAAATCAGTTTATTAATCAAATAATTCATCCAGTAATCCACATACAAAAGACACACACCTGGGTGAAGTGGTTCATATCCACGAAGCGCGTAGGTGAGGAGGTAAGTGGGGAGGAATTGGGCTGCTATGTGATATTGTGATCATTAGACAATTGCTGATACAATGGATTCCTGATGTGTATCTCTGACGTTTCTGGTGACAAGGAGAGGCACTACTTAGATTAATGCATGTTAGCACTTAGGCACTTTATGCACCTTTGAAGGCACTTTAGTTGTTAATTTGTAGTTTTGCACATGTTTATATTGCAACTCAATATGGATTACTGGATGAATTATTTGATTAATAAATTGATTTATTACATGAAGTAATGGTGTGCAGCTTGATATATGAGGACACAATGGTGGGCTAGCCCTGGAGCTTCACCAGTAGTTGAGTAGTAGTATGGTATTGGTGTCCCTGTAGCTAGCACCCGGTACATTATTGTGAGCAGTGCATACCTAATTGTTAGTAATTTGCAATATTTATAATATTAATCCCTAATAGAAATATTTGAGATTAATGTGCAGCAAATAATAATTTAAATCATATTTTCCTTCATTGGCGAGCCCTGGTCCACTGTTATTTTTTGATTTTGCTGTTTTGTGTTAAGAATAAACCACACGATTGGCTGGAGTTTTATTCAGTTCGGGTGATCAAGTTACCCCTTCTCTCATTAGCAGACGTGTTTATATGGGGTTTTAATTTTACACAATTTCGGCATAGTGCTCCTTTAATGAGGAACAGTCTTTTCGCCTGATTCCCTGTCTTTGAATAGGGATGCCCCGCTGTCTAAAACACATGGGATCAGCAAGTAAACTCGCCTAGCTAGCGATCCTACGCCATATATGCAGGCCCGCTATACCTCCAGCTGAGGCACCTGCCAGCCCCCACACGTGCCAGAGATTGCTGGAAAGGCTTCCACGCACCCAGGCATTCAGAGAGACTGGGGGCAGGAGCGCTCCTCAGTCTAAAGGGAAATCGGGGAATGTGACCAGCACGCTGGTCACGTCAGCCTGCATTCTTAAGATAAGCCAATCGTAGATCTGAAAAAATGCTATATGGGCCACCGTTGAGCCGGCTGCATCTCGGGCAGATGGGGTGGCCAAAATGGGTTTTGTGCAGCTTAAACATTATTGGTGGCAGATATTACTTATGGTTCATATGCTTTTTATACCAAATGTAACCGTATCCTTTATCTGACAGGAGAACAGAGAGACGGGAATGGAACAAGTGATTGAGACTATAGCATATTTTAAGTAAGTGAAAACAATTTTCTGTCTTTGGTCTAAGTCCCTTAAAGCAGACCAACGGTGCACAAACATTTTGTACATATTACTAGATATAAAACCCCCGCTGCCACTCTTATAACCTTGAGTGCCATTTCCCGTGTTTACCTTTAAATAAAGTTTGTCCTCCAGTTGATTTGCATCCCTGACACGAAATGCCTGGGTGCCACCATCTTTGTCCAGCTTCACTGCGTGCTGGACATAATCTTGATGTTCTCTATGTAAATGGCATAACTGCCGCTACCTCTAATACGCATGCTCTATTAGCGGTTTGACAGATGCCTGACATTTCTGGTCTGGGAATGTTCTGCTCCCAATCACAGAAAGCAAGCAAGCACACTTTAAGTGGAACCAAAGTCCAAGAAGGCTTTATGCCCGTCTACATGTCCACCCCAGGTTTTTGATGCCCCTCTAGGCCAGAATTACCTGGTTCTCATTTCCACCTTTCTTTTTGCCCCCCCTCTTGTGCCGGGCTGCACTGCCTCCATGTACATTGTTTGCATGCCCCCTGGGAGGAAATGGCAGAAAAGGGTACAAGTTGGGTATGCTTATGAATGTAGAAAGGTGAATGTTTGTGCTTCCTAGGGATCATTCATTACAGGTATGGGGCTGTATATAGACCTAAAGTGTATTTCAACTATTAACGCCAGCCCATGCAGCACACTCTGCCAAAGGAGGGAATATCTTATGTACCATAACCTCAGCTGGCCAAGCAAGGTATAGGATGTTCATTGTTTTAGGTTATAGTTAGCATTAATCTAGTCATTCATAAAGGATCTAATCACTACTCCCAAAAGGATTACAGCTGAGCTTCTAGGTCACCTACTTGGCTGTTGCCCTTCATGGGGCAAATACAGCCTGCATTAGCCAAGTTAGTCTCTCTGTGTCCGGCCACATTTTATAGATATATTTCGGACTCACTTTATCTTAGTCCTCTAATTATGTTTTTTTGTTTTTTCTTGTGTTAAGAAAACCAGGCTTAACAGGAAGAGGCCTGTATGAGCTGAGGCCAGAGTGTACCAAGGAGTTCAACTTGTTCTATTACCATTACTCAAGAGCAGAACAGTCCAAGGTAGGTGCCGATCACATAAGCATTAACAACTAAGATTTGTGTTCATTTTATTAGGGTTTTTTAGGCCAATAAAAAAAAATTAATTCCTAAAAAAGGAATAAGTATTCTATATCCTACCCCTACAAAAATAAGTGAACTTCCTCACGTTTGCAGCACGGGACGCTCTGCTGCACATTGATGCATGGAAGGCAGTGCGTGCGTCCACCAATACTTCCACAGCAAGTGTTCACGTGACCGCTGGCAGCTGCACAGTAATGTGTGTACTTCCCTCAGGCAAGCATCACAGGCTGCGGTGGGCACATGGGGCAATGGAAAGTATCTGTGGCACTGATTCGTGCCTCCGTGTTGCAAAAAAAAGACTAAACTTCTTCTTTAAATATCCTGTTGCTATGTATGTGTTGTATTCTGTGCTATATATGAGATTGTACTGAATGTATTGTGCTATATATGAGATTGTACTGAATGTATTGTATCCTTTAGGCTGAGGAGGCCCAACGTAAACTGAGGAGAATGAATGAGGAGGATACAGGTACCAGCTTACATTCTTTTTGACTTTCGGGGCACATTTTTTAATAGAGTACTGCCTTATTCTAAGTATGCAGCACGTCCTGCTCCAGATAGTATTCATTACGGCTGGGATATAGTCCACAAGAGGGCGCTTTACTGCAGAGATGGCAAAAAGAGGCCCCTCCCGGTCCATATATACCCGGGACCTCCCACTAATTCCCCAGTTTCTTCTCTGCAGTGGGCTGCGAAGGACAAGATGATGGCTTCTCTTCTCGCAGGTGAGCTGGGCCTTTCCAGCCCATGGGCCCTGTAGGACTATTCCTACCCGTTCCACTCTTATTATGCCTCCCAGCCTTGCCTGCGTGGTCGGGTGATGGTAGGCAGCACCTATTAGAGGTGCTTCATTGGAGCTTGCTCCACCGCAAATCCCCCACCAAATGGTAGGCGGTTGTCAGGTTACTGGTTATCCTGACTTCGGATGCGCCGTCCACTATTGCCCTGCCTTACATTTATTAATGTTTAATGAGCTCCTTACTCCCCCTTCTCCCATTATACTGCTCGTCAGGGGGGGAGGCGGGGTGAGTGCCTTTACTGTAAGTGTGTTTTGGCCTTTTAACATGACTATTGTGTGTTGTGATGTCTTCATGGTCTCTGTGGCACTCTCCTCGGCTCTGCTCCTCTCCCCTTCATTTTTTTAATTGCCCGCCGCTGACTCGCGCGCCCTGCGGCATCAGTGGTCAGCAGCGACATCACTTAGAGACCTGGTGGCTGCGGGGTGGCTGTCTTCAGTCTGTAACCCCGCGCTTCCTGGAGGGGGCGTGGCTTAACGCTGGGCGCGCTCCGCGGTGCCTTCCTATGCGGCCAGCCCCTTCAGATCTCTGCAGCGCCATCTTGTCTTTCCTGCCGGATCGATTGCAAGCTCTTCGGCGGTCTGTGAGTGCTCTTGCGAGCCCCCTTTTTTATA
Source organism: Gastrophryne carolinensis (assembly GCA_027917425.1). Classification (NCBI taxonomy): domain Eukaryota; kingdom Metazoa; phylum Chordata; class Amphibia; order Anura; family Microhylidae; genus Gastrophryne; species Gastrophryne carolinensis. The sequence goes on from CM051237.1 coordinate 448,646,706, forward strand.
TTGAATTGCTTTTCACTTCTGTTTAATTAATGCGGGTATTGTCTTTTTATGTCTTTCAGGCGGGAAAACCAATGAGGTTTCTCCCGGTCCTGTGCCTTCTATTAGTCTAGCTACTATATTAGAGGCCTAAAAAACAATAAAATCCTCCCACTATCCTAGCGGACGGTTAAGGGGCATTCCGGGTAGCTGCATAGCGTAATTCCCATTGGTCATTGTGTCACCAAAAATCACTATATGGAGGCTTCTCAGGATATTATGCTCGGGGTCCCATCTGGGCAAGCCCGGCTGTGTGTGGGGTATCCCTTGTAAGCGATAATGTGCGGGTCTGTGTACCGTGCGCCCAGCAGGCGCTTGCGCGGCACTCTGGGCTGCACTTGTCTGGGCCTGCGCCCACCATGTCTTCTCCCACTCCCCCTCGGTTGATCTTGACCCCCAGTGAGATTGACACTAGTGGGGAGTCTCAGCCTGATGTGTCTTCCAGGCTGGCCAACATTGAGAGGTTGATTGCTAGCTCTGTGGCCCGTAAGGCCCCAGCTAAAAGACGGCATTTGGCGCCTGCTGCGTCTGCCTTCCCTATGGAGACGGAAGAATTCCTTGATTTGTCTGACTGTACGCCGCTTGAGGAGGGGGAATTATTCTCCGATTCGGAATTCTCTGATGATCAGCAGTTCCCTAGCGCTGATGCCGGCTCGGAGCATTGGAATGCTGATGACACCCATAGACTTTTGACTCAAATCTTTAAAGTACTTTCCATTTCTCTCCCTGCTGCGGCACCCAGGCAGCAGGGGGAATTGTTTGGTACTACAAAGCCACGTTTGGAATTTCCAGAACAGGTTCATTTCCATAATCTGGTTCATAAGGAATGGGAGCGACCTAGCCGGCTCCCTGGTATTCCTAAGGGATGGGATAAAAGGTACCTGGATGTGGTTAAATGTTGGTCAACTCCACCAGAGGTGGATGCTCCGGTCTTGGGGTTGTCTAATACTTCTGTGGTGCATTCCCCTGATTCCACTACCTTGAAGGATAGTGAGGACCGACGTATTGACCAGCTGGCTTCCCATGCCTTTGCGGGATCGGCCCTGCGCCCGGTCTGTGCTTCTGCTATTACTGCTGTGGCCATTAGGACTGTTAGAAGGCTATCCTGATGATTCTTCCAGTGCCGAATTTAGAGCCTTATCAGTTATCACAATGTGAGATGTTTATTGCTTATATTCTGTCTGCTCTAGATGACACCATTAGGATGTGCAGCAGGACCTCGGCTCTGGTTGTGTCTATTCGCCGCTCGGTCTGGGTACGAGTTCGTGGCATGGCCCCCTCCAAGATTTCTCAGGTCTCGGATTCCTCTAGACCCCCTGGTCGCTCAGGGTCTATTTCAAGCTGTACAGAACTTATTGGGTATGGGGGTCATCTGCCCGGTCCCTCCGGGGGAGAGAGGTCAAGGTTATTATTCCAATCTTTTCACAGTGCCCAAAAGGGATGGCTCTATCAGGCCCATCCTGGATTTAAAGCTTCTCAACATGTTCATCAGAACCAGATGCTTTCACATGGAGACCCTGCGCTCTGCGATCAGCGCAGAGCCCTCCAATTCCAGGGACTGTGGGGCCCTCAGGAGGCTCACGCTCCGATCAACGTCCTGGAGCTGAGGGCGGTTCGGTTGGTACTGGCACAGTTGACTCCTCACCTTCAGGGTCTGCCGGTGCAGGTTCGTTCCGACAACCAGACGGCGGTCGCCTATATCAATCTTCAGGGAGGGACTCGGAGCAAGAGTGCCCTCCAGGGGGTGTCGTTGATTCTGTCCTGGGCCGGGAGCAAAGTCCCGTGCATCTCAGCAGTTTATATTCCGGGAGTGGAGAATCTGGAGGCAGGTTCCCTGAGCAGGGGGACCGCTCGCTGGGGGGGAATGGTCCCTCAACAGCGAGGTCTTCCTAGGAATGGTCCCTCAACAGCGAGGTCTTCCTATCCCTTTGTCACCGGTGGGGGAGGCCAGACGTGGATCGGCTTCTCGCCACAATCACAAGCTGCCAGCATTTGTTTCCCGGTCCCAGGATCCCCTGTCTCTGGCGGTGGATGCTCTGTCTCTGTCCTGGCAGGGTCTCGGTCTCCTGTACCTCTTCCCTCCTTTTCCTCTTCTGAGCAAGATCCTGCGCAAGTTGGTGCAGGAGCGGGTTCCAGCCATTCTGGTGGCCCCCAGGTGGCCAAGACAAGTGTGGTTCGCCGACATCGTGTGGCTGGCAGTGGATCAGTACTCTCTTCTCTTGGTTTCAGACCTTCTCACTCAAGGACGGCTCTGTTATCCCAATTTACAAACGCTGGCTTTGACGGCCTGGCTGCTGAAACCGCCATCCTGAAGGAGGAAGGTCTGTCTGATTCGGTGGTTCGTACTCTTGTCAGCGCTAGGAAGTACTCTTGTCAGCGCTAAGAAGAAGTCCTCCTCCACTATTTACTATAGGACCGGGCGGACCTATATTGACTGATGTGAGTGTGAGTCTATGGCCTTTCCCTGTCGTGTGTTCTCCATTCCTAGGATCCTGGAGTTCATGCAACATGGTTTGGATATGGGTTTTCAGCTCAGCACCTTGAAGGGTCATGTGTCCGCCTTGGCTGTTTTCTTCCAGAGGTCTTTCGCCCTTCATCTTCTGGTCAAGACCCTCTTCCAGGGGGTCACTCATGTGCCCCCCCCCCCCCCCCCCCAAACCCATGGTACCGGTCTGGGATTTGAACTTGGTTTTGTCCGTCCTTCAGGGTCCTCCTTTTGAACCTGTGCATGAGGCTGCCTTGTCTCTCTTTACCCTGAAGGTTGCCTTTTTGGTGGCTATCACCTCTGTCAGGCGTGTTTCTGAGTTGGCGGCTCTGTCAATTCAGGCCCCCTACTTTGAGAGACACCAGGACAAGGTGGTTTTCCGATTTAAACCAGATTTCTTGCCTAAAGTTGTCTCTGCCTTCCATCTCAATCAGGACATTGTGCTTCCTTCTTTGTGCCCTAATCCTGGTAATTTCAAGGAGAGGGCCTTGCACTCTCTGGATGTTGTCAGGAATTTGAAATACTACCTGGTGGCTACTGCTCCTTTCAGGGAAACGGACGCCTTGTTTGTGGTTCCTTCGGGGCCCAAGAAGGGGTTGGCTCCTGCTAAGTCTACTATTAGCAAATTGATTCATCAGGCCATTGTTAGGGCCTATTCTACTAGGGGGAAGGACCCTCCTTTCCGTGTTACTGCTCATTCTACCCGTGCTGTTGGGGCTTCCTGGGCCTTCCAACACCAGGCTTCTGTTGAACAAGTTTGTAAGGCTGCTACGTGGTCTTCTGTTCATACCTTTTCCAAGTTTTACAAGGTTGATGTTCGGGCCTCAGCGGATGCTGTTTTTGGCCGTAAGGTTCTGCAGGCGGCAGTGGTTTGAACTGCGCGTTGTTGCCTTTTTGGGATCCCCACCCGTTTATGGACACTGCTATTGGATGTCCCAGCTGTTATGAATACTATCTGGAGCAGGACGTGCTGCATACTTAGAATTATACAATTCTGTGATTACTCACCTTGTAGAATTGGTATTATAAGTATGCAGCACGTCCTGCTCCATCCCACCCTGATTAATTCATTCTTGGATCCTCTTTATGGTGATTTGTTCCTTGTTAACATGGTTGAATTGGTTATTGGCTTCTCCTGGTTCTCTTACTGCTTTGTTATACTGGGGAATTAGTGGAAGGTCCTGGGTATATATGGACCGGGAGGGGCCTCTTTTTGCCATCTCTGCAGTAAAGCGCCCTCTTGTGGACTATATCCCAGCTGTTATGAATACTATCTTGTGCTGCATACTTATACTACCAATTCTACAAGGTGAGTAATCACAGAATTTTATTTTTGCACTATGAGATGTACTTTGGATTTGGAGGAGGAAAAAAAGAAAAATATTTTTTGAATTAAATGGTGTGCTAAAATACCCCCCCCCCCCCCTAAGAAACTAATAACCGGACATGACAGAGTCTCCTCAATTGCACCATAAGATGCAGTGTGATGATCTCCAATTCCTAATAAGAAGCAGCGTGCAGAATACCCCCAACCCCCCTATAAGGGGCAGTGTGACATATCCCCCCAATTCCCAATAAAGAGCAGTGTGCAGAATTCCCCCCTCCCACTATAACAGGTAGTGTTTACCGCTCTGATGGCAGGGGGGTGGGGTGTTCCAACAAACAGCTCATCCAGCAGTGATCCGGATCCATCAATAGCATTGGTGGACGGACGGCTGCAATCAGCAGCCTGGGAGTGTCAGTAACATGCTGCCAAACTCGAGTTCTTGTGATTCCGACCCTTTTTGTCTCCACCCCAGATCCTTTAGACTGTAAGCTTGCAAGGGCAGTGCTTTCCTTCCTATTGTCTCTTGGTATTACATTTGGTTTGAACTTTGTAACATCTAGTTTATAATGTTTTGTAATTGTTCCTCGTACAGCGCTAGGGAAGAAGATGGCGCTATATAAATAAACCATAATAATAAGGTAAATGTACTCCATTTGATTCTTAAAGTCATTTTTCAGCCATAAACAAAAAAAACGCTATGCTCACCTTAAGTCCCACATAGTCCATAGCTGCTAGTCTGGGTCTCCAGGGCTTACCTCATTGTTAGATCTACACCCAGCACCACCAAGCCAGTCACCATGTTCCTCTTGCTCGTCGTCTCTTCCTGGGTCCATCAGCCGTGACGACGCCCCTGCCATCAGTTGCAATGAATGGAGGGGGGCGTGGCAGCTCAAGGTGACTGATGGTGGGGGCGTTGCTGTGTCTGAGGGACCCAGGTAGAGGAGCGGTGATCTGATTGAGACTATAGCATATTTTAAGTAAGTGAAAACAATTTTCTGTCTTTTGGTCAGATTCCTTTAAAGCAGACCAACAGTGCACAAACATTTTTACATAGTGCTAGATATAAAACCCCCACTGCCGCGATCATAACCTTGAGTCCCATTTCCCTAGTTTACCTTTCCCGGGTTCCATTCCCCAAGGAGTCCCGAATTGGGATGTCCTGCTGTTTGAACAACCCCCCCCCTCCTCCAAAACCCTAGAAGGCTGCTTTTCACTCACCTCCCCCTGGTTCCAACGGCGCATGCACAGGCTCTCCTCCAATGAGATCTGCATGCCGTGACTATGTCATTCGGCAAGTGTCTCTTATTGACTAGAATGGGGAGTGCACACTCCTGTTCCAGCCCATCTAAATAGGCTGGGGCGGGAACACGTGCACGTTGCAAATAAGGAGAAATTTCTTCTTTCTCTTTGCTGTTTATACCCAGAATTATCTGTATCCCCCACCCCCATTGTATTGAGCCATGGTGGGAAAGGGTGAGTATCTTTCTAATGCAGGTCTCACTCTTGTTAAGGGTTGTTAGCTTAGTGTCCCTGGAAACCAAGACCCTTCCCGACACAAATGTGCGAGGTAGGGTTTAGGTTTGCTGTAAACTGGACCTAAAATCTAAAATGATTGATACGGATGGCCATCAGCATAAAGGCCTTGAGCAGGGGCTGTACAGGGGCTGTACTGCTGACGACCAGTAGGGTTAGTAGTAGTGCACAAGAGCGCATTGTTTGGAAAAATATAATTATGGTCACAGTAAAATCCTTTTTGAAACACTCCTGTTTTTACCAGTGTTGTTCTCTACACAGTGGCATCCACCGTCGTCCGTGCATTTTAATTTGGGATGCCCAGCCACATCCTTGGAAGGCCCAAAAATTGTGCTTTGCTTTTCTAGATTATTAGGTGATGATGAGTGATAATTGCAATAATTTTAAACCATCTTTTTCTCTTTTCAGCACTGCCACCACCCGTGTTGCCTCCATTTTGCCCCCTCTTTGCCAGTCTCATTAACATTCTCCAGTCCGATGTCATGCTATCTATTATGGGAACTGTTCTTCAGTGGGCTGTGGAACCTAATGGATATTTTTGGTCTGAGGCCATGCTCCAAAGAGTAAGCACAACTGTATTTCTGTCCATTATAATCCAAATAAAATTAATTTGCTTTTAGCAAATTTAGCTTGAAATAAGATTCAAGGTTAGCGCCACTTTGATGATTATTCATTGGTAATACACCATGGTCTGTATGTTCATTTACTGCCAGGTCCTAGAGTGAAAGAAATGGCCCTAGTGCACACCGTAAATCTTAATTAAAGCAGACCAAAACCCACTGAACTTGTGAAATACATTTGGCCAAAGCCCCTGCCGATACTAGTCAACTTGTGTGTTCTGGTGAAGACGATGATGTGCTGGCCTGCACAACAGACCTGAATGGTCTGGGTCAGCTGCCATCAGTGAAAAGCGGAAAGGGAAAGCATTGGTATACTTGGTATCAGACTTGCAGGAATGCACTAAGCAACTGGGCATCCAGATCCAGGATGTCTTATACTAGGACAGTATAGCGGAAGTGAAGTCTAGCTCTGACTAGCTCTTTAAAAGTGCACATATGCTGGTCATTAAAGAGTCACTATAGTCAAGTCAACCAAATTCCTGACCAGTGACCAATCAGGTTTGCCGAGTGGGTCTGCACATCAAACCCCCCGGGGTTGCTGGTAAATTCACCTTTATCGGCAGCTACCGCAAGGCTGTGTTCACCGGTGGCCGCATCCATGGCATCTCTGTAGCTGTAGCATGCTCCTGCGCCTAGCCATTCAGTTGTAGACGGTATCGCTCCAATCTAAACAGGGAGCTGGGGATGTGGCCAGCCGGCTGACGCACGTCATCCAGCACTCCTGAGATCAGTCAATTGGCAAGCTCAAAAGTGCCTTGTGAACGTGGCCTTGCCGGGAATAAAAAAAAATCTTATTTTATCTAATGTATTTTGAAATAAGTCATTAAACAGTCCTTTATAATCATGGGATATTTTAGAGGGATTTTTCAGGCAAAAGGTTAAGAATAAACAGCAGCGTACCTTGCCAATCGTTTCTCCATCGATGTGCCTCTTCTTCAGCTTGGTGCTGTGAATTGGAAATTGGAACTTATGCCCCACCCTGCCGATGTGGGCCACCAATACTAGCTTGAGGAGCTAGTCCAAACCACGCCCCCTCTGTATAAATGGCTTGAATGGGGCTCTCGGAGCCATTCAAACACTGCTAAAAACACAGCCAGGATGATAATGTATATGTCTAAAGCAAGAACTTACAGACACCACCCTTTATGCTGATTATTATGCTGCATCACAGCTCCATTGGCCACCCCTCCCCCCCCCCCCCCCCCCCATTCTTTAGGAGAATATTCATAAGGTAAAACTGTAAACCCCGATATCTCGGCCATTTCTAATTTAATTTAAAAATGGTAAACCGTTTAGGACAGTGCCTGACTCTTTAGTGTTGCTGTTTGTCAAGACAAAACTTAATTACCTTCATCTACTCCCAAGATCCCAGAATACATACTTGGCAACCCTTTGAAATAGAGAGTCTGGTCATGTGGGTTTTAATTGGTTAAAGAGGCCCACGTTACTAGGAAGGGGTAGGTGGCAGGAAGGGGTCTGCTTATTTTATTGAAATTCTGTGCCTGCAATAATTTCACTTACAGTTTAAACTGTTGTCTTATAACCGGACTGTTGTCAATCTGCCCCCCCCCTTATAGGTTCTTCATCTCATTGGAATGGCATTTCAAGAAGAGAAACAACATTTACAAAATGTCTGTGAGGACAGCGTGCTTACCTTTAATTTTTCAGAGAAAATCTCAAGTAAGGGCCGGGAGGTCATTTTATGTTGATGGTTGGAGTGCTCCTAAGGAGATTCAATAGTAATAGTGCAAATAGTGGACATGGAATTTTTTCTCTGCATTTTCCCATCCGTGCACTTGTGAACAACACATTTCCATGAACACACCACTGAATAAACACTACGGTACTATACACCGGTGAATAAACCCCATATGAGTGACTACACGCATGTGAATAACACACAAGGGGCAATGAAGTGCCCAGAGCATCCCTAGACTCTATGCCACTGGAGCAATTTGGGGTTAGCCTTGCCTAAGAGGACTTCAGTCATGTCCCATGACTGGGAATCGAACCTGCCACCCTCTGACCACAAGCCTGCTTCTCTACCTCTAGGCCATAACTGCTTCAAATAGTTGGCTCAGAACAAATGGCAACAAATTTATTTTACAAGGTCTTTACAGTAGATAGAAACTTGTCTCCAACTGTAAGGTTTTTCTAGTTTCCCAACTACATTGAAGCCCACAAATAAAAAAAAATCCTACACTTTAGGTACACTGTGCTATATATTGTGATCAATATAACCCCTCCCCTCTGAATGCTCTGTAACATTCTCATTACAGCAAGACAAAAAGATCCAACCATAGCTTGTCCTTGTACAAGATTCATGAATGATATTTGCACCAGAAACACTGCAACCAAAATCCCAAATTGAAGCCTGTCGTCTTTCATGTAGCCGAATCCTTCAGGAAATACACTCATGTCATTTACATTATTGTTATTTACACAGCCCAGGCAATGGCAATAATAATCCTGCAAGGTCCTCCCTTTCTTGCAGCGAGCTGTAGATGCTGTAGCAGGTCTCTCCTTTCTGTTTTTCCATGACCACGCTTTAAATATGGTCACATGGCTGCTCTCCCAGAATACGCAAGCCTGGGAAGCCAAGATATGCAATGTATTTGGCTTGCCCTGGAGGGCACCAAGGGACCATGGCGGCTGTATAGCCACATTTAGAATGTGGTCGTGGAGGTATGGAATAAAAAAGGAGGTGCAAACTTTGTAGCCCTGCATAGAATCTATGGCACTCTGCAATAGACAGGAGCCACATGGGACAGACTTCGGGCGAGTTGCTTAACTGGAATGTCCCTTTTGATGTAATTAAAGGTCTGTGATGAGGTATCTCCATGAACTACGGTACTTAAAAGTCCCTGTCTGGTCTAAAATAACATTGACTGATACTCGCTCTGTAAAATGTACCAGGTCTTGATGTTGGGTCTCATGGCGCCCCACCCCTCTGTTGGGACAGGTAAATATGAGGCTGAGAAGAAGAAAAAAAAGGCATTGGTACGCTTTCAGTTTACTACCAAACCAACATTTTTTGATACACAGGGAAGGCCTTTAAATAGGGCAGTGATGGCTTTTTAGGGACTGAGTGCCCAAACTGCAACCCAAAACTTTGATGGGTCTGGTGCTTGGGGGGGGGGGGGGGGCGGGGGGGGTGAGATGAAAACCCCAAAATGCATGTAATGGAAAGATGTTGGATGCACACAGAGAGGGCTTTTGAGTGCTGCCTCTGGAACTGGTGCCATAGGTTCAGCACCACTGCAATAGGGGTAATATCCTGTCACCAGGAGAGGTCAGACTGAGCTGGAGATTGGTTGAATGCTCCGGTATCTATTTATCTTTTTTAATGGTAAGGGCCATCGGAGGTAATGTGAGCTCCATAGTGCCTGTTTTGCCTTGTTTTATGATAAGTAGTTTTAGAAAAATCTGCGAATCCTCAGCCTGGACTTCTTGGTAACTAACCAATGATCCACAAAAAAGAGGGGCCTCCACTGTCCCCCCAATACCCATCCACTGATTAAAAGAATTTAAAATACATATCCAAGACAAACACCACACAGTAACACTAGAGGGCACTGTTAACCCCCACTGATTAATGTTAACTGGTAAACAATGAATCCCTTATAATCCAATATCAAAACCCCACAACATATATTCTATCCCATTCTGCCCTGATGAAGTGACTTGGTTAGTGTCCCATAACGCGTAGGCCGGGGGATGGACGCTGTTCACTCCACCATGGACATGTAAGATTTTGTTACGCGTTACGTTAATCTAACCACGTCACTTCATCAGGGCAGAATGGGATAGAATATATGTTGTGGGGTTTTGATATTGGATTATAAGGGATTCATTGTTTACCAGTGTTCATTCATAAGTGGGGGTTAACAGCGCCCTCTAGTGTTACTGTGTGGTGTTTGTCTTTTATATGTATTTTAAATTCTTTTAATCAGTGGATGGTAGATATATTAATAGATTTAATTGTGGATGAACATAAGCGTGGTGCAACCTCTTGTTTTTGGGTATTGGGGGGGGGGCAGTGGGGGCCCCGCTTTTTTTTGTGGATTAGTTTATGTAGTTATATCCAAGGGTTGCACACGGCTATTCTATTAAGGTTGGTGCGGCCATTGATCTTAACATGAATCTGAATTTGATATAAGTTGCACTGTGTATGGCCAGTATTTTATCCAGTGTATTTTATATGTAATATAGTGTTGTATAATGTATAGTGTAGACATGCCTTTAAATAAATTGCCCCGATCTACTTATACCTTTAGAACCCGGGGAAGCTTCCAGTACGTCTCCCAGCATACTAGCTTTACTAGAGACATTGCAAAATGCTGCTCACCTGGAGGTTCATAAGGATATGATCCGCTGGATTCTGAAGGTACTGGCTTAGTTATGCTCTGCTTTACTGATATGAAAAACAGCAGGGGTCAGCTGGTTCCATATTTAATCCGAAAACTTTTCTTTGCAGATCTTCAGTTCCATTAAGAAGATCCGAGAGAGTTCTTCAACTGCCCCCATGGTTGAGACCCCCGGGAGTGTGTTAGAAGAGGCAAGTTTCTTTTCATATAATACTACATATCCTGTTTTTTGACAAAGTTCACAGAGCCCATTCTGGGGCTACATGCACATGTCCTAAAATCTTTTATGAGGCCCTGTCCACACCATGGCATATAGACATATGTTGCTCTCTATTATCCACATCCTAAACCAGGGATGCTCAACCTTTTGACGAGCATGGGCCACTTAAATGATTTGGAACCTGGTCACGTGCCACAATGAATAGGTCCAAAATGTATTCATTTCGAATAGCGTAAAGAAAATGTTTTGCAACAATCAGGATCCCCACTGTCTCCACAAACTTCATTCATATATCCTTCCAGCACACCTCTACATGTAACAATGCCACATGCTAGCACTGCACAAGCGGACCGGCTTACCTCTCTGAATATATGGTCAGTTATTTGTAGCTCTTCCCCCCCCTGACTCCCACATCTTAACCATGTTCCCACCAATGCGGAGCATACAATTATTGTAGAAAAAAATATTTGACCAAATTATACTGCTAAAGTTTTCATTGTCACCATGTTCCTCCAAGCTGCCACCTCTATTTGCCAATGAGCCCCTTCCTTTTACACGTCATTTCTATTTACCCCTTCCAGATTCCCCACAGGCCCCAAGCAGGTCAGGGGCCACATCACCGTCACCAGATGACTGAGGGGCACATGTGGCTCCCGGGCTGCAGGTTAAGCATGTGTGTCCTAAACTCTACATGTAACCCTTAAAATTGTGTATACCTGCAACCAGACCCACAACGTTTTTTTTTTAGAATGTTCACATTTAAAGTGGACCAGACGAGGCCGCAGCATCTAAAAGACTCCAGGGGCCAGCTGACTAGGTGCTTTGTGAACCCCCCGCGCGCTCCCAGGTTACTGCAAACCTCTCGCCTTTCTGCAGCATCCCTGCACACAGCACTTCTATGCCCAGATATGCTGGGTAAACCAAAGTGGTGCACCACATATACTAGTAAGACTGTGCTACACTGCAATAATGAGAATACCAAAACACAATTAGGCTCATGGGAAACGTCCCCATGGGTCTAGAGACAGGAGCACCAAACAATCATTAATTTAAAACAATATCATTTATTTGATTAGAAATCCACAAAAGACATACACTACATAACATACAATACAAGACTAACAACTTAAAAACACTGCATAGCACCCCAAAATTTCATCCAGTGCTGTGTAGTACAGCATCAAAATTCCTGGGATAACTCCTAATATAAACACGTATACAGAACCCCTAATCTTAAGCAGTCTATTGTGCCGGCACAAAAAAAACCCTGTATGCTGCACTAATCAATAACAACAAATAAAGTGACAGTGCATAAGTATTAATTTACATATTGAAAGTAACAACAATAAATATCTAATGACCCTTTTACACTATAGGGTCGAAAGTGACTGTGTGCATATAAAGTCAATAATAAACCTGCAGAAAATAGTCAGACACCTGTGAATACACAAACCAGGGATAACAATCAAACCCAACCAAAATAAACTGTGACACAAATGCAAACAGAGGCAAACAATGGCAACATAAATAAATGATAAGGGTAAATCACGGGAAATGAAGGAGTGGGGCCTAGCAGCGGGGCCACCTACGTTCGCGGCCGCCCGTGCCGCTTCGCTGGGTGAGTGAAATAGCTAAACCTGAAACCTGCTATAAATACCTGTGTGCTTTGGCTGTATAGGTTGGCCGCTAATGAGCGCCATTAGGCAGATGTCTGTGGACCGCATCTGCGTGTCAGCGCTCATACGTCACATCCCGCCGCCAGATTGCCGCTCTCTATGAGACACAGATTTGGCTGGTGCTTAAAGGAGGTGTATCGCAAAATTGAATATAACTAAATCTTATAAATACATCAGCTAATAAGAGGAGGGGTCACTTATACACCCAAACTGAATAAAACTTCCACCAAGCTCGTGGCTTTCCTCTCCTGGTAAAATCCAGGGGTGCCAGATTTGTCTATCTGGGGGGACAGAACCTGTCACCCCTGATGTCCTCTTATTTTCATTAAAAGAAAGAAAAGGAAGTCTAGCTGGATATTTCTTGATGCCGGGCATATTAGTGATCCCTCCTCCCGCCATCCAGCATATTTATATGGATTTTTATCGTTAGGCCATTTTTTCGCAATCATGCTCCTTTTAATTGGAACGTAAAAGCCAGAGCTGGCTCCAGGTTTCTGGGGGCCCTTGGGCAAGAGAGTCTTAGTTGGCCCTAAAGTAGTGAGTCACATGATGTCACCTTTCAGCTCCGCTGCCGCAAATGAGTCATTTTCTGCTGCTGGTCACCCTCCAGTCCTTGTCAGTTGTCACCTGGTTCTCACCACCTTCTGAGCTTCCATCAATTGCCCTTCAGTCCATGCCACCTTCTCCATTGTTGCTAATCATCCCCTGTTGCTGAGGCCAGCCATGATCAGGTCAACACACAGCACCTGGTATTCGGTGCTTCAGTTACACTATAAAAAAAATACCATGTCCAAATGTGAGCATAAGTGTGCCCCTAAAGATGCCAGGGGCCCAGGTTTGCCCTGTGCTGGTGCCCGCCCTGGTAAAAGCGGTGAATATGGGCTGCCAAATTGCACTGTTTATTTTTCAAATACCACTCTATGGTTTGCAGAGCACTCGTGATAAAGACAAAGCAGAACGGAAAAGAAAAGCGGAGATCGCCCGACTCCGGAAGGAAAAGATCATGGCCCAGATGTCAGAAATGCAGCGACATTTCATTGATGAAAACAAGGAGCTTTTCCAGCAATCATTGGATGATCTAAATGTGCCAGCCACCACCTCCCATGACCACAGGTGAGGCGATCTATTCAGTTTTATGAGAGAGAACTGGTGTTTATTTTAAACAGTTGTAGCCATTGTACATATTCAGGTTGATTTAGCACCAGGTAAGCCACTAATTTTTAGGAGAGAAAACTACCATTCACTTTCATTGTCTACCTTAGGGCTGATTAAGCACCAGGTGTAAACGTAAATCCTTTTGCTGGTAGCCAATGAAAGTGAATGGCAGTTTTCCTATACCTAAAAAGTTGTGACTTCTCTCACTGGATGCTGGAACAATCCCATTGACAAGGTGAACAATGACACCCATCACAAAGCCAATAGTAAATTTGCATGTAATATACCATAATTCCAAGTGCTCTTCAAGCAGCCATAGCCCTGTTTAATTCTTGTCTTTGAAGAGCGGCCATAAGGGGAGGCGATTTGGTGGATCGAACGTCTCCTTAGAGTTTAGGACTGCTTTTAAACAAAGAGACCCATGTTGCCTAAAATGGCTGTACTCCCTTGTAAGGGTAGTGGCAGAATAATAGTGACTACTGTATACTGTTAGAAATTGGAATTCGTACGTTGTAAATAAATTTGAGTTTTCTGCACAGCGGCCCAGCAGTATTGGACACCAAAGTGATCGCCCTCGGCCCTCACCAGACACGTTTTACTGAACAAAGCCAACTGGTCACATGCATCCTGTGTCAGGAGGAGCAGGCGTTTAGTGTGGACAACAAAGCCATGGTACTCGCTGCCTTCATCCAAAGATCAACAGTCTTCTCCAAGAACAGGGCAAAGATTATTCAAGATCCAGGTAATGAGCCAATAAGCGTACAGCGTACAGGAATGCTGCAAGGTATATGACGTTTTTTCAAGTGGGCAATCCTTGCACTGATGATGGGAGCAGGTTTACACATATTTGACAACTATATTTACTCTGAAGTTTTGGTATAAAGAGAGCGTGCCATAATAGAATCATAGGGGCAGGTGTTAAAGGGGCAATCCAAACTGTTAAAGATAATAAAATGGCACCTATCTTTCAGCCGACAAGCTTGATCCCAGGGGGCCCTTTGGACTGCAGCCCACCCCGCCAGGTCCAGGGTGCTCCATGCAGAATTCAAATCAACACAGGTTGCTTGTGAGCAGTAAATTTATGTGGCACCCGCTGCCAAACCATTTAGGCTGGGTGCTGGAGTGTGCTCAGCTACAGGGAAAGCAGGGATGCGGCAGACAGTGATAGCAGGGTCACAGGAGTTGCTGGAAAAGGTGAGTTTACCAGGGACCCTGGGAGGTTTTCACACAGCGGGGCATCCTGCTATAAGATGGCCAAGGGGCAGGCTAGCGGCCAGCGATGGAATCTAAAGGGGTGTTCCCAAAACGTCCTCCAGGACCACCCAGCCAAGTAGCTCCTCCCACCTAAACAGGAAACACAAACTGGACATGATTAAATACCCCGCCCCTTCTTCCTGTTTCCTTCCTGGAAACCAACTGGATTCTTCCCGTTTACTTTGTTGTCCCAGGGAGAATAGCGGGTCCGGACTCCCTCTCCATTCTCTAGGAGGTATGGGAGCTCCCCAGGATGCCTCACCCCGAGGGAATACCGCCAAAGAAGCTGATTGGAGCCGAGCCTGTGCCTTGGGAATGCCAGCATTGGGTGACTGGCAGGGTTTTCGCACAGTGGGGCAAATCGGGATGCCCCAATGAAATGGACCAAAGGCCGGACTAGTGAAAATCCTGGGTTGGTTTCACTTTAAAATCAGAAGGCCTTGCTTTTCCAATGCTTTCTAAACTTTAGTAAAGTTGCATTTTGTTTATCTATTTTATATCGTTAGAATGGCTTTTTATTCATGCTTCTCTTTAAATAACAAAATAATGAGATGAGAGGAGCAAGCAATCTTTCCAATCCCTGCCATGTAGGTTGTAGCATCTTTATTTATCACAGTTAATCACTAATTTTGAGTCATTGAAATCCAAATGTTTGGAGAAGAAGCTGATATTCCTGTTTGTTTCATCATTCAGAAGCTTCAGCAATTGAAAATGTGTGACTTGTAGAATCCTCTTTTGAGTTGCATGAGTATGCATGTAAAAATATCCCTTTGTATTTACAGAAAACTACGATCCGCTCTTCATGCATCCAGATTTGGCATGTGGAACGCACACAGGAAGTTGCGGGCACATCATGCACGCTCACTGCTGGCAGAGGTAATGACTAAAGTTTGTTTTTGTTTGCAGATTCTGCATGAAACTACATGGGAGCTGCCAGCTTGCTTACACATGAGGGAGGAGCTTTTACCCCATGGGGCAGCATGTCTGTCATTCTACACGCATGCCGGCCCTCAACTCTACCAGCACAAGTAGAAAGTGAATTGTGGCAGTTAAACCAAATGAGCTAAATCTATGGGCTGCGTTATGGAAGTGCTGCAGAGCAGTTAGTCTTTTTGGTCCATCCCAGACGCGCTCCCCTGCTGTCACCTCTCCCCCATCCTTTCGGGTGTCCTATGCAGTCATCCTCTCCCGGGTCCCGTCCCTGGGATCCTTCCACCAGGTCCCACACAATAGTGCCATTCTGGTGGAAATTTATAGTGTAAAAGCTGTAATGCTGAGTGCCCTGAGGAATCCACAATGGATCACCGGACTGCAGAGAGGTTTATGCTAAACCTAGAGCCTTTATACTCGCCTGCATTTTTTAGGTGGTGGGATTTTGACTGATTTTATTTGTGAATAATGAGGCTTGAGCACACCCTATTGCCCACTTACAATTGCCCGAATAACAGGAGTGCAGATTGGCTAATTCTCTTCAATTTTATTTATTTTTTTTGTTTAAAGTGACCATATAGTCAAGTTGTCACTCTTTCATTCACATGTTTAGCAGACAATCATGTGATCACCAGCAACCATTCTAATGTGCAAACCTGGTTGGTCACCGACAGTCTACAATGAATGAGGAAGCAGGCTGACTTGACTATAGTGCTACTTTTACTAGAGGGGATCCCAAATCATGGTGACATGGCGGTGTATATGCACCTAAAGTCTTTTTCCGCTATAAAGCATAGCAGACTTTGTGGGATAACCGCACACAAGTGTACAATGAGAGAGAAAAACCATTAGCAAAAAATGAGAATATTCTAAGTATGTTACACACCCCACTTCAATCATTAATTATTACACTTGGGTAACTCCACCAGCAGGTGGCGACGTGCAGAGAAGTCATGAAAAACAAGCCCCTCCTGGTCTATACATTCCTGGCACCTCTCACTCATTCCCCAGTTTTTCTTCTCTGCAAGATGGCGACAAGACAGAAGAAAGAAGTCTCCTGCTTGCAGGTAGCCGGGGTATCACCCCGGCCCCCCCCCCCCCCCCATGGTCTATTTCTGCCCGGCTCCGTTTGTTTCAATTCTCACATGTAACTGGCAGCCTCCCAGCTTAGGCTGTAGGCCGGGCGAGGGTAGATGGCACCCTTGGTGCCTAGGAGATTAGCTCCTCCGCTCGACCCCATATTATGGGGCATAGCGGTATCCCGGAGTGGTGATCCGGATGTGGGATGCCCCTATTTACATAGCTGCTAGGTAGTCGGCTCATAGAGCGAGCCTGTTTGCCTTATTAAAAACATGAGGTGATACGTGTTATGGGACCAGTTTTTTCCCTTCCCAGCTAGCTGTACTCCCCTTGCGTGAGTGACAATGTGACAATCTGTCTATTGACAGAGTGGTTCAATTCCACCTTCTGGGCGGTGAACTCTTTCTGTGTGTGTTTGTGTGCGCTGGGACGGGTGGTCTGTGTGTGGCGTTTGTGCTTTATTGCCTTGGCACTGCTTTACAAATGGGCGGGTTGGGCGAGTGTCGCCGGCCCGCCGCTTGTGTTTTACTTGGGGGTGTCATGGTGGCGCCCGTTAGCGCGGGATTCCTGTCAGAAGGCGATGGGCGGGGCCGCGGGCCCGCCTGGTTGTGAAGCGCCGAGGTCGGCGCTTGCTGCGGTGTCTGTCAGCGTGTGTGTGTGCTTTGTGGCTATTGCTTTCACTTGGGGGGGACCGGACGGTCGTGCCGCCGGTCTGTGTTAAGCGGGGATGCGGGCATTATCCTCGCCGGCGCCTGCCGCTCGGCGATGCAGGAGAGGGGCGGGACCGCGTCTTGCGCGGTCCGCGCTGTGGTTGGTCGTTTTTTGGGGAGGGGCATGGCTAATGCGGCTCCCGCGTTTCCATGGGCCCGCCTTCCTTCTCTCCTCTCCTGGGCGGTGCGGAGTTACTGGCCGCCATTTCGCCGCGGTGTGGTAGTCTCGCTGAGGTAGCCTTCTCTTCAGGTAGGCTCGTTTTTTGTTCCTGATGTTGGGGCTGAGGTAGCCCCGTGGTGATTTTATTGTAGTATGGTTTTTCTCTTACTCCCCCATTGTTATCCCCCCTCCCCCTCGCTCCCACTGTTTGGGGGTGATGGCAGGACCATTTAACCATCATTATAGGGCTTGTGGTTAAAGGGGGAAGACGGCCTTTATGGGTTATGAGCATTGTATTTCCATGTGCTGTTGTGCCCGGAATGATTGTTGTCCCTGTTTTTTGTCTTTCTGATCCTGGGACCCCATCTTACAGGGCTCTCCCGGTCTTATATACCTGGCTAGTTTGGGATTTTTTGACCATTACTCCAATTTTTTTGCTAAATTCCCATGGTCAGGGTTATATAGAATTATAGTTATATAGTAATTAAAGGGGCATCCCGGGTCGCTTACTGCGTAAATCCCTGGGTTCTGCGAATACCATAAATTTCACCATATGGAGGCTGCCAAAGATACCGGAAACGGTCCTTCGGGACAATCCAGGCTGTGTGGGGGTTGTGGGACTCCACTCCCGGGGGATGATGTCATTATATGTATTCCATGTGCACAGCGGAACATTGAGCGCCAGTCCGGCACCCCGGTGCCTGGTACTTCATCGGCCGCGCCATCTCCCTCTCCTCCTCGCCTGTTCCGGACCCCGTGTGACGTTGTCATGGGTGGGGATTCGCAATCTGAGGTGTGCGTCCGCTTGGCCAACCTCGAGAAAATGTTTTCCGCTATGTCCGCTCAGAAGGCTCCGGCTAAGTGTAAACACCTATCTCCGCCTCCGCCGGACTCTGATGAGGAGGTTGTTGAGGATCTGGATTGGTCAGATCGTCCCCTTGAAGAGGGTGAGCTTGTGGAGGAATTGGATGATTCAGAGGGCCAGCAGGTGCTGGGCGCTGAGGGGGACCAGGTTGAAGGTCCCGCTCCTGATATGTCTTTCATTTTGGCCCAAATGTTTGAGGTTTTGGATTTGGACCCTCCCGAGGCTGCTCCTCGGCCTAAGGGCCAGCTTTTTGGGGGATCCAAGCAGCGCTTGGAGTTTCCCAGTCAACAGCATTTCGAGGACGTTGTCCTTAAGCAATGGGAGCAACCTACACGGCTCGTCGGGGTACCGCCTAGCTGGGATAAAAAATATCCTTTTCCGGCGGACTTGATGAAGCGTTGGTCTGTCCCTCCCGAGGTGGATGCTCCGGTCTTGGGACTGTCTAATACGGCGGTTGTTCATTCTCCTGACACTACTTCTCTCAAGGACGGCGAGGTTCGCCGGATTGATCAGCTGGCCCGCCATGGTTTTGTCTGTGCGGGTTCGGTTTTGAGGCCTGTTTGTGCTTCGGCTCTTTTGACTTTGGCGGTTAGGTCTATTGTCAGGGGTGCGGGCTTCTCGGCTTCCAGGGGCGCAGGTTGGAATAGGGGTAGAGGCCGTGGCCGTCCCGTTCACGCCTGGGGCGCCAAGTCCAAGTCAGCTGCCAAGTCTGCTCAGCAATGAGGGGGCGCCCTCACCCGTACGGGTGGGGGGACGGTTGCGACTCTTCTCCCGGGTTTGGGACCAGGAGGTCTCGGACAGGTGGATCCGGGAGGTGGTGTCGGCCGATACAGGCTGGAGTTCGAGTCCCGCCCTCCTTCAAGGTTTTTCAGGTCTCGGGTACCTTCAGATCCGTTGGCCGCGCAGGGGCTCCTGGCGGCGGTAAGGAATCTTCTGGATTTGGCAGTCATCTGCCCGGTCCCTCTTTCGGAGGTGGGGCGCGGGTATTATTCCAATCTCTTCACTGTACCCAAAAAGGATGGGTCGTTCCGTCCCATCCTGGATTTGAAGTTTCTCAACCGGTTTATTCGTCCCCGGAAGTTCCGCATGGAAACCCTGCGGTCTGCGATCGGTTCGCTTCGGCAGGGGGACTTTATGACGTCCATAGACATCAAGGATGCTTACCTTCACATTCCGATTTTTCCGGCTCATCAGAGGTTTCTTCGCTTTGTGGTGGAGGATCGGCATTTCCAGTTTGTAGCTCTTCCATTTGGCCTCACCTCTGCACCGAGAGTGTTCACCAAGGTGTTGGCGGGGATTCGCATTGTGCCTTACCTGGACGATCTTCTCATCATGGCACCTTCCTTCAGTCAAGCGGAAGGGGACACCAGCATGGTGGTGTCTATGCTGGAGAGGTTCGGCTGGGTGATCAATTACCCCAAGTCCTCTCTGGTTCCGGCCAGGGTGGTGACCTTTCTGGGGATATCCTTGGACTCTTGCCAGCACAGAGTTTTTCTCCCTCAGGCCAAGGTTCTTTTGATTCAGGAATTGGCTCAGCTTCTTCTTTCCAATCATCGCCCGTCCATTCGGCTAGGGATGAGACTGGTGGGGTTGTTGGTGGCCTCGTTCGAGGCAGTTCCCTTCGCGCAGTTTCACACGAGGACGCTTCAGCTTCATCTTTTGGCGTCTTGGGACCGGTGACCGCGGTCGTTGGATCGGTCCTTCCGGATGTCCCCTCGGGTTCGGCAGTCTCTTCTGTGGTGGATGGTCTCGGACAATCTTCTGAAGGGCAGGTCGTTTCTGACCCCGCTTTGGGAAACTGTCACCACGGATGCCAGTTTGTCAGGATGGGGAGGTTTCTGGAAGGATCTTCAGTTTCGGGGGCAGTGGGACCCTCAGGAAGCTCACTTGCCCATCAATGTCTTGGAGTTGCGAGCCATCAGGTTGGTTCTGTCTCACTTGACGCAGCATTTACAGGACCTGCCGGTTCAGGTTCGATCGGACAATCGGACGGCGGTTGCTTACATCAATCACCAAGGAGGGACTCGCAGTCTGGGTGCCCACAGAGAGGTGTCTCTGATTCTAGTTTGGGCAGAGACTCATGTCCCTTGCTTCTCGGCAGTGTACATTCCAGGAGTGGAAAACACGGAGGCGGACTTTCTGAGCCGGTGTTCGTCCCGCCGGGGGGAATGGTCTCTCCATCCCCAGGTGTTTCGGTCGATGTGTCTTCGGTGGGGGACGCCGGAGGTGGATCTGTTTGCCTCTCGTCACAATCACAAGCTTCCGACATTCGTGTCGCTATCTCAGGGTCCTCTGGCTCTGGCGGCGGATGCCATGGCTCTGAGCTGGAGGGACCTGGGGTTTCTTTATCTGTTTCCTCCGATCCCCATGCTAGGCAGGATTCTGCGAAAGCTGGTTCTGGAAGAAGTTCCCGCCATTCTCGTGGCCCCAAGGTGGCCAAGGCGGGTGTGGTTCGCGGACATCGTTCGTCTGGCGGTGGATCAGTTCGAGCTGCCTCTTCGGCCGGATCTTCTCACTCAGGGTCTACTGTGTTACCCCAGTTTACCAACGTTGGCTTTGACGGCTTGGCTGCTGAAACCTCCATCTTGAAGGAGGAAGGCCTTTCGGATTCGGTCATTCGGACTCTTAGTGCCAGGAAGAGATCTTCTTCTTCCATCTATTATAGGGCTTGGAGATCTTATATTGATTGGTGTGAGGCGAGATCTTTGCCCTGCCGGGTCTTTTCTATCTCTAGGATTTTGGAATTTCTTCAATCTGGGCTGGACTCTGGTCTGCAGCTTAGTACCTTGAAGGGGCAAGTTTCGGCCTTGTCTATTTTTTTTTTTTTTTTTTTTTTCAGAGGTCTTTTGCTCTTCATTCTTTGGTCAAGACTTTTTTCCAGGGGGTTTCGCATCTGCGGCCTCCTAGGAAGCCCTTGCTCCCTGTTTGGGATTTGAATTTGGTCCTCTCTGCTCTTCAGGCTCTTCCTTTTGAGCCTTTGCAGGATATTGCTCTATCCATGTTGTCTTTTTGGTGGCCATCACTTCGGTTTGGCGTGTTTCGGAGTTGGCAGCCTTGTCTATTCAGGCTCCTTGTTTTGAGAAACATCATGACAAAGTGGTTTTTCGTTTCAAACCAGACTTTCTCGCTAACGTGGTTTCTGCTTTTCATCTGAATCAGGACATTGTTCTTCCCTCCTTGTGCCCTAGACCTGGGAATGACAGGGAGAGGGCGTTGCATTGTTTGGATGTGGTACGTTGTGTCAGGTACTACTTGCGTATTATGTCTTCTTTTCGTAAGACTGATGCCTTTTTTTGTGGTGCCCTGTGGGACTAGGAAGGGTTTGGCTCCGGCTAAGTCTTCCATTAGTAAATGGATTCGTCAGGCGATTGTTGGGGCCTACTCTGCCAAGGGGAAGGATCCCCCTTTTCGGGTCACTGCTCATTCTACTCGTGCGGTTGGTGCGTCCTGGGCTTTTCAGCACCAGGCTTCTGTTGAACAAGTTTGTAAGGCTGCTACTTGGTCTTCGGTTCACATTTTTTCCAAGTTTTATAAGGTTGATGTGCGGGCTTAAGCGGATGCTGTTTTTGGCCGCAAGGTTCTGCGGGCTGCAGTGGTTTGAGTTTTCTGCATTATTGCCTGGTTGGATACCCGCCCTTTTTGGACACTGCTGTTGGATGTCCCAAGTGTAATAATTAATGATTGAAGTGGGGTGTGTGACATACTTAGAATAATACCATTTTGTGAATACTCACCTGTAAAATGGGTATTATAAGTATGTCACACACCCCACTTCACCCGCCCTTTTGGTATCCCTGTTTCTTTATAGGGTGAAGTTTTTAATTACAGTTTGAGGGTTTTTTTTTTTTTCCCTGGTACCTTGTCTTTACTGCTGTTTGAATACTGGGGAATGAGTGAGAGGTGCCAGGAATGTATAGACCAGGAGGGGCTTGTTTTTCATGACTTCTCTGCACGTCGCCACCTGCTGGTGGAGTTACCCAAGTGTAATAATTAATGATTGAAGTGGGGTGTGTGACATACTTATAATACCCATTTTACAGGTGAGTATTCACAAAATGGTATTATTTTGTGTCTGTAGTAGCTCCATGATCATGGAACTAGTTGAAAGACATGAGGGAATAAGTGGACACACTGATGTTTTGCGCTATTTCAGTACACTTTAAACATTCCCGTTTATGATCAGGATGTAATATTAGCTGTGTTTGTAATGGAGAAACAAAAAAAAAAAAAAAAGAAAATCTTCCAATATACACAAAGGGTGATGTAAAACTAACTAGTGATCTCCAGCTGTCAAGCATCAGCTGCAGTGACTCTTTTGCAGGATGTCCTGTAATTTCATGTTCTATTTATGAAGCTTGCTTAGAGTCTTGTGTGTTTCAGGTATTTTGATGCCGTGCAAATGAAGGAGCAGCGCAGACAGCAGCGGTTGCGGGTCCACACAAGTTATGATGTAGAAAATGGAGAGTTCCTTTGTCCGCTGTGTGAATGTATAAGCAACACCGTCATCCCCATGCTTCCCCCGCCCAGGACCTTGTACCACAGGTGAGGAAATTTACATAGTGTTAGATTAGAAATGCAGCCTTAAAGCGGATGGAAACCCACCGCTTATCCTTCGGCCTTGTTAGCTCTCTCAAAAGTGCCGCTGTGATGAATTGCAGCTGGCTGGCCACATCCCAGGCCAGTAATTCGGGTTCGTGCGCTCCCCTGACCAGCCATTTTAGAAAGGTTGGGTGTGGGAGCACGCATGCCTGCAGAGAAGCCAGGGATGCGGCGCCAGCGCAGATCACAGGGGGATTATACAGCGGGGCATCCAGTGTAGGATGCCCTGGGGAAAGGCAAGCGGCCGGGCCTGGAATCTTTTAGAAATGTCCTTTCTGTTCTGAGACACTGGTAGCATATGGGGAGTCAGGTCTATAGACATACAGATACTTACTACTTTGGTATTGCAGCAAACACCTGACCCCCAGATTTGTTGGGCCGGCAATGCACATCAAACCTGAATGGTTCAATAGATTGCTATTGATCGCAGAAGTGTAATTATTAGCATTCCTAATATCTGGCTTGCTGGGCCACAGCACTAATCAAGTTGCCCCTGTGTTGCCAGTGTTTGGGAGACTAAAGGACTTTTTTATTTCAAAACTTTTTTATTGAGGACAGGCAAGATACAGTCATACAGATCAATTTCAACAAGCAGAATAGCATTTAAACTTTGATTACAGCATTTCTACCGGTCAAACATATAGATCAACACGCACCAATTAGTCCCACCCTTCACTGTTCCATAAGGGCCAAATCAAAAGGTAATAACAGATCTTCTCCCATAAATTAGAAGGACACCGGTGCCGGCAAGTCAAACAGAGCATGCGATAGACCATCTCTCTTAACCTAATATAACTGGTGGATCCCCCTCAACCAGTCTCCTGAGGTACCACTCAGTGCCTCCGAAGGCTTTGTGTATTTTGGCTCGGATTTCCGGCGTTAAAAGATTGATAAAGCTCTCCCAGGTGGAAAAAAAAAATTCGACCTTGGTTTCCTTGTGAGAGGTCACATCCACCCAATCAAATTTAAAGAACTGTTGTAGTTTCCCCAAAAAGACTTTTGGGGTGAATCCAGGCCTGCAAAATAGTTTTACGTGCGACCCCAGATATAATCAATAACAGTCTTCTAGTTCCCCGTGAGACTCTCACACCCTCTAACATGAGTTCCCCAAAGATTGCCCATTCCGGTGAGGGGGATATGAAATTTACCAGGTTCTGAGATGTGTATTGAGATACCTGTCTCCAGAACTTTCTAATCACGGGGCATTCCCATAAGTTGTGAAAGAGGTCCGCTGATTCCGCATCGCACTTCAAACAATGTGGGGATTGAGATATGCCCATGCGGAAGGATCGGAGCGGGGAAACATAATTATAATGGAATTGTCGAAGGAGCATCTCTCTATATGTTGATGCTGATAAGGACTTTTTTAGACTTCATTTAGGGAATTAGGATGCCCCGCTGTGTATTCCCCCATGTTGCCCTATACCCTCACCTTTCTTTCGTTACCACAGAGCAGACTCGGGTGAGAGCAAATGTGCCAAGCAGCCGCATCCTCCGCTCATCTTCTAGCCGTGGGGTGCCCGTGCCACCCATTCAGAAAGGCCGTGCATGGGTAGGCAGCCACAGCGCAGAGATGTGGCAAGCTCTGGGAAAAGGTGGGGGTATAGTGTAACATGGGGGGGGGGTTTACACAGAGGGGCATCCCAATTCTTTTAAAATCCAGGGCCCCCGAAGTTCTTCTTTTTAAAGAATGTTTTATACGTTTTACAGATTAGATTTCTCAGATCAGCCAGACTTGGCAGAATGGATTTCAGTCACTGGACAGCAGGTGAAAGGGCTACAAGATCTAGAAGCAGAGAAGATGAGCACAGGTAAGTGTACATGAAACAAAAATAAAATAAAAGTAAGGCTGGTGGAGTTTGATTGGCTTTGTGAATGACCTCATTCCTATTTTCTACTTCATGTATTATTTGTTCTGTTTGCAGATGACTCTGACGCTTCTTTGCAGATATACCTTCCTGAAGGGTTCCGTCCATCCTTCCAGCCAAAGTAGGTTTGGTTTTCTTTTTTTTATAATTCTTTATTTAAGGGTTTTTGCATAGAAACATACAAAGAAAAGGGCACAGGTCGCAATACATCACAGTACACATTAGGGAGAGGAAAAAAAGGGGGGGGTGCGGGAGGGGGTCAGGGGAAGGCATAAGGGCAAAGGAGTGGCTCAATGAAAAACGTATCAAGTAAACCTGCATACATATTTAAAGTTTCTTTGCATGTGAACATACACAAGAAGAATGCAGAATACAATACCGTACAGTACACCATAGGGTAGGGTAGTGGGCGAGGGTTAAGTGGGCAAGGGTTCTGGTGTAGGGAAAGGTGAGGCAGCAGCTGGGTGCCCTACGTTGCACGCAGGCCTACAGGCTAATAACTCAACAGCACGCGGAGGCCGCCGGGGCGAGCTCGCCCAAAATGGATACGAGATGCATCCACCCGGGGCAAAGTGCTGATGTCTCCCCCCACGGAACTCCCCCAGGGCCATTTGGAGCTTAGGTAAAAAGATAATAAACCTACTGCAAGGGGGGCCAAAACAAAGGGGGGGGGGCGGGGGTAAGCCCCTACCTCAGCCTGTCAGCGCAGCAGCACAAGCCCTGGTCATCTGCACTCTGGTTCTTTGAATAACTGCTTGAACACTTCAGATTCCTGGTAGGTTAGCCAGGGCATCCATGTCCGCCTATATTGCTCATCTCTATCGTGTATAGCGAGTGTGAGGTCCTCCATCTCCGAGATGTTTAACACCTCCGCGACCCAATCCCTTACAGTGGGGGCTCTTTTTTGTTTCCAAAATCTTGGAATCGCTAGCTTAGCCGCATTCAACAAATGAGCCCGCAGCGATTTCTTATATTCACTTACGGAGTGACTCGTCGAATGCAGCAGAATCTGAGCTGGGTCAGTGAGGATCCGGCCCCCCGTGAGCTGAGAGATTATGGCCAGCACACCCTCCCAGTATGCACGTATCTTGGAGCAGGACCATAGGATGTGTATCAGAGTGCCCCGTTCAGCCCCACACCTCCAACACTGCGGGTCTACCGAGGCCGACATTCTGTTGAGCCTGTCGGGGGTATAATACCATCTGGTCAGTACCTTGTAGTTAGATTCTTGTACTCTGGTGGCAATCGAGGATCTGTGGGCAAGAGATGCAATCTTTTCTCTCTGCTCCTCATCGAACTCCATCCCCAAATCGGCCTCCCACTCCCTCCAGAACGTCGGGGGGCTATCACTCTCTCCTACCAGTAACGAGTATAATTTGGAGGTCAGGTGGTCATTTGGCTCTTCGCCCAGGCAAACCCTCTCGAGCTCTGTATGAGCCTTGCACCTTTCTCTCTTCAGTCCCTGCCCAGCCACAAAGGATTGTAATCTAACCAGGGTCCATGGGTCCATGTCTACACCTCCCCACCTGGATCTCAAGTCCGACAGGGGTGTCCACCCCCCCTCCGTAATCAAATCCCCCGCCCTTAGCTGAGTCAACCCACCCCACCCCCTGAGGTCCGCTCTGGATGATCCAGGGGCCAGTAACGGGTTAGTGATTATAGGGACCATGGGGGAAGGCCACGGGGAGACCTCCGGATAGGATCTGTATCTCCCAAAGACCCACAGTGTTGCTTCAATGGTCGGATGCCTCTTTAGGTCGAAGGGCAGGGCCCCTCTGCCCCACATCAGGACATCTGGTGGGGTGAGGGTCACGGCAGGTTTGGTTTTCTTTTGACCCTGGTTTGCTGATCTTTACCCTGAACTTTAGCTTTAAAAAAAGTAAACTTCAGAGTGTTTTCTTGAGTTCTGCTGTAAACTGACCTTTATGTTTGGTCTATTCTATGTAAGGAACCCATACTCTGACAGCATCAAGGAGATGCTCACAACGTTTGGTACAGCAACATACAAAGTCGGCCTTAATGTCCATCCAAATGAGCAGGACCCCCGAGTCCCCATACTGTGCTGGAGCAGCTGTGCATATACCATACAAACTATTGGTATGATTATAGTGTTTCCTGTTTCTTTCAGAATTGTGCTGCAATACTAAGTGTCTTTTTTTTTTTTTTTGTCCTTTTTAGAGCACATTTTGGCAGATGAGGAAAGGCCTTTATTTGGAAACTTACCCTGTCGACAGGTAAGGAGTGTTTATTTCCCAAAATCTTGCAGAAAAGCGGTCCTGGGTATGAATTTCACCCTGCACATGCGCCATTTAAAAGTATTCTTTTCTTTGCTCTCACAAGTACTTGTTCTATCATACAAAATCTCGATAAAACATTTACGTTTGTGGCTGTAATGTTTAAAAATGTGGAAAAAAGTATGAATACTCTAAGGCACAGTATCTGTCCAACTTAATTGCTTCTAGTGCACACGTGTCATCAGATTTTTCCTTGAACCCACTATTCCCATGCAATTATCTATGAGTGGCAGGTCTGGGGCGGTCGGGTGCATTGCCTTTAAACAAGGCGCACACCGACACACTTCATGCCCAGTGCTGCTTAGTCCCCAAGAGGTAGCTTCATTGCAGCCTGGCGGCCTATGAGATTGTGGGACTTTTGTAAAACCCCGCCCCTATGATGATGTAGAAGGGAAGTACTTCCTCCAGTGGTCAGCAAATGCAATTGCCAACCAGGCAGTGAAAAGCAGCTGCGTGAGGTGAAGGAAGGAAGAGAACCCTATCCCATCCTATCATGGAAAGTGGCATGCTGCATACTTGGCTGGCCTTCGAGTCTAAAAGACAGACGTTAAAGTGGACCAAAAGCATCCCTGGGGTCTATAAGACTCCATGGTCGCCTGATCCTCACTTCCCGGGGCATCCCAAACCGCAGATTAAACCTCCCACCTCCAGGTTGCTGGTGAAATATGCAATGGCATGTATACCTTTAGCCAGACATTTGCACCAGTCATTTGTGAGTGGCGGGCATGCCCATAGCTAGAACATAACGGGATGCTACCGGCGGCACCCTTGGCTCAATTCGGCCCTTAGCCGACAAAAGCCCTCGTGGACTATGACTAAGGAAAGACAGAAAAGCTGAATGGAACCGAGCAGGCCGATTGGCTGCGTCGTTGGACAGACATTTTTTTCAGTAAATATCAAGGTTGGGCCCACGTCTCTGTCCAAGTTTTTAAAGAGGATCGTCTGAGGCCCTGGAGTCTAAAAGACTCCACGGCCATCCGAGTTCCATTCCTTGGGGCATCATGAATTGAGATTCTTCACTGTGTGAAACTCCCCCATCGCCAATTTCACTCATTTTCTCCTGGAGCCCTCACCACGTCTCTGCGCCGCGCCCCGCATCCCCGCTCACCTCTAGCTGTGCCCCGCATCCCCGCTCACCTCTAGCTGTGCCCCGTATCCCCGCTCACCTCTAGCCGTGCCCCGCATCCCCGCTCACCTAGCCGTGCAGCTGAAGGGTGCCAATTCAAAGCGATTGCACCGACTTAGCCAATCAGCACGCTCACTCTCAGCTTGAGCCTGCGTCGTGAGAGTGACGAGAAGGTGAGTGGATTGGGCGACCTGGGGGGGAGGGGGATACACACATCGGATCTATAAGTGACATCTCCCTCCATCCATCCAGCATATTTATATGGAATTTTATCATTGGACCATTTTTATTGCGATAGTGCTCCTTTAAATGTAATTAAGGTCTGGACCTTCTTTTTCAAGGCACTGAAGCTATGTATTTTGTATCTTTCAAGCTTGACAGACAAAGGAAATAGAATGTAACATGTCATGCATTATTTACATTTTATAAACATGAAAAAATGAAGTATGCCACTATATAACCCAAACTCCCAAATATATAAGCGGGGGAAAAGAACAAAAGTAAGACACTGGAGACATTTGATTTGCTTCTTGTTTATAAGTATGTGGTTTCACCATGCCTAGATCAGAAGAGCTCTCTGGGACTTTCAGAAAGTTGGATATTGATACCAGTCAGTCTAAGAAGAGAAATAAAAAAGAACCTAAAGTCTAAAGGGAGTTTAGGCCATTGAAGAGTCCTACTCGTGCACTGTGGGATCGAAGAAGGAGGTGAGTTTATGGAGAACCAGTGGGCTTTCACACCACAGGGAATTTACCCGCACGGCTGGGACTATTTGGTTTTAGTCGGCTTAAAATACACTTATAACACTTTATGTAGGTAACATGTTCTAAATAGATTTGTACTGCTATAGATAAGATCCCGAGTCACTCCCTTATTTATCTTTACTCTTTTATTATTATTTAGGATGATTGCTTGAGGTCCCTGACAAGGTTTGCTGCAGCTCATTGGACAGTGTGCCCCTTGCCAGTCATACAGAAACATTTCTCACGACTTTTTCACGGTAAATTTCCATATTTGTTGGCATAATGAAATGTTGAACACCTGTAATTCAGTTTGCCAAGCTAAGGAACCAATTTTATTATTAAAAAAACACAATCCTATATCTATACCTATGCTAGATATTGATGTTAATGAGCCTTCTCTACCACAGCACTTGTCCCTCAACAAGAAAGCGAGGAAGCCCCGAGTATACTTGACACAGACATGTTTCATTTAATGGTGAGTGTTTGCTCAAATCCTGAAACTTTTTTTTTTTCCAGGGGCCTTGTTGACCTAGACATTTAAAGTGGACCAACACCAGTTTTACATCAAATGAGTCCTGGCCTATGCACCTG
Organism: Gastrophryne carolinensis; assembly: GCA_027917425.1. Lineage (NCBI taxonomy): Eukaryota > Metazoa > Chordata > Amphibia > Anura > Microhylidae > Gastrophryne > Gastrophryne carolinensis. The sequence goes on from CM051237.1 coordinate 448,676,345, forward strand.
ACTACACCCTGAAATTTTATTACCTCCCTGGCGAAATCCTGCCCCTCGATTGGCCGCTAGCAGCCACGTGGTCCGGGTTTTGCTTTTACGTTTCAGACCAGCGACAAACGAGATGCCCTGCCCATGGACCAACACTCGTTTGGTAGTAAAATGGGTGGTGTTCCAGCATATTAATAGCATAAAATAATTAAAAACAGTATAACAAAGATATTCAATAAGTTGATAAGGACCGTGGGCAGACCCCTCTCTCCTCTGCACGGTTCAGAGGTTCTCTGGTGTCGTTTGGTTTTCCAAAATAATCTAAGGGAGTGTAATATATGCGTAACGAAGGACACAGACAAACAGCGTGTTCTATGCTACACAGGGAAGCGCTTTCTGCTTGCTCCTCCAAGCGACACTTTATTTTATACTAAAGTAAAAAGCATAGCACACATCATCTGCTGACAATCATCATATAAGGGGAAATTCTAATTACTGGCTCAATGGTTGGTCATCACAGCCACAGATCATTTTTTTAGGAATGTGAATGACGCCTGGGGGCCGGACATAATAAGGGTTTGTCTAGTCTCCCCAGTGCCATCTTGTTCACGGTGATGTGTTTAATAGCAGTGTGCTTCATTAACTTTATTGCTCTAATTTCAGTACAAGCAAAAGGAAAGAATCAGCATAGAGATAAGTGGCTTACGGAGGGTTTATTTGACCTTTATTAGCCACTAAGCGTACAATGCAGAGATAGGAAGATAAAATCAAGTGGTGTAAATGGAAGGGAGGGAATGTTCACATATATATCCATTTTATTGATTCTGACCTTCATCCATCACCACAAGTCAACACAATTATTCTTAGATAATGGATCAGAAACACCTGATGTTTATTTTATTGGCCCTCTTTTATACATTCAAGCAATAAATACAATAGCAATAACTAAGGGTTGATGATATAAAAAAGCACAGAGCAAAAGTCAGCCTTTCCAGGAGCAAATGGCCACTAAATCCCAAATGATGAAGCTGCAATCCCGGTGTGCATGCACAAATCACGCTGTGCCCGTCACCTATAGGAAATGCTCTTACCAGATAGTGGAAATATAAAAGCAGAATGTAAATGAGGTCTCCTCCGAAGCGTTTAGCATCTGTTCAGACAAAATCCAATCTATCGCCGTGGGGATAATGTACTCGATGCAGACCAGAAATTTATAAGGAAAGGGAAGGAAACAAAGAAAATCTAGTGCAACTCCGATGGACTATAAACCAATTTAATAGAAGTAAATGCACTTACAAACAAACGTGGATAATCACATAAAAATCAACTTGGAAGGTGTTCCCATAGGTCCCCAGCGCGGCCGTTCGCAGGGAAATAATTAGAGTCCCTCCAAGAGATGAATAATAGTTTCCCCGCACTTCACCGCCTTAGGCACGTTGTAGCAGCTTCTGTTTCTGTTATTTTGTACCTTAAGTTCATTTATAGGTTGCCATATTGACATATTTGTGTATAGCGCGGTGTTTTTCAACACTTTAATAACTAAGGGTTACTTGCCTTTTGTCACCCTTAGCTGATTGATCCAGCAATCAGTGACTCACCAAATTGCTGGATCCAAACTCACGTCTGCTGGGCTCAAACTCCAGCCATGGCTCAAGCTTTCATGCAATCAGTCAGGCCCCAGAACAATCCCTCCATTGTCACTTTGATCGATGGTGGGGGGCAGAAGTGCCTGTGATTGTATCTTAGGCCCATCCAGCACAGGATTCTATCCAGCGGTCATGTGAGTTGCTGATCACTAGAGTTGAACCAATTAGCTGTGGGGGACCAAATTTGAGTACCCTTTTGTGTTTTTGTTTGGGGGTTTATTGTATTCTCCTTTATCGTTTAACTCTTTAAATATGTTTTTAATCCATTAAATATGGTGTAAAAACAAATATGTCTCCATGATTGAGATTTTGGACTGTCATAGAGCAAACTTTTATAGGGGAATATTTTTGGACCCCTGGGGGTCACATAAATCGAGGGTTGTCTGCCCTGTCCAGTTGCTTGAATTGCCACAGTTGTCTGTACCACAGAATTGCAACAGGAACATTCTCATGGTTTATTATTTCTCTATGTAGGTCGGCTTGCTGCTATCCTTTCCATCTGTACAGTGCCAAGACTTTTCAGGAAACAGCTTGGCTACAGGAGATCTCCATCTCTTCCACATTGTCACTATGGCACATATTATTCAGATAATGCTTACATCGTGCTCAGGTAAGCCTGTGAGGACTCTGTGGTTAGACAGTTCAGAGTGCAATAGATAGTGACCTTAAAGTGGACCAACACCCTGAGGTGATCGGCCCGGGAATCTATAAGATTCCCGGGCCGATCACCTCACACACCGCGGGACATCCGAGATCAGGATGTCCCGCGGGGTGTAAACCCCCCAAAACCCCCGAAAAACCTTACCTCTCCAGCCGCTGCTTCCGCCGCCGCTGCCTCACTCGCGCTCCTCTAGACGTGCGCGCGCGCGCCGGCCGTCTCTGAATGGCCGGCGCGGGCACGCACACGTCAAGAGTGACGCGCGGGAGGCGCCGACGGGCAAGCTGCTTGCACGTCGCTGTCAATCAGCTTGTCCGTCGGCGCCGATTGGACGGCGCGGCCACGTGGGAGCGGGGAGAGGTGAGTATTCTAAGTATGTCACACACCCCACTTCATTTATTAAACATTACACTAGGGTTTATGCACCGCTAGGTGGCAGTGTTGCAGAGATCTCCAAAAAAAAGCAAGCAAGCCCCTCCCGGTCTATACATACCTGGTACCTCCCAACAATTCCCCAGTGTTGTTCTCTGCAAGGTGGCGACAAGACAGAAGAAAGAAGTCTCCAGTAGCCGGGGTATTACCCCGTCCCCCCCCATGGTCTATTTCTGCCCGGCTCTTTTTTGTTTTTCCCCCTGTTTATGGTAGCCTCCCAGCTTAGGCTGGAGGCCGGGCAAAGGTACCTGGCACCTTTGGTTGCCTAGTAGATTAGCTCCTCCGCTCGACCCCATACTGTGGGGCATAGCGGGATTCCGGAGTGGTGATCCGGACGTGGGATGCCCTTACACTTAATCTAGGTAGTTGACACATCAGGCACAGAGGCTTTATTCCCTCCCAACTCAGAAGGCGTTTTTACACTGTGTGTGTGTGTGGGAGGGTGTGCTGGGAACGGGTGGCTGGTGCGCGCTGGACTGCCCGTTCTTCAGGTGGCTCGGTGTGGCGTCACCGATGGCGGGTCGGGCGGGTTCCGCCGACCCGCTGATTTAGGTTGGCTCAGTGGTTGGCGCTGCGACAATGACGCCCGTGCTCTCTGGGGTCCCTGTGAGAATTGCGGTGGGCGGGGCCGGGCGGCGCGAGCTGCGCCGCCGGCCCGCCTGGCGGGGGAGCGCTAGGCTCCCGGCGCTCGCGGCGTGTAGTTTCACTGGGGGCCTTTTCACCCTGCCTTGCCGTCTTGTGTATGTGTGGTGTGACTTTTTAGGATGGCCCAGCGGCGGTGTATGCGGGCGCCATTGTCGCTGGCGCCCGCTGCGCGGCGGCGTAGGGGAGGCGGGACCACGCCTGACGCGGCCCGTGTGTTGGTTGGCCGGTTGGAGGGGGCGGGGCTGCCTTGGCTCCCGCGTCTTCTGTGGGCACGCCCCTCTTCCTCCTCCTTCCTTGGCGGTGCGTTGTCTGTGTGATGGCGGGGGCCGCCATCTTCTCGTCTCGCATGTCATAAAGGTAGGCTCCGCGGTAGTTGGGTCGGGGCCTATTGCCTGCCGCGGTCACTGTTTTTGATGCCTCCTCTGCCACCCCCATCCCCCCCCCCGCATACATGCTCGTTTGCCCCCGTTAGTTGGGGGGATGTTGGCAGAGCTCTTATTAATGTTGGGGGCTTGGGGTTAAAAGGGGGGATCGGCTTTTGTTATAAGCGCTGTGTGTGTGTATGTGCCTGTATTGATTTTTGGGTCTTTTTCAGATCCTGGGACCCCTTTCCGCAGGGCTCTCCCGGTCTTATATACCTGGCTAGCTGGGGGCGGGTAGCGTTACATTCTTATTAGGATATCTTCCTGCCAAATTTTCCCAGCATCAGGGATACATGATTACACATATCCTTTTATATATATACATATATATATATATATTTACATATATAGTAGATAAAGGGGCATCCCGGGTCGCTTACTGCGTAAATCCCTGGGTTCTGCGAATACCATAAATTTCACCATATGTAGGCTGCCAGAGATTCCGGAAACTGTCCTTCGGGACAATCCAGGCTATGTGGGGGGTGTGGGACTTCGCTCCCGGGGAATGATGTCATTTTATGCATTCCATGTGCACAGCGGAACATTGAGCGCCAGTCCGGCACCCCGGTGCCTGGTACTTCATCGGCTGAGCCATCTCCCTCTCCTCCACGGCTGTTCCGGACCCCGCGTGACGCTGTCACGAGTGGGGATTCGCAATCTGAGGTCTGCGCCCGCTTGGCCAGCCTCGAGAAGAAGTTCTCCGCCATGGCCGCTCAGAAGGTGTCGGCTGAGCGAAAACACTTATCTCCACCTCCGCCGGACTCCGATGAGGAGGTTGTTGAGGATTTGGATTGGTCGCATCGTCCCCTTGAAGAGGGCGAGCTGGTCGAGGAATTAGATGATTCAGAGGGCCAGCAGTTGCTGGGCGCTGAGGGGGACCAGGTTGAAGGTCCCGCTCATGATACTTCTTCCATTTTGACTCAGATGTTTGAGGTTTTGGACCCTCCCGAGGCTGCTCCTCGGCCTAGGGGCCAGCTTTTTGGGGGATCCAAGCAGCGTTTGGAGTTCCCCAGTCAACAGCATTTCGAGGACGTTGTCCTTAGGCAATGGGAGCAATCTACACGGCTCGTCGGGGTACCGCCTAGCTGGGATAAGAAATGTCCCTTTCCGGCGGACTTGTTGAAGCGTTGGTCTGTCCCTCCCGAGGTGGATGCTCCGGTGTTGGGACTGTTTAATACGGCGACTGTTCATCTTCCTGACACTACTTCTCTCAAGGACGGCGAGGATCGCCGGATTGAGCAGCTGGCCCGTCATGGTTTGTCTGTGCGGGTTCGGTTTTGAGGCCTGTTTGTGCTTCGGCTCTTTTGGCCTTGGCGGTTAGGTCTATTGTCAGGGTTTTAGGTGTGGATTTGGATCCTTCTGGGGAGGAGTTTCTTGCGCTTATGCGTTGTGGCTCCTTCTTGTCGTTTATCCTGGCCACTCAGGGTGATGCCATGTTAATGTGTGGCAGGGCTTCTGCTCTGTTGGTGGCTATTCGTCGTTCTGTGTGGTTGAGACAGTGGACGGTTGACTTTAATTCTAAGAGATCGCTCACGGCTCTTCCCCTTGTGGGTTTGAGGCTTTTTGGCGAAAAGCTGGATTCTGTTGCCAAAGGTGGTAGTTTGCCTCTGCGCCAAAAATTTCGCCGTTCCTTTTGGGGGGCGGCCTCCCTTCAATCTGTCCTTTCGGGGAGCCAGAGCCGGCAGGGGTTCGGGCTTCCAGGGGTGCAGGTTGGAACAGGGGTAGAGGCCGTGGCCGTTCCGCTCACGCCTGGGGCGCCAAGCCCAAGTCAGCTGCCAAGCCCGCTCAGCAATGAGGGGGCGCCCTCACCCGTACGGGTGGGGGGACGGTTGCGATTCTTCTCCCGGGTATGGGACCAGGAGGTCTTGGACAGGTGGATCCGGGAGGTGGTGTCGGCTGGTTACAAGCTGGAGTTCGTGTCTCGCCCTCCCCCAAGGTTTTTCAGGTCTCGGGTACCTTCAGACCCTTTGGCCGCGCAGGGGCTCCTGCCGGCGGTACGGATTCTCCTGGAATTGGCAGTCATCTGCCCGGTCTCCTCTTCGGAGGTGGGGCAAGGGTATTATTCCAATCTATTCACTGTATCTAAGAAGGACGGGTCGTTCCGTCCGATCCTGGATTTGAAGTTTCTCAATCGGTTTATTCGTCCCCGGAAGTTTCGCATGGAGACCCTGCGGTCTGCGATCGGCTCGCTTCGACAGGGGGACTTTATGACGTCCATAGTCATCAAGGACGCGTACCTTCACATTCTGATTTTTCCGGCTCATCAGAGGTTTCTTCGCTTTGTGGTGGAGGATCGGCATTTTCAGTTCGTAGCTCTTCCATTCGGTCTCACCTCGGCTCTGAGAGTGTTCACCAAGGTGTTGGCAGGGGTGATGGCCCTGCTCAGAGCTCTAGGGATTCGCATTGTACCTTATCTGGACGATCTTTTCATCATGGCACCTTCCCTCAGTCAAGCGGAAGGGGACACCGGCATGGTGGTGTCTATGCTGGAGAGTTTCGGTTGGGTGATCAATTACCCCAAGTCCTCTCTGGTTCCGGCCAGGGTGGTGACCTTTCTGGGGATGTCCTTGGTCTCTTGCCAGCACAGAGTTTTTCTCCCTCAGGCCAAGGTTCTTTTGATTCAGGAATTGGCTCAGCTTCTTCTTTCCAATCCTCGCCCGTCCATCCGGCTGGGGATGAGACTGGTGGGGTTGATGGTGGCCTCGTTCGAGGCAGTTCCCTTCGCACAGTTTCACACGAGGACGCTGCAGCTTCATCTTTTGGCGTCTTGGGACCGGCGACCGCGGTCGTTGGATCGGTCCTTCCGGATGTCCCCTCGGGTCCGGCAGTCCCTTCGGTGGTGGTTGGTCCTGGACAGTCTTCTGAAGGGCAGGTCGTTTCTGACCCCGCTTTGGGAAACTGTCACTACGGATGCCAGTTTGTCAGGATGGGGAGGTTTCTGGAAGGATCTTCAGTTTCAGGGGCAGTGGGACACTCAGGAAGCTCACTTGCCCATCAATGTTCTAGAGTTACGAGCCATCAGGTTGGTTCTGTCTCACTTGACGCATCATTTACAGGGCCTGCCGGTTCAGGGTCGATCGGACAATCAGACGGCGGTTGCTTACATCAATCACCAAGGAGGGACTCGCAGTCTGGGAGCCCACAGAGAAGTGTCTCTGATTCTAGTTTGGGCAGAGACTTATGTCCCTTGCATCTCGGCAGTTTACATTCCAGGAGTGGAGAACACGGAGGCAGACTGCCTGAGCCGGTGTTCGTCCCGCCGGGGGGAATGGTCTCTCCATTCCCAAGTGTTTCGGTCTATGTGTCTTCGGTGAGGGATGCCGGAGGTGGATCTGTTTGCCTCTCGTCACAATCACAAGCTTTTGACATTCGTGTCACTGTCTCGGGATCCTCTGGCTCTGGCGGCGGATGCCATGGCCCTGAGCTGGAGGGACCTGGGGTTTCTTTATCTGTTTCCTCCGATTCCCATGCTAGGCAGGGTGCTGCGAAAGCTGGTTCTGGAAGAAGTTCCCGCCATTCTCGTGGCCCCAAGGTGGCTAAGGCAGGTGTGGTTTGCAGACATCGTTCGTCTGGCAGTCGATCAGTTCGATCTGCCTCTTCGGCCAGTTCTCCTCACTCCGGGTCATCTGTGTTACCCCAGTTTACCAACGCTGGATTTGACGGCTTGGCTGCTGAAACCTCCATCTTGAAGGAGGAGGTTCTTTCGGATTCGGTCATTCGGACTCTTGTTAGTGCTAGGAAGAGGTCGTCCTCTTCCATCTATTATAGGGTCTGGAGGTCTTATATTGATTGGTGTGAGGCTAGGTCTTTGCCCTGCCGGGTCTTTTCTTTTTCTTGGATTTTGGAATTTCTTCAATCGGGGCTGGACTCTGGTCTTCAGCTGAGTACCTTGAAGGGGCAGGTTTCTGCCTTGTCTGTCCTTTTTCAGAGGTCTTTTGCAAGCCATTCTTTGGTCAAGACTTTTTTCCAGGGGGTTTCGCATCTGCGGCCTCCTAGGAAGCCTTTGCTCACAGTATGGGATTTGAATTTGGTGCGCTCTGCTTTTCAGGCTCCTCCTTTTGAGCCTCTGCAGGATATTGCTCGGTCCACTCTGACTCAGAAGGTTGCCTTTCTGGTGGCCATCACTTCGGTTCGGCGTGTTTCAGAGTTGGCAGCTTTGTCGGTTCAGGTTCCTTATTTTGAGAAGCATCAGGACAAAGTGGTTTTTCGTTTTAAGCCGGACTTTCTCCCTAAAGTGGTCTCTGCTTTTCATTTTAACCAGGACATTGTTCTTCCTTCCTTGTGTCCTATGCCTAGCAATGACAAGGAGAGTGCGTTGCACTGTTTGGATGTTGTACGTTGTGTCAGGTACTATTTGCGTACTACGGCTTCCTTTCGTAAGACTGATGCCTTTTTCGTGGTGCCCTGTGGGCCTAAGAACGGCTTGGCTCCCGCTAAGTCTTCCATTAGCAAATGGATTCGTCAGGCGATTGTTGGAGCCTATTCTGCCAAGGGGAAGGATCCCCCTTTTCGTATCACTGCTCATTCTACTCGTGCGGTTGGTGCGTCCTGGGCTTTCCAGCTCCAGGCTTCTGTTGAACAAGTTTGTAAGGCTGCTACCTGGTCTTCGGTTCACGTTTTTTCTAAGTTTTATAAGGTTGATGTGCGGGCCTCAGCGGATGCTGTTTTTGGCCGCACGGTTCTGCAGGCTGCAGTGGTTTGAGTTTTATCTGCGTTATTGCCTGGTTGGATACCCGCCCTTTTTGGACACTGCTGTTGGATGTCCCTAGTGTAATGTTTAATAAATGAAGTGGGGTGTGTGACATACTTAGAATAATACCATTTTGTGAATACTCACCTGTAAAATGGGTATTATAAGTATGTCACACACCCCACTTCACCCGCCCTTTTTGGTATCCTGGTTCTTTATATGGTGAAGTTTTGTTATTTACAGTTGAGGGTTACAATTGTTCCTGGTACCTTGTCTTACTGCTGTTTGAACACTGGGGAATTGTTGGGAGGTACCAGGTATGTATAGACCGGGGAGGGGCTTGCTTGCTTTTTTTTGGAGATCTCTGCAACACTGCCACCTAGCGGTGCATAAACCCTAGTGTAATGTTTAATAAATGAAGTGGGGTGTGTGACATACTTATAATACCCATTTTACAGGTGAGTATTCACAAAATGGTATTTTTGGGGGCTTTCTGGAGGGTTTCACACAGCGGGGCACCCCCGATCGGGGTGCCCCGGGGAAGTGGACCAATACCCAGGATAGTCAAAATCCTGGGTGTTGGTCCACTTTAAAGGAACCCTATGATCAAACGGTCAAAATCCCAGTATTCTCCTGCTTCCATGTTTCTGCACAGCATTGTGGCCCCACACGACCACTGGTGGCCAATGAGGCTTGTGAGTGGGCTTTCTCTGTGCAAAACCCCACAGGTCACTGGCTGGGTTGTTGTCATCTGGTGGCCAAAACTGTGAAGAAGTATGCATAGCCTGAATATTTCTTCTCTTTTAGTACTGGGTTACTAGGGGCTTGGTCTCCATTTGCCTACATTTCATGTCTGTGATGACTAAATAGGAAGTTCATGTAACAGAAATATATGGGTGTCACAGACCAGAGAGGTGTAATCCCTGCCCATGGTGACCTAATAGGTTTAAACCACACACAAACCACCACAATGGTTAATTTGTGAGGCTGGCACAGAGGACAAACAAAGCCAAATTGCCAAGCAAACATGAATTTATTAAAGAAATATATAAGGCACAAAGACATACGTCACATGAAAATACGCGGGTCCCCCAGACACACCGGATAGCCTTACTCCCCTCCATTCACTCTCACGCACCCCTGCTTACCAGCATTAATCAGGAGGACTATGACAAAAGTCCTCCTCGCATATTAGCACAAAGTCCCGGCTGGAGATAAAAATAAATAGCGAGTGTCATCAGTGGCCGTTTAGGCAGGCAGGCTGCGAATCACAGAGGGTTAAAATGTATAGCGTCACAATTCAAAAGCAGGCGCAGCAGGTTGTAGCGGATGGGGCTCTGCTGGAGACGGCACCTACACCCGCCGCATAGCCGCTTGCTCGCCCGTGTTATACCTGTCCCGAGGTCAGTTGCTTTATACAAGCCCCGCCATGGGCCGAACACGTGCAGAGTTTTAGCAGCATATAACCAGTCCAGGCAGCTAATATTGTTCAGCCGACCGCACGGAGAGACACAACGGAGGGGGCGTGGCCAGGCAGCCCATCACCGACGATCATTTCGCCCTGCCCACCGGAGCTTCGTCAGGTGTATTTACATGTGACGTATGTCTTTGTGACACATATATTTCTTTAATAAATTCATGTTTGCTTGGCAATTTGGCCTTGTTTGTCCTCGGTGCCAGCCTCACAAATTAACCATTGTGGTGGTTTGTGTGTGGTTTATAGCTATCAATAGGTTAGTGAGGCATACTCCATTACCTTGGTTGGTCTCAGTGGGGGGTTGGTCGCAGTGCACGGGACCTGTGTACTAAGTGGGGACTCCCAGACCTTTTATATTCCTTTACATGACCTAATAATAATAATTCATTTAGCAATGTCAGTGATCCCAGAACCCCTTATTTTGTGATGATCACTACCTAATTTTCAGTGGCAGTAATGGAAGGAACAATTAATATCTCCATTATTAGAATACATTGCCTCTAATGCTTCTCCTGCATATAAATTACTATAGGTATTAAGTTTCAATGTAGAGCTTTTTAAAGCAGCGCTACACCTGCCAGGAGGCAAAGCCCGTCTCTGCAAGGTTACTGTAGTCTGGGCATTTAGAATACCTCCTTAAAGTGAACCAATCACCAGGATTTACAGCTATTATAGTGATTGGTCCCTGCTCCGGGGGCATTCCGATGTAGGATACCCGCCTGTGTGAAACCCTCCAGATCGCCCACACAACTCACCTTTCCACTGTTCTACGGCACATGCACCTGCACTTGTTCAACCAACATTTTATGTCCCGCATACTAACATGTGGAATAAAGCCACTCATTCGAAACGGACTCATCCCTGGCTCCCCTGTGGAGTGAGTGATTGGGCGCAGGGAGTGCGCACAGCTACAGGGAAGCCAGGCATGCGGCCACCGGTGAAGACCACGTCACGGACCCACGGGGGTCAGGTAAGATTACTGGTGCCCGGGGGGTTTTATACAGCGGGGCATCTGGTGTAGGATGCCCCTGGCGGCTTTTAGATTCCAGGCCGGCTGCAGGGGGTGATTGGTCCACTTTAAAACCCACAATGGGCTGGGTGTTATATTTGCAAAGTGGCAGAATTTATTAAAATCTTGGCGCCCTGATCGTGTGGAACTTCCCAGGTCGCCAGAACAAACTCGCCTTATCCTGATCCTACAACGCATGCGTGGCTGCTCGTCCAATCAGTGCGCTCGGACCCGCTCGAGCCCCTTCGTTCAGGAACTCGTCTAATACGAGCGGAGCCGAGCGCGCTGGAGGCCGCATCCCCCGCTACCCCCTAACAGGGAGCGTACCTGTGCTGGCCATTCACAAATGCCTGGTGCGGACACACGCCCTGCTAAAGGGATAGCGGGGATGCTGCTCGCGCATGTGGGAACGAAGGTGAGTTTTCGGATGACCTGGGGGGTTTCACAGAGCGGGGCACCCCCAATCGGGGTGGCCCAGGGGGAGCGAGTATGCCTGTCCTGGAGTCTCATACCAGGGTGGGTTTTGGTCCTCTTCAATATAATCACGAGTAAAGCTCTTTAAAGTAGGGTCACTTCATAGATGGCTAGGGAGTGTGCTAATGGCTTTTTATAACATTTTTTATTGCTTTATTTGTATGTTTCATTGTAGAAGATGAGGGGATGGATCAAGAGTGTCCAGATGGAGAAGAGGAGCAAGCTGTGATATCTCTGTACAGAAGAATCTGCCAGTGCACTGGAAGGTATGTTTAAATGTCTTTTTTTATGGAACTATATGCCTTTGGGGGGGGGGGGGGTTCTAACGAGGGGAGATAGATAAGAGAGGTAGACAAAAATCTCATATTGGAATGATAGGGTCATTTAGTATTAAACCAGACCTTCACCCTGAATAGGAGTCTATCTTATATGTTTCCCACACCCTGTACATACAGATTGCCCACATTAATCCGGAACTTCACCCTGAATAAGAGCCTATCTTATATGTTTCCCACACCCTGTACATACAAATTGCTCACATTAAAAATCATCCTACCTGCGTCTACTGCATGTTATGAGCCTTTAAACATCCAAGATGGCGGCTCATGGAGCATCAGGTAGCCTGCAAACAGGAATTGTCTTCTGACTGTGTTGCTCTGCATTCTGGGATTGCTGAACTTTTCCTGACCCCAGTTCTGCTCTGTCTGTGCACAGCTGTAACCCGCCCCCTGTACTTTATCCAGCTCTCCTCTCCTCAGTATGGGTGATGCTTCTGAGTCAAGATGGCGCCGCCCGTATCCTAGAGTCCTGAACGGAGTTGCTGCCCAGCGGGGGAAAAGAATAGGTGCATAAAAACGTAAAATATAGTAATTTTAGATGCTAGGAATAGTTTAAGGGTTTGGGCTTTTCATTAACTTCTGGATCATTCTGTTGCATCCAACGCATTTTGCCAAGGGTTCTACCCCTCTCTGGGGCAAATGTTATAGGCTGGTTACTGTAAGAATTACTCATTTTTCCCTTGGGCTGCAAGACATGCTGAAGCTGCCCCTTCTTGCCCTGAGGTGACCCTGGAGTCTGCGCAGGACCAAACTTCGTTCAGTTTCCACTGAGCATTACACTGCATTCCAAATAATCATGCACGTTGGATTTAAGTGTCATTTAGATGTCATGGATGCCTTTGTGTGTTCTAAAGTGGATCGATGCACACCAGACAATATATAAGTTTGCAATTAAAATGTTTTGAAAAATGACAACACAGTCTCGAAGTACAATAATTTGATCAAAAAAGGATACAGAGTCAGTATTCCATATGCTATGATATGTGCAGTTTCCAGGAACGTTGGCCACCTTTTGGTTTTATTTTGGTTATACAAGAATATAGAGGATTTAAACAGTAACACTATCCATTATTAGTATAGACAACTATATACAGCTTGGTAATTACCATGATAATCTGAGGGGTCCCAGAAGCGATCCTGAAGAGTGTATGCCTCAGTACAATCAGGAATGGTTGGCTCTGACCAGTTCAGTTAAGGAATAATAGTGAAACAATACATACAGTAAGGTACAATAAAGTATCTGGTCAGAGTGCACCAATGAGCAATAGCATCATGCCAGATAGGCCAAATCAGACTATGTACATATATTTACAATCATGACGAGCATCAGATCATATATAATAAGCACAACACGCATATGAATATGTTACCAGAATCATAGTAAGCACCATGATCGCACAATAATGCCCATGTTTCGAGGCCTCAGGCCTCTTTCTCAAGGCTGCGATGGATGCCTTTGTGTCCCAGGGCTCTTTGGATCACTGAAATCAATCCCAAACACCTATGATAATTAGTATCCCAGGTGAGCCAAAATGAAAACTGCTTAAGGCAGGACAAAACCCAGGATTTTGACTAATCCCTGGTTTGGCCCTTGCCTCGGGGGGGGGCATTCTGATTCTGGGATGGAATCCCCTGGATCCCCAGTAAATCTCACTTGAGCGCTGTCCAATCGGCGCCCTATGCTGTGCATATTAGATCAGCAATACACCTCTGTTTAGACCCAGAGCTCGGCAAACGGGGCTGAAGGCAGACACATTCATGGTTCCCTTTAAATTGGGACACCCTCCCGCCCCAAGCACACCTAAATGGCTGGGCATGGAAGCGCCCTCAGCCCAGAGGTGCTGGGGCTGTGGCCGCAATTATTTACATCGCCAAGGAAGCCGCCAAGAAAGGGTAACCTTTTCTGCGAATGGGGGACCCTTGATTTCCAATGTGGATATCCCGCTGAGTGAGAACCCCGGGTCCTCAGTAAAACTCACCTATTTACCGATCCAACAGTACATGTTCAGGCTATGACCCACTTTACCTATAACAGGAGCGTACCTGGCATTTGTGAATGGCCGGTGCTTTATTGAGCCCCTAGTCGGCTAAGAGAAACCGAACAGAGCTGAAATCCCTGGCCACCATGACCCCCCCCCCCATCCCCCACATGTCTTTAACTCTCCTCTCCTTGGAATGTATATGTGTAGGAGACCCTGCAAAGAAATGTAAGCAGGATCTCTCCAAGAACTCACAAGATGCATAAATTGTGACGGTGATATCAAAGAAGGGCTCCTATGATGTGCTTAAATACCAAGAACCCCCCTTCCCCAAGAGCCAAATAATAGGCAAGGTGCAGTATCCCCCAATTAGAGGCAGTGTGACATCACCCGCTCCCATTCCCTATAGGCAGTGTGGCATTCCCCCCTCCTTTTCCCCCATAGGCAGTGTGGCATCCCCCCTCCTTTTCCCCCATAGGCAGGGTGGCATTCCGCCCATCCCATCCCCCATAGGCAGGGTGGCATTCCGCCCATCCCATCCCCCATAGGCAGGGTGGCATTCCGCCCATCCCATCCCCCATAGGCAGGGTGGCATTCTGCCCATCCCATTCCTCATAGGCAGTGTGGCATTTCCCCCCCATCCCATTCCCCATAGGCAGTGTGGCATTTCCCTCCTCCCAGTCCTGATATAGGCAGTGTGGCATCCCCCCTCCTATTCCCCCATAGGCAGTGTGGCATCCCCCCTCCTATTCCCCCATAGGCAGTGTGGCATCCCCCCTCCTATTCCCCCATAGGCAGTGTGGCATCCCCCCTCCTATTCCCCCATAGGCAGTGTGGCATTCCCCTCATGCCATTCTCCATAGGCAGTGTGGCATTCCCCACTTCCTATTCCTCCGAAGGCAGTGTGGCATTCCCCCCATGCCATTCCCCATAGGCAGTGTTGGCATTTCCCCCCATCCCATTCCCCATAGGCAGTGTGGAATTTCCCCCCTTCTATTCCCATAGGCAGTGTGGCACCTCCCCATTCCATTATCCATAGGCAAAAAAAGAAATTAAAAAAAAAAAAAAGAAAAAAAGTAAACTCGAATATCCAGTGTTCCCACAATGCTGGCTGGGCTGTCGCAGCCACAGGAGGCCAGAAGATGGAGGAGCGGCAGTGGGCAGAGTAACTAATCCCTGCCCCACTGCTGCTGCTGATTCTTCTTTGCACACGCAAACAACCGGCTCCGTGCAGCAGGTGGGTGTGGCCCATGCTCAGCGTATGGACACTCAACACAGGTAACACCCCTTGGGACCTTGCCCACCCGCCACTGCGGTTTAAATTTTTTTTACATTCGCCAAGTCTGCCAATCTGTAAACATCAATAGGATGATCTTTTTTTGTCAGAAATGATCATTGGGTTGTACGTAGCGATCTCTGTATTTTGTGAAACAATTGCTGAATTGTGAGACAGTCCTCTGGACATATGTCAGTGTCTCAATTTCTTAATAAACTTTTTTCAGCACACCAAGGTGGTCCTCGGGCTGGCACATCTACAGAGCAATAAAAGTGGCTGTGCTTCCTTTCCTGAGGTGTTCTGCTTTGTTCTTCCATTACCTGAATGGCGTTCCAGCTCCCACTGATCTGCCAGGTATGTCCTCCCCAGCTGGGAAGTTACACCTCTGATGTAAATCAAATGTGTTTCAGCATTTAGAATAACATTGCTGGGTAGGTCTTGTTGCGGAAAAACAAACATTCAGAAGCAAAATGTCTTCAGAAAATGCAATGTTTATTCGGTTAACCGGGGGCCCGATATGTCTCTGCCCGAATTGCTGGTTCTCTTGTTTGCTTAAATACAGTTTCAAAGAAGCTTAAATGACCATTCTCATTGGATGGCTGAACACATGTCATTTTCCCGTTGGTCATTTCGAACATATACAGATACACATATATGGTATATATAGTTCAGACATGAAGAACATCTGTTTCTCATCAAGCAGACACAACATTCCATTCTTGGTAATGGTTTAAACCTATGAGGAGGGAGGGGTGAAAATCCCCCCAAACACTGACAATGTGAGAGATGGCATACAGGCAGCTAGAACTAAATAATACTAAGTATAATATTTAATTTTCCACTTCAGTCTCCTTATTTAAAATAGATCTGAAGTCTTTCGTGTCACTTCCCACCAATTTCAGCTTGGCACAATTAGGAGAATAAAGCAAAAAAAGAATGTAGCCTGGACTGAAACGTTGAGCTCTGACACTGCTGTTGGATATGTGTGAGTGAGCTCCATCACCTCAGCAGCAGCCATAGCAATATCACGCAATAATATACGCTTTCAAAATTTCCTTTTTAAAGGGAATCTAAACCCTTACAATGCGGCCATGGTTTCTAAAAGGGGCCAGCTGCTAGCCTTCACCCCAAATCAGGATGCCCCTCCTCCCGGGTCATCCACAAACCTCCCCCTTCTCTTTCAATCAGTCACACAGGTCAATTATTTTATACACTTGGGTAATATCCTTCTGGAGTCAGGAGGTGCTGGAGATTATAAAAAGCTGAAAAATCTCCCTTTGTGGGCTCCTCCCCAGGAGGGATATCTCCTCCTCAGTTGTTCTCTAGCATGTCCTCAGTTGTTCTCTAGCATGTCCTCAGTTGTTCTCTAGCATGTCCTCAGTTATTCTCTAGCATGTCCTCAGTTATTCTCTAGCATGTACTCAGTTGTTCTCTAGCATGTCCTCAGTTGTTCTCTAGCATGTCCTCAGTTGTTCTCTAGCATGTCCTCAGTTGTTCTCTAGCATGTCCTCAGTTGTTCTCTAGCATGTCCTCAGTTGTTCTCTAGCATGTCCTCTGTTGTTCTCTAGCATGTCCTCTGTTGTTCTCTAGCATGTCCTCTGTTGTTCTCTAGCATGTCCTCTGTTGTTCTCTAGCATGTCCTCAGTTGTTCTCTAGCATGTCCTCTGTTGTTCTCTAGCATGTCCTCAGTTGTTCTCTAGCATGTCCTCAGTTGTTCTCTAGCATGTCCTCAGTTGTTCTCTAGCATGTCCTCAGTTGTTCTCTAGCATGTCCTCAGTTGTTCTCTAGCATGTCCTCAGTTGTTCTCTAGCATGTCCTCAGTTGTTCTCTAGCATGTCCTCAGTTGTTCTCTAGCATGTCCTCAGTTGTTCTCTAGCATGTCCTCAGTTGTTCTCTAGCATGTCCTCAGTTGTTCTCTAGCATGTCCTCAGTTGTTCTCTAGCATGTCCTCAGTTGTTCTCCAGCACGTCCATTCAGACGTGAATTTTTCTCATGGCAGTGCCGTGATCTATTTTATTTTTTTCTTCCTTCCCATTTGTTTATCTTTATTTTTTTAAGGATGTTATATCATGTTACAAAGGGCCAAGACAGAAATCACTAGCTTTGTGTGCCCTCCTGCTCATTCCCTAATTTTGCCAGGATGCAGAACGCCCGCTCCTACCGTGTGCACATAGAGGAGCATTGCAGCATGAGAGGAACTGGACCAAGGGTGGGAGGTCTCTATCTGACAGGATGCCTCAGCCGGCTAGATGGGCAGTTTTGAAGCCCAGGATCACTGGCAAAAAGAAGCCTAATCAGCCTAATCAGAGTGGCTTGGAACCCCCCAAAAGTGCCCCTAACTCTTATAGTGTAGTGGGGCAGGGATTTGTATGGGAGCTTGTGAGTGGGGCCGGGGTTAAGTGTGCTCTCTGGAGCAGTGTATTTCTACTACTGAGGCAGGCTGCAGTCTCTCTCGCTGGGGGAGCTCCGTCGTGTCCAGGGGGTTTAACCTTACCCGAAGTAGTTCTTCAATCACTCAGCCAACATGTTGGGTATGAGTCCTAGTATGGAAGGATAATTCTCTTGTCCATAGTTCTCCATACAGGCTGCAGTTGAAGTTATTACCCATGTGTAAAGCATAATTGACCTGTGTGAATGAGTGAAATCGAAGAGAAAGGAATTGTTACAGTAATTTAATACATAATCCCACAGCTCTGTCACAGCCCGCTGCTGCATCCATGGCTTCCTTTTAGCTGAGGTGCAGTTCAGTTTAGACCCAGGCTAAAGGGAAGCTGGGGATGTGGCCGGCGGGCAGATTACGTCGTCTTGCATTTTGAAGATCAACTTATTGGCGATCTCGAAAATTCCAGGTGGGTGTAGCCACCGTTGTGGAAAACCTGCTTTGTATTTTTTTAAACCAACGCACTGCCAAGCTATCATAAAAGCCAATCATACTCAGGCGTGTGGGGGTCACGGGGACCCTTCTTCGGGTTTTATCCTGCTTTAAAGTGGACCAGTTGGTCCATCAAGCACTGCAATGATCACCTGCATTCACTCACCTTTTCTGGGGCTTCTATGCCGAGCTCGCCAGCCACGGCCGCATCCTTGGAACCTCTGTAGCTCAGACTCACCCATTCAGATAGACAGGATGGGAGCGCGCCTCAGCTACAGGGGTGTTGGGCATGCTCCTGCTGCCCTATGCCAGGCTCTGTGTGTAATCATGGCCATATGCGTCATTAAAGGAGCACTATCGCGAAAAATGGCCCAATGATAAAAATCCATATAAATATGGTGGTTGGCAGGAGCAGAGGTTCCTTTTATACCCGGCATCAAAAAATATCTAGCTAGGCTTTTTGTTTTATTTTAATGGAAGGAAAAGGACATCCGGGGTGACAAGCTCTGTCACGCCTGATAGAAAAAACCTGTCACCCATAAGAAGAAAGCAACAAGCTTGGCCGTAGTTTTATTCAGTTCGGGTGTATAAGTGACCCCTCCTCTCGTTAGCCAAGGTGTTTATATGTATTTTTAATATTACACAGTTTCGCGATAGTGCTCCTTTAATATGCAGGGTATACTGCGATGAATGGATGAGAGCCCACACATGCGTCATGGGACCAGGGAAAGGTGAGTTTTTGTAGCAAACTGGGGGGGGAGCATCCTGAATTGGGATAATGAAGTGCACTTTTAAATTGGTTCCAACCTGGATGAATATGAAATATACTGCAGGCCTTCAATGCTTTCTTACCTAATGTCTTTTCTTTTCCCTATTTTTAGTGAGCGGTCTGGGCCAGATTGAACATCTGTGCACTTACCTGGCTCTGCCAACCAACCTCTTTGGTGTTTTCCAAGAGAATCCCCAGGTGACTGATGTGCTGCTCAATAGGTAACTAGTCTCCTCATTGCCCATCTTCGTAAAGCATAAAACCATTTAAACAGCAACTATATCTTTTTTTCGTAAGCCTGGCCCTGGTGACTTGGTTGCCCCTGTGGGCTCTGTTAAAGTAGCCGTGTCATACATCACCTTAGCTGAAAGCATGAAGGAGCTTGCGCCACCAGTCAGGTGAAGAAGCGGCGCAGGTGTTCTTAGGAACGAGTCGGCCATTTTAGAGGTGGGCTGATGTTTGGAAGCACAAAAGGATGCCATGCAACAGGGCGGGGCTTTGCAAAATGCTAGAAATCTGCTATAAAATTAATGATCTCTAAATAGTATTTGTCGCTGAAATTACTCTTTTGTTTTTGAAGTTGGTGTAAGCACAAAGAACTAAGAAGGTTTATGGCTGGTGAAAGGACAGCAATCGGGTAGGTGGCTTTATTTTCTACTTCCATGTATTAACAGAGCCAATTATGGCTTCAAAGTGGAACAAAGCCTGGGAATTTAAAACCCCCTGTTCGCCCATAAACCTCACCTGTCCAGGCTCCAGTGGTGCATGCGGGGGCTCTCGTCCAATGAGAGAGCAGCCTGCTGTGACTTCGTCATTCGGCAGATGGCATTCATTGACTTGAATAGAGAGTGCCCGCGCTGCTGCATCCCCGGCCATGTGCGTATTCCCGGGCCTTCCCTGAGCAATCACAACGCACAACAAGAGCTGCCTGACAAATGATGTAGTAACCACAGACGGCTCTCATTGGACGAGAGCCCACGTATGCACCATTGGAGGAGCTTGGGCAGGTTAGTTCTTATGGGCAAACTGGGGGGTTTCACACAGCGGGGCATCCTGATTCAAGATGGAAAAACCAGCAGCCGGCCTTGGAATCTTTTAGTTTCTTGGGCTGCTGCTAGGTTTTGTTCCTCTTTAAAGTGATCCTAATGTCTTAAAACATACATTTATTTAATTTTAGGTCCGCTCAAACCACAGTTTTTTCTTTAGCGGGTGTTGGTCCCGCGGACAGCGCATATAAATGAGCTTCCCAGAAGTCCCAATATGCCTAACTTCACCTCGTGCTTGCGCCGGCAAAGGAGTTGGCCACCGGCATTTATTGATGGGGCATTTCGGTGACCGTAGCTGAGGACGCTACAGTGGCCCACGTGACCGGTCGAAGGCCAATTGCAAAACTCCTTTCCCAGTGCAGGCTGGAGGTAAAGGTAAACATATCAGGTATTTGGTGGGGGGGGGGAGGGGGGGCAGAATGCCCTCCTGAGCTTTTTTATGTGCCGTCTGCGGGACTAACACGCGTTAGAAAAAACGCTAGAATGTCCCGAGAACATGCCTATGATACTTACTGCTTCTGGGATCCACGCTCATAGGAATACATTCCAGGGATGACAGGTATTTGAGTGTATCATTCCACTTTTACATGATAGCCCCACTCACCTCTAGCTGGCTCCTAAGCCAGGCTGTGGGGGGGAAAGGCAGCAATAACCACATTCAGATCTGCGACAGGCTGGGATGAGACAGGTCTTTAGCGTAGTGCGGTTTCCCTTGTTAGAGGAGGATGGTACATTATTAAACCCGCATGTTCCGCAATGTCCCCTACTGCCTCCGCCTGCCAGGTCGCATCGATTCCTAATTTGATCTATGCAGCCCCGAGATTTAGATGCTGCACCAGGGATTGTGGGTTGTAGCAAGATGGCGGCAGGGTGTGCAAGCCTCAGAAGCTGCCAGAAGGGCAGCATTAGCGATTTGGCTGCTTATCAATGACTTTGTAAATAAAATTTAGTCTGCTTCAAAGTAGTTTGTACTGCAGTTTTGTTAAAGAGGAACTAAAGACACACTGATATGTAGCACAGTGCAGTCTATTGAGGATGTTCACAAGCCTTGGACACTTTGAGTGTCTTGGCATCCACAGGGCAAATGAAGTTCAATGTGGAGAAATGTAAAGTCATGCACTTGGGGTCTAACAACGTGAAGGCCACTTATGTCCTCGAAGGAGTAAAACTGAGAGAATCACTTGTTGAGAAGGATCTGGGGGTACTGGTAGACCACAGGCTAAATAACAGCATGCAATGCCAAGCAGCTGCTTCAAAGGCCACCAAGATATTATCATGCATTAAGAGGCCTGGAATCACGGGGTAGGGATGTAATTTTGCCTCTTTACAAGGCACTGGTGCGCCCTCACCTGGAATAAGCCGTCCAGTTGTGGGCACCCATTCATAGAAAGGACGCTCTGACTATGGAAAGGGTGCAGAGGAGAGCCACCAAACTAATAAGAGGAATGAAGGATCTTAGTTATGAGGAAAGATTAGGAGAATTAAATCTGTTTAGTCTTGAGAGGAGACAACTGAGGGGGACATGATTAACTTGTATAAATATATAAAAGGCCAATACAAAAAATATGGGGACACACTATTTCAGGTAAAATCCCTTCGACTGGAAAAAAAGAAATTCGGTCTCCGGAGGCGACAATCATTCTTTACCATAAGAACTATAAATCTGTGGAATAGCCTCCCTCAGAAGCTTGTTACAGCATCAACCGCTGACGGCTTAAGAAAAGTTTTAGATGCTTATTTAGAAAAAAATAACTTTAACATTTACTATTAGCTGTCATCAGTAAAAAAAATAAAATAAAATTAAAATGAAAAATAACTTCCCCTACCCTAACACCCTTGGTTAAACCTGATGGACATATGTCTTATTTCAACCGTATTAACTATGTAACTATGTAAAGTCTCAACACCCCCACCTTGTTCTCCTGCATGACAGCAAATGGCAGCCAGTCATGTGACCACCGGCAACCATTGTGTTTTAATGTTCCAACCTGATTGGTCGCTGGCAGTCAGGCTATGGCAGCGCAGTGTTGACAGCTAAAGTTGCCAGGTTCTCCTTTCTTTTTCAGCCAGACTCTATATAAGCCCCAACATGGCTTCTGCCCTCATTGACTGAAGGGAGGAACACTTGCCCCTCCTGCATACAGCTGAACCTTTTTTTTAACAATAGATCTTTACTGAGGTGAACAGGGCATCACATCTACTTTTCCATAGAACAATACAGGCATAGCAGAATAAACTGTCACCTTAACATTAATAACCCCTCCTAAGTCGGCTGACCCACTCGTCTACTCCCAAAGCCTTGCTGCTTCCGCTCACCCACTTATCTAATATCTAACTGGGGGAAGCTAAGAGGATAGAAAACTAAGGTAGGGTAAGGATTAGTTTAAGAGGTGTAAGAGGTGCCCGCTCCATTCTCCAGGGTGCCCCAGTACCATCACCAGAGCCATGGGGGGGGGAGAACAAGGAAAGGAAGAGAAGGACCCCCTCGGTCCGCCCATCCCAGCCGCCCTTCCCAGAGGGCGAGGGCCCCAGTTGTTAGCCCAGGTCGTGCAGTCCGGATCGAGCGCCTCACGCCGATGTCGCCCTCCAAACGTCTCCCCGGGCAGCTCAAGTAGCTGAACCTTTTCAGTTCAGCATTGCCGCTCTAAAGAAGGAAGCAGCCCGGGGGGAGTGGTAGTGAGCCTGGAGCTTAGCCGGCTTCATCTGTCCATGCATGTGCATTCTTGACTTAATGGTTTAATATATTGGTTAGGGGTTATGTGGATGGAAACCCCTGTTTAGATTGCACCCGTTACAGTATACTTATCAGGTGTGCCATTACCTAATACATAGTAATATAGAATCTTGAAAGGATCATTTGTATGACGGCATTATTGATTTTGTGCTGTATTCTGTTTTCCGTACTGACAGATTTCCACAAGAGTCTAATAAATTGATAGATCTGCCTGAAGACTACAGTAGCCTCATCAACCAAGCGTCAAATTTCTCGTAAGTAGATAGGCTTCAGGTGTGCCTGTAATGTTTATAGTGTCTAGCAAAGCAAGAATTATATCTAGAATATCTTAAGTGTATTATGTTTTTTTTTTTCAGCTGTCCCAAGTCAGGCGGCGATAAGAGCAGGGCCCCCACCCTGTGTCTGGTGTGCGGAGCCATGTTGTGCTCGCAGAGTTACTGCTGTCAGACGGAGCTGGAGGGGGATGATGTGGGAGCCTGCACTGCACACACCTTCACCTGCGGCTCTGGAATGGGGATCTTTCTCAGGTCGGTAACACTTGCTTATATGTTTGCACAAATACACGGCCAAGGACGGGCCAGATACCTTTAGTTCTCTTCTATCTAAATAAGTGCAGCCCATAATAGCTTGTCCACTTCCACACTAGTAAACCCTTAAATAAAACCAAAACGCACTGTGTCTGGCCCTAAAGTCTGAACCCCTCTAGGGCTGGGTAAAATCTCTCCTTTGGGGCATCCGTATTTGGGATGCCCCACTACGTGAACTCCGCTGTTTTTTCCAAATATTCCACTCGGGATTCGATCCCATGATGAATTTGTGGGCCTGAGACTACATATCTAGCTTTGGGAAGAGTTGTGGGGAAATCTCCTGTTATGTTGAGGAACCGTAAGATGGATACATTTCCCAGCTGTAATTCTCATGTATAGCTTGCATGAGAAAAGTCTTTTTTGGTATACAAGGAGGGTTTAACCCTTGGGTCCCTGTGAAGACCAGGCTGGGCTGAAGTCGTTCAAGCTATAAAACCTTCTGTGGGTCTCTGATCTGGTCCCTTGACTTCAAAAGGACAAGGCCCTGTGAAAGCCTATGGTTTTCTGGGCCTTGGAAACTTCAGGTAGAATAACTTGGTGTTTACAGTTTCTCGTAGTCCCTCCAGTGATCACATCAACATCATCAACTAGAGATAAGCGCTTTTATTCCAGACCACCTTTTTAGCAGACCCAGTTGGTCCCTGGCAGTCATATGACTGACACCTAATCAATGAATTTGGATATGGTAAAAGCATTGGCTTACTTGGTTTGATTTTCTCTTTAAGAAAAATGTAAATCATCCAAAAGAATTTTGACTGCTAAAGTTGCCAGGTCATCTAAATCTTTTTTTTTTTTTTTTTTTTTTTATTGTCATGTGTAAAACACAGACTCTTCAAATTGTTGGCCAGTTGTCCAGCCTGAAGACAACTGGACATAAGCCTAGCTGTACAGAATAAGATGAGGCTGTCATTCGTATGACTAGAAGAAAAAGTATTAACAGTTTTTGTACTCCCATAGATTGATCAGTTTAACAAACAGGAAAGACGTGAGGATAAAACTCAGTGGGGTCATAGGAGGCATGAAATAGACTAAAGTAGTTTTCATAGTTCTAACCATGCAACCATTACAAATATTGGCCTCAATTCAGTAAGAGTTTAAAAAAACTCTCATGGTAGTAAAAAAAAAATCAATTCATGAGAAAAAAGCCTGAGAATATCACTGTTACTGAGTCACCTGATAAAAAGACAATGAAAGTCAATGGCGGCTTTTACTACAGTGTAGAATGGAGTAAACAGTTCTCTACTTTTCTTAGGAGTAAAAAAGTGCCATTGACTTTCATGGTCTTTTTAGCTGGTGATTCAGCAACAGTGACATTCTCAGGCTTTTTTCTCATGAATTGAATTTTTTACTACCATGAGAATTTGTTTCAACTCTTGTTGAGTCGAGGCCATTGGCTGCAGTTAGGATTTCTTGTAAGGTAAACGTGTGTGAATAATTGGTAGCCATGTGCATTTATTTATCCCCCATTTCTTTACAGAGTTCGAGAATGTCAAGTCCTCTTCTTGGCTGGTAAAACTAAGGGATGTTTCTATGCACCTCCGTATCTCGATGATTATGGGGAGACAGACCAAGGACTCCGGTAGGTTGGAATTTTTACCATCATTCTGCTGTGAGGCATGTGGTACGTCTAAACAAATAAAGTAGACCTATACCCTAGAACTGGGGTACTCAACCACTTCTTGTAAAGGTCCTTATACAGGCATCCGGTGAGAGGTAAAGGTCCGGGCTTGGGGGTGGATAGTTAGAAATCCACACACTGGGGGGGAGGGCTATAGATTCCACAGGCATAACACAAGAAGCAACTGAGTGCAGGGCTGTCCAAGGCAGGAGTCCTGAAATCTGCCGCTGAGCTCGGCATTCATACATCGGTCCACCAGTTGAGTACCGCTGCCCTAGAAGAAAGCTGTCATGCATCACTACTCTTCTTTAAGGAAATCCTAGCCAACGAGAGGTGTCATCCTGTTGGAGGAGCGTAACGCTATTTGGTCATAGGCGCAGGCCTCATCCATAGGTCCACACTAACAGATAACTTGTCACAAAGCTATGGTGCCACTCCCAGTTCGGAATGCCCTGCTGTGTGAAACTCCTGGATCCCACATTTCACGTAGCTGCTCCCGGAGCCCTTGCCGTGTCTTGGCACTATGGCCGCATCCCAGCTCGCCTCTAGATGTGAGTAAACCCATGCCGGACCTTTATGAATGGGCAGCACAGGTGCACCACGGCTAGATGCGGCGGGATCTGCAAGGCTAAGACCAACAGCGAGCTTGGCTGTTTGCTGCTGTTTGTTGAGCAGGGTGCGCACCCACCCCTCGTTCTCGGCAAACAAGAGGTTTCCAAGCAACGGATTGGGCTGAAGCTGCTGCACGGGGGTGAAGGTAAGTGCTGTTTTCCCAAAACGTCCTCCAGGACAGCCCAGCCGAGTAGCTCCTCCCACCTACACAGGAAACACAAACTGGTTCTCCTGGACCTTAGTGTTCTTGTTTTTCCTCCCTGGAAACAAGCTGGATCTACGTCCCTATTTCTTATTTTTTTCCCCTATTTCTTATTTTTTCCCCTGGGAGAATAGCGATCCTCTGCTGCTACAGCCGGACAGCAGTCTCTGAGACAGGACCCGGACAATTCTGGGCTTGGATTCCAAACATTCCCCTACCGGCTAGTGGAAATGTGGGGCAAGGTGGAGATCAAGGTGTCCTACAACCCCCCACCCCCACGGAGCCGGGGTTGGAATGGGCGGTGGGGGGGGGGGCAGGTGAGTATTGGACTTACCTTGGAGCAGAGGTAAATCCTGGCAGCGGTTTAGTGCAGGGCTGCATTTTGAGCGGAGCAGGCTAGCGAGGACGCGTGCCCGAACTGACCTGAGCCTCCATGTGGCTCGCAAGGGTAGCCCCCTCACCGCAAACCCCCGAGCCGCCTGCTGTCCGCATCCAGGCCCTGGGAACGGGTGCTCGCTTGGGCAGCCTCCGCCGCCCCACACCCCCCTCCCCGCTCGGCCGCCTGGCGGCCTGTCGCGATCCGGGTGCCGCACAGAGAGAGTAAATGAGCCGGTGGCGGCCATTCGGTATCCAGGTTAGCGTGTCACGCGCGGGGTTTGGTAATACTTTAAGTATTACAAACTGTACAGTGTGGCTGATGTTAATAATGATTTGTTGTATTTTCCTAGGCGGGGGAATCCCCTACACCTCTGCAAGGAGCGATTCAAGAAGATCCAGAAACTCTGGCAGCAGCACAGTATCACAGAGGAAATCGGACATGCACAGGAAGCAAATCAAACCCTGGCAGGCATCGAATGGCAGCATTTATAATGGAGGCTTTTTTGTTTCGTTTTTGAAATTTTTTTTTATTTTTTAGCAGTCTCATTCTTTTTTTAAAGAATGTGACTGATGTATAAACTCTTCAGACCTTTAATTTATATTTCATTGTTTAGTCCATGGAATAAAGCGGAATTTTTCCCGAGAAACACTACAGTGACCATCTTATTAAAGTTTTTAGTAAGGCTTTTGCAGGCTTGAACATTGACAGCTGGAGCGACCATGCTTAAATTAAGTCAGTCGTTCATAGTGCTGCCTGGCCTGTCCTAAAAATGTTATTATTCCTTAAGTAAGGATTTAAAAATACAAAAAGATTATGGAGAAGTCTAGAAATGCTGGAGATGCAGCAATAACGTACTTCACAGAGGTTGGGATGGAGCTACTACTAACCAAGACCTCGGGAGCATAGCAAACTCACTGATGCCACAGTCTGGTTTGTTAGACATGTAATAGTAGCAACATGTGGAGAAACAATATGGAAGGTTTATACACACACAAACATTTTCAGCCATTGTCACCGGCCAGGAATCATTACAAAAAAAAAAGGGTAAAAGGCCATTTTTCTGATCATTTTTTTAACCTATTTGGCTGATCATTTTGTGATCTGATCAAGATGATTAATCAGTTATCAAAATGTGTTCACGTGTACAGGCCTTAAATTAAGAGCAGCGACTTTTTTCTCACGTCATTCGTGTAAGGGACATTTTTCATCTTAATTGCAGTTTTGGGACTAATTTAGCTTTAAATTGCTTTTTCTGGTGCAAAACTGTTGGTTACTCACTAACCTTCAGAGTAAATAAAGATTCCTACATGTGCAGACAGTCCCCTCAATCATGGGGGGGGGGGGGGGGGGGTTATTATTGCACATTGCTTTTTACTGTTTGCCGTGCTGCCTGCTTGAAACATTTGGTGATGGCGGCTCTGTAAGTGAGCCACTGACGTTTTTACAGCCAAGTTGCATTTACTGCTTTCTGTATAGGGTGGCCTTCAACAGATCTGTATTAAAGGGTTGTTGTAAACTCTTCAAATGGGAGGAGAAAAATAACCTACTCCCGACCTCTTAGAAACAAAATGCAGCACAACGCTAGTTCCTCACATGTTTCTGTTCTTCTGCCCTTTTCACCGAAGCTGCATGCCCCCAAAATACACTTTTTTAAATTGTTTTTTGTCATATTTTATTAGATTCCTTATGGTTGTGTTTATGATTGTAGCTTTGTTTAAAGTGGAACAAAACCCAAGAAATTGACTTTCCCATGTTTTCTTTGCCCACTACAACCCACCTTTCGACACTCCAATGGAGTATGCTCTGGCTCTCGTCCAATAAGAGTCGCCTGTCGTGACTGTGATTCAGCAGGAGGCTCCCATAGACTTGAATAGGGAGCGCACGCTGCTGCATCCCTGGCCATTCACATGCTTTCGCCGCAGCCTATCTGAATGCTCCCCATTCAAAACAATAATAGCCGCCTGCAGACTAGACTTGAATAGGGAGCACACACTGCTGCATCCCCCGGCCATTCACGTGCTCCCGCTGCAGCCTATCTTAATGCTTCCCATTCAAAACAATAATAGCCGCCTGCAGACTAGACTTGAATAGGGAGCACACGCTGCTGCATCCCCCGGCCATTCACGTGCTCCCGCTGCAGCCTATCTTAATGCTTCCCATTCAAAACAATGAGAGCCGTCTGCAGAATGACGTAAGCAGTCGGCTGTCATTGGACGAGAGCCCGCAGATGCACTGTTGGAGTGTGGAAAGGTGAGCTGTTGGGCATCCCAGTTCGAGATGCCCTGGCACTGGAGTCTTTTCGATTCCAGGCCGGCCGCTGGTGGGTTTTGTCCGTTTTAAATGGTTGCCTACTATTTTTCTTACAACTTTAGGACATCCCAGAATTACAGAATTAGAAGAAGCTGTGTCTTCCAAACCATGCGAGAGAGGGAATGTAGTACAAGCCTAAATTCTTTCAGTTTAGAAGATTTTGGGGGAGGCTGCTTGTTCTGTATGTGTTGTACACAGTGGCTATCAGTGCACTGCTAGAAGGGCCAGTGCTTTACTGAATCCAAGTGCCCGTACAATAACATTTTAAATGATTTGCTGACATACATCAGATAGATCAAGATCAACTGGATAATCTTTATTCCCGTCTTTTGTACTCTATAGCCCTCATTTCTAGGTCATGTTAGGTCTTTCTAGTCGTTAGAGAGGACAGTATTTTTAAGGTGTGAGGCACAGAATACATTTTAGCACCAATGTTACCATAAAAGAGTTTGCGAAGCAGATGGACAAAGCCCCATAGAACGTCTATTATTTTCCACCTGCTGTCAGTTTCACAACTTACATTTTCAAGGTTCTCTTTCGAATACTCATACTTCTAAAAGGGGTTGGCGCTATTAAAATTGGATTTCTAATATAGTGACAATGCGTTACAGCAATATTAACGATTTACCTTTTCTTAGCAATATGTTTGGGTTAAAGTGCCCTGTGTACATCCAGCAGAGGCGCCCACACCTTCACGTTCAGGTCCGCAGGCCGGATAGTTATAACAAAATTTTTTTTTTTTACGTTTTTTAGGGTAAAAATACACCTGGATCCAAAAATACTAGTTTTGCATAGGCCTAAAGCTATACTGAAAAGAAATTGTAAGCAAGTGTTAGAAAATGGCTGCGCATGTTCCAGTATTCTAAATTGCTCATCTGCCTTCCATCCTTTACCAAATGGACCACGAAAGCCCCCAGTTCTCCATTTTTTAAAGTTAGCATCAGGGCCCACTAAAGTAGACTAAGAGGTCCACAATTTAAAGTGGGGGGTTTAAAGGCTCATGCTTCCATCAATAAGGCTCCATTGGTTGAAGTATAAAAGAAGGTAACCCATGATTGTATATTTTTATATAATAGTATAATCTGACCCTTTTAGTCTTTGAAGGGTAGGGGGAGCACATTTGGAATATTTGAATAATCAAGCTTGTGACTAGTGAAGTCATTTATGGATCAGGACATTACTTATGCCATAGTGGCTAATCTTCCCCTGTAGATAGAGATAACTCTCACATTAGAACACGCATATCAATGGCTACCAGGTAGTCAAGCTATAGAGCGTTCTAAACAGGGTAGCTAACTGTATACTGAACCACTTCCTGTAGAGACTTTTATAAGAACAGCTTTGTGTTTGTGTTAGTTTTCATGACCTTCCACCTACTTTACACCTAATCCCCAGAAATCTGACGCATTGGCTGTGAATGTTTTGGAAGATTTGTATTTATTGGAGGTTACTCGTAGACTAAGGCTCTCCCCTGAGATTTGATTAGCCCTTTTTTTCTGCTCTTGTTTAGGCAGCCATTTTGTCATCTGGCAGTTTTATAGATACGGCACAAAACTGGACCAAAACTTTGGGATTTTGATGGGTCTTGCTGGGTCTTTGTCTGTCCCCCTGGGATATTCTGATTTGGGATGACCCTGCTGTGTGAAACCCCATCATTAGCCCACTTTTCTCACTTTTCCATAAGCCTGTGGACGCAGGTTCGGCTCTCCTCCAATCAGATTTTATGGGCATGTAGATTCATTTACTACTGGAAAAGTTGAATGGAATCCTGGCCGCACGCATGATCAGCGCGTGGCATTAAAGGCATCTTTTGGCTGTGCACGGCTATGTCAACCATTCAGTTACAGCAGGCGTGGCCGCATACTGCCGGAAAAGGATGGGAATGATCCCACCAACGGCTGCGCATACCCTGTGGGCTTGTTGGCGAGGTTAGCATATTAAGGGACTAGAGGAGTTTCCGACAGAGGAGAGGGAATCGGGCAGTCTCATAGACTCCAGGGCCACTTTTGATCCTCCTTAAAGGAAAAGTGTACCAGTCTAAAAGACATCAACTGAAAGTCAGTGTTTGCCATGAAGTTCTGATGCTTATTCCTCCGAAAGGGGATCCCGAGGTTTGGGAGACTGGAGATTATTTTGGTCTCCAGTGTTGACCTCATATGTAAAAAGTTTCTACTTCCAATTGGATTAGAAACTGCATTAATTATCGCTTCAATCACTGGTGTAAAGTTTGCAGCAGCAAGATATTGTTTTTTAGGTCCTCCTGCTTTCCATATCCATTGCAAGAACATTCTAAGTCAGTAAAAACAAGAGACTCCCGTAATGTGACATAAGATCTTGTGGGAACACTTTACAATTATACCCAGCAAAGATCATGGCCTGGAGGTTGACCATCTTCCATATAATAAAAAAAAACTCAGTTCTTGTGGACTTGACACATTAACTTCTTTTAGAATATAATAATATATAGTCCCCATTTCCCTCATTGTATTTCCTTTAGTCATTAAGGTTTTCCAAAGGTTTCCTTTCTTGCAGCATGTATTTATGTTCATGTAGAAATTTTCATGTAAAAATATGTATGAATGGAATTCAAGTTTTAATTCTTTAATATACATCTAAATCCTTGTAATATTTGAATGTAACATATGTAAAAATGCATAAAAGCAAAGCTACAGAACTTATCCAAAATAAATTGCATTGGTTGTCCTCGTTTCAGTTGTCCTCTTTTTGACCCAGTTCCTTCTGGGCTGAGAGACTTTCGACTAGCTCAGCGCTGAGGTAGCCCAGATATGTCAGCGATAAGCTGTGGATTACCTGGATAGCGATGGCTTCGGCAGATACAGCAGCAGAATGAGAAGGTGATTAGGATATTCATAAAATCCAGGTAAGGCTTGCTCAGCAGTTCAACTAATTGGCCCTCAGAGGATTAGATACTTTCCTTGCTGACAGATGTTATAGTCATCTATAACTTTCTGTGACATAGTTTTTAAGGAAATCTACATCCCCCAAAGCTACCTATTCCCCTTGCTTACCTGATCAAGCGTGCTATCAGCTCTCCCCTGTGAGGCTAGGCCACAGCCAGTACCTCTCTCCAGCAGCTTTCAGTCTCATGAGGACGCCATGTTTAATAGGAAATTTATTATAAAAAGCTATTGAAAATCAAGTGACTTGTTTCCGAATAGGTGTAGGGCTGCTTTTAAAGTCTCTGGGCTAAAATTACAAAAGGCCAATAGTCATCTTTGTCCTGTTCCAGCACCTTCTACTCCAGCTCTGTAAAAGTCAGAGAACCAGTCCTTTCTGTTGTGCTTCTGCAACCTTCGACAGTTGGTGGTTGGGTGAATACTGAAAGACCATTTCCATCCAAAAACAAAAAATAACCCTATGCTCACCTTAAGTCCCACGTAGCCCATAGCTGCTAGTTCAGGGCTTACCTCATTGTTAGATCTACAGCCAGCCCGACTTAGCCAATCACCGCACTCGTCATGTCTCTTCCTGGGTCCCTCAGATGCAGCGACGCCCCCGGCATCAGTTACTGTGAGCTGCTACGCCCCCTCCATTCATTGCAATAGAGGGGGCGTAACGGCTCACCATAACTGGTAGTGGGGGCATCGCCATGGCTGAGACCAGGAAGAGACTGCACAATGAGTGAGAGGAGCGTGGTGATTGGCTGAACGGAGCTGGATGTGGATCTAACAATGAGGTAAGCCCTGCAGCCCCGGAACACCAGCTATGGGCTGTGTGGGACTTAAGGTGAGCATAGCATTTTTTTTTTTTTTTTTTTGTTTATGGCTGATAAATTATCTGAAAGCCTCATGAAATTTAGGCAAAGCCTAGGTCCAGGTGACCAGGATATTATCGACGTAACGAAGATAAGCCATAGTCATATGCTCCCCAGTTCTATGAAAAGCACATCATGAAACCATTGACATGCCCCATTGGCTTAATTTCTTCCAGTGTTCTGTACCTGATTATGTGTACAGTGTCCCTCCAAAGGTGTATATTTGGGGGAGGGGGGATAACGGGCAGAGACTTCAGCAGTGCATCAACTCCCACTAGTTCAGTAATAAATATCACAGCAGTGACCACACTGAGGCTGCAAACCACAAATTGGATCTTTTTTAAAGTCTGTTTTGATGGGTGGCTTTAAATTACCGTGTGAGAGCAAGGAATGGGATTTTAAATGTATGCAGAAAAATTCAAACCTTACATATGGTTTCAATATACGTGCAAGCTTTGTCACACTGTGTCCATATTATAGTTTCCCTGCAAATTAGCCCTTTGACCGGGAATGTATAAGAAATCATATCTAATTGGGCCTCTTTACGCCTGACAAAGTTGCACTCTTCAACCAGGCCCCTCCCTACATCTCATCTCTATCTCAGACCAACCCAGAGGCAACCTCCGCTCTGCCTTGAACATTTTTTTGGTCACCACCTCATACTCCCACCTTCAATACTACTCCTGTGCCTCTCCACTTCTCTAGAATGCACTCCCCCGCTCTATAAATCACTCTCAAACACTCCAAGCCTTTAAAAGTGCCCTCAAAATTCACCTCTTCAGACAAGCATATAGCCTTGCTTAGACTGGACCTTCAGCATAATTTAATGAAAAGCCCAAACCCTGAAATGATTCCCCATCATCTAAAATTAATATATTTTAAGATACGGGTGCTGCCATCTTGCCTCAGAAGCATCACATATTGAGGAGAGGGGTGAAAAGTACAGCTGGGCGGGACAGAGCAGAGCCGGGCTCATGAAAAGGACAGCAATCCCAGAATGCAGAGCGACATTCTGAAGACACTTGCTGTCTGCAGGCTGAGACTCCATGGGCCACCATCTTGGATGTTAAAAGGCTCAGAAAATGCTTTAGGTGCAGGTAGGATGATTTTTAATGTGAGTGTGGGCAATCTGTATGTACAGGGTGGGGGGGTGGAGGATTGGACTAGGAGGGGAAGGGATGGGCAGCAGAGAAATCATATCCCAGTCACCACCTTTCAGGGTGCAAAGCAAAAAAAAGGGTTTACGGGACCCCCCAACTTGGCTCCTTTTTTTCACTATTTTCCTTTTTCCCTCCTCACCTTCCAGCTCCTCCTTCCTTTACCCTTTTTATTCCTTTAGGACCCAAACCTGTTTAGTATTGAAACAATTAAAGAAAAAAAAACTATAGAAATAAACCACTATTTTTCACTCCCATGTCTTCTCCCTGGTCTCTGGCATCTTCCATGTTAACGGAAGCCGAGTGCGGGGACAAAGGGCACCACAATTGGGACGGTGTGGGACAGCAGTCATCGGCGATGGAAGGAGGTTGAAAAAAAAGTAATACTAAAGGACATTTTTTTTTTTTTAAGTGTGATTTTTTTCTTTACATGTAACCCTTTGTGGCCTGGTAAGAGGTCCTTGAGACCCTTATACCAGTTTGAAGGCAAAAGGGGCTGACTTGCCAAAACCCCTCACCCCATTACCTGCATCTTCAAAGGTCAGAGCCCGTGCTCCATGAGGACTATGCAGGCTGGTAGCCTTCAAGACCAGGGACGGCCACTTGGCCTTCGAGCCCTGGTCTACAAGCCCCCATAGCTGGTGCCTGGGTTGGTTTTGCCCCATGCTGTTTTTTTAAGGTTGTTTTGCTTGGGTGTAATTTTGTATAGAGTTACACCATGGATAATAGTTGTATTTTATTTGAAGATCTCAAATAATGCTCTTTTAAGTTTGGGGGTACCTCCAGGGCAGAAATGAGGGTGGGGGGGGGGTCGGCGGCTACTGATACATATGTGGTACGGCTGTAATTGGGAGGAATGGGGCTTTTACAAGCAATGTGATTTTCTTGAGAAACTTACCTTTTTTTTTATTAAAAAGATATTTTCCACATGTCATCCAAAAATATTGAGAGAGCACTGAAAAAAATTACAAACCAGAAATTTCATGTTAAAGCCCAAACACTGCTGAAAAAAAAATTCCTGGAAATTCCTGGAGATTCCTGCAAAAATCACAGTTAAACATCATTGTGATGCACTGTGATTCTTGGGAGGGAGGTTCAGGAGTTCCCCTAAGCCTTGGAATTAGATCCAGATGTTGCAGCTAAGTAGAACTTTGCTCCAGCACATACGAGTCGCCGGCCAGTTGCTCTAGGTCAGGGGTACTCAACCCCGTCTTGTAAAGGTCCATTTAAAAGCATCTGGTGAGAGGTGAAGGTCCAGGCGAAGGGCTGTCAGTGGGGGGAATAGTTAGAAATCGGCACAATGGGGCTATAGATTCCCCAGGCAAAACAAAAAAAAAAATGGCTGCTTGCCCCCCACTCCAAAAATCCTATTGGGCACTGGGAAAAAAATTGAGCTTTTTTTTTGTCCCACAGAACCTACCCCCCCCCTTGAATTCTGTGCAGGTTGTGTACAGGGGTGGACTAGAGCCCAAAATGTTACTGGCAATAAGGTCTGGTAACAAGAATGGATAGATAGGGCTTGGGGAAGAGGGGGTGAATGGGAAAGAAGGGACTTGGGGAAGAGGGATGGATAGAGCAGTAAGGGCAGGGATTGATGGAGAGAGAGCTGGGAGAAGGGAGGGATGGATGGATGGATGGATGGATGGATGGGCAGAACTAGAAGGACAGGAATTAATGATCAGAGCTGGAAGAAAGAGTAATGGATTGGCAAAGCTGGAGTGCCAGGGATTGGATGGGCAAAACTGAGAGGACAGGAATAGCTGGGGCAGAGCTGAGGGGACAGGGATGGATGGATGTGGCAAAGCAGGGGGGACCGGAATGGATGAGATGAGATGGTTGGGGCAAAGAGACTGAAACAAAGTTTGTGTGTACCTTGCAATGTACCTTCATATTGCAATGCTAGGTGCCAGGGAGCCATGACAATGGCAGGGGGACTAAGCGCCAAATCGCTGGTCAAGGGGGCAGCTCTGAGCATGGTAACACTGAAGCAACTGAGTGTAGGGCTAACAGGGCAGGGGTCCAGAAATCTGGCGCTGAGGTCTGCTTTCAGACCTCGGTCAGCCAGTTGAGTACCGCTGCTCTAGGTGTTCCAAGGTGACACTGGACGAATGAGCTGTGGTGGGTCATGGAAGGGAGCAGAGTTACATAATGGTGGGGTTAGGTCAAATGACATGGTCAACAGTTTTGACGTCAAAATGTTCAACAAGCACAAGGGTATGGGATTTATATATCTGCAAATGCCTGGCCATGTAGTGTAGGTTTTCCTAAATTAAACTCGCCCAGGTGCATTGACCCCCAATAACCATTTTATACCTGACCCTTCAACCAGACATCATAACAACAAACATGGCACAGGTTACACTGAGTTGCATCCAATCTATGTATTACTGTTACTTGTTTTATTTGTGTTACTATCATCCTTTGAG
Source organism: Gastrophryne carolinensis (assembly GCA_027917425.1). Classification (NCBI taxonomy): domain Eukaryota; kingdom Metazoa; phylum Chordata; class Amphibia; order Anura; family Microhylidae; genus Gastrophryne; species Gastrophryne carolinensis. The sequence continues at coordinate 448,711,857 of CM051237.1, forward strand.
CTTGCAGTATAAAATCAAATCAATGCACAGAAATTCTGTAGCAAAATCATATTTACATTTGCTTTAAATATTTGGGAGAGCTGCTGTGAGCTCTTCAATCATGAATGAGACATTGGTACAGGCAAGCGTGTCATTCTCCCGACTGAATAGACATAGTTGGATATGGGAAGACAAACAAACAATGCAACAACCAGCATAACGTAACTATGCAAATGCCATTTTTTATAAATAGCCTTATTTTAAATAATACAGTTTTTTGACAAAAAATGGAAGCTGGATGAAAAGAATAATGAAACTGCGGCCAATATTTCTTCTAAAACGTACATATTTTTAAATCTAATCGGGTAATAGGTGTAGTTTAAAAATGGGTACCAAATTCCTCAATTCAGTTTTATATATTCATATATTTCATTTTGGAAGCTGGTGGAAAAAAACTTATCTTCCCATTTTTAGTTATAGACCTGTTCCTTTCCCTAAAGTAACTTATACAACATCCCAGCCCATGGTGTGGCCAGTTCTACCTGAACTTACATATATATGCTATGCAACAAGCCATGTCTGTCAGTATTAAAGAATTCCTTTTTATGCATATTTTGTACCAATTTAAAATAGACAAGGGTGATTTATTACAAGTTGCCCCCCTGAAATATTCCAACACAATGTAAGTAATTTTGTAAGTAATTGACTGACAGAGATTCTCTATTTTGGCAGAGGAGACATTGATAGTGATGCTCTGCCAAGGGGGTGTGTGGACACTTTGCGGCAGTGCCCAGTGAAAGGATGGCTTCAACAGTCTGTGACTCCTGGCGTTCAGCTGACTGTTGCGACTGATGGGCCCTTGTCTCCTCCTTCACCTTCTGTAGTCTGCACCTGGTTCTTCTTGCCCAGAATTTTCATGATGTCCCAGAAGGATGCAACAGTCTCTTTCAGGCTCTTATCCAACACCCAACCTTCACTTTCACATTCAGGGTCCTCGGGGTTTGCTATACTTTCCAGGCATGTGTGCAAGTATCGCAGCCCGATCAGAACAGCCATCTAGAGAAAATGTTAAGAGGTTAAAGCCAAGCTAAGGTTGACAGGCATCAACCATTATATAGCCATTATACACACCTTCAAATGAAAACCAGAGTGCTCCCATATGGGCAACTGTATCAACATTCTGGTCTGGAGCCTGAATATAACTTCACATGGGTTTGTTCTACTATTAGGCAACTTAAACCGGACCTTCAGCATGATTTAATGAAAAGCCCAAACCCTTAAAAAACTATTCCCCAGCATCTAAAATTAGTATAGTTTTTAGTCACTTAATTATTATTCTTTCCCCCACCGGGCTGCAACTCTGTTCAGGACTCTAGGATACGGGTGCCGTCATCTTGCTTCAGAAGCATCACATACTGAGGAGAGGAGAGAAGGATCAAGTACAGGAGGATGGGTTATAGCTGTGACAGAGCAGAGCTGGGTTCAGGAAAAGGTCAGCAATCCCAGAATGCAGAGCAACACAGTCAGAAGACACTTCCTGTTTGCACGCTGCCTGATGCTCCATGAGCCGTCATCTTGGCTGTTTAAGGGCTCATAACATGCAGTAGATACAAGTAGGATGATTTTTAATGTGAGCAATCTGTATGTACAGGGTGTGGGAAACCTATAAGATATGCTCTTATTCAGGGTGAAGGTCCGCTTTAAAGGGCCAGGCCAGCCCAGACTGGCCGTTCTTTAAATCCCCCCTACCCCTGCTGAATGGGCTTGCTGGAGTGCATGTGCGTACTTCCGGTGGCACCAAGCAGCCGGCCTGGGACTAGCAAAGATGGTGGTGTGCAGCACCCCAATCGCCCGACCCCGGGGCAGGTAAGTGTTTTTTATTAATGTTGCCACTTCCAGTAGCGAATGGCGAAACCCAGGGGAGGGGCAGAGGATACAGACGATACAGACCCCCCACCTCACTCCCGACTAGGTTTGAACGGCATAGGACAGCGCCTGGCAATGGAAGGCGGTAAGTATTTTCTTTCTTAGACTGGCCCTGTATTTCTGTGTCTGGCCCGGTATAGCCTTAGTGTGCTGCTATGTTATGTTTGTAAGTCCTTCAGAGGAAGTGAACTGCTACAGAAAACATATGAGCTGTGCTCCTCCTCTGTAGAACTGAAACATCTATTGCTTAAAGTAGACCAAATGCGGCTCTGGAATCTATAAGGCTCCAAGGCCGCCTGGTTTCCACACCCTAGAGCAGCGGTACTCAACTGGCGGACCGGGGTCCGAATGCGGACCTCGGTGCCAAATTTCTGGACCCCTAACTTGACAGCCCTGCACTTAGTTGCTTCTGTGTTGCCATGCTTAGCGCTGCCCCTTTACAGATTGGCGTTGTAGTTGTTTGTCTCCCTGCCAGTGTCATGACTCCCTGGCACCTAGCATTGCAATATGAAGTACTGCACGGACGGGAAGTGGCATTGCAAGGTATAATCCACCCCCAGCCCACCCCCAATGTGCTGATTTCTAACTATCCATCCCCCCTGACAGCGCCCCATTCGGACCTCCGCCTCTCACCAGATGCCTGTAAATGGACCTTTACAAGAAGTGGTTGAGTACCCCTGCCCTAGAGCATCACAATTTAGGATGCTCCATTGTGTAAAACCCAGCGAGTCCCCAGGAAAATCTGACGAGCTGAATTCTGCTGGCTGCACGCCTGCACAGGCACCTTTGGATCAGGGGTTAGGGGCGTTTTTCATAGCAGGGACCAAATCTCATGTTTTGGTCCACTTTAAAGCAGAATTCCATTGAGCCTATAACCACTCCCCTCCCCCTTACCTGATCCTCGGGCCAGCGCCACTTGTCCCGAGCCTGTACTGTGACCGCAGGAAAAGACCCAAAGTGACATCACCCCGGGTCCACATGCTCCAGCCCCCCTTAAATGGGGGGATATCGGGGGATATGGTTCTGTGCTTTCAGTCAAGATGGCTGTGCCCATGATCCGGAGCACTGGAGGAGTGGCGCTGGTCCCTGGATAAGGAAAGGTTTCTTTTTCTTTTCAGCGCTAGGGTAGGATGGCAGTGCAGGAGGTTATAGATTCACTGGAATTCCACTTTAATCACTGACATAAGCACCGTGCTGATCTGTGCCAAGGGACCCAGGAAGTAATTGTTCCCTATGCCAGGGTGCAGGGTGGGAAAAGGTATTTCTGCAGTGCATTGCAATGTAGTGATGGGAGCTTGGTTTTAGGGTATATGCGGACAGACATACCTTCTGGGCCAAAATCTACAGGGTAGGTGTTGCTTTGCTTTAATGTTGTTGGATGGGGGGATAGAAAGTGGGCCTAAACTCCACAGTGGTTCTGTCACCCATCTGCTAAATTGGGAGGTCCATCTGCTTAAAATCCCCTGAAAATGACACCGTACCCTGTGGTTGGGTTCATCCTATACTGACCACGATCACGACGTAGGTTGTGCGCACCTGGCGGAGGGAGTGAGCGTTCCACTGGGTACTGCAGCAAAGACCTAAGCAGTAAAGTGCCCATGACATGCCCCTCCCTTTGCCCTGTGTAGACCCACCAGCAGCCTCTCAAGTCTGCCTGGTATGGGGAGTGTGCAAACCGGGCATGGGGTTTACAAAGACATGCTTTCACCCAGTCCTAGAGCCTTCTGGACTTTAGGGCCAGATGTAATGTATTTTAACCTGCTTTAAATAGATTGTCCAGACAAAAAAGTGACATTTCACAGGCTCCATCCCGTGTAGCGACGAAAGCTGGATTGTGATGCTGTCGACTAGACCTCATGGGATTGAGCCTGCAGCGTGTCAGGTAAGGGATGTTTGATTTTTTTTCTTTACTATGTCAGTAAACAGACTGTAACAGAATATTTTCCATTCCATTCAACTACTTTCTCTTGATCACTACTCCACTCCTGTCCAATCTCGATGGTTTTCCTACCTTGCTTTTTCTTCTCCTATCCCAGCTTCCTGTCCTCTTCCTCCCTTTATTTTTTTTCTTTTGCCTTTCTATTCCAACTAATCACTTGTTCCTTCTAAACCTAATGTTTCCTTCTGCTACATGTTTCCCTACCCTGCCCAGACAGTAGCTTACAGGGGCTCCGGATAGGGCATCCTATCCAGACATGCAACATAAGTTCAATGCAGGGCAGGGGGCAGCCCACTGGGAAAAATCTAGCTGCTTCCTTGAGACCACCCTATACCAGTTCAAAGGGCAGGAGGACCAGTAAATCACCTGCCGGCTAGAGCGTGACTTGCCAAAACCCCCCACCCAATTACCTGCATCCCCAATGGTCAGGGGGTGCAGAAGAGCCCGGTGCTCATGTGAGATAGTAGCCTTTAGAGCCTGGGGTTGGCTGCTTGACCTCTAAGCCCTGGTCTACCAGCCCACATAGCTGGGGTCCAGGCTGGTTTTGCTGGAGAGGAGGACCCTATGGCATTTATTTTCAATATATAAAAGGCAGTTGTAAGTTGGACAAAGCTATTGCATCCCTCCCCTTCAGTCCCCTGTGCGTAGGGTTTAGTGTTACTCACTCACATACGCCAACTAACTTTTCCACCCATAACCCAACTTGTGCATTGTCATCTGTCATTCCAAGATACATGATGGATGGCAGAGCATACCAGTGTTCTGTGACAGTTCAGGAGACACAGCGGAGTGCTCCTTTATCAGTATTTTGGGATATTTCCCAGCAGCTTCTTTCTGCATGCAATTCCAACACACAAGTATAAAGAGGGCAAGGCATGCTGGGGCTTCGAGATTCATTATAACTGAGGACACGAGACTGGGACAGACATGGAAGAGCTACATACAAATGTAGAAGTGCTGAAGATGGAGGAACACATGTCTGTAAGCTCAGTTATATCATTCAGGAATCATCTAGACAGGGGAACTGGAAGCCGGCTCATTCTACAGTAGCAGGCACATGCCCTGTATTGAGGAGAGTTTAGTGCTCCATCATCTAATTTCACTGACAGAGTAATTCTGGTGCTGGAGGCAGTGAGCAGTTATTGGTCATGCAGTAATTATTTTAGTAAAGGTTGTGAATACACTTTTTAACCAATAGATGGGCAGGTTGATTCCTTAATAGCGGCAGGTAATAGCAGATGAGCGTCTGTACAGCGATGCTAAGAGTGTCCGCTAGTGGTCGCTTTGATCGTCCGTGTGTCTCTATTACAGAGGAGCGCCTCAGTCGCTGTAGTAACATTGCCGGCATTGATGAATTTGATGTGTGAGTCGCTATAACACCAGTACAGAGCTATATGGGAGCGAACGGTAGCGACTGGTCAGTGTGAGCGACTCAAACCATATTCATAAAAAAAAAAACGGCCTCACACAGCGCCGACGCTCAAAATTGTGTCACTGTAGCATAGAGCGCCAGACGCTGTGTGATTAAAGTCTGTTTTTGAACACATATCCACCAGTAACAAAGCGAAAACATATGGAATTACATTATTACATTGTGACATTAACACTATAATACCAGACCTGTAATGACAATTCTGCATAAAAATATAAAAAAATCTAAAAAGTTTTCAAAAATTAAAATAGGCCAGGAGAGGTCACACAATGATTTGATACAAAACAAAAAAAAATTATTAAAAGAAAACCCTGTTTAAAGAGAAGAAAAGTAACATCCATTGAAATGTATGGGAGAGCGACAGGTAGCCACAGGTAATACCAGGCGCTCTGAAAGGCAGAGCGCTGCCGGGATCTGCTGAGCCGTCTGTGATGATGAATCAGTCGCTTCGTGTCGCTGTATAAGGCGCTCACCAGAATCGCCTTCATAAATGTGGTATTGCGTGCCGCGCCCGGCGTTCGCCTGCCGCTACCTGTCGCTTACAAGGCACTACCTGTCGCTATCCCTTGATAAATAAAGCCCTTAATCAAAATATAGACAATCAAAGAGGACTCGTATATGTTACCTCCATGATCCAGACAATGAGCACCAGGGCCCCCATGGAACTGATCATGCTGGTGTAGTAGTTGAGAAGAGCCTCCCGGCAGCCACGGGTGTACAGGTTGAGCTCCTCTGTCTGGTGGTCGTAGCTGTAGTGGGCAGAATTGTTAGTAACCTGTTGCTGGATGCACGGCCGGGGAGAGCTGGGGTTGCAGCAGCTGAAAGGGACTCCATCGATCAAGTATTTTCCATCCACGTTACTTTTAATTCGGCTGAAATCAAAATATAAGATGCAACAATGGTTAGCAGCTGGATGTGACAAATGCAAGAAGCAGCTCCTGTGCTTCAATGGGGCACCAGTACAAAAAATGATGTCGTCAAATATATATATACGCATACCCTCCAACTTTTTAGGGTGGGAAAGAGGGACAATTGTTAAATGAAGCCACGCCCCCTCATAGAGGGATGGATAGGAGATAGGGTGTAACAGTTACAACAATATAAACACTTTGAATAGCAGATTAATCATTTATTGAAGCAGATCTGCATGTTAAAGTGGACCGTCACCCTGGGGTGATCGGCCCGGGAATCTATAAGATTCCCGGACCGATCACCTCCCTCACCGCGGGACATCCGAGATCGGGATGTCCCGCGGTGAGGGACCCCCCCGAAAACCCCCCAAAAACTCACCCCCTCGGCGGCGGCCGCCGCCGCCGCCTCCCGCGCGCCCCTCTAGTCGTGCGCGCGCCCGCTTGTGAATGGCCGGCGCGGGCGCGCGCGCTGTGAGAGGGACGTGCGGGAGGCGGCGGCGGACGCGCTGGCTTGTCCGTCGCTGTCAGCGCTTGTCCGTCGCTGTCAGCGCTTGTCCGTCGCTGCCACCCGGCCACGTGGGAGCGTTGTGAGGTGAGTATTGGGGTGTTTCTGGGGGGTTTTACACAGCGGGGCACCCCTAATCGGGGTGCCCCCCTGAAGTGGACCAAAACCCAGGATAGTCAAAATCCTGGGTGTTGGTCCACTTTAAACCTCAAAGAGGGACAAATTAGAATGAGAGGCAGGGGGACATCAAAAGAGGGACAGTCCCTCCAAATCAGGGACAGCTGGGAGGTATGTATACACACACGTACACTGTCATGGACAATTCACCTCACGGCTGTCAATAACGAACCTATCTCGGGGGGATTGGTTTTCTATAAAATCCCTTTTTTTAATCTAGTTGTGGGTTCCTCCCATTCTGAGAAACTAGAGTTTTTGATCTTGGAGAGTCCTGTTTCTCCTATAGTACTTGGATTTCCATGGTTAAAAATCCACAACCCGGTTGTTAATTGGGTATCTGGGGACTTGGTTAAATGGAGCCCATTTTGTTTAGACCATTGTTTTTGTACCGCCCTAAGATCGATTCATGTCTCTCTTGAGGGATTACCTCTGGCTTATGCAGATTGGGCGGATGTTTTCGCTGAAAAATCCAGACACTCTTCCCCCACATAGGGCCTATGATTGTCCCATTAATCTGCTACCAGGTACCATGCCCCCTAGGGGGAAAATATACAATCTCACCCGCTCAGAAGAGACAGCCATGAAAGATTACATTACGGAGAATCTCAAGAAAGGATTCATCCGCCCCTCTACCTCCCTAGCTGGCGCCGGGTTTTTCTTTGTTGAAAAGAAGGACGGTGGATTACGCCCCTGTATCGATTATCGGGGACTAAATAAGATCACGGTTAAGAATAGATACCCGTTACCTTTAATTGACGATCTCTTTAATCAAGTATCTGGGGCACAGATTTTTTCAAAACTTGATCTTAGAGGGGCATATAACCTCGTTCGCATACGGCAGGGAGATGAGTGGAAGACAGCCTTTAATGTAAAAGATGGGCACTACGAGTACTTGGTTATGCCTTTTGGTCTGTGCAATGCTCCCGCGGTCTTCCAAGATTTTGTAAACTACATATTTTGCGATTATTTAGGCCGATTTATGGTAGTCTATCTAGACGATATCCTCATTTTCTCCCATTCGGTGCTGGAACACCACCAGCATATAAATGCAGTGTTACAAAGATTACGGGAGAACAGTCTATATGCCAGAATTTCAAAGTGTATATTCTAGGTTTCTGAAATTCCGTTTTTGGGGTATCTGATCTCTAAGCATGGGTTGGTTATGGATCCCTCCAAGATGTCCGCAGTATTGGAGTGGGAGCAACCAAAAACCCTAAAAGCGCTTCAGAGGTTTCTAGGATTCGCCAACTTCTATAGGCGGTTCATAAAGGGGTTCCCTTCTATAGTGGGGCCCTTAACGGACCTAACCCGGAAGGGTGCTTTTGTGGAGAGTTGGCCTCCTTCAGCAGTAAGCGCCTTTCAGACTTTAAAAGAGACTTTCACATCGGCTCCAGTTTTGATCCACCCTAATATCAATCGCCCATTCCTTTTGAAAGTAGATGCCTAAGAACTTGGTGTGGGTGCTGTCCTCTCTCAGTATTCAGGTGACCCTGAGAGACTACATCCCTGTGCCTTCTTTTCACAAAAATTCTGTCCTGCTGAACAAAATTATGATGTTGGGAATCGGAAACTGTTGGCTATTAAACTGGCCTTTGAGGAATGGCGACATTGGCTGGAAGGCTCCCTACATCCCATTACTGTGTATACCGACCATAAAAACTTAGAGTATATAGAGTCAGCCAAAAGACTCAACTCTCGTCAGGCTCGCTGGGCGCTCTTTTTCTCACGTTTTAAGCTCATTATCACTTTCAAGCCGGGAGCATAAAATACCAAATCGGACGCCTTATCACGCAATTTCAGAGAATGTAAGGATCGATTAGGTCCCAGAGAACCTATTTTACCCTTAGGTTGTGTAGTTGGTGCCCTTCTCCCTGATTTGTCTAGTTCGTTAATTCTGTATCAGGTTGATGCTCCTCCGGGGAAACCCCCTGGATGCCAGTTTGTTCCACCTCATCTGCATCTCTCCGTCCTGCAGGAATTTCATGACGCCAAGACCGCCGGTCATTTAGGGTATCGGAAAACACTGGCTCTCGCCAAGCGCCATGTATGGTGGCCAACCATTAGACGCGACGTGACTGCCTTTTTCGAAGCATGTTCTGTATGCGGCCGTAATAAGGGAATCCATGGATCTCCAGCAGGGTTGTTAGTACCACTGGAGATTCCCAGAGAACCTTGGACCCACATATCCATGGATTTCATTGTTGATCTGCCACGGTCTCAAGGTAATACTGTAATCCGGGTGGTGGTTGATCGCTTCAGTATTCCCCTGGCAAAGCTTCCATCAGCACCGGAGCTGGTGCAACTATTTATTAAACGTGTTTTCCGTCTGCCAAGGCCTCTTCTCTCTCTGGCCCTTCCTCCAATTTGCCGGCCTTATAGGAATGGTTACGAGAAAGAATGAACGTTTGTTCTGAGGCACAAGGAAACCTTAAGAAAGCTTCTGATAGGTATAAAGTTTTCGCCGATCGACATAGGTCACAAGAACCACCATTTCAGGTGGGAGACTTGGTCTGGGTATCCACTAAAAATATTGCGCTTCGACAACCCTCGCCGAAGTTGGGTCCTAAGTATATTTCTCCCTTTCCAATCACTCAAAGACTGAACAATGTTACTTTTAAGGTCAAGCTTCCCCGTCTATGAAAATTCCGAAAATTTCATGTATCATTATTAAAATCCACCGGGAATGTTCAGGTGTCAACTCCTCCGCCGGTCTTGGTGGAAGATGAAACTGAGTATAATATTTAATCGATTGGAAGGGTTTTGGTCCTGAGGAGAGATGTTGGATTCCAGCTAGTGATGTACATGCCAACATCTTGATTAAGAAGTTCCATAGAGACAATCCTGACAAACCAAGTAAGGGTCCTGAGGCCCCTCGTGAAGGGGGGGTAGTGTTACGAACAACTCACCTTCACGCCGGTCCTGCGGCATCTGCAGGCTCTGTCCCTGCCCGGCAGCCGCATCTCCGTCAAGCGGCATCGGAGCGAGCGGGGCCGAGCGTGCCCGCCTCCTCCTGTCGTCACAGCCCGTCATCTGGGGTCTCAGGATGGAGAGAGTCCCACTTGGTCACTTATCTCACACGTGTCCCCTTTAGAGGGGGAGCATTTATCAGTGCAAGCCTGCAACCTACCCTCACCAGGGTAACCTGTCGGCCCTTCTTTGGGATGAAGACAATAGGTGAGGCTCAGGCTTTGCTGGACATTTGGATGACCCCCAGCTTCAGCACCTTTCATTCTCCTGGCGCATGTGCTGCTGCATCTCCAGGGAGCCTCGATATGTTTAATGCCGGATCAAGGGGTGACCCCCAATGTCCACATGATGAACGGCCAGTTTTGTCTTTCCAAGTTTGTGTAGGGTTACCCACAGTTGGGACCATTGGTCCGCTGGGAGCTGGTGGGAAATCTCCACATTCTCGATTAATTCATGCTCCCTAATCACGGCAAGTATATCCAGGAGCATTTCCTGGGGAAAGGCCACTTGGGAGAAAACTACCAGTATGGCGGTGACGGCCCGAATGGACGATAAGGACCCTGCTTCTTGGAACTGGGTGGCATTGCCAAAGCTGCTGGGAATGGACAGCGTTTTTTTGCCTAATAACAGCCCTGTCTAAACATCATCTAAGAGCAACTTCTGCCAACCATCTAGGAGCAATGTGGTGATGAAAAATGCTTTTTCCTGTATGTCGGAGCTCCTTTTTACTAAAGCCTTTGCCCAATATTGATAAAACACTAACAGGAAGTCGAATTATGATGAATGGCCGCCATATGCTAATTAATATAGTTACATTTAAACTGTCACCCTGGTTAAAGTGCTCCCCACTGCTCAGCCGTGTGTACTGTAACTGAATGTATCATTGTTGGAGGCGGGACTGCTCGGCCAGGGCAATATGGCCGACTGTATCTAGTTTGTGTTGTTATAAATAATGAGCAAAGGCTTTGGTTAAAAAGAAACACAGGCTGTTTTGGAGCACTGAGCTGGGGTTGAAAGGTGACGACATAAACTTCCCTCTGAGTATAGGATCATTTTAAAACTTGGTTCTTCATGCTAGTAAAAACTCCAAGCTCTAAACTAGGTTTTCATCAGTCAGTATTTAGCTCTGGAGCTGACATCCAGCATGGCGATTTGTAGAAGTCTTTAAAAATGAAGGGTCAACACTGTTAATATTGCGTCACTGGAACCAACCCCAATAATCTCATAACTTCCTGGTTCTATAAAGCACAGCTTCCTGTAGATAACATAAGTACATATTCTTGTTGGCCTGATATATATAAGGGCTCAGTAGGCAGTTGTTGCAGCCATTATATCCTTTAGTAGACTGGTATAAAGGGAAACATTATCAGTGAATCAGCTTTCTATGGACTACAGGTTCTGTTACATAGGGTCCAATCTCAGCACCTCCATGTCATTGGATTTCAAAACCCAGTAATGTGCTCCTAAAGTGATATTAAAGGCAATCAATGCACCATTGTGTCGGGCTACGTGTGGCACTGTCCTAAACTGTTTTCTGTTTTTGAAGAAATGGCCAAAATATCAAGGTTTACAGTTTCACCCCATGATTTCACTTCTGAAGAAACTGGGCACGACCCTTGGAGCTGTGATGCTGCATAATAATCAGCATAATGAATGGGGTCTGTAAGAGCAGATCCTGCTTCAGGCACCCTGGCTGTGCTCCCTTCCTCTCTTCCTTTTGCTTGGGATCTTGGACGCCTAGACCCGCACTCCGAAACACATGCAAGCACCCTCGCACTCCCAAATGTCTATGTGCGCACTCCCAAACTGAATGCACCCACTCCCAAAGCATATGTGTGCACTCCGAAATGTCCAGGGAATACTCCCAAAAGTCCAAGCGCGCACTCCCAAATGTCCATGCGCGCACTCCCATGCACTTGGGCGGTGGAGGCAGTGGCCACCTTGCCCCCGGATCAGGTAGCAAGGGCAGCAACTCCTTTACCCTGGCTCGGGCAGTGGGGGTAGTGGCTCCTTTCCCGTGGCTCAGGCAGTGAGGGCAGCGGCTCCTTTCCTGCGGCTCAGGCAGTGAGGTCAGTGGCTCCTTTCCCATGGCTCAGGCAGTGAGGTCAGCGGCTCCTTTCCCATGGCTCAGGCAGTGAGGTCAGCGGCTCCTTTCCTGCGGCTCAGGCAGTGAGGTCAGTGGCTCCTTTCCCATGGCTCAGGCAGTGAGGTCAGCGGCTCCTTTCCCATGGCTCAGGCAGTGAGAGCAGCGGCTCCTTTCCCATGGCTCAGGCAGTGAGGTCAGTGGCTCCTTTCCCATGGCTCAGGCAGTGAGGTCAGTGGCTCCTTTCCCATGGCTCAGGCAGTGAGGTCAGTGGCTCCTTTCCCATGGCTCAGGCAGTGAGGTCAGTGGCTCCTTTCCCATGGCTCAGGCAGTGAGGGCAGCGGCTCCTTTCCTGCGGCTCAGGCAGTGAGGTCAGTGGCTCCTTTCCCATGGCTCAGGCAGTGAGGTCAGCGGCTCCTTTCCCATGGCTCAGGCAGTGAGAGCAGTGGCTCCTTTCCCATGGCTCAGGCAGTGAGGTCAGTGGCTCCTTTCCCGTGGCTCAGGCAGTGAGGTCAGCGGCTCCTTTCCCATGGCTCAGGCAGTGAGGGCAGCGGCTCCTTTCCCATGGCTCAGGCAGTAAGGTCAGTGGCTCCTTTCCCATGGCTCAGGCAGTGAGGTCAGCGGCTCCTTTCCCGTGGCTTAGGCAGTGAGGGCAGTGGCTCCTTTCCCGTGGCTCAGGCAGTAAGGTCAGCGGCTCCTTTCCCATGGCTCAGGCAGTGAGGTCAGCGGCTCCTTTCCCATGGCTCAGGCAGTAAGGTCAGCGGCTCCTTTCCCATGGCTCAGGCAGTGAGGGCAGCGGCTCCTTTCCCGTGGCTCAGGCAGTGAGGGCAGCGGCTCCTTTCCCGTGGCTCAGGCAGTGAGGGCAGCGGCTCCTTTCCCATGGCTCAGGCAGTAAGGTCAGTGGCTCCTTTCCCATGGCTCAGGCAGTGAGGTCAGCGGCTCCTTTCCCATGGCTTAGGCAGTGAGGGCAGTGGCTCCTTTCCCGTGGCTCAGGCAGTAAGGTCAGCGGCTCCTTTCCCATGGCTCAGGCAGTGAGGTCAGTGGCTCCTTTCCCATGGCTCAGGCAGTGAGGTCAGTGGCTCCTTTCCCATGGCTCAGGCAGTGAGGTCAGTGGCTCCTTTCCCGTGGCTTAGGCAGTGAGGGCAGTGGCTCCTTTCCCATGGCTCAGGCAGTAAGGTCAGCGGCTCCTTTCCCATGGCTCAGGCAGTGAGGTCAGCGGCTCCTTTCCCATGGCTCAGGCAGTGAGGTCAGTGGCTCCTTTCCCATGGCTCAGGCAGTGAGGTCAGTGGCTCCTTTCCCGTGGCTCAGGCAGTGAGGGCAGTGGCTCCTTTCCCGTGGCTCAGGCAGTGAGGTCAGTGGCTCCTTTCCCATGGCTCAGGCAGTGAGGTCAGCGGCTCCTTTCCCATGGCTCAGGCAGTGAGGTCAGTGGCTCCTTTCCCTTGGCTCAGGCAGTGAGGTCAGTGGCTCCTTTCCCGTGGCTCAGGCAGTGAGGGCAGTGGCTCCTTTCCCATGGCTCAGGCAGTGAGGTCAGTGGCTCCTTTCCCGTGGCTCAGGCAGTGAGGTCAGTGGCTCCTTTCCCGTGGCTCAGGCAGTGAGGTCAGTGGCTTCTTTCCCATGGCTCAGGCAGTGAGGTCAGCGGCTCCTTTCCCGCGGCTCAGGCATTGAGGGCAGCGGCTCCTTTCCCATGGCTCAGGAGGTGGGGACAGTGGATTCTTTCCCCCGATCCGTCGGTGGAGGCAGCTCAGACCACCATTAAAGCCAGAGGTGGGGAAGGGGGTGTGGTTCCGTTATGGAACCCCCTTTGGAGGGGTGCAGCTGGAGCCCTGAGTGAGGAAGGGGATTTCCTCATTCAGAATTCTGACCAGAGAAGAATGACGGCTCTGGAGAAACGTTTGGCAAGGTAAGCTGCTGGGTTTTTTTTTTAATTTTGTCCTTTTGTCAAGAGTTTACAGTAGAAAGGAGAAGGAGTAGAAGGAGAAGAACAAATCAGAAAGGCAGCTGAGGACAATCCAAATGTCTTGATCCTTTCACTTTAAATAAGACCTAAGATAAAGAATATAAGACTGCAACCACTCAAAGAAAATATGTGTAAAGATGTGCCAGCGAATAGGGAAATAAATATAATGTGTAGGAAAGTTAATCAAAAGCACTGCACCCTCCCTCGCCCCCAATTTACTCCTTGTAACAGGCTGCACCCAGGTCCGGATTAAGTGTGGTGGAGGCCCCTGGGCATAAAATCTGGTGGAGGCCCCAGATACAGTATTTTTTTCCTTTAAAATAATAGTCCAGCCAAGTAACTGATTGGTGGTTGTCTGGCACCGCCCACTTACTGGAACGTCAGATCGAGTCCCTTGTGCCCCCCTTGTTCGGGTGCGTGCTGCTCAGGAGCTTTGCCATTCTGGGTGGGGGGTAGTGTAGTCACACGGCTGTTCCAGAAGAAAACAGTTCCCTGCATTGAGCTGCCAGCGGCTGTGCTTGGTGGCTTATGTGCAGTGACAGCTCTGCTCCCATCACTGTACATTTGCTGATGGCGGCTTTGCTGCTCTAGACTCTCTGTCCTGCCCTGTGGTGGCTTTGGCTGCAGGTTTGCAGGACTTGCCCAGGCGCGGGGAGCCCCCCACTGCCGCCGATAGCTTTGTTTCCGGCCCCGTGGCCCCTCAGACCAAAGACTGAAAAGCCTCCTGGACCAGACCATAACACAAAGGTTGGTGGAGGCCGCCTTTGCATGGCAAGGGGTGGAGACCCCGGGGCTTGCGCCCCCTCATAATATGGCCCTGGCTGCACCACTCAAATTTAAATCACATATATGCAAACACAAGACAAAGAAAACCAAGATAAAAAGGAAATAAATGTCCCGCAACTGACCATTAATCAAAAATATATAAGGAATACATCCATTTTACTTTAATATAATGGTCTTCCCCTGCAAGTATATGAAGTCAGAAAGTGACTGGTGCTAATAAATACACACAATAATAATCAATAAATTAAGCAAAATCCATATCATAAGTAGAAATTATTCCTATAAATATATAAAGTGCTAACAAGTATTTCAAGCGGACCTTCAGGGTCATTTAATGAAAAGCCCAATCCCCTCAAAAATGTATTCTCCAGCATCTAAAATTAAGATATTCTAAGTATGTCACACACCCCGCTTCAAGATATTCATAACCTGTGGGTAATACTGACCTGTAGAGGGCGAACTGCAGAGATGATTGGAGGAAAGAAAGCCCCTCCCGGTCCATAAATACCTGGGACCTCCCACTCATTACCCAGTCTTCATCTCTGCAGACGGCGAGCAAGTCAGAAGATGATGTCTCCTCCTTGCACAGGGGGATTTCAGGTAGCCGGGACAACTCCCGGCCAGTTATTTATCTATTTCCGCTCGGACCCTTTTTTTCTTTATTTAATCCTTGTTATAAAGACATGCCTCCCAGTCTTGGCTGCTGGTCCGGGCGAGGGTAAATCAGCACCTCAGGTGCTCAGGAGCAAAGCTCCCCCGCGAGAATTTCTACATGGCCCCTTTCCATCCTTACTAGTTTGGGTCGGGGGCCCCCTTTTTAGTATTAGGTGTTAGGCAAGGTTAATGTATTGTTTAATGGATTCCGTGATAGGAGCGCTGCTCTCTCATGGGCTTGTTGATGTGGCGCATCTGGAAAGTAATCAATCTGTGTAAACTTTTATTGTGTGTCTCTTTACATTTTTCTTATGACAGGCACCGCGGACGCCATTGCCGCCGCGACGCTAGTTTTACCTCAGATGTGCGGAGGGGACTTCTCCCCTCACGCACTCTCAGTTGGGGGCGGGGCCGGGCCTTCGGCGTGAGGCCGCGGCCCGCTCCCGTTACACTTGTCCCCGTTTGTAGCGTGGCTCGAGCGGGAAGCGGCCCCGCATGTCAGCTGCGGGCCGCTACCGTTTACTGCTCCGGCGGTTTGGAGCGGAGGGGAGCTTCTCCCCTCACGCTTCTACATTGGGGGCGGGGCCGGGCTTTCGGTGCGTCGCCGCGGCCCGCCCCCTCTACTTTGGGCCCCGCTGAGGAGCTCGCTCCTCACAAGTGGCTTTAGGAAGGGGGGTGGAGCAGGACAATCGCGCGTTCCGCGCTGGCCACGCCCCCCTTCTTCTCCCGCTCTATCTCTTCACCTCACGGGTTATGAGGACACAGCATCCTGATACCTACGGCACTGTGAGTGGCCCTGTGGGCCCCCTTACCCCATCCTTTTTGATACTAGTCCCTGCTTTCACTTATATTAGTTTATTGTGTCTTTCAGGTGGATCTTCAGGGATATTTAGGGGGTTTCTCCCGGTCCTAAGGTCCCTGGGCTTTTTAATTATCCTTTTACAAATCCTCCCACTTGGACATTAAAAGGGCATCCCGGGTTGCTTATTAGCGTAATTCCCTCGGTCATAGCGACTTACTACAAGTTCACCTTATGGAGGCATCCCAGGATACCGGGCTCCCCTCTGGACAATCCCGGAAGTGTATGGGTTGTGGGGTATCCCTAACAGGGGATGACTTTTTTCTATGTATACCATGTGCACAGCAGACTATTACACGGCAGTCCGGACCCCGAGCTTCTGGGTCAGCACCACCGGCTTCATCCCCTACCCCTCCCATTTTGACCCGTGCCCCGTGTGACGTTGTCATGGGTGGGCAGTCGCAATCTGATGTGTGTGCCAGATTGGCCAATATTGAAAAATGTATTTCTACCGCGGTCGCCAAAAAGGCACCGGCTAAGAGAAAGCATTTGTCACCGGTCACACCGGCATTTGAATATGATGCTGTGGATGGTCTGGATTGGTCAGATTACTCTCCACCGGAGGAAGGGGAGTTATTTGAGGATTCGGATAATTCAGATGATCAGCAATTTGTTGGCGCTGATTCCGAGCGGGGGTCAGGGAGTTCTTCAGATACTCCTAATGTTCTGGCTCAGATGTTTGAGGTTCTGGCTATTTCTCCTCCAGTGGTTGCTCCTCAACAACAAGGGGAGTTTTTCGAGGAATCCAAGCCGCGTTTGGAATTTCCTAATCAAAAGCATTATGATAAAATTATTTCTAAGGAATGGGAGAGGCCGGCTCGGCTCCCAGGCATTCCTCAGAGTTGGGATAAAAGATATCCTTTCCCTTTGGATACGGTTAAGCGCTGGGCGTCCCCTCCCGAGGTGGACGCACCAATTTTGGGGTTATCCAACTCAGCCGTTTTGAATAACCCTGATTGTTCCTCTCTCAAAGATGGTGAGGATAAACGCATTGACCAGATGGCTTGTCATGGTTTTGCCAGTATTGGGGCAGCCATACGGCCTGTTTGTGCCTCATCGCTGTTGGTGGTGGCTACCAGGACGGTGGTCAGGGACTTGTTATCTTCTTCCGGTTTGGATCCGGACAGTGACGAATTTCTTGGACTTAAACGATGTGAGTTGTTTTTGTCCTTCATGTTAGCCGCTTTGGATGATTCCTTGATGATGAGTAGCAGAGCTTCTGCTCTGCTGGTGACTATCAGGCGTTCAGTTTGGTTGCGCCAGTGGGCGGCTGATTTTGGGTCAAAGAAGTCGCTGACGTCTCTTCCCTTCGTGGGGTTACGGCTTTTTGGAGAAAAATTGGACTCTGTAGCTAAAGGTGGTAAGTTACCTCAACGCAAGAAGCAACGACGCCCCTTTCGAGGAGCGGCTTCTTTCACTCCTTCCTTTCGGGGATCCAGAGCGGGAAGAGGATTTGCCTTCCCTTCTACAAGAGGAGATTCCTGGAATAGGGGACGTGCCCGTTCAGGATACAATTGGGGCTCTAAACCCAAACCCGCGACCAAGCCTGCTCAGCAATGAGGGGGCGCCCTCACCCGTGCGGGTGGGGGGATGGCTGCGACACTTCTCCCAGATCTGGATTCGGGAGGTTTCGGACAAATGGATCCGGGAAGTTGTGTCTTCCGGCTACAAGCTGGAATTCGAGTCCCGCCCCCCCCCCCGCGCGCGTTTCTTCAGGTCTCGGGTGTCCCCGGATGCACTGGCCGCGCAGGGGCTCCGGGCGGCGGTGTCGAGTCTTCTGGAAATGGCGGTCATTTGTCCAGTGCCCCCATTAGACCGGGGTCAGGGTTTTTACTCAAATCTGTTCACGGTCCCCAAAAAGGATGGCTCTGTCCGGCCCATCCTGGATCTAAAGATTCTCAACAGGTTTGTCAGGCTGCAGAAATTTTGCATGGAAACGTTGCGTTCAGCTATCCACTCTCTTCGTCAGGGGGACTTCATGACGTCCATAGACATCAAGGACGCTTACCTCCATGTTCCAATTTTTCCTGCGCACCAGAGGTTTCTCAGGTTCGTGGTGGAGGATCGGCACTTTCAGTTTGTAGCTCTTCCTTTTGGTCTCACCACAGCTCCAAGGGCTTTCACCAAGGTGCTTGCTGGGGTGATGGCTCTCCTCAGAGCGCAGGGAATTCGCATAGTGCCATATCTGGACGATCTCCTCATCATGGCATCGTCATTCAGCCAAGCGGAATTGGACACCAGGACGGTAATATCCACTCTGGAGAGGTTCGGCTGGGTGATCAATTACCCCAAGTCCTCCCTTTACTCGTCCAGGATAGTATCCTTTCTGGGAATGTCTCTGGATACAGATCAGGCAAGAGTGTTCCTTCCTCAGTTCAAGGTTCTTTTGATTCAGGAGTTGATTCGGTTGCTCATGTCCATTCCTCGGCCGACCATCCGGCTAGGGATGAGACTGGTGGGATTGATGGTAGCCTCTTTCGAGGCAGTCCCCTTTGCTCAGTTTCACACAAGGACACTACAGCTCCACACTACAGCTCCATCTATTGGTTGTCTGGGACAGGTCTCCTCTGTCGCTGGATCAATCCTTTCTGATGTCTCCCCGAGTTCGCCGCTCACTTCGGTGGTGGCTGAACTCAGCCAATCTGTTGAAGGGCAGATCCTTTCAGACTCTTTGTTGGGAGGTGGTCACCACGGATGCCAGCCTTTCAGGATGGGGGGGCTTCTGGAAGGATCTGCAATTTCAGGGTTTGTGGGGACCCCTGGAAGCCCACGAGCCTATCAATGTTCTGGAATTGAGAGCCATCAGGATGGTTCTTTTTCATTTGACTCATCACCTGCGGGGCTTGCCGGTTCAGGTCCGGTCGGACAATCGGACGGCGGTTGCCTACATCAATCACCAGGGAGGGACTCGCAGCAGGAGTGCCCTCAAGGAAGTGTCTCTGATATTGGACTGGGCGGAGAGCCACGTCCCGTGCATCTCGGCGGTTTACATTCTGGGAGTGGAGAACACGGAGGTGGACTCTCTGAGCAGGTTGTCTGCCCGCAAGGGGGAATGGTCTCTCAGTCCCAAGGTTTTTCACTCGATTTGTCTCAGGTGGGGGTCACCGGTAGTGGACCTCTTTGCTTCCCGTCACAGTCACAAACTTCCGGCATTTGTGTCTCTGTCGAAGGACCCACTGGCTCTCGCAGCGGATGCCATGTCTCTGAATTGGAGGGATCTGGGGTTTCTGTACCTGTTCCCTCCGTTTCCCATGGTGGCCAGAGTAGTGCGCAAGCTGGCTCTGGAGGGAGCGTCAGCAATTCTGGTGGCCCCAAGGTGGCCAAGACAGGTTTGGTTCGCAGACGTGGTAAGGTTAGCAGAAGATCAGTTCGTTCTGCCCCTGCTGCCAGATCTGCTCACACAGGGTCATCTACGTTACCCCAATTTACCAACACTGGCTTTGACGGCGTGGTTGCTGAAACCTCCATCTTGAAGGAGGAAGGTCTTTCTAATGCTGTGATTCGGACTCTTATTAGCGCTAGGAAGAGGTCTTCTTCTTCCGTTTACTATAGGACTTGGAGGTCTTATATTGATTGGTGTGAGACTAGGGCCTTCCCTTGTAGGGAATTCTCTATTTCTAGAATCTTGGAGTTCCTGCAGCACGGATTGGATCTAGGGCTCCAACTCAGTACTCTGAAGGGGCAGGTGTCTGCCCTGGCGGTGTTTTTCCAAAGATCTTTTGCGCTTCATCCGTTGGTTAAGACCTTTTTCCAGGGGGTTACGCATGTGCGGCCTCCTAGGAAGCCTTTGATTCCGGTTTGGGATTTGAATTTGGTTCTTTCTGCTCTTCAGGGTCCTCCTTTTGAGCCTTTGCATGATATTGCCTTGTCTTCCCTTACGCAGAAGGTGGCCTTTTTGGTAGCTATCACTTCTGTTCGGCGTGTTTCTGAGTTGGCGGCTCTGTCTATTCAAGCTCCGTATTTTGAAAGACATCAGGACAAGGTGGTTTTCCGTTTCAAGATGGATTTCCTTCCTAAGGTGGTTTCTGCTTTTTATCTAAATCAGGATATTGCTCTGCCCTCTCTGTGTCCTAATCCCAGCAACGACAAGGAGAGGGTCCTGCATTCCTTGGATGTGGTTCGCGTTGTGAAGTACTATTTGGTGGTTATGTCTTCCTTTCGCAAGACTGATGCTTTCTTTGTGGTGCCCTCCGGGCCCAAGAAAGGTTTGGCGCCCGCCAAGTCTTCCATCAGTAAGTGGATTCGTCAGGCCATCATTGGGGCCTATTCTGCTAAGGGGAGGAATCCCCCTTTTCGTGTTACGGCTCATTCTACTCGTGCGGTTGGGGCTTCCTGGGCTTTTCAGCACCAGGCCTCTGTTGAGCAAGTTTGTAAGGCTGCTACCTGGTCTTCTGTTCACACCTTTTCCAAGTTTTACAAGGTTGATGTTCGGGCCTCAGCGGATGCTGTTTTTGGCCGCAAAGTTCTGCAGGCTGCAGTGGTTTAAGTTGTGCTTTATACCTTGTTTTTGGATCCCCACCCTTTATGGACACTGCTATTGGATGTCCCACAGGTTATGAATATCTTGAAGCGGGGTGTGTGACATACTTAGAATAATACCATTTTGTGAATACTCACCTTGTAAAATGGGTATTATAAGTATGTCACACACCCCGCTTCACCCGCCCTTCTTGTATTCTGCATCCTTCATATTGTGAACTTTGCGTTGTTATGACTTACATTTGCCTCTTCCTGGTCCCTTTCCTTACTGCTTTCTTTATACTGGGTAATGAGTGGGAGGTCCCAGGTATTTATGGACCGGGAGGGGCTTTTCTTTCTTCCTATCATCTCTGCAGATCGCCCTCTACAGGTCAGTATTACCCACACGTTATGAATATCTTGAAGCGGGGTGTGTGACATACTTATAATACCCATTTTACAAGGTGAGTATTCACAAAATGGTATTATTTAACATTTTTAATCACTTAATTTTTATTCTTTCCCCCACTGGGCTGCAAATCTGTTCAGCACTCTAGGATACGGGCGCCGCCATCTTGGATCAGCAGCATCACATACTGAGTAGAGGAGTCAAAAGTGCAGGGGAGTGGGTTCTAGCTGTGCTTTGTACAGACGGAGCAGAGCTGGGCTCAGGAAAAGGAAAGCAATCCCAGAATGCAGAGAGGCACAGTGAGAAGACACTTCCTGTTTGCAGGCAGCCTGAAACGCCATGGGCCGCCATCTTGGATATTTAAAGTGGACCAACACCCAGGATTTTCACTATCCTGGGTGTTGGTCCACTTCTGCGGGGCACCCCAATCGCTGTGTGAAACCCCGCAGAAAGACCCAAAAAACGTACCTCACCGCCGACGGACAAGCGACAGACAAGCTGAGGCCGCCTCGCACGTCCCTCTTACAGGGAACTCGCCCGCGCCGGCCATTCACAGACGGCAGTGCGGGTGCACGCCCTGCTAGAGGGCTGCGCGGCGGCGTTGGAACGGGAGAAGGTAAGGTTTGTGGGCATGTGGGGGGGTTTCACACAGCGGGGCATCCTGATTTTGGATGCCCCGCGGGGAGGGAGCTGATCGGCCCGGGAATCTTGGAGATTATAGATCAGTGGTGGGTGTTGGTCTACTTTAAAGGCTCAGGAAACGCAGTAGATACCGGAAGGAAAATTTTTAATGTGAGCAATCTGTATGTACAGGGTGTGGGAAACATATAAGATAGGCTCTTATTCAGGGTGAAGGTCCGGATTAATGTGAGCAATCTGTATGTACAGGGTGTGGGAAACATATAAGATAGACTCTTATTCAGGGTGAAGGTCCGGATTAATGTGAGCAATCTGTATGTACAGGGTGTGGGAAACATATAAGATAGGCTCTTATTCAGGGTGAAGGTCCGGATTAATGTGAGCAATCTGTATGTACAGGGTGTGGGAAACATATAAGATAGGCTCTTATTCAGGGTGAAGGTCCGATTTAATGTGAGCAATCTGTATGCACAGGGCGGGGGGAAACATATAAGATAGACTCTTATTCAGGGTGAAGGTCCGGATTAATGTGAGCAATCTGTATGTACAGGGTGTGGGAAACATATAAGATAGGCTCTTATTCAGGGTGAAGGTCTGGATTAATGTGAGCAATCTGTATGTACAGGGTGGGGGAAACATACAAGATAGGCTCTTATTCAAGGTGAAGGTCTGGATTAATGTGAGCAATCTGTATGTACAGGGTGTGGGAAACATATAAGATATGCTCTTATTCAGGGTGAAGGTCCGGATTAATGTGAGCAATCTGTATGTACAGGGTGTGGGAAACATATAAGATAGGCTCTTATTCAGGGTGAAGGTCCGGATTAATGTGAGCAATCTGTATGTACAGGGTGTGGGAAACATATAAGATAGACTCTTATTCAGGGTGAAGGTCCGGATTAATGTGAGCAATCTGTATGTACAGGGTGTGGGAAACATATAAGATAGACTCTTATTCAGGGTGAAGGTCCGGATTAATGTGAGCAATCTGTATGTACAGGGCGGGGGGAAACATATAAGATAGACTCTTATTCAGGGTGAAGGTCCGGATTAATGTGAGCAATCTGTATGTACAGGGTGTGGGAAACATATAAGATAGACTCTTATTCAGGGTGAAGGTCCGGATTAATGTGAGCAATCTGTATGTACAGGGTGTGGGAAACATATAAGATAGACTCTTATTCAGGGTGAAGGTCCGGATTAATGTGAGCAATCTGTATGTACAGGGCGGGGGGAAACATATAAGATAGACTCTTATTCAGGGTGAAGGTCCGGATTAATGTGAGCAATCTGTATGTACAGGGTGTGGGAAACATATAAGATAGGCTCTTATTCAGGGTGAAGGTCTGGATTAATGTGAGCAATCTGTATGTACAGGGTGGGGGAAACATACAAGATAGGCTCTTATTCAAGGTGAAGGTCCGGATTAATGTGAGCAATCTGTATGTACAGGGTGTGGGAAACATATAAGATATGCTCTTATTCAGGGTGAAGGTCCGGATTAATGTGAGCAATCTGTATGTACAGGGTGTGGGAAACATATAAGATAGGCTCTTATTCAGGGTGAAGGTCCGGATTAATGTGAGCAATCTGTATGTACAGGGTGTGGGAAACATATAAGATAGACTCTTATTCAGGGTGAAGGTCCGGATTAATGTGAGCAATCTGTATGTACAGGGTGTGGGAAACATATAAGATAGACTCTTATTCAGGGTGAAGGTCCGGATTAATGTGAGCAATCTGTATGTACAGGGTGTGGGAAACATATAAGATAGGCTCTTATTCAAGGTGAAGGTCTGGATTAATGTGAGCAATCTGTATGTACAGGGTGTGGGAAACATATAAGATATGCTCTTATTCAGGGTGAAGGTCCGGATTAATGTGAGCAATCTGTATGTACAGGGTGTGGGAAACATATAAGATAGGCTCTTATTCAGGGTGAAGGTCCGGATTAATGTGAGCAATCTGTATGTACAGGGTGTGGGAAACATATAAGATAGACTCTTATTCAGGGTGAAGGTCCGGATTAATGTGAGCAATCTGTATGTACAGGGTGTGGGAAACATATAAGATAGGCTCTTATTCAAGGTGAAGGTCTGGATTAATGTGAGCAATCTGTATGTACAGGGTGTGGGAAACATATAAGATATGCTCTTATTCAGGGTGAAGGTCCGGATTAATGTGAGCAATCTGTATGTACAGGGTGTGGGAAACATATAAGATAGGCTCTTATTCAGGGTGAAGGTCCGGATTAATGTGAGCAATCTGTATGTACAGGGTGTGGGAAACATATAAGATAGGCTCTTATTCAGGGTATAGGTCTGGATTAATGTGAGCAATCTGTATGTACAGGGTGTGGGAAACATATAAGATAGGCTCTTATTCAAGGTGAAGGTCCGGATTAATGTGAACCAAAACCCACGATTTTGACTATCCAGGGTTTTGGTCTTTTTCCCATGGGCACCTTGATGGGGGGTTCCCCACTGTGTGAAACCCCCCAGATTGCCTATGCCAACTCACCTCTTCCCATTCCTACGTCGCATGCACGGCCGCTCGTCCAATCAGTGCGCTGGCAGCCGCAGCCCCCACTTCCCTCTAACAGGAAGCGTGCCTGTGGCGGCTATTTACAAATGCCTGGTGCGGCCGCGGATCGCACATGCGCTGTTGGACCGGGAAACAAGGAAAGTGTATGGGGCGACCTGGGGGTTTACACAGCGGGGGATCCCGATTTTGGATGCCCCAGGGGAGGGAATCGATCGGCCCGGGAATCTTAAAGATTTTGCTTTGCTTAGGGGTTTATTCATCAAGGGATAGCGCCAGGTAGCGCCTAGTAGCGGCAGGCAACGTCTGGTGAACGCCGGGCGCTGTACGCAAAACCACATTTATCAAAGCGATTCCGGTGAGCGACTCTAACAGCGCCATGTAGCGTCCGATTCATCATTACAGGCAGCTCAGAGTATAGCGCCGGAGCTCTAGCTTCCAGAGAGCCAGGTATTACCTGTCGCTACCTCTCCCATACATTTCAATGGACGTTCCTTTTCTTCTGTTTAAACAGGGTTTTTCGTTTTTAATATTTATTTTTCTCTCAAATAATTGTGTCACCTCTCCTGGCATTTTTTAAAACTTTTTTCGATTTTTTATATTTTTATGCAGAATTGTCATTACAGGTCTGGCATTAAAGTATTAATACACAATGTTTCAACAATGTCATTCCATGTGTTTTCACTTTGTTACTGGTTGATATGTGTTCAAAAACAGACTTTAATCACACAGCGTCTGGTGCTCTATGCTGTAGCGCCCAGATCCAGAGCGCCAACGCTGTGTGTGTGTTTTTTTGTTGAATATGGTGTAAGTCGCTGATAGTCGGTCGCAATGAGCTGGCGCTACCTTTCACTCCCTGCAACGCTGTAGTGGTGTTAGAACACCCAACATACATCACATTCATCAATGCCGGCCAGGTTACTACAGAGACTGAGGCGCTCTGTTACAGCGCCCGATAGCCGATCACAGCGTCTACCGTGTTTCCCCGAAAGTATGACACCCCCGATTGTAAGACGTATCGGGAGTTTCAGAGGGGTCGGCTAATATAAGTCGTACCCCGAAAGTAAGACATATGTCTTACTTTCGGGGAAACGCGGTACAAGTCCTGCAGAGGAAAAGTTACTTACATGGGCTGCCCACCACTTGTCCCTCACAAGCTGGAAGCTGCTCGCTCACTGGGTATTGCCGCCTCCCTCTCATCTACCGTAGCTGCGCACCGCCTCCTGCCCACGTCCGCACCGTCCCCCTCTCCATACATCGCCGCGTCTGCCATTTCCCCACTTGCCCTCAACAATGATGGCGGCCGGGGGCTCTCGATCACGTGACTCGCTGCGTCGCCCTCGCTCGGGGAGCTCGCGACAGCCGGCGTTGCGCTTTACGGCTGTGTTTGCCGGAGCTCGTTTCGTTGCAGCTGAGAGTCCGGCTCCGAGGTGAGCGCTGCTGCGGGGGGCAGATAATATAAGACATACCCCGAAAGTAAGACATAGTGGGGCTTTTGGGGATAAAAAGAAAGAAAGACACTGTCTTACTTTCGGGGAAACACGGTACTAGCGGTCGCTCTTAGCGCCTCTGTACAGATGCTCATCTGCCGATAGCTGGCGCTAGTAATGAATCAGCCTGCCCGTCTCCTTACCCCTGCTTGTAAATTATCCCTAGGAAAGCATAAGTATTCACCGCTCCAGGATCCTCCGCTGTGGTAACTGCAGCCTGTTTGTTCAGCGACGCAGAAGCACCTACTGGATCAGTAATTCAGCTTTGGGCTTCCTAGGGGCTCGTTATTAAGCAGGGAAACCTGAATGGGGATGGACGGTGGGAAAGGGGTCAAGTGGACCTAAAACCCCAAAGAAACTGTACAGGCAAACCCAAAGCCACAGTACAAGTAACCTACTTTACTGACACCTAGGCCCTTATTTATGAAGGAATAGCGACAGGTAGCGACTGGTGAGCGGCCGGTAATGACGGGCCCCGCCACGAGAACGCCGGCTCCCCACCACAATCACACATTTATCAAGCCGATCCTGCTTAGCGACTGAGATAGCGCCATATAGCGACTCATTCATCATTATTCCAGCCTCAGCCCACAGCGCCAGCGTCCGACCTTGAACAGCGACAGGTCTGACCTCTCGCTACCTGGCGCTCTCCAATGCATTTCAATGGAACAATCTTTAAATATTCATAATTAATTGTTATTAATGTTTTTTTTTTTAAATGTGAAAAATTCTGTGACCACTTCTGCCATTTTAGATAATTTTTTTAAGGTAAACAAAAAAAAAATTGTACAGAATTGATATTACAGGTCTGATATTATTGTATTCATAATACTAAATTCTTAAAAAAAATTTTTTTTTTTTGGTTTCCAAAAATATGGTTGTTTGGGGGTTAAAAAACTACTTTTAACCCATCGCCGCCAGCGCTCTGGGGTTTAAACATGCATTTCACAGCGCGAGAATTTTTGGAGCGTGATTTTTTGATGAATATGGTGGGAGCCGGTCGCTCTGACCAGTCGCTATCATGCGCACCCATACAGCGCGGAACCTGTCAAATAGCGATTCGTCACCCCGTATTCAACATTACTGCACACCGACTGAGTCGCTATCAACAACCGAACAACGGCCAAGCACAGCGACTACTAGCGGGCGCTGTGAAAATACTGCTACAGTCGCGCAACTGTCGCTACATGTCGCTATTAATCAATCGGCCTCTTGATTCTCGCCACTCTCAGATCTCAGGAAAGTCATGGGACGATCTTTAGGGCTTTATTCATCAGGGGATAGTGACAGGCAGCGCCTTGTAAGCGACAGGTAGCAGCAAGTAGCGGTAGGTTAACGCCGGCCGCGGCACACAATACCACATTTATGAAGGCGATTCTGGTGAGCGCTTCTTACAGCGACACGTAGTGACTGATTCCTCATCACAGACAGCTCAGCGGATCCCGGCGGCGCTCTGGCTTTCACCTGTCGCTACCTGTCACTCTCCCATACATTTCAATGGACGTTACTTTTCTTCTCTTTAAACAGGGTTTTCTTTTAATAATTTTTTTTTGTTTTGTATCAAATCATTGTGTGACCTCTCCTGGCCTATTTAAATACATTTTTGTAAACTTTTTAGATTTTTTGATTTTTTTATGCAGAATTGTCATTACAGGTCTGATGTTAAAGTGTTAATGTCACAATGTAATAACAATGTAATTCCATATGTTTTCACTTTGTTACTGGTGGATATGTGTTCAAAAACGGACTTTAATCACACAGCTTCTGGCGCTCTGGGCTACAGCGACACAATTTTGAGCGCCGGCGCTGTGTGAGGCTGTTTTTTGGATGAATATGGTTTGAGTCGCTCACACTGACCAGACGCTACTGTTCGCTCCCATATAGCTCTGTACTGGTGTTATAGCGACTCACACATCAAATTCATCAATGCTGGCCATGTTACTACAGCGACTGAGGCGCTCTGTAATAGCGACTCACGGACGATCAGAGCGACCACTAGCGGCCGCTGTACAGACGCTCATCTGCCGCTACCTGGCGCTAGTAATGAATCAGCCTGTCTGTCTCCTGTTATACAGCAATGCTGCAGATTACACCTGAGGCCACTATTACAAACGTTTTATCACTTTTTATAGTAAATCTTAAAATGAAAACCTTTTACAGTCATGTGATCATTTGCCAACTCAGAGTAAATGTTTTAGGTGGTAGAAAATGAAACGGGGAGATATGGAAAAAAGAAGAAACGAGAGGGAGCTGAATTAGGGGGAAAAGGGAAGATGGAGAAAGTGTGGAAAAAATGATGGAGGGAATGTGGAAAAGAGAGAGAGAGAGAAATGAAGGGTATGTGAAGAAAACGTAAGGTATATGTTAGGGGTGTGAGAGAAGTGCTGAAGCAGAGAATATGAAAAAAAAGGAAGATAGAGAGAATATGAAAGTAAAAGAGAAGAGAAAAAAATGAGAGAAGTGCTGAAGCAGAGAATATGAAAAAAGGAAGATAGAGAGAATATGAAAGTAAAAGAGAAGAGAGAAAAAAAATGAGAGAAGTGATGAAGCAGAGAATATGAAAAAAAAAGGAAGATAGAGAGAATATGAAAGTAAAAGAGAAGAGAAAAAAAATGAGAGAATTGCTGAAGCAGAGAATATGAAAAAAAAGGAAGATAGAGAGAATATGAAAGTAAAAGAGAAGAGAAAAAAAATGAGAGAATTGCTGAAGCAGAGAATATGAAAAAAAGAAAGATAGAGAGAATATGAAAGTAAAAGAGAAGAGAAAAAATAAGGACAGAACATAAATAGGGATATTTAAGGCAACGAAGCAAAAGAGGGACTGGAGCATAAATAAGAGGGAGATGATGGGAACATTATAAGGCGCACAGCAGGAATATGAAAATAATAGGTAATGTAGAAAAAAGTTCGGAAACGTGGAAAAGAAAAAAGAAGGAGGGTAAGTGTAAATGAGAGAAAGAAATAGGAACAGAAAAAGAAGAAGAGGAGGGTACGTAAAATGTGAGAGATGCAGACAGAAGACGGAGAGGAAGAATAAAAAGGGAGGGAGATAAAGGGAATGTACAACACATCCTATACAGAAGGATTGAATGTGATAAAAGAGGGAGACAGAATGGAAGGAATGTTGAAGTAAGAGGGAGGAGAAGGGAATGTAAAAGGGAGATAATGAGAACTTTAAAATGTGGACTATGGAAAATGAAGGGGGGGGGGGAAGGAGGGAAGATGGAAACATTTTGAAAAAAAGGAAGTAATGCGGAAAAGAGGGAGATGGAGGGAAGGGGAATAAAGAGGAAAAGTTGTGCTCTCCAGGTGAATGACAGAGAAGAGAAAAGGATTGTGGGCTGAGCCGGCTGAGAGCGTTCTCAGCGGGAGGCGAACCCTTACAGAGGCTTTACAATGGCACCCTTAGCACTCGCACAACCCATGGCAGCCATAGTGAATGGTAAGCCATTTACAGCTGTCTGGGCCGAGACCACCATTAGTCATACAGGCTGATTCACTACTAACGCCAGTTATCGGCAGATGAGCGTCTGTATAGCAGCGCTTAGAGCGACCGCTAGTAGACACTATAAGCGGGTATCGGGCGCTGTAACAGAGCGCCTCAGGTGGATACCTGTTCAAAAACAGACTTTAATCACACAGCGTCTGGCGCTCTATGCTATAGCGACCAGATTTAGACCGCTGACGCTGTGTGGGTATAGTTTTTTGATAAGTATGGTGTGGAGTGCATGGAGCCAGTCGCACTGAGCTGGCGTTACCTCTCGCTCCCTGCAGCGCTGTACTGGTGTTCGAGCGCCCAACATACATCACATTCATAAATGCCGGCAAGAGCGCCTCAGTCGCTGTAGTAACCTGGCCGGCATTTATGAATGTGATGTATGTTGGGCGCTTGAACACCAGTACAGCGCTGCAAGGAGCGAGAGGTAGCGCCAGCTCAGTGCGACTGGCTCTATGCACTCCACACCATACTTATCAAAAAACTATACCCACACAGCGTCAGCGGTCTGAATCTGGTCGCTAAAGCATAGAGCGCCAGACGCTGTGTGATTAAAGTCTGTTTTTGAACACGTATCCACCTGTAACAAAGCGAAAACACATGGAATGACATTGTTTTAACACTGTGACAATAACACTTTAGTGCCAGACCTGTAATGACAATTCTGCATAAAATATAAAAAGTCCAAAAAGCTTCTAAAAGTGTTTGTTTGCAGCCAGGAGACGTCACACGATGATTTCAGCAAAAAAAAAAAAAAAAAAAATAGTCAAACACACTGTTTAAAGTGGACCAACACCCAGGGGTGATCACCCCCCTCACCGCGGGACATCCGAGATCGGGATGTCCCCTGGGGTGAAACCCCCCCAAAACCCCCAAAAAAACCTTACCTCTAGACGTGCGCGTGCCCACGCCGGCCATTTGTGAATGGCCGGCGCGGGCGCGCGCCCTGTATGAGTGACGTGCGGGAGGTGGCGGCGGACGCGCTGTCTTGTCCGTCGCTGTCACCCGCTTGTCCGTCGGCGGGGATTGGACGGCGCGGTCACGTGGGAGCGTTGTGAGGTGAGTTTTTGGGGCTTTCTGGGGGGTTTCACACAGCGGGGCAGTCAAAATCCTGGGTGTTGGTCCACTTTTAACACAAGCAAATGAACAGCCATTGAAATGTATGGGAGAGCGACACTGAGCGAAAGGTAATACCTGACGCTCTGGAAGGTAGAGCGCCGGCGCTATACGCTGAGCCGCCTGTAGTAATACATCGTGCGCTACATGGCGCTGTTAGACGCACTCACCAGAGTACAGCGCCAGGCGTTCACCAGACACTGCCTGCCGCTAGGAGGCTCTACCTGGTGCTATCCCTTCTTAAATAATCCCCATAGTTTCTAAGCTGCTCTTCAGGCCCCTTTATCTGAAGCATATCAGAGCATGGAAGCCTTGTGCACCCACTATTGCCTCCTTCCCAATAATGTGGCTCATGGCACATCCTAGATAAGAGAGTTTAGGTAAGCCAAACTTTTCTGCCTGTGGCGTATAATACACTGCGCCTACTGGCCCAGCCGTCCTCTAGATTCCATGCATGGCTTTAGGGGTTTAATAGACTTTCCCTCTATTATCTCAGTGTGTGCCGCGCTCCCCCTGGCTCTGCATTGTCTGTATTTACCAGCAGATTAACCTGCAGCTCCCAATCCCTCCCTCACCCGGGATAATAGTGAGCTAATCGTCCAGCTCTGCTCTATATATAACCTGGCTGCATGGCTGCTGCTTACACAGCACTTCCTAAACCCAATCTCCTCTAATATGGCTCCACCATGTCCATATCCCTGAGCCTTATGGATATGGAGATAAACGGAGGGGAGCATTCACACAGCGGCTTACTGTAGCTCTCCTGTATCATCCTAGACAATTATATTCCTGGGGCCCTGGTCACACTGCGAGACGGGCAGGCTGATTCATCACTAACGCCAGGTAGCGACAGATGAGCGTCTGTAGCATTTTCAGAGCGCCCGCTAGTAGTCATTGTGCTCGCCCGTGGGTCGCTACTTTATAGCGACTCAGTCGCTTTTCAGTAATGTTGAATACATTGTGCGGAGTTGCTATTTGACCAGTACAGCGCTGTATGGGAGCGCATGTTAGCGACTGCTCATAGCGACCGACTCACACCATATTCAGCAAAAAAACCTCACAAATCTCTGGCGCTGAAAAATGCTTGTTTGAAGCCCAGAGCGCAGGAGGCGGTGTGTTTAAAGGCTGTTTATCAGCATCTATCAACTAGTAACAAAGCGAAAACATATGGAATTACATTGTAGCAACATTGTAACATGAACACTTTAATGGCCGACCTGTAATGTCATTTCTGAGAAAATATATAAAAAATGAAAAAATTATGAAAAAACTGCTTATTCAATGCCAGGCGAGGTCACAGAATGATTTGTGATTTTTTGGAAAAAAAAACAAAAAAACCCTGTTTAAAGAGAAGAAAAGATTCATTCATTGAAATGTATGGGAGAGCGCCAGGTAGCGAGAGGTCATACCTGGCGCTGTGCAAGGCTGAACGCCGGCGCTGTTCGCTGAGGCTGTGAAAATGATGAATCAGACGCTACATGGCGCTTTCCCAGTCACTAAACAGATTCTGCTTGATAAATGTGTAATTGCGTGCCGTGTCCGGCGTTCACCATTCGCAACCTGTCGCTACCTCTCATTAACCAGCCACTACCTGACGCTATCCCTTCTTAAATAAGGGCTTCAATCACCCAGCAATTGATGTGAATGGCTTCCTATGGAGTGTGGCGGGGTTCATACTGCCACGATTGCATAGTAACAGTAGTAATCGCTATCACAAGGCAATTGCCCTGCTTCGGCAATTTGCTGATGTTTTAGGCGGGATTGCGCTTGGGATCGCTGTTTGCTATAGAGCAAAACGCTGCATGCAGGATTTTTTTCAGGGAAACTCTGGTAGGCTGATTCATTACTAACGCCAGGTAGCGACAGATGAGCGTCTGTAGCGAGGATTTCAGAGCGAATGCTAGTAGACGCTGTGCTCGGCCATGGTTCATTGTTTCAGAGCGCCTCAGTCGCTGGCCGGCATTGATGAATACGTTACGTGATTCGCAGTACTGCGCTGTATGGGAGAGCGCTACAGAGCGACAGGTACTACATTGCGCTCCTGAACCAAGAGCGCCGGCGCTATACGCTGAACCACCTGTAATAATACATCGGGCGCTACATGGCGCTGTTAGAGTCGCTCACCAGATTCACTTTCATAAATGTGGTTTTGCGTACAGCGCTCGGGGTTCACCAGACGCTGCCTGCCACTACGAGGCGCTACCTGGCGCTATCCCTTCTTAAATAACCCCCTTAATTTCGACCTGAATTTTGTCAATTAGATCATTTGGATAATCAGATAAACAAGAACCAAAATTTGGCAAAATTAATTTGTAGATAATGGAACTGTCCCCTTTAGCATACCTCCCAAGTATCCCTGATTTGCAGGGACTGTCCCTCTTTTGAGTCCATGTCGCCCTGTCCCTCATTGTTCTCATTTGTCCCTCTTTCAGGTGTAACAGAGCTGCAGCAATAAATGATTCATTCTCCTATTCAAGGTGCTTCTATTGTTGTAACTGTTACATTCTATCTCCTATCCATCCCTCAATGAGAGGGACGTGGCTTCATTTACATATTGTCCCTCTTTCCCACACTGAAAAGTTGGAAGCTATGCCTTTAGCCAACAAATGTGTTTTTATTCCGCGTTATTAAAATACTTTTATGCATCTTTACAGTGAAAACAATCCCTTTCTAATTGTTAATTAAAACATCTATATGTAAAGCTAGAGGTCAGCTTTAATGTTTTTTTTAATTGGAGGAAGAATCTCTCTTTAAAGTGGGACAAAACCTACAGAGAGTTACAATTCGGGATGCCTCCAGGAAAAGCCAGCGGCTGTTATCTGTCACAACCTGGGCAAGATGCAGTGACCAAGCAGGAACAGAAAAACTATGGCATAGGAAATCTGGATCTTGAGCTTAGCACCTTCATTAGGTCCTGGCGACACTTTAAGGGATCTTGGGGAAGTTTGCCTCAAAGGCAATTGTAGAGGCAAATCCCTCTTTGAGACCCAAATCCATACCCAGGGCCAGGACCGCCTCTAGGTTTGTGGGGGCCCCTGGGCAGGAGAGTGTTAGGGGGCCCCAAAGTAGTGAGTCACATAATGTCACCTTTCAGCTCTGCTGCCACAAATGGATCATGTCCTGCTGCTTATCATCCTCTAGTCCTTATTGCCTTCCCTATAGCCAACAATCATCCTCTATCCTTATTGCCTTCCCTATAGCCACCAATCATCCTCTAGTCCTTATTGCCTTCCCTATAGCCAACAATCATCCTCTATCCTTATTGCCTTCCCTATAGTCACCAATCATCCTCTAGTCCTTATTGCCTTCCCTATAGCCACCAATCATCCTCCTGTCCTTATTGCCTTCCCTATAGCCACCAATCATCCTCTAGTCCTTATTGCCTTCCCTATAGCCACCAATCATCCTCCAGTCCTTATTGCCTTCCCTATAGCCACCAATCATCCTCCAGTCCTTATTGCCCTCCCTATAGCCACCAATCATCCTCCTGTCCTTATTGCCTTCCCTATAGCCACCAATCATCCTCCAGTCCCTATTGCCTTCCCTATAGCCACCAATCACCCTCTAGTCCTTATTGCCTTCCCTATAGCCACCAATCATCCTCTAGTCCTTGTTGCATTCTCTATAGCCACCAATCATCCTCTAGTCCTTGTTGCATTCTCTATAGCCACCAATCATTCTCAAGTCCTTGTTGCATTCTCTATAGCCACCAATTGTCCTCTAGTCCTTGTTGCATTCGCTATAGCCACCAATCATTCTCTAGTCCTTGTTGCCTTCCCTATAGCCACCAATTGTCCTCTAGTCCTTGTTGCATTCTCTATAGCCACCAATTGTCATCTAGTCCTTGTTGCCTTCCCTATAGCCACCAATTGTCCTCTAGTCCTTGTTGCCTTCCCTATAGCCACCAATTGTCCTCTAGTCCTTGTTGCATTCTCTATAGCCACCAATCATCCTCCAGTCCTTATTGCCTTCCCTATAGCCACCAATCATCCTCTAGTCCTTGTTGCCTTCCCTATAGCCACCAATCATCCTCTAGTCCTTGTTGCCTTCCCTATAGCCACCAATCATCCTCTAGTCCTTGTTGCCTTCCCTATAGCCACCAATCATCCTCTAGTCCTTGTTGCCTCTCCTATAGCCACCAATCATCCTCTAGTTATTCCTTATTGCATTCTTTATTCCCCCCAAGCTCGGCCGAACGGTTTCCGGAGTGTTGCCCAACACATGAGGCGTCTGCACGCTTTGACACACCAGCTGAATCCACCTACAGCTAAGTAGCGGTTTTATGCTAACTGTCTCTCCCTGTGAGCGCGGTGACGCTAGCAATGTGTGCAATTCAGCCCCTCTCAAACGTCTTCACAGACAATCAGCCTCTGGCGTAGCAGTAAAGATGAGACATTACTCTGAACAGCTTCAGCTCAGCATGGCTGAGTCCTGACAGTGGAGCAGATATGCTAAATATTATATCTTGAGCCTGCCGGGACTGGGCATACAACTTGGACATGCACAGTGCAAGATAAATGTTGCAACACAGCTTGTGAAATGGATACCAATGCTAGAGTTGAAAGCGGGTTTTACACATGAGTCACCTTATACCTCGGCTGGATAGCGGAGTGCAATATAGTAGTGGGGTGTGTGTGTGCGCGTGGTTGGTATGGTTGTACGGAGGGCCCCCGTTATTTTATCTCACCATTTGTGTTTTTTACTGTCTGTATGGGATGATTACCACACGTGTGTGCTGGGGCTGTTGCAATAAAATAAAATGTTGTTTCCTGGCAACTGGTGCATTTGTACTTAGCGCCTGTCTCACACTTAACCGTGTATTGTGTGGGATTCATTATGTGCCTTTGGTTAGTGAGACGCCGCATATAGGTAAATAGCAGCAGTGCACATGTAAAATTCACAGGGACCTCTCAGTCGTTTAAGTTTGTTGAGGTGTCCCCAAGCATCCTTCAGCCCTTACTGCTTGCTTTGCTGCCACTAAAGACTCCATCATTGTTGTCAGTTGTCACCTGGTTCTCTCCACCTTCTGAGCTTCCATTAATTGCCCTCCATTCCAGGCCACCTTCTCCATTGTTGCTGATCATCTTCTGTTGCTAAGCCCAGTCATGAGCAGGTCTGCACTCGGTGATTTGGGTCCACTGTAAAATAATACCATGGCCAAGTGTGAGCCTGAGTGGGCCCCTGAAGATTCCAGGGCCCCCTGGCAATTGCCCATGTTTGCCCTGTGCTGGCGCCGGCACTGCCCAGGGCCTTCTGATTTGGGATGTCCCACCACCTAAAACATAATAACATGGCTAAAATTGTCCTTTTCCTGGTGGCAACCGCATATGGTTGTGGTTTCACACTCCACTGCTGACCAGAAGTGGTCACCAGGCAGGTGTGCACAGCTCCATTGACCACTGGTGGGACTGGGCTGGTTTTGCTGGTGGGGCACCCCAATTTAGGCTGCCCCAAGGATCGGGGTAGCTGGTGGTGGGCAAACCCACATCATGCCAGGTGGTTTGGGACCGCTGCTCAAGTCTGGAGGGGGCAAGGCATCATGTTTGGTTCATCCTGCAACAACACTGAAACCAAGGCCCTTATTCTTCAAGCGATAGCGCCAGGTAGTGTCTGACGAGCGCCAGGTAGCGGCAGCTAACGGCGACTACCGACTCAAGTACGCCCGGCGGCGGTCACAATGACGCATTTATCAAGCAAAATGAGGCTAGCGCCGGCGAGAGCGACGGCTAGCGCGGGATTCATCATGAAGCCGCCTGGACCGAACAGCGCCGCTGCAAATTCCCTCACAGCGCCAGGTATGAGCTGTCGCTCCCTGGCGATGTCCAATGCATTTCAATGGAGCAATCTATAATTAATCATAATTAATTGGTATTATTTTTTTTTTATATTTTTTTAATGTCAAAAAATCGGAGAACACTTCTGCAATGTTAGAATTTATTTTTAAGTAAAAAAAAAAAATTAAAAAAATATGTGCAGAATTGATCTAACAGGTCTGAGATTAATGTATTCATATTACAAAATGATTCTAAAAACATGTATAATGTTAAATTCAAAAAATATG
Source organism: Gastrophryne carolinensis (assembly GCA_027917425.1). Lineage (NCBI taxonomy): Eukaryota > Metazoa > Chordata > Amphibia > Anura > Microhylidae > Gastrophryne > Gastrophryne carolinensis. Next base: position 448,748,242 of record CM051237.1, read on the forward strand.
GTTGTTTAGGGGTTAAAAACTAGCTAATACACATCGCCGCCAGCGCTCTGGGGTTTAAACAAGGAATGGACAGCGACAGCACATTCGGAGCGTGATTTGTTGATGAATATGAAGCTAGCCGTTCGCTCTGGCCATTCGTTGTCAGGCGCTCACATACAACGCTGGACCTGTGAAGCAGCGACCCCCCAGCCCGTATTCAACATTACCGCACACCGACTGAGTCGCTGTCATCAAGCTAATGCCGGCCAAGCACAGCGAATACTGTCTGGCGCTGAAAATATCACGCTACAGTCGCTCATCTGTCGCTACCTGGCGCTATTAATGAATCGGCCTCCAAGTTTCAGAAGAGAGGTGTGAATGACAACAGAAAGTGAGAAGGCTGAGCATCCTGACAGGAGAAGGGGGCAGCATGTATTCGCTCACAAAGATTTTAAGTACAGTGCTGTGTCTCCAGACACACAAATCACAAGCCCTGCCCCATCATACGTTTCAATGTGGTGCCTCTCATTTCCTAAACACCTGTCACAGCAAGGTTTTGTGTTAGGAAATGACAGGCACACAACTGAAACAGGGCTTGTGATCTGTGTGTCTTATGACTAGGGTTACCACCTGGCCATTTTTTTTTCTTTAATGGACTGGTCTCTGGCCTGGTGGGGCCAATATTTGTTTTTTACTGGTAATTTTAATTGCGGGTATACTTTATTTCCTTATTGCCTACCAGTAAAAACAAAATACCGGCAACGCCAGGCCAACGGCCTGTCAATTAAAAACAAAAGTACCGGCCGGGTGGCAATCCTATTTAAGACACAGCACCATGCTTGAAAGCTTTGTGAGCAGACACATTCAGTGGTGCATCAGTGGGCTCTCGTCCAGTCAGAGCCCTGTTTATATTCTTCGGCAAGGGGCTCTCATTGAATTCAATGGGGAGCGTGCTCTGCCACACCGTATGCCCCGTACCCCCTGCGCACACCTGCCCCAGCCTGTCTGAATGGGTTTTGCTCCACTTTAAAGGTGACCAAAACCCACGGCTATTGGCCCGGGAATCTATAAGATTCCTGGGACGATCGATTCCCTCCCCCTGGGGCATCCAAATTGGGGATGCCCGCTGTGTGAAACCCCCCAGGTCACCCCATACACTAACCTTCTTTCCCGGTCAAACAACACATGCACCAGCCGCATCCCCACTATCCCTCTAGCCGGCGCTGGCACGCTTCCTGTTAGAGGGTAGCAGCCACCAGCACGCTCGGAGCCGCTCGTCTTGGACGACATGGCGTCAGTGGATCCGAGCACGTTGATTGTCCGAGTGGCCGCGCATGCACTGTAGGACCGAGAAGAGGTGAGTTGATTTCGCCGACCTGGGGGTCTGACACAGCGGGGCAACCCCGATTAAGGGCATGGACCAAAACCCAGGATAGTCAAAATCCTGGGTTTTGGTCCACTTAAGAGTTTGAGGTGTGGTTATAAGCAGGAACCAAAAGTAGATTGTTGGACACGGTTTGGGCGGATGTCACCAGCACCCTGCTAATATCCATTGGTGGTGTTATCTATACCAAGATGCCTTCTGTAACCCATAGAGGCCCATAGACATGGCTACACCATGTTCCTTGGGTTTTCGCTTACTTGTCCTCCAAACTCATAGCACTGCCACCTACAATGGCACCTTTCCCAATTTATGGGACATTGTTAGCCAATCCACATTGGCTCTTTCCAAACTCACTCGAGATCTCCTCTGTCTTACAGATGATCTAAACCAATCCACAATAGATACTTCCAAACTCACATAAGATCTGGCTAAAAGAAATCCAAAGAAATCCACAAGATCTTTCTAAATTCTGAAGAGATCTTTGATGATTTAAGGTGGTCAAAATTAACTTAAACGGGAAAAAAAATGGGTATTGGTTTGGTTGGTTTATACGCCCCAAATGCCCCCCCCCCATCAACCCCCTGCAAACCCTCTAAATATTATTTGTCACTGCTCTCCCTTGGCGAAATGTGGACGCATGATTGTCCAGCGGCGGTCACGTGTCCCGTTCCCAGGCTTTGGTTTGGCCTGGCGCAGGTCACGTGGCTGCATTTCACCAGGGGAAGAGCAGTGACTGGGCTCCAGTGCAGACAATGGCAAAATTGGGCCCCAGAGCAGACAACGGCAGAACTGGGCCCCAGTGCAGACTAGTGGATCTGGGCCCTAGTGAAGACCATAGTGGATCTGGGCCCCCAGGTGTAGGCAATGGAGGGCTGTGGGTACAGTGCAGACAATAGCTAGGACAATGGGGCCATGGACCCCGGATAAACAATAGCAAACACTGGAAGGGTAGCAAGGCCAAGACAAACAGCATGGACATTGTAAGGCCTCTGGGCCCAGTACAGACAATGGAAGGGCCTTGGGCCCAGCACAGACAATAACACAAACCAAGACAAGGACAATTAGGAGCTGTAGGCCCAGCGAGGAAAAGAAGACCCCAGGGTCAATTACAAGGTAACGGAAGGCCCGTAGGCCCAACAAGGACAAAGAGGTTTAGCAGAGGGTTGGAGAGCATGGCTAGGCTTCAGGAAGACAATCCAATGATCCAACATGCATTTATAGGAACCACCAGAGCATAATGAACACCAGGCGAGGTTAAACAAGGCAGCTCTAGGACCCAGGGGAGAACCACACCACTCCAGCAGACACACAACAACACCACAGCTAATAGCATAGTGGTTAGAGACGGTGGATTGACGGTTTAAGAACCCATCCATGCCAGTCCTCAAACTGTAATAGGGCTCCAAAGTTTGCCCTCCTTATTCAATGTCTCCAGGACCATGCAAAAAAGTGGTTTAATGTCCACTCTGTTCATTGGTGCTCAGCATAGCGACCATGGCTGCCTCTGACCACAGCAAAGCATGCTCATCACTTGCCATGACATGCCCTTCCCAGTTCAGTCACTACCCAGAAATTGAAACAAAAAAAATTTAGAGATGCATCAAAATGGCCCATTTTAAACTGTTCCCAAGAGGGATAAGGTAGAAGAAAGTTAGTGTGTTCCAGGACAGGGACTTTAAGCCCTGATGAAAACAAGGGACATATAAGATATAAAATAATTAATGTGGAATGTGCTGCCAGTGACTTTCACTTCTATGAAAATTGTACACCCCCGGCCTCTTTCCTCTTCTCCAAGCCCTGAAAAGTTAAGGAAGAGAAGCAGGCCAAAGTGAGGTGGGAGAAGTCACTCATCACAGCATATGTGTCCCCTGTTGGAGCTTTCATAAGGGCTTAGAGGACCAATCCAGCCAGACTGCCCGATCTAAATCCACCCCCCACCCTGCCTTCCTCAACAAGAGCTAAAGCAGCGCTAATGTTCTAAATAACAAACAGACACCTACAATGGCCTTACTCTAGTGGTGACCCATACCTCCCAACTTTTCAGAATGGGGAATCGGAATAATATGTAAATTAAGCCACACCCCCTCATTGATTGATGGGTAGGAGATACATTGTAACAGTTACAACAATATAAACACTTTGAATAGGCAAATGAACCATTTATTGCTGCAGATCTGCATGTTACACGTCAAAGACAGACAAAGGAGAACAACGAGGGACAGGCGGATACGGCCTCCAAATAGGGACAGTCCCTCCAAATGAGGGACACTTGGGAGGTATGGTGACCTTCCCCTGATCACCGCGCCGGGCACAGCCATCTTCCCAAGGCTGCACAGTACCGCCAGACCGGAAGCTCGCCAAGCACCTTGTGCAGCTCCGGGAAGATGGCAGCGTGGTGATTTAGCGACATTCACCGCTGGAGTACGGCCAAGTTAAGTGTTGGTTTGTTATTTAGAACATTAGCACTGCTTTCGTGCTTGTTAAAGGGAGTGGATTAAGATTGGGCAGTTTGGCTGAAATAAGCATCTCGCACCTTCCCAGCCATTCAGATAGGCCTGGTACTGGTGGGCACAGTAGCCACAGGAATGCATGGAATGCCCCTGAGGCTCATGTGCCCTAGGAATGCCAGAAATTTAGAATTCATGGCGAACCAGGGGGTTTCAAACAGTGGAGCATACTAAAATACCCTGCCGGCTGTAAGTCTCCTGGGACCATGCTTACCCCTCCTTAGCTCTTCTAAAAAACGATTAGTTTACTTATTAATCAGGTAATTATTATTATTACATTTTATTTACAAAGCGCCATCATCTTCCATGGCGTTGTACAATGTGAAATTATAAACAAGGTAAAACAACTAACTTACAATACATGACAGAAAATCACAAATACATAGGCCTTGATTCACTAAGAGTTGAAAAAAAATTAAAATATTCAATTAATGAGAAAAAAGCCTGAGAATTTCACTGTCAGTGAATCACCAGATAGAAAACACAATGAAAGTCAATGGCATTTTTTAATCCTGAAAAAATTATTGAATGTTTTACCCCTTTTTACCTGTAGTAAAAAGTGTCATACTTTCATTATATTCCTATCTAGTGATTCACTAAGTGACATTCTAAGGATTTTTTCACATGAATTGAATTTTTTACTACAATGAGAGTTTTTTCAACTCTTTGTGAATCGAGGCCATAGTCATACTGAAATACACTAGGAGAGATGGCCCTGCCCTTGCGGGCTTACAATCTAAAGAATAAGGGTGGAGACAAAAGGTAGGTCACGAGTAGTATATACTTAGTATGATGGCAAGTGATCTGAAGTGGCTCGGCTGTATTTTAATTAAGCCAAGTGATATGCTCATCTCAATAGATGGGTTTTGAGGGCACTTTTAATGGCTTGAAGGCTTGGGGAGTGGTGAATTGTATGGGGGAGGGCATTTCAGAGTAATTGGGTGGCGCGTGTGAAGTCCTGGATGCGAGAGTGAGAAGAGATGATTAGGGTTGAGGACACAAGGAATTTCTGGGCAGAGCAGAAATTGCGTCTGGGTTGGTATTTATTGATAAGACAATGTGCTTTGGTAGTTGCAGTAATCGTGAGGTTAGTGACAGATATAGTTGGTGTGGAGGCAGTAGGAGAGTTTGATGGTGGGAAAAAACAAAGAAGAGAAGAGAGATCTGGGCCAGTGAGGTAGATTAGAGTGTCATCTGCATAAAAGTGGTGTTGGAAGCCCAGAGATGTCAGAATTTGGAGTGGAAAAGGATGGTCAACAGCGTCATAAGCAGAGGATAGGTGATGGAGAATAAGGATAGAGTAGTGGCCTTTAGATTTTGCTGTTTATAGAGCGTTAGTTACTTTGGTGAGGGCGGTTTCAGTAGAGTGTTTGGAGCAGAATCCAGATTGAGGAGGATCTAGTAAGGAGTTAGCAGAGATATAGCGCCCCAATTCAAAGGTAACGTGCTGTTCCAGAAGTTTGGATGAAAAGGGAAGCAGCGAGAGGTCGGTAACTGGTGAGGGCCGGCCGGTCCAGAGGGGATTTTTTGAGTATTGGGGTTGTGACGGCCTGTTTAAATAGTGAAGGGAAGGTGCTGGAGGAAAGAGAGAGGTTGAATAGTGATGTGAGAGCCGGTGTGAGGGACGAGACCAGTTGTGGAATAAGGTAGGATGGAATGGGGTCTAGGGGGCAAGTATTGAGGTGGGCCTTGGAGATGATGGAGGACAGTCTTAGTTGTGATAGCAGAGTGGAATGGGTTTGGGAAGTCGTTAGAGGGGGAGTCATGTGGGGTGAACTAGATAGAGGCGTTTTTGTTAGTGAATTTTGTTAGTGAATTTTGTTAGTGAAGAAAGTGGCAAGCTGTATTTTCTGACTTGTGTATACCAAATCACAAGAGCTTTACTATCTCACATGGCATCTTTATTAACTGGCATTAGATCTTTTAGTAATAGCACCACTCAACTTCAGCTCTGGTGGTGCTCAAGGCCAGTGGAGGTGAAAGTCAGGGGACATGAATCACTACAGACAAGTTACTGCTCCCATGGGATGTATCCAGTGGGCAAATTAACAAGCTGCAGGAGTAGGGCATCAAATTGTATTGTTGGCAGAAGAGCTTGCATTGTTGGATCAGTACAATATTAGTGGTGGTAGATATGTTACTTAATGTCCTTGTTCAGCCATAGAGTAAGTTTCTCCCACCTTACCCCCCTTGGGAACAGTAAATAATAAGCCAATTCAACCCCGATTGTAAGTAAATACTTTATGTGCTCTAGGCTGTAAATAAGGGGGCTTATGGAAAATTAATATTGTTACTAATTTTGCTTATTTATTAAATATTTGGATATACAACAGAATATTTCATGGCATGACATCAGTGGGAAGCTGCTTAGAATATCAGCAAGCCTAGATTGCCTGGGAGGAACTGTATTCGCATGAGTTAGTGTTAACATTCTGAAACTAAACAAAAAAATAAATTTCAACGAAATAAGCAACGCAGGTTTGGGAGAGCAGTTGCCTGGAAATTCCGATACATGCCCACCTAGAGTCCAGCAAAGCAGGTTGGGACAAGTTCAGAATAGCCAGACGAGGAAGACCAGCCTAGAGATCAAAGGGATATTGGGATATATCTGAGAGAGAGAAGCAGCTGAGGGAAAGGAAGGCAAGAAGGAGAAACTGCTAGTGCATGAGAACGGCCTTGCTATAGACCTGAGGAGAGATCCGTAACTGAGGGAGCTGAGAGGAACTGCGGAGACAGGCTAGAGCAGTGACCAAGGCAGGTAACTGAGAGATATCTGCTACTGATTTTGTGCCATAGCGAAAACCGGTTAGTGCTGCCAGGGGATATAATTGTGTTTCAAACAATAACCATTACTTCTAGCATTGTTTTGGGTGTCTATTTAACTTGTGTTGTTCTTTTCTTTTTTGCATGGTTTTAACTATACATTCCCTGTGTGATTTTTGGTTCAGAATGGTGTTCTTCGCATTTACGGGAAGTCCAAAGAGTCTATAATCTTTTCAGTCTTTTGCGTGTATCCACCAGATATTAATAATATTTATATATTTGTTAGTCTTTTTTCAACCGTATTAACTATGTTACTATGTTTGCCTATTTTAGTCGAGCCGGGCAGGATAAATACATATAATATTATTAATATTTTAGTTATTCAATGAGATATTGGTATTAATCGTTAGATATTAGATATAATTGTTTACAAGGCGAAACTAATTTCTTTGCTTTAATTTCTGGGTCATAGCTAAGCTGAGGTGGGTAAGTCTTATAAACAGGTTTATGAGCCCTAAACATGCTCTGTTGTAGTCAGATACAGCTGTGGGAGCACTGTGGCATAACAGGCTTGCTTAAGCAAGAAGCTCGTTTTTTGTGTGGTCCTGGCGGAATAAAATTGAGAGGAAGGGAAAATACCCTAGGCTGCTGGAAATGGAGGAAAGGCATATGAGACAGGCATCAGATCAGCTGCTTGCTGGCTAATGATTGCCCTTTAAGATTTTTGCACATTTCTTTGGATCTACTCTAATTTGTATAAATCAAGAATCCGCTCAACTAACTCTAACCATATCAGTAAATGTAAGCATCTCATAAGAATTTTATTACAAAAAACACAAAGTTTGGTTATTTTTCTAATCTGACATTGCTATTGGGAAAGTAACTTGGGTGGGTCTAAAACCCAGCATGTATCTGAAACTTACCAAACCTCACAAAGTTGTTGTGTTGCTCATAGTTTATTGACAATATACAACATAGAATCTACTTACTCTTTCACCTCCTTAGAGCTGAAGTCCAGGTATCGGTTACTGACCCACTGGATCTCAAACCAATCCCGGAGTCCATTGTTCCCACAGCACTTGAACTCAATCTGAAGCAAGTCAATGGTCTTTTTCATAAAGCATCTTCCTGGGGTATCTGTATCCTTGTAGTACCTCATGCCATTCTTTAACCCATGTGCCAAGGTGCTCTCCAAAGACCCTCTGGTCACTAGACACACTACAGCAATGAAGAAGGTGAAGATATTAAACAGTAGACAGATGGTCAGATATGGTTTCAACATGGGCTTCCACTTGGCAAACTTGGCAGGATCCAGGGAATCATAACAGATTTTGCCAGCGAACGCGTTGAGGGAACAGGCCAGTGCGCCAATGAAAATAAGAGAATTGGGAACAAAATGGCTTTCGGCGTTATCCATTATTTCACTTCTTTTCCTCAGCTCAATTTTCAGGTATATTCCCATGGTAAAGAGGGCGATGCCAGCCAATACACAAATCCAGTTCATGAGCCATAACCCCTGAGCCAACTTGACTCGTTTCCGCAAATTAAATTTAATTTTCATCAGGGCCATGTTGAAACAGAGTAAACTGAAGATCTCCACAAAAATTCAATATCAGTGTCGGCAGAATGGAAGGATTACAACGAAAGCCTTCATTCAGTCCACCATGATGTGTAGCTCTTCCATATTGCTTACCCTAACCTAAAAATGGTGGAGAGAAAATGACTATCGCTGCTTAAGTGTTATAAATAGCTCAATTCACTGGCCAAACGCAGCTACACCTATTGCTGGTGGCCCGGTCACGGCAAAGGAGAAGGAGCCAGAAAGTTTCAGATGATTAAAGCTACATGCTCAAGACGTCATCTAAATACCTCTAATCCTCTTCATCCCATTTGTAGGAATCTCTGCCAGCCCGATAATCAGTGGATATAATCCGCATTTTACTGGTTACTGGATTCCTTTGCAGAGAGAGGTGCCTTTTACTAGCTCATTACAGATAAGGATCGTTATCACACAATTCACTGTATATTATTATTATTGTTTATTTATATAGTGCTATCGTCTTCTGTAGTGCTTTATATTATCATATCCATGAAGCCTGTGCTCTGTATATTCTAAAAGGGGTTTTCATTAAATGTGTAGACTATCTCTACCTCAGTACATAACCCTCTCACCTGATTGGGGCTCAAGAAACTCTCCAGGTGAGGTGCAGTGTCACGATCAGCCCAGCCAAGACGCTATAGGGAGTGTGATGGTGCAAGGGTTAAAGCCACCAGACCCCTGGGTATGCACTACTAGTCCCAGCAAGTCACCAAATTAACCCTTTGATAAATGTGTTTCACCAGAGCTTCCTTAGGAAAGGTGAGCTCATATATTTAGAGATCAAAGCCCAGAGCTGATTAATTAAACACTTAATCTGATAAAAAGGTATCACAGTGCTAGATGTAATATACAGGAACAAATGACATACAGGTACAAAAATACATAAAAGAGTACAGCAAAGATCAGTTCAGCAAATAAAAAGAAAGTCCTTACAGTATAATGGCGTAGCAGTCCTTGCGAGTGAGTCTCCAGCTGTTGCTTAAGGTCTTATTGTCCAGCTTTTTCCACAGGCTTGCATGAGATTTTTCTCATTTAGGTTTCTGACTTAGAATGTCTTTAGCATTAGGTTTTATTAGCTAAATTTAGGCGGGAAAAGCCTCATCCCCCCCCCTTCCCCCCCTCTGACCCCAGCTGGTGAGGGCATTTCTCTCCCAGGTCCCTTTTCTCAGTTCTGGTTTTATGGTGGGTCCAGAGACAGCACATCCTGCTGCTACAAAGGCGTTCGACTTCAAAGAACCATAAAATTCATACCACAAACATAACCCCCCATAAAACTGGAATACACAAAACACAGTCTGAGTGACCCCTCACCCAGGTCATGATTAGACAATTAATTTGGAATGTGCCTGTCTGAATGACCTGACCTATGTATGACTGATCAAATGAAACTAATTATACATAGCGAGAGAGACAGAAATATTTATATATATACATCACATAATATTTTAACAATATTCATTTTCTGTAAAGGCCCATTGTTTACATTGGTAATCCAAAGAGCCCTGAGACACAATAGATCCATGAGTTTAATAAAAAAATTTCTTAACACTTAAATCCAATTTGGAATGTATAAATAATAGTTTAAACTGTGTTCCTCCACACAGGTGGTACCCTGTGCTTATGTATTAACCTATTCTGTGTTATGTGCCTGTATGCTATTACTTTTGTCCTTGATTTGCCATTTTAATTGTATTATATGTATGTGTGGTCAATTATATTTAAAATACGTATCGCTGTTCATCTTCTCTTTGGGTTGTCAAGCCTCTAAAGAACCTACATTGGGAATATTAATTGACTCTTCATAACTGGTGTTCAGTGAGTTTAGGTGTGTGAGGGGGCAATATATATATATATATATATATATATATATATATATATATATATGTACAGTATATATATATTGTAAGCGGGCAAACAATCAGCAGTGACGGACAACGGATTTGAACGGCAAAGTTCAGTAGATAGTTCAAAAGATTGCAGCATAAATGCAGCGAAAAGGGTTACTTCACCAACCAAATAGTCCTGGGCTGGGTACTCCAGCAAGCTGATCAATTCCAGTCCACTTTACAGGGCGTATCAGCCCTCTGCTCAATGTCCAGTGCTATCCTTCACCACGGTGCAGCTCAGCCTGGGCTCACTCCAACATAGACAAAGGAAAGGCCGTGTGCTCTCTTCTTATACAGGCTTCTCCTGTAATCAGCGTGCACACTTGTGGAGGCCTTAGAACATGTAACAACCCGTTAGGGAATTGGGGAAGTGACCTGGGTCCTGAAAACCCGGCCCGGATTGTGCTTTATACAGCCAAGCAGGGGAGAAATAGACATTTTGATACAATTTACCACATATCCCCCCCTCTTCTTCAGACCCACGGTCTGACAACCTTCAGCGGCCATACAGTGGGTTCGGGACACAGCGACTACATTCCCCGGCTTATGTTCCGCTTTAAAGTTCACTTTTCAGCCAGGGGTACTATTCTCCGCACTCGGTCACCCTGATTACAGGCCCTTACCCTGGTCGGCCTATTACATAAGGTGTTGGGGACCACACGTCTAACGGACTTAATGGGGAGGGTTACCAGTTCTGCCGGGGGTACTCCATTGTTGGCAGGAGGGATACACCTTTCCCACAAGGGCCAGAACAAGGGGAAATCCCACCCAACCACGACATCATAGCCCAGGCGTTTCACTACGCCAACCTCATGGGACAATGTTCCCGCGGGGGTTTCAAACTTACCCACTGCAACAGGGTAAGTCACGACATCCCCATGGATGCAAAGCACGCTCAGCTTTTTCTTTGGTTTGCAACCACCATGCACCAGGTTGGCCCGGACCAAAGTTACAAGTCCAATAATGCCTTTACTGGGCGACCATTCATCTTTAAAGACACAACCTGCGTTTCAGATTTTGACCGCTGACTGGTGGCACAACCGGGGTCTGCCAACAGGGATTTTCTGCGACCCGCGTCACATTCCATGGGTTCAGGGCCGAGGGGGCAATCCGCAGCTATGTGCCCCCACTCACGGCACCTCCAACACTGGGGACCCCGGAACCTCCTTGCCCGGACGTCTTCCCTAGGGTTAGGGGGCCTCTGGGGGTCAGGGACAGTCTTTTGCCCTCTCACAGCGCTCCACACACTTCCCAGGGGAACTTGTTTACTCACTGGTCTGCCGGACTTGTCAGGGGCATCCCGAAGTTGGTCCTCAGTCGCGACAAATCGTTCCACGACGTTAACTAGCTGCTCAGCAGTCTGTGGGTCGCCCTGTCCAGCCCATTGCTGTAGCTTCGGCGGCAGTGCCCGAACAAAACGGTCCACCACGACTTTTTCGATGATCTGCGCAGGGGTCAAACGCTCTGGCTCCAACCACTTTTGGACCAGATGAATTAGGTCATACATCTGCGATCGGGCAGGTTTATCAACAGGAAAAGTCCAGTTGTGTACTCGCCTTGCCCAAACCGCTGGCGTGACTCCCAGGCGAGCAAGGATCTCCATTTTTAGCTTGGCATAGTCCCGCACATCCTGCTCCCTGAGATCAAAATATGCTTTTTGCAGCTCACCTGACAGGAACGGTGCAATCACGTCAGCCCATTCCGTGACTGGCAGCTGCTCTCTCTCAGCCATGCGCTCAAACACCGTGAGGTAGGCCTCCACATCATCCTCATGGGTCAGCTTTTGTAAAACCCGCTGAACGGTTCTTCTCGCCCCCTCCGTCTCAACCGGGCTTCTCTCCGGTTGTGAAACTTTGGCACCAACAGTCTTTCTAAGTGTGGCCATCTGTTCAATCAACAGGCGATTTGTCTCCTGTTGGTTAGCCACGGTCTGCTGCTGCATTTGGAACTGTTGTGCCAGGGCCTCCTCCTGTGCTCGCTGCTGTTGTGCCAGGGCCTGCTCATGCCAGAGGTCAGCTTGTATTAGGTGTTTTATCACCTCCTCCAATTGCTTTTGTTGAGACATCTTGATTGCTGCCTTCGCCAACGACAACCAAAATGCAGTGCGTTTTGTCACTCCGTTGCCCCTAGCAACAGTCACTGTGCCTGCATCCTCCACCAATTGTAAGCGGGCAAACAATCAGCAGTGATGGACAACGGATTTGAACGGCAAAAACGTCTTTTATTCAGCAAACTTCAGTAGATAGTTCAAAAGATTGCAGCATAAATGCAGTAAGCAAAAAGGGTTACTTCACCAACCAAACAGTCCTGGGCTGGGTACTCCAGCAAGCTGATCAATTCCAGTCCACTTTACAGGGCGTATCAGCCCTCTGCTCAATGTCCAGTGCTATCCTTCACCACGGTGCAGCTCAGCCTGGGCTCACTCCGACATGCTGTTCATAGACAAAGGAAAGGCCGTGTGCTCTCTTCTTATACAGGCTTTTCCTGTAATCAGCATGCACACGTGTGGAGGCCTTAGAACATGTAACAACCCAGTAGGGAATTGGGGAAGTGACCTGGGTCCTGAAAACCCAGCCCGGATTGTGCTTTATACAGCCAAGCAGGGGAGAAATAGACATTTTGATACAATTTACCACAATATATATATATATATTCGTTTTAATTTACACTAAAATCGATCTCAAACACCTGTGATAAGTAGTTTGCCAGTTGAGCCCAATTAAAGCAAACTACTTAGGATTCCACATTATTAAGCAGGCCACAAGTGTTAAGCAATATGGGAAGGAAAAGGGATCTCTCTTCCCTGCCGAAAAGTGTCAAATAGTGTAATGCCTTAGAAAAGACAGGAAAACATTAGATATGTCAAAAACTTTTTTGTGAAGAGATTTGTGACTGATTCAGAGCACAGACAGATTCATGCAGATAAAGGCATAATAATAAAGATTTCTATCAGACAAATACTGTACATTGGACGAAAGAAAAATTCAAAAGAACAAAGCAGCAAATGGGTAATTCAAGATGCTGGTCCTGTGAACCTCAAGGTGCTGGATCCTCCAGAGGCTGCAGTTGTGCATAAACTTACTGCTCAGACGCCCCTAACCAATGCTCTCAAGAAGAAAAGATTGCAGTGGGCCCAGACATACATAAAGACTCACTTTCAAACAGTCTTGTTTACAGATGTGTGCTGTGCAACGCTGGGTGGTCTAGTAAAAGGTTTCCCAACCTTTTTTCATAAAGTACTACTTTTCATTTTGAAATTATCTCAAGTACTACCCACACCACCACCAATACAGACCTTCTCAGGAGACGCACCCAACAATGCAAGCTCTTCTGCCAGTAATGTAGTATTTCCATTCCAGATGTTCCACTCCTGCAGCTTATTGAATTGGCCGGCTGGTACATCCTATTTGAGCAGTAGCTTGTCTGCAGTCCTTCATGCTCCTGTAACTTCCCCTCCAAGTGGTAGGGGAAGATAAAAAGGACAACGTTGTCCTAAAAATCCCCCCCCATGCACACCATCCATACCACACCCACCATGCCCCGCTACTTATGCCAGATGTAACTGTAAACATGGCATGACATGGATCCAATACAGTGTGCCCTCTACCAGTACCACCAATGATCAACTGGAGGCTGGAGGGGGGCAGCCACTGGATTATCAGGAGTGTTAGCTGTAGTGGGGGGGGGGGGGGGCAAGCAGCAGCACAAGCCACCACTCAAGAGCCCAGTGTAAATGACATCTCCACCTGAGGGTAAAGACACTGGTGCTGCCAGGTGGATTGTGGAAGTTGGATGGTTTGCCTCCGTTGGGTATGCCCCACCCACTAGAGCTTCATCATGGTGAGAGGCCAGCATTCCTACCTCCCCTTCTTACAGGTGTACACGCACCTATCTATCTTCCTGTTTAGTGGCATATTTTGTTTTGTAGGGTATTTATTATGCAATTTCTAATCATTTCAAATAATACAGCAAATCAGCCATGTATACCATTTGTTGTATGTGATTTATTAGTAGTGGGAAGGAAAGGGGAGTTCAATTAACACTGGTTAGGAACCCCTGGTCTAGGTGGATGGAATAGTGGATGATTGGTGGATGGTCTGCAAGGCTCTCATGTCAGAACCAAGGAACTTAGTAAACTCCTAAGACAGCATCCTCTCAATAAAAAACGTTTCCCAGGCACGTCCAAAGTCTAAGAGCAGCACGTTGAATCCCCCCCCCCCTCCCCAGGCTATGCTTTATTGAGCTTTAAAATAAGCAGGGCTTCCCCATGCTCAGACCGCCATAGATTGTCCCACATTCACAGAGGCTTCTGTGAAAAAATCACGGGGCAATCAGTGGTCAAGTGTGGTCAGGTCCTTTCAAAAGAACGAAGAAGTGGTAAGTACGAGCTTGGTGAGAACAGGCATGTGTGGGGGGGGAGGGGGTATGCATTGCCACAGTAAGTGGTAGAAAAGAAGACAGCAGCATGTAGGACAGAAGTGAACAGCAGGGTGCAGGACAGGAGAAGACATCAGCATGCAGGACAGAAGACAGCAGCATGAAAGACAGGAGAAGACAGCCGCATGCAGGACAGAAAAAGACAACAACATGAAGGCAGGAGAATACAACAGCATGAAAGACAGAAGGCAGCAGCATGAAGGACAGGGGAAGACAGCAGCATGAAAGCATGAGAAGACAGCAGCACAAAGGACAGGAGAAGACAGCAGCACGAAGGACAAGAGAAGACAGCAGCATGAAGGACAGGAGAAGACAGCAGCATGAAGGACAGGAGAAGACAGCAGCACGAAGGACAGGAGAAGACAGCAGTGTGCAGGGCAGAAGAAGACAGCCGCATGCAGGACAGAAAAAGACAACAACATGAAGGCAGGAGAATACAGCAGCATGAAAGCAAGAAGGCAGAAGCATGAAGGACTGGAGAAGACAGCAGCATGAAAGCATGAGAAGACAGCAGCAGGAAGGACAGGAGAAGACAGCAGCACAAAGGACAGGAGAAGACAGCAGCATGAAGGACAGGAGAGGGCAGCAGTGTGCAGGGCAGGAGAAGACAGCAGTGTGCAGGACAAGAGGAGACAGGAGCATGAAGGACAGGAGAGGGCAGCAGTGTGCAGGACAGGAGGAGACAGCAGTGTGCAGGACAAGAGGAGACAGGAGCATGAAGGACATAGGAGGTCAACAGCATGGAGGACATGAGAAGACTGCAGCATGCAGGACAAGAGAAGACTGCAGCACAGAGAACAGTAGAAGACTTCAGCACGAAGGACAGTAGAAGACAGCAGTGTGCAGGATAAGAGAAGACAACAGCATGGAGGACAGTAGAAAACAGCAGCTTGTGGGAGAGAAGAAGACAGCAGCATGAAGGACAGGAGAAGACAGAAGCATGAAGGACAGGGGAAGACAACAGTATGAAGGACAGGAGAAGACAGCAGGGTGCAGGACAGAAGAAGATAGCAGCATGCAGGACAGGAGAAGACAGTAGTATGAGGACAGAGGAAGACAACATGACTATGATCAGGGTTGGGAAGTGCACAATCCATTGCATGCAAACACTGGAGGTTAAGTCTGTGAGCTAAGGACAGCCATAAGCTATCTCCGGTAAGCCTGTGACCTACTATCCATCCTGCTTCAGATTAGCCGGGAGATAAGCAGCCCGTCCCCCTGCAGTTACCTGACCTAATGCTGTGTGTCACTCTTTTTATTGTTACAATTAGACCCGAGAACTCTCACTACTGCACATGTACCCAGCGTGGCCCATCCCAAGAGGTTTGTGGTGATCAAACATCAGACATAACAGCCTTGGTTATTTTGGTACAAAAGTTTCCTCTCTCGGGTTAACAAACTGGATGTATGAAGCCACAGACAGCAAATAGTCTATAAAATGTAAATCGTCCATTTACCTGTTATGACCTCTGAAGGACAACTGGAGGCAAGAACATCCTGCATTTAAAAACATGGGAAGGCGGAAGAGGGAATACCTTCGAGTTCTGCCGCAATAATAAGCACGTCAGAGATCTGTGCATGCACCACGGCATTGAGGTGAGTATATTGCAATTCACACCAGGGCGTTACAAATGGAGGGCATCAAGGGTTTTGGCCCAATTTAGTGATTTATTATTAGCTTGCAATAGGGATGAGCGAACCGGTTCGGACGAACCGGAATTCGCTCCGAATTTCAGGGAAAATTCGTTTCGACACGAACCCGAATTTTTTTTGGTTCGTGCCGATCGAATTTTCCCTGAAATAATAAAAAAAAAATGCCGGCATGGCGGGAGCGGGCTTCCGCCGCCCGCTGACAGCGTAGCCGGCCTGCCCGCTCCCACTATGCCGGCATTTGTTTAAAAAGCAAACACTTACCTGCATGGTCGGAGCGTGGAGGCCGGGGCCGCTTTCAGGCGCCCTCTGATGACGTGTCCTCTGATGACAGCTGAGAGCGGAGCCGGAGCGTGGAGGCCGGCGATTCGTGAAAGTTTGATTCGGGTGAACCCAAATTTCTTGGGGAAATTCGGCGAATCGCCCGAATCGAACTTTCAAGAAGTTCGCTCATCTCTAGCTTGCAATAACAATAAACGTAACATAAGTACCTCTCAAGATGCTGTATGGTGTGGACCAATATATAATTAGAAGGTACCGGTAATCTAGGCCAGTGGTTCTCAACCTTTTTAAGACAAGTACCCCCTGGCGACAAGCAGTTACAGCCAAGTACCCCCAAGGAGAAGATCAATTACTAAAATAAAGGTGATGTGTAATGTGAGCTGTACATAGAATTGTGAAAATCACATGCATATTACACATAAACTTACCCCATTTTTGGACCATTTTTTAACCCTTCCTCGGATGCACATGGGCTGTGTAGCATATATTTCATGCTACTGGGCTGGCTTGATACAATTCCATTAACAGGCTGGAGTTACATCAAAGCTGGTGGCAGGGTTCAGTTCACCAGTGGTAGTGAAAGGGCCTGCAGCCAGTCAGGGTCGTGATGACCTGTAACAATGGTCTGCATGATCCAGGTGCTTTCCTTTGAGTGCTGCTCTCAACTGTTAAATAGGCATTTAGGGTCGATTCAAAGAAACATGTTACAGCTTTGATTTTGGTGCCGATCATCCTATTTTTCCCGTACGCTCGTGCGTTCGTATGAACTTGCGAGTGATTCTATAAGCAAATACGTTTCTATCCTAAAATGTACGTCCGTTCGTATGGCAGTTCGGGAATCAGACCTATGTCAGTTTCCATCCTGAATTTTCCGTTTCATTTCTCAGGTTGCAACATTGGTTTTGCCCTTTTTCCTTTTTTGTCTGTTTCATTCATTTTGTAGTAACCAACCATTAATGAATGCATTTGCATAAGTAAATCTTACTTTGTTTAATTTTTAGTTAACTTGCATTTTTTACTTGTGGATTTAATTTTAATATTTTGGCTTCAAATGGTACAACTTAAAATTTTGTGTGTGGTTACCCACACCCTCTACATACAGATTTGCTCTCAAAAATTAAAAAACACCCAGCAACTTCAGCATGTTATGAGCCTAGAAACAGCCAAGATGGCGGCTCAGGTATTCTCGGGCAGCCTGCAAACAGAAAGGGCCTTGTGACTGTGTTGCTCTGCATTCTTTGATTTCTGACCTTTCCGTGCCCCCAGCTCTGCTGTGTCTGTGCAAAATACAGCAGTAACCCACATCCTGCACTTTATCCCGCTCTCCTCTTCTCAGTAAGTGTGATGCATCTGACCAAAGATGTGCTTAAATAATTAAACAAAGCAAAGGTAAACAACTACACCAATAAATGCAATCTAAAAATATTATTCTAGTACATCAATTTAAAAATAAATAACAAAGGACATAAGTTTCTTTAATTAACGCAAATATATTGCAAAATAAAGGTTTACATGCAAAGGACTAATTAAGGTCCACATTAAAATGCTTTTATAAGGCATACATGAATCAGGTATGCATTGCCATACAATTTATGGCCTCGGCCATGCTGATACATGCAGTTCATTGGAGCTCAAGACGCGCAGACTCCTCCACATAGCCAAAAAACCTGTTCAAGAACAGCAATACGACTGCTAAAAGGTGTCGGCTGTGGCTTTCTTTTAAAGCGTATTTAGAGGTTTGAAAACTGTTCTCTGAATCACACCTAAACACATTCGATTATCCTAAGTTTTACGTTTTGATCCTAAGTTTTAGGATTTGATCCTAAGTTTTAGGATTTGATCCTAAGTTTTAGGATTTGATCCTAAGTTTTACGTTTTGATCCTAAAATTTAGGAACCAACTTGCGATGATCGTAAGAGCATATACGCATTCGTACGTAGGCTCGTGCGAGTCGGAAATGGCCAAAAAAACAGGAAAAAATGACTAACACCCACCCAAACTTACGATTCTCGATCCGAAATCAATTAACTTTTGCTCTTTGAATCGAGGGGATTGTCTGGCTGATCATTGCCACTAAGCATCGCCTAATGCAAACAGCATTGTGCTCCACCAGGTCTATATATTTATTGAAAACATTTAAACCATACCTCATTACTGAATAAAAGATCTCACTGAGCATACATTAGCAACCATAGAGGACCATGGAATATAGTCCTCTTTATGTCTGTTTTTTGTTCACTGAATTTTCCGATTGAGACAAGAAAGAAACAATTCGGTATCTAGCTGCTTGCTCAGCGGGGATGCTGGGGTCAAGCTGCACATGCACTGCGGGAGCAAAAATTAAAGTGAGGTTTGGGGCATACCAGGTATTTTAACAATGTGGGGACAGTTATTCACTGGGCTAGGTATCATTGGTTCTGGTCCCCTTTAACCCTTTAAATGCCAGCTATGTGAATTTTACATAGCTGCCTATCCTACCGTTAAAGTGGACCAACACCCAGGATTTTAACTATCCTGGGTTTTGGTCCACTTCCCGATCGGGAATTTTCCCCTGCATTTTCCCCTGCTAAAAGAAAAAAAAGACATGCTCACCTTCGGACGAAATCTATCGAAGTGGGCCTGATACAGGATTCCCTCCATCTGACGTTGCTGCCATCCAGGGACAGCGGTGATCAAGGCGAGACAGAAGATCGGATGTAAGGAAATGAGAAAAAAAAATGTTTAATAAATGATATGTCGCTCATCAGAAGCTTTTTTTTTTTTTATTCTCAAGGGTTTAACCCTTAAAAATTAGAACAAAATGCGGGACCCTACGCCTTTTTAAACAAAAGGGAAACCCTTGATAGTGCAGATAGTAGTTGTATTTCATTTGAAAATGTCATAAAACGCTGCCAATACATATATGTATTGTAATGGTGAGAAATGGAGCTTTAAATTTTCTTGAAATAAATAATTTTTTGTTAAGAAAAAGTTACGAAGTTTAAAAAATATAATTTTTATTTTTATACAAAGTTATTATGAAAGCACAGACAAAATCCAAAAAAGATATTTTATGTTAAAGCTCAATAGCTAAAGTGGACCAATCAGTCTAAAAGACACCAAGGCAGGCTGACTAAGAGCACCGGTTATGCACAGCATAAAGCGCTAATTGGAAGGGAGCCCACCACACATGCGCTGTGGGAAGGGTGGAAAGGTAAGTGGTCAGAGGTCTCACACAGCGGGGCATCCAATATTGGAATGTCCTAGGGAAAATAGTGCAAATCCTGGTGATAGGTCCACTTTAAATGACAATAAAACTATAATAGGGTAGGCTTTTAAATGCAGCTCTACATTATTAGTCCCATTCTCCTTGTAGCAGCAACACTGGGATTTCTTAGTCCAGGAGGAGGAAGTTCTTTACAACAGTATTTTTGTTAGTTTTATAACCAAATGAGTCCCAAGCTATACAGGCCTTCTTTTCAGCTAATTAAATTGTATACGATAATGGGCTTCTGCCATCATTAGACACACAATTTATGTTACCTACTGGCCGGACACACCGCATGGGCAGCCCCAGCCACAGCACAGCCACTTAACCACCCAGCAGCTTAAAATATTAAAATGTGACTCGACACTCCTGATCAATGCATTTCTGTTGGTGGCGCCCTGTGTTCTCCAGCCTGAGGACATGTACACCCAGATGCATGTCTAGCTGTGCTATCATAGGACAGAGATCGAGGCAGTTGTGTTATGTTTAGGTAGCTAGCAACTAGTCGGATTGTGTGTTACGCTGCCATCTAGTGACTATTCTGTATAGCTGTTTTGCTATAAGACTATAAGGCCAGTGGTCTCCCCCTCTGTGGAGTATCTTAATCTCATATTCCCCCAGCTGTAAGAATCGCCATGATTGTTAGCTTTCAGACAGACCCACCTTTTATGTATGAAGGCACTCTGAGGGTGCTCTCATAGATAGGACTGCACCTAAACAGAGGCACCTTGGCGTATGGTGGTGCAGCTTTAGCATACTTCTGCAGATGTGTGCCAACCCAGACCTCTGTTTTTAACACGATTTAGAGACCAAGAGATCCTAGGACCGGTTGCAATCTATTAGGGTTGAACGCTGTGGCTGCCTGCTTTAAGATTTGTGTATTCTGCACCCATGAATGGCTGGTCCGGGTACACACATTCAGAGGAATGTGGCCAAAGGGGTTTCTGCCACTCCCAGGAAGCTGTTCATCCTTTCTGGTAAATTTTTTTTGAGGGCAGGGGTACAGAAAAATGTACTGTGGCAAAGCTGTAGCGCCCAGTGTGACTGGCTGCTTAGTCAGCCAGTCAATTCTTTAGAAATCTGGCTGACTGTCAATCACACTGTGGCATCCAGGGAGAAGTGGGGCCACCAATGGGCTTAGCATTGGGAGGGGGGAGTATTTTGCCTGAAGGGGCAATTTAATCATTGTCAGAAGTAAATCATTACTCTTACTATGTAAACTTCACTTCTGTGAGCTTACATTCTGCTTCATGAGGACACAAAGCTAGACATGCTTAGGGCAGGCTGTATGCTACAGGTAGGGCTGTTTTTAGGTGAAATGGCTCTCAGTGTGGGAAAGGAATAAATTCCCCCCCTTCTTCTCCCATTCAATGTAGCTGTTGCTGTCCCATACTGGTATGTGCCATGCTGTGCCTCTTCCATGACGGGGCCCGACATGGGGGATAAGATCCCGGTGTATGGCCAGCACCACTAACACTGACCTTGACCCAGCTGCAGAAAACAGAATCATTTGGATTAAAAAGGATGTCCTCAAGGTGCTGAGCTTATCTAGGATCCCCATCAGGGGGCAGTAGATGACTACTAGTAGGAGTACTTGGGCTACATGACCAAAATATTATCAATGTAGTGAAGGCAAGTCATGGGCTTGGTGGTGCATGTTGATACATAAGTGCCCTCTAGTTCTGCCATATACAGATTTGCATACTGGGATACAATCTTGGTGGCCATGTTTGTAACATTAAAGTGTACCTAGGAATAGGCTAGATATATAGAGACAGTACATGTGTGGGGTATACTCTATAATTAAGAATATACAGCATAATGATAGCTAACTGAGATAAACTTCTATCGATGGGGTGTAATGGGGGTTGGTCAGGGAGGCTTTGGTGTCATGTTCACAAGAGCAGCAGTAGTGAGAAAGAAATTGTGTTAGTGTTGGGTGGTCTTTATGACCCGCTGTCTCTTTTGAGAGGGGATTTCTCGAGATTGGCCACAATCTTTCTTGTTTGCTTCAGGGTTCTTGCATCATCAAGATCTTGGAGTGATGGCAGATTGCAACCGATCACCTTCTCAGCAGAGCAAATCATGTGCTACCGTCTGCTCTTGTCTTTTGTGGTCGCGTCTGCCTTCCTAACAGTTATGGAGCAGCTTAGAATGGATTCAGTGAAGTTCACCATAATTGCCTGTGGCAGGTTGAACTTCTTTATCTGCAGTAGGAAGTACATCCTTTGCTGGGTCTCTACAAGACTGGGCTCTTCCCTAAAGATGAACATTGGAGGCCCTGGAGTCTAAAAGTCCAGGGCCATCTGAGTTCCACTCCTAGGGGCATCCTGAATTGGGATGCCCTGCTGTGTAAAACACCCCAAAGCCCCGTTTCGCTCACCTTGTCCCAGAGCCCTTGCCGCGTCTCTGCGTCACAGCCGCATCCTGCCTAGGTGGCATAGCCGTCAGCAGAGCTGAATGGAGCAGAGTGAAAGCGAGCGCACTGATTGGTTAACGGGCCGCTCAGCCAATCAGCTTGCTCGTTCTTGCCCAAGTCTGCATCGTGGGAGAGACTGGAAGGTGAGTGACCTAGGGTCATACACACAACGGGGCATCCCAATTCGAGATGCTCCCACTAAGAGGAACGACGCCCTAAAAGTGAAAATCTGGTGTGTTCCTCTTCAAAGCCGCCCAAAACCCCCACCCCAGGTACATTACCGTTTGGATGTTTTCTACCCTCATTTCTGCTTGGTATTCCAGTTATAGTGATTTTAATTTTCATTTCCCCAGGTATGCCGTTGGTTTCTGACAAGATACCATTGTTCTAAACTAGCTGTTTAAGCCCCCTCCTTGCAATCTCATAGGGAGCAATTAATGGCTATTGAAAGCAGTGCCAGAAGGAAGATAAGAGCCAGATAAGAGCCAAAAGAAGATGTCATTGTCCCTTAAAGTGTTTGGAAAGTCAAAAGTAAAAAATAAATATCAGTAGCTTACCTTACATTGAGTCATTAAAGTGTTGTCCTTCATTTCCTGTCTGTCTCTGTAGTTATGAAATCCCTTCCTCATTCAGCTTTCAATCACCAGCCCACTGACCTGGTCCTTCAATCAATCTTCAGTGGACAGAGAACGGAAACACCCCCCCACTCCCTCCCCAGATGTCCCGATTAGCTGCCTCTCTCTGCAGCTCTGAAACCCCGCACTTCTCTCTCTGATCCCAGCGTTCAGACTTCTGGCTCCAGTCTTTGATCAGACTGCCAGCAATCAACGGCCTGCCTACCCTGTATTCCAGCATTTTTCTCTGTTTGCCAGCCTTGCCACAAGTCAGACACCCAGCGAGAAACCCCCTCCCCCTTTCATCCATGCACACTAGTTGCTAACAGGGTGCAGACAATCTCTCTGTCTGCACCATGTCTCTCACTCCCATGATTTTATAACACTGATCTGACAGTGTGCAGACAATCTCTCTGCCTGCAGCATATATATCCATGATTCACCCTTATGCACAAGCTGTGACTCTCACACTTATCCAAGCATGGCCCATTATGAATATGCTAAGCAGACAGTGCGCTTACACCACATTGTTGTTGCTGCACCCACTGTTTCTACAGGGTATTTTTGAAAACGGATTGAAGTTTAGGACAGTGCAACACGTAGCCTGAGAATATGGGACAACAATCGAGCGTTCACCTTTAGTATAACTTTGTTTTCCTTTGAAGCCAAAATTGTTTGTATTTGTATTCAAATTATTACCAGGACCCTAAGGAGAGTTGATACATTTTTTTTTTAATTTAACTTCCCATAACATGTGGTTGGTCCACTTTAAGTCTACAATCATCACCACTGCTTTTTGGGCATTAATACGTTGTTTTTTGTGCTCCAGATGATCCATTTCCCATCTGATATGAACCCTACCAGAATGGCGTCATTCAAAAACTTTAGAAACTTGGACTAATGACTAGAACTTGGACTGATGACAACTGCTGATGTACAGGGAGAAGAGTAGAGGGGAAAGAACCCAGCCTTGTGGGGAACCAATGCTTATGGTAAGGGGGTGAGTGATATTGGCAGATTCACTTACTGGTTCAGGTAGTGGGCCTGTTTATTTATGTCAGCAGTGCCCTGACTATAGCTAGGAGTCTCTCTGATCAGTCATTTTAAGAGATGTTTTTGGTTAATATGTCATTGCAAGAAATAACAGGACTTCCCAGATTGCCAGCTTTGTAGATCTTGGAGAGCATATGGAAGCAGCTCAGGTTGGGGTACAGCTCAGTCTGCAGGCTTGTCGCACACCACCTGATGGGGGGGGGGGTGATTCAAATAAATTGAATCCATATACATGTGCTATTCAGCACCGGTGTTGAATCAACTCTGTATGTGCGAGACCAGTTTTTGCATAGGTGCAAATGCATGCTTAGGTACGAAAAAGAACAGGCATCCGCATGTGGGACTCGCAAGAAATGTGCGAGAAAAAGCTCAGATGAATACATGCTTTCTCCCCTAAGCAGATAAGCATTGATGCATAAAGCAGTTATTTCAATTTTTTGGATTTTATTATGTTGTCTTTATTTGATCTGATTGTATTATACATGTATATATGTGTGGTTACAAAACATGCTTCCTCCCTTAAGCAGATAAGCATCTATTATTTTAATGTATTATGTTGCGTTTTTTTCCTTTCAATAACATAAATTGATTCAAGCAAAATGGTGGATGAGCGAACCATGCTCCAGGCTGCATTTGCGGTTCCTCTCCTCTGTTTAGATCTCACACTGCTGGGGAGTTTCACTCCCAACAGGAAGCTAAATGCATTTACTGACTGGCACCCAGGGAGGGCTTATAAAACAGACAGCTTTCATGAGTTACAAGCTGACCCAGAGTGTGGGATGGTGAATATTACCTCTTCATAAATACATCAGCAAATAATCCGGTTCAACCCTGAAGAAGCAAGAAGGCGATACATGTTGGGAACCAGGGGAAACACAATAATATACTTTCTTTTCTATGTATGCAGATTTTATGTGCAAATGTAAAGTACATCTAATACATATGTGGACAAGCTTTAACTGTTTTTAGATGTTTTTTACTTGAAACAAATGTAAGATATTTTAATTAATGAAACTATTTGGACAGACTATTGTTTAAGGGAAGAAAAACAAACACGGTAGCATCTGACCACTAAACCTCAGTGGTCTCTGCAAAAGTAATTTGGATTAGCCAGACTTAATTAGCTTTTGCTTAACCGTATACCCAATAAAATCACAATAATATAAAAGCTTTTTAGGTAATGGGGGTATTCTGCATGTTGCCTGTAATGGGGGGTATTCTGCACGCTGCCTATTATGGGGGAATTAGGAGGGTTTGGCATGCTGCCTGTAATGTGGGAATTGGGAGGGGGGGGATTCTGCACATTTGGGTTGATTCAAAGAAACATGTAACAGCTTGGATTTGGCTCACGATCATCCTATTTTTCACGTCCGCTCGTGCGTTCGTATGAACTTGCGAGTGATTCAATAAGCAAATACGTTTCTATCCTAAAATATACGTCCGTTCGTATGGCAGTTCGGGAATCAGACCTATGTCAGTTTCCATCCTGAATTTTCCGTTTCATTTCTCAGGTTGCAACATTGGTTTTGCCCTTTTTCCTTTTTTGTCTGGACGTAAATCCTTCTGATCTTGCGGCTCCGCACTACAAACTTACCTCATTAAAGTGCATTCTAAATATTTGGTCTTTTAATTTTCTTTATTTCATTCATTTTGTAGTAACCAACCATTAATGAATGCATTTGCATAAGTAAATCTTACTTTGTTTAATTTTTAGTTAACTTGCATTTTTTACTTGTGGATTTAATTTTAATATTTATGCTTCAAATGGTACAACTTTAAATTTTTTGTGTGGTTACCCACACCCTCTACATACAGATTGCTCACAAATATTAAAAAACACCCAGCAACTTCTGCATGTTATGAGCCTAGAAACAGCCAAGATGGCGGCTCAGGTATTATCGGGCAGCCTGCAAACAGAAAGGGCCTTGTGACTGTGTTGCTCTGGATTCTTTGATTTCTGACCTTTCCGTGCCCCCAGCTCTGCTGTGTCTGTGCAAAATACAGCAGTAACCCACATCCTGCACTTTATCCCGCTCTCCTCTCCTCAGTAAGTGTGATGCATCTGACCAAAGATGTGCTTAAATAATTAAACAAAGCAAAGGTAAACAACTACACCAATAAATGCAATCTAAAAATATTATTCTAGTACCTCAATTTTAAAATAAATAACAAAGGACATAAGTTTCTTTAATTAACGCAAATATATTGCAAAATAAAGGTTTACATGCAAAGGACTAATTAAGGTCCACATTAAAATGCTTTTATAAGGCATACATGAATCAGGTATGCATTGCCATACAATTTATGGCCTCGGCCATGCTGATACATGCAGTTCATTGGAGCTCAAGACGCGCAGACTCCTGTTCACGAACAGCAATCCGGCTGCTAAAAGGTGTCGGCTGTGGCTTTCTTTTAAAACGCGTTTAGAGGTTTCTCTGAATCACACCTAAACACATCCAATTAACCTAAGTTTTACGTTTTGATCCTAAGTTTTAGGATTTGATCCTAAGTTTTACGTTTTGATCCTAAAATTTAGGAACGAACTTCCGCTGATCGTAAGAGCATATACGCATTCGTACGTAGGCTCGTGCGAGTCGGAAATGGCCAAAAAAACAGGAAAAAATGACTAACACCCACCCAAACTTACGATTCTCGATACGAAATCAATTAACTTTTGCTCTTTGAATCGAGGGGATTGTCTGCAATGGTGGCGGGGAGATTCTGCACACTGCCTGTAATGGGAGCCAGGAGATTCTGCACGCTGCCTGTAATGGGGGTAGTGGGGATTTTTTCACACTGCTTACTTTTGGGTTCTGGGAGAGGGATATTTTTGCACACCATTTGGTTCAGAATAATTTATTTATTTTCCTTCTTTAACCCTTTAACTGCCAGCCTACCTGGAGTTTTTGTTACGCTTTGTTGCCAGACCATTTTTCACTATTTTGCACTATGCATGTTCAACTGTGATTTTTGAAGGGATTTCCAGGGATTTCCCAGGAAAATTATATATTGTTTTTTTTTTTTTAGCAGAGTCTGGGTTTTAACATGAAATGTCTTGTTTGTAATTTGCCAAGTGTATTCTTAATATTTTGGGGTGAAATATGTGAAAAAAAATTTTTTTTACAATTTGTAGTGTTTTTTTTTGTAATAAAAAATGTAAGTTTGTCAATAAAATCTTATTGCGTGTGAAATCCCAATTTCTCCCGGTTACAACGGTACCACATTCCCTACCACACCCTTTCCTGCCCAGTAGACTCCCCCAAACTGAAACAGCACAACACAAGAGATTTTTAGATCAAATACAGCTATGCTAAGCGCTATGTGCACCTTGCAGTTTTTTAATAAAAACAACCCTTTACTTTTGAAATACCCCCCACAAACTATATATTCTCTGGAAATACACACTTCAAGCTTTCTAGGCGTACCAGGCTTGTTGATGTTGCCACAGTTTTCTGAAACTTCTCCCTCAATGTATTCTTTGGTTACACAGAGCTTCCCTAAAAAAGGATAAAAAAAGCGGGATCAAAGCCACATTTTCCTAAAAAAAACTATATGCAAACAAGAAAAAACAAGTTAATCTGAAAAAGCAACATCCCCCGAACAGAACGATTCCCAACATGCATTGCTACTGTCAAAAGAAGAGTTGCCAAACACCAAAAAGTAAAGCATGTGCACAATGGTAATTTTGCTTGAAAATTTCAGCTCTGCAGACAAAGTGCGCACCTTGCGCTTTTTCTACCAAAACAACCCTTTACATTTTGAATACCCCCCACAAACCATATATTCCCTGTAAGTACACATGATAAGCTTTCTAAGAATACCCAGCATGTTGTAGTGGGCCCATCTTTATGAAAGTAATCCCTCAAAGAATTCTTTGGTCGCACAGGGTTTCCTTAAAAAATGTATAATAAAGCAGAATAAAAAATGAGTTTTCCTAAAATATCAATATGCAAACAAGAAAAGACAAGCTAAATCTGAAAGCGCAAGGTCCCCCGAGCAGAACGATACCCAACATGCATAGGTACTATTAACCCTTTTAACAGCCAGCCTACTTGAGGTTTTGTCACCCTCTCTTGACAGGTAATTTTTCACCATTTTGCGCTATGCTTAACTGTGATTTTTGCAGGAATTTCCAGGAAAATGATATATTTTATTTTTGCGGCAGAGTTTAGGCTTTAACATAAAATGTCTTGTTTGTAATTTTTTAAATATTTTTGAGTAAATTAAACAAAAAAAAATATTTTTTAGAAAATTGTCTCCTTTATTTCAAATAAAACCTTTTTTTTTTTTTTTTTTTAAAGAAAACTATAATGCATGTGAAAGCCCCATTTCTCCCGATTACAACACTACCACATATGTATTGGTAGCCCCCCGTTACTGTTCAGAAGACCCCCCCAAACTGAAAAGAACACTTTATAACATGTAAAAATAAAATACAACTACAATCCACACTATAAAGGGTTAAATCAAGAAAAACATTGGCGTGGGATTCCCCTTCCAAGGGAGGGGGTAATCCCCATTTTTTTTTTATTTTAAGGATTAAAAACCCTTAAAAATTCCCATAAAAATGACATGGGGTCCCTTCTACCCAGCATAACCAGCCCGGGGATAAGCTATGCAGGGCTTGTAGAAAAGGGCGCAGGGGCCAGCTTTGGTGGCCCCCCGCCCTGCCAAGTACAAGCCCGCACCGCCTAAATCAGCCCGGGCCCTTCTGCCCCCCCGGGCTTCGGGGAGGCAGGTAATAGGGGGGTCGGGGTTAATGGCAAATCACCCGCTAGCCGCAGGTGACTTGACAGCCCCCCAGCCTTGTGAACTGGTATAGGGGTTTCATGGACCAACACCCAGGGCTGATCGGCCCAGGAATCTATAAAATTCCCAGACCGTTCTATTCCCTCCCCCCGGGGCATCCAAAATCGGGATGCCCCTCTGTGTGAAACCCTCCGGAACACCCACTACCACTTACCTGTATCCCGGTCCTACGGCGCATGCGCGGGCCGCATCCCCGCTATCCCTCTAGCAGGGCGCGTACCCGCGCTGGCTATTTATGAATGGCCGGCGCGGGCACGCTCCCTGTTAGAGGGAAGTGGGGGATGCGGCACGCTCAGAATGGCTGAGCTTAGACGTCCAGAACGCCCAGAACTCAGCCAATCTGAGCGCGCTGATTGGACGAGAGGCCGTGCATGCACCCTAGTGAGGTGAGTTATTGTGGGCGATCGGGGGGGGTTTCATACAGCGAGGCAGCCCCGATCGGGATGCCTCGGAGGGAAAGGACCAATACCCAGGATAGTCAAAATCCTGGGTGTTAGTCCACTTTAAATGTAAAAAAAAAACACAAACTCACCACAAAATGCTGGAAGCATTTTATACCTGCTGGGTAACAGGACATAAGGGGTTAATTAAAAAAAAATTGACATAGGGTCCCCCCTCCCGGGGTTAAAAACCCTTAAAAATCCTGAAAAAAAAAAATGACGTAGGGTCCCCCCTACCCAGCGTTACCAACCCGGGCCAGCTATGGGAGCTTGTAGAACAGGGCGCAGGGGCCAGCGTCGGTGGCCCCTGGACCTGCAGGCTACCAGCCCACATAGCCACTAAGTGGCCCGGGCCCTTCTGCCCCCCGGCCGTTGGGGAGGCAGGTAATGGGGGGACTGGGGGTTAATGGCAAGTCACCCACTATCCGCAGGTGACTTGCCAGACCCAGAGCCTTGTGAGCTGGTATAGGGGTCTCATAGACCCCTTACCAGCTCACAAAGGGTTAACTGTGAAAAAAAAAACACCAAAATTATTTTATTAAAAAAATATATTTTTTTATTACTGTACTTACCTCCGATTGTAAGCTCTTGTCCCTCGCTGCTGTGCTGACAGATGTCGGTGATCGGCATCCAGAGAAGGGGGAAGCAGATCAGAGGATCTCCTGCCCGCTCCTTCCCCGGGCACCGATCACCGGCATCTGAGAAGGCTGAAGCCGATGATCGGGACCAGATGACGTCATTAGCCATGCCCCCAAAGGGGGCGGGGCTTAGCGGCAAGAAGGCGGCCGCCATCGAGGAGGAAAGGGGAGAGAGCCTACCGGGCTCTCTCCTGAAGATCGGTAAGTCCTGGGGGGGGGAAATCGGAGGCCCCCCAGGTGAAGAGGAGGGTCAGCGGGAGCCAGCGCACACGCAGGTAAGTAAATGTCATTTTAATTTTTTTATTTTTTTTTTACAGGAAAGCCAGTGGCAGCTGAAACGGGGGGGCCCTCCCTATTCCGGGCCCACCCCTGCAGCCGGAGGAGGTCCGACGGACGATCGGAGTGCACCATCTTAAAGAGGAGACCCGGCCGAATCAAACGAGGGGTCCGGTAAGTGTTTTTTTTTTTTTTTTTTTTGCCAGTTAGCAGGGGGGAAAGCCAAGTACGTAAAATGTACGTAGCTGGCGTTTAACGACAGGAGAGGCAGCTATGTGAATTTTACGTAGCTGGCGTTTAAAGGGTTAAACCATAGATACATCTTTATGGTCAAGAAATAAGGTATTTGCAAAAAGTAAAAATACAATTCTGTGAATACTCACCTGTAGAATTGTTATTATAAGTATACAGTACGTCCTGCTCCAGATAAGAATCATTACTCTTGGGTATTACTCCGCCAGATGGTGCTGGACTACAGAGACCGCAAAATTGGCTCCTCCCGCCCCTCAAATGCCCGGGACCTCCCACAAATCCCGAGCATTGAAAAGCAGTTAACGAGAAGCCGGGAGAATGATAACAGAACCAACTAATAACTAAAAAACAAAGATAACAATCACCATACAGGGGATCCAAGCATAATGCAAGCCAAGGGTGGGGTGGAGCAGTACATACTGTATACTCATAATAACAATTCTACAGGTGAGTAATCACAGAATTGTATTATTCTTAGTATACAGTACATCCTGCTCCAGATAAGAATCATTACTCTTGGGACATCCAATAGCAGTGTCCATAAAGTAGGGTGGGATCCCCAAAGGTAACAACAGACAGGTCAGACCACTGCCGCCCGCAGAACCTTGCGGCCAAAAGCAGCATCAGCTGAGGCCCTAACATCAACCTTGTAAAAATTTGAAAAGGAATGAACAGAAGACCAAGTAGCGGCCTTGCAAACTTGTTCAACAGAAGCCTGGTGCTGAAAAGCCCAAGAGGCCCCAATAGCACGAGTGGAATGAGCAGTAAGGCGGAAGGGAGGACTCTTCCCCTTAGCAGAATAGGCCTGAATCACAGCCTGACGGATCCATTTGCTGATAGTAGATTTGGCAGGAGCCAAACCCTTCCTAGGACCAGAAGGGACCACAAAAAGAGCATCAGTTTTTCTGAAAGGTGCAGTAGCCACCAGATAGTACTTCAGATACCTAACCACATCCAAGGAATGCAAAACCCTCTCCTTAGCGTTACTAGGATTAGGGCACAAGGAAGGAAGAGCAATGTCCTGATTCAGATGAAAGGCAGACACGACCTTAGGCAGAAAATCTGGCTTGAAGCGTAAAACCACCTTGTCCAGGTGTCTCTCAAAGTAGGGGGGCTGGATGGAAAGCGCGGCCAACTCAGAAACACGCCTAACAGAAGTGATAGCCACCAAAAAGACAACCTTGAATGTAAGAATGGCCAGGGCAGCCTCCTGCACAAGTTCAAAAGGAGCACCCTGCAAGGCAGACAAGACCAAGTTGTCTGCCAAGTTCAGACAGCCCCTTTTTCATCAAGATGGAGGTTTCAGCAGCCAGGCCGTCAAAGCCAGAGTTTGTAAATTGGGATGGCGTAAATGACCCTGAGTGAACCCTGGGCAGAGCGTACTGATCTACTGCCAGCTGCACCACGTCTGCGAACCACACTCTTCTTGGCCACCTGGGGGCCACCAGGATTGCTGGCACCCCCTCCGGAGCTATCTTGCGCAGAACCCTGCCCAACAGGGGGAATGGGGGAAAAGACATACAGGAGCTGAAAGTCCTGCCATGACATTGTTGGAGCATCTGTGGCCAAGGCCAGAGGATCCTGGGACAGGGAGAAAAAGGCCAGGAGCTTGTGATTGTGACGGGATGCAAACAGATCCACATCTGGTTGGCCCCAACAGTGACACAGAGATTGAAACACCCTGTCGCAGAGGGAGCATTCTCCCAGGCGAGAGGTCCCCCTGCTCAGAGAGTCTGCCTGCAGATTCTCCACCCCCGGGATGTACACCGCTGATATGCGGACACTTCCTGGAGGGCCCCCTTGCTCCGGGTCCCTCCCTGATGATTGATGTAGGCAACCGCCGTCTGGTTGTCCGAGCGTACCTGAACAGGCCAGCCCCGAAGGTGGTGGGTCAAGTAAGCCATAACCAACCTGATCGCCCTCAGTGTGAAACTTTCATGTGAAACTGGGCATAAGGGACAGCCTGGAAGCACGACACCATCAGGCCCACCAGCTGCATTACCTGCCTGATGGAGGCATGAGGGCAAGATAGCAGGAACCGAACCTGCGCTAGCAGACAGTCCACCTTCTGCTGAGGAAGAAAAATCCTTGCCTGAACTGTATCCAGATTCATTCACAGGAAGGGTGTCACCAAGGAGGGAGACAGGGAAGACTTGGGATGGTTGATCACCCAGACAAATGACTCCAGAGTGGACACTACTAGCTGAGTATCCAATTCTGCCTGATGGAGGGACTGAGAAATGATGAGAATGTCGTCCAAATAGGGCAGCACGCGAATGCCCTGAGACCTGAGCAGAGACATCACTCCTGCCAGCACCTTGGTGAACACTCTGGGAGCTGAAGTGAGACCGAAGGGCAATGCCACAAATTGGTAGTGCTGATCCTCCAGAGCGAACCTGAGAAACCTTTGATGACCTGGAAACACAGGAATATGAAGGTAAGCATCCTTGATGTCCACCGAGGTCATGAAGTCCCCTGGACGCAGGGAACTGATGGCAGAGCGCAAAGTTTCCATGCAATAGCGCCTGCACCTGACAAATTTGTTGAGGATCTTCAAGTCCAGGATGGGCCTGACTGACCCATCTCTTTTGGGCACGGTGAAAAGGTTGGAATAAAAACCCTTGCCCCTTTTTGAAAGCCTGACAGATGACCCCCAGCTCCAGAAGGCTTTGCACCGCCAGAATTAGAGCCCGAGCTGACATAGGGTCCTGAGACATTCGGGATCTGATGAATCTTGGGGGCGGCCAGGCAGCAAACTATCTTGTAACCGGAGGACACTACCTCCTGAATCCACTGGTCTTGAGACATGAAGCCTCCAGACGTGAGCAAAATGCTGAAGCTGTCCCCCCACCCGGATGGGTGAGGGCGCCCATTCATGCCTGAGGGGGCTTGGAAGAAGACTTAGGCTTGGAGCCCCAGGATGAACCAGGGCGTCCACGTCCTCTGCCCCCACCCCAGAAATCTCCTCGGGCCCCAGTAAAGGAGACCCCCCTCCCCTGTCTTGATCCACGGTAGGGGGGAAGAAAAGGAGCCTTGGCCGCAAAAGGGCAGAGACTGCCTCCTGCGCTGGGGTAACCTGGCTCTCTTAGCAAACAGGTCCAGGCGGTCCCCAAACAGGCGTAGTCCTTTGAAGAGAAAACCAGTGAGAGCCTTCTTGTCCGCTGCCCACTGGCGCAGCCAAACCGAGCGGCGTATAGCCACCGCTAGGGCAGAGGCTCTGCCACACATCCTAATGGTATCGTCCAAGGCAGAGAGGACATAAGTCACAAAAACCTCACAATGAGAAAGAGCATTAAACGCTTCACTAGACACATCATCAGGAGCACCATCTAGGACACTTCTAAGCAGGGTCCTAATAGCCACCGCTGTAATGGCAGAGGCACAAACCGGGCGCAGCGCCGTCCCCACACAGGCAAAGGCATGGGACGCCAGCTGATCAATGCGCTGGTCCTCACCATCCCGCAGCTTAGTAGAGTCAGGGGAATGCATGACAGAGGTGTTAGATAACCCAAGGATCGGGGCATCCACCTTCGGAGGGGATGACCAACGCTTCACCACATCAGCAGGAAAGGGATACTTCTTATCCCAACTTTTAGGGACTCCGGGGAGCCTGCTGGGACACTCCCATTCCTTGAGCACGAGATTATTAAAATGGGCCTGCTCAGGAAACTCTAAACGTGGCTTAGCAGTATGAAACAATTCCCCCTGCTGCCTAGGGGCCGCAACCGGGGGAGAGATAGACAGAACCTCAAAAATCTGAGCCAACAGCCTAGCAGTATCAGCTGGGGCCCAGGGGTCAGAGCCAGAATCATCATGGCCCCTGGGCCTCTCATCAGACGACTCCGAGCCAGAGAACAACTTCCCTTCTTCCAAGGGGGTATAACCAGACAGTTCAAAGAACTCTTCAGCCTCCATAGGGAAAAGAGTGACATCAGGCGTCAAGTGCCGCTTTTTAGCAGAGGCCTTACGCACCATGGTATTAGCAAGCAACTTCTCAACACTAGCCAGTCTAGCAGACACATCAGGCTGAGAATCCCCACTGGTATGCCACTCAATGGGAGTCAAATTCAAGCTCGGGGGAGTAGGTGAAGCCATACGTGGCGCAGGTCCAGCCGCTGGTAAACCAGGCTGCAGCGCAATCACCTGCTGGGCACAAGTAATACAGACCCGCACATTGTCAGCACTAGTAGGGGACACCCCACAAGCTACACACAGCCGGGCTTGTCCCGAAGGAACCCCAAGCACATTCGCCTCCATATGGCGATTATAGCAGCACAATAGACCGATAGGGAGTCACGCTATGACAGCAACCCGGGATGCCCCAATAGCCCGCTAGGGAAGTGGGAGTAATTAGCACACTAGGCCTCACAAAGTTTAGTAACTAAACGAGGGGTAGGGCCGGGAAAAACCAATGGAGTTCGACCCGCCTGAAAGACGTAAGCGAAGAGGACCCCATAAGCGACATGCATAATGACATAGGGTAAATAAAACCGCCCGCGAGGGCAATCACGGACCGTGGTAGGTAGATACCAGCCACGCAGCAGACGAAATCCAGAGAAAAAATGGCCGCGGAGAAGGTGACGCGGAGCCACCGCCCCCCCCCCCCCCCCCCCTGAAGAGCGCGAAGCAGCACACGTGAGAAGCAGCCAATGAAGGCACATCAGCGCCCGAGGTAATGCCGCCGGCGCAGACGACCGTGGAACGCAGTGGAAGCGCGCGTGGCGGCGGCATATTCAAACCGCAACCAGTGCAACCAAGTCAGTGTGGAGGCTGAACAAAGTCAACAAGCACACCATCCAAGTGAAGCACCAACGCATAACAACCTCCCCCCCCCCCGTGAGAGCTACAAGGGAGAGCGAGGGAGGGCAGCGGCCACTTAACATAGGGCCCACCGATAGACAGGGGCAAGGGGCAAAGTGCGGGAGGGGCATCCCATAAGGCTCACCACATGCCTATACCGCCTACCCTTTGGTGGGGGATTGCGGTGGAGCAGCACTCCTAAGCACCTGACAGCGGTGCTGCCTACCATCACCCGACCAGCGCAGCCAAGGCTGGGAGGCACAGTAACAATGGAACGGGTGGGAATAGTCCTACAGGGCCGCAGGCTAATAGCCCCGCTCACCTGCGAGAAGAGAGAGAGCCATCTTCTTGTCCTTCGCAGTCCAGACTGCAGAGAAATTCTGGGGATTTGTGGGAGGTCCCGGGTATTTGAGGGGCCGGGAGGAGCCTATTTCGCAGTCTCTGCAGTCCATCGCCATCTGGCGGAGTAATACCCAAGAGTAATAATTCTTATCTGGAGCAGGACGTACTGTATACTAAGAATAATAGCAACACTTAAAAAGATTGCAAAATTCATTCATCAAAAAATTATGCAAATGTTTAAATTCCAATGCTGAAGCAGCCCTAGGATCCTGTGTACCACTGGCTGGGAACCCCTGCTCAAGAATAAGAATCAGCACAGCACAGCACAGCACAGATGATAGAATTCTGAGGCTGGTTTCACAGCAGGACATTTATCATGGGCGTCTGACGAATGTGGAGAAATCAGCCCACAAAAGTCTATCAGGCTCCAAGTTTGTGGTGGCTGAACTCAAAATCGCATTCCATTGAATGGCAATTGCTCTGGTGTGAAATTAGCTTGAGTTGGTGGGGGGGGGGGGCAAGCAGTGAGGACCACCTCCTTGTGAGGAGTTCCTTAGAGAACAATACTGTACTTGTGAAAGAAACAAAGAGTGTGGCAGGGGGACCCCCACCTATTGGTTATATGGTTTGTAGACTAATAAAAGGTTACAGAAGTCACATCACTGGGGTCCCTCAGAATTCTAAGGTCCCTTTCATAGCAAAGCGCTTTGCTTCTATTACCTGGAGTTTGTGAGCGTCCCACAATCACCTGTGAAGCGCTGCCTATATTATAGCCCATGGGCACATTCATGGAGGCGATTTGATCTCCCTTGGTGTGAATAGAGCCCAAAACATCATTAGGTGTTTTAAAGTGGACAATTATTCACAATAGGTCAGGTTACATTTGCACACCAAGTGCAATGATCTTAGCTACCTGTGTCTGCTCACAGCACAGGTCATAAATAATCAATGTAAAGTAAAAACTGCTGTATCCGACAACAAAATATGATGCAAAAAGGTGTCTAATTTAATTTAGTGCATAGTTATACAACAGTAAAACAGTGACTGATTACAAAGACAGGTTAATCACATAGGGGATGTAGGTTGCATTGGCTTCAATACAGGTTCTGTTCAATTGGAGGTTGTGTCACTTATATATGGGAAAAGCCCAACAGAGGTGGGTATAGAGCATACAGACTAGCCATATACCAATGAGAGATTGACACAACAATCCAAATCAGATACACAGACACTAAAGCATACATAAACAGTTAAACAAAGTCAAAAAGTAGAGTCGGACAGCAGTATACCTTAATGGATGAACCCTCACCCTGCATAGTCTGTATGCTCTATACCCACCTCTGTTGGGCTTTTCCCATATATAAGTGACACAACCTCCAATTGAACAGAACCTGTATTGAACCCAATGCAACCTACTGCCCCTATGTGATTAACCTGTCTTTGTAATCAGTCACTGTTTTACTGTTGTATAACTATGCATTAGACACCTTTTTGCATCATATTTTGTTGCTGGGTGTTCATCGGATACAGCAGTTTTTACTTTACAGTGTTTTAAAGTGGACCAAAACCCAGGATTTGGACTATCCTGGGTTTTGGTCCTTGCCCCCCCCAGATCGCCCAAAGTCACCTCTTCCCAGTCCTTCAACACATATGCAGCCACTCATCCAATCAGCTTGCTTGGATCCACTTGAGCCCCTTCGTCCAGGAGCTCATCTAATGCGAGCAGATCAGAGCCCGCTGGCGGACACATCCCCTCCGCTACCATCTAACAGGGAGCGTGCCCACACGGCCATTAGCAGGTACGCCCTGCTAAAGGGATAGTGGGGATGCAGCCGCTGCTCACGCTTGCCCTGTTGGACCGAAAATAAAGGCGAGTTGGGGGGTGTCACACAGCAGGGCACCTGCTCATAGACTCCAGGGTGGGTTTTGGTCCTCTTTAACTTACCTGCACCTGCTAGAATTGTAACTATTGGTTTCCATAGCTACAGAGAAAAGATAGGCCCCTGTTAGAATCAGTTGGCTGGTCTGACTTTTTCCAGGGGTCAGGCATTTATGGAAATATACTGGTGGTAAAACGTCATTGTAAAAAAAACAAACAAAAAAGAAAGTGCTGAAATTCTGACTTGCTATTATTTCAGTCACATTTTGTGATGGAGAGAGGATAAGAGTTAAACTAAGGTTTTTATTAAGCAATATATGTAAAATAAATTAAAACACACAGCGTAATATAGGAGAGTTTTCAATGGAATAAAAAGAACCTCTGGCAGGGAAAGTCCAAAGATATAAAGCCCCACTCCAGCCACAAATATCCCTCAGCTTCTGTTTCCCACCCAGGTCTGGGGCCAGATAGTTCTGTAGCATTAAGTCTATTCAGAATGCCATCGGCAGATTACAAACCATGTGACCACAGGTGGCCAATCTTGGGTCTCCGTTTCATTAAGGGAGTAAAGGGAAAGTTAAGAAAATCTAAGCTCGCAAGGGCTTAAAGTGGACCAACACCCAGGATTTTGACTATCCTGGGTCTTGGTCCACGTCGGTGGGGCATCCCCGATCGGGGTGCCCCGCTGTGTGAAACCCCCCCGATCACCCGAAAAACTCACCTCTCCCAGCGCCGACGGACAAGCCATTTGACAGGAGCAGACAAGCGGCTCCTCCGCCGCCGCCTCCCGCGCGCCCCTCTAGCCGTCTGTGAATGGCCGGCGCGGGCACGTCTAGAGGAGCGCGAGGGAGGCGGCGGCCGCCGCCGCCGACAAGGTAACGGAGTTTGGGGTGTTTGGGGGGGTTTCACCCCACGGGACATTCCGATCTCGGATGTCCCGCGGGGAGGGAGGTGATCGGCCCGGGAATCTTATAGATTCCCGGGCCGATCACAGGAGGGTGTTGGTCCACTTTAAGGTGAAAATGAGTGTTGCTCTTCTTTAAAGTCATTCTATACCCAGAAAGAAAGTTTATGTCTCCACCTTCCATGCCATGTTCCCATTTTTTTTTTACTAAAGCCTTAATAGCACAATAGGGTTGATTCAGAGCCCCTTTCTCATAATTTTTTTTGTGTGAAAATTTCTGTTCTTGTCCATTTTTCCACCTCATCTGATTCAGCAAAGCCTTTTTTACCGCAAGAATGTTTAAGTGAAATGTTTTCTTTTTTTGTGTGATTTTTTGTTTGGTAGTAATACCTCCAAAAAAATGTTGAGAAAGGGGCTCTGAATCAACCCTAATATTCATAACACGAACCCGATGCAGTCTGATGTACGAATGACAGCCATACGCTTATTGATTCAGTTAAACTAAACTGTCACGACGACAGTTTGGTTGAAGTGCTCCCCAATTCTGAGCTGTGTGTACTGTAACTGAATGCATCATCTCTGGAAAGTATCAGGGGGCGGAGCTGCTCAGGCAGGGAGCAATATGGCGACTGCATCCAGTTCGTATTGAATATTGGCCAGTCTTAAGTAAAATGAGAAACACAGGCTGTTCTGGGGCACTGGGCTGGGGATAGAAGGTGATGACATAAACTTCCTTCTAGGATCACTTTAAGGCATTGATGGGGTACACTTTGGGATTTTCTTGCCTCCAAACTCCATATTTGCAATGTGTGTGTTGTCTACTCGCAAGCTGCGTCATCTCACAAATCTGAAATGACCCCTTCCACCATTGTACTGGTGGTCAAAGCTCCTCAGTTTGATAATTGGGAACAAACAAACAAATAACAAGATCAACGTGTAGAAAGGGTCCCCAACCTTACAAATCAGAAAAAAACACATATAGAGAAACACAGAGCTAAATATATATAGACAAAAATTCAGTCTCTCAGTAAAGCTTCAATATAGTGTCTTTTGAGTGAAAATTCCAAATGAATCCATAAGTGACAATCTCCACTTGTAAAGTGCAACGTGATTAAGCAGAAAGTGTCAACCGCGGACGTCTGCGGTTGCCACTTTCTGCTTTTTGACCTTTCATTCTGTTCTTCGAAGGACGGGGGACCCGGTGGTGAGAACCAATATATGGTTTTCCTGGAGTTTATATACTGCTTTTAAATACTTTTTACCATTGTGAGTGCATATGCTTTATTAAATCACGCTTTATACCATATCTTGGGGTATTGCACATCTGTGTTTGATTTTATCTCTTTCATGGTATCTATTTGGAGTAAAAATTCTATCATCACATGAAAGCTGGATCAAGATTTTTTGGTGTCGTTATGGAGAAATAAGCTCTATTTTTTTGAGCTTTCCTTCACATCTCGTTTTTGATTGCCTTGAAATGGTGTGAGAACTATTATCAATGAGGAATGTTTAACAACGCCTTGTATTAAAGTTATTCTGGTAAGAGTTTTATCCAGAAGGTGGTGGATCACTTAATCACGTTGCACTTTACAAGTGGAGATTGTCACTTATGGATTCATTTGGAATTTTCACTCAAAAGACACTTTATTGAAGCTTTACTGATAAACTGAATTTGTGTCTATATATATTTAGCTCTGTGTTTCTCTATATGTGTTTTTTTCTGAAAGCTCCTCAGTTGCTTGCTGCTCTCCAAAGTACTTGACGGGGGCTACAGCCTACCACCAGAATGGCCTTTAGGAGGACAGCAAGGGGCTTGGGGTACCAAAGGGGAGTCTGTGTCCTGTAAGGTATAGATCTACTTTAAATCAGAGCAACACCCCCCTCAAGTTTTTTAAGACTCCCTATTTATGGGGCATTTTGGGATGTCCCACTGTGTGAAACACCCCGATGACCTTAAAAATGCACCCTTCCGTCAAAACTGTTTGGAGGTCTGCTCACCCACAGCATGGGAAAACCTACCTCTTCGGTTTGCCCAGGGTGCCCTTGCACCTCACCCTGCACATGACAAACCTGACTGGCTCCCAGCTGTTATGTGAATGGCCACCAACACAGAAACCAGAAGCGATAAGTACGGGCTGCCCAGTCTCTCATCCCCTGAAGCAGCAGCTTCCTGGGGCTCTGATGCTTCACATCCATTCAGCTTTGGTGGTCTGGTCTTCCCCCGGTAGTAAAGTAGAGTGGAAGAGAATGAAAGAATAAATGTGCAGGTGCATCCTGTGGAACTCGATCGGGGAGGCGAGCACATTTTAGACAGCTGGACTCAAAGAAAGCTGCTGCAGGGAAGGGACATTATAATTATTGAGTTGGTCCTCAAAATATTCCCCTAGGTTCATCCTGATTTGGGACCACCCAGTTTAGCCATATACTTATTTTGGCCCCAGTTGGCCAGCAGGAATTGAAGATGCCAGGTGAGTGTTTGGGCAAAATGTATTTTGGTCCAATAAGGTACTAGGACATGAGGAAAATACAGAACTGGGGTTCCCTATAATTCTTACCTTTCCCCGAGCCAAGGGCACATGTGCTGCTTCACTTCTTGACTAGGAAGGATGCGAGTGATGCCACGATACCGCTAATGTGTGCAGCTGGGGATTCCATTCAGCTTCTTCAGCCGTGCATGCGCCGTTGGACCAAGGAGAGGTTAGTAAATTCGGCAAACGACAGGGTTTTACACAGTGGGGCACCCCGAAACAAATAGGGATGCCCTGCTGTGTGAAATCCTGGGAGCTTTGCGCAAAACTAAACTTTGCCGGCGGCTCCCTCTGCGATGTATACAGCAGTGCCCGCATCCTCAGCATCTCTGGGCTGAGGCACACTCCCACACCCAGCCATTCAGATTTGACACGGGGTATCCCAAATTGGGACAGGTGCTCTGCTTTAAAGTGCTATTATGTTGCTTCTGGCAATGCTAGACCCTCTCTGATCAGTGCGGCCAGCCTTCTACTCGGAGGAGGTTGTGGTGGCGACATAGGCCATCTATAAGCAGAATGATGCATCGGAAAATGTTTAGATTTTTGTTCTGTTAACAGAACAAAAATCGAAACATTTTCTGATGCTTCATTCTGCTTAGAGATGGCCTGTGTAGCAATTTTAAGGGCAATTAAGTTTTTCATCCAAGAAAAACTTAATTGCTCTTAAAGGACATTTACAGTTAACAGTGTTCACTGTAAATGTCCTTTAAGAGCAATTAAGTTTTTCTTGGCAACGCTAAGCTAAAGCTCTGATAGGTGTGGCTGGTCGCGGGGGTAAGCATGTGGGAATGCTAAGCAGAATAAAGCAGCAGTTCTTTTCCCCATGAGTGTAGATGTCCATTAAGCGTCATTATGAGTTACAGCATAGGAAGGGGCTCAGGTGCCACCTTGGTGTGTGGATTGGCCAATGGTTGCTTTTAATTCCCATCTTAGCAGCTGTCATGTGACGCGTTCCTCCATGGGGATCACAT
This sequence comes from Gastrophryne carolinensis, assembly GCA_027917425.1. Taxonomy (NCBI): domain Eukaryota; kingdom Metazoa; phylum Chordata; class Amphibia; order Anura; family Microhylidae; genus Gastrophryne; species Gastrophryne carolinensis. The sequence continues at coordinate 448,789,902 of CM051237.1, forward strand.
CAGCCCCAACGGGTGACGCGCTCCTCCTCGGCGATCACACCAGTCCCAGCGGGTGACGCGCTCCTCCTTGGGGGATCACATCAGTCCCAGCGGGTGACAAGCTCCTCCTTGGGGGATCACATCAGTCCCAGCGGGTGACGAGCTCCTCCTTGGGGGGGGATCACATCAGTCCCAGCGGGTGACGAGCTCCTCCTTGGGGGGGGATCACATCAGTCCCAGCGGGTGACGAGCTCCTCCTTGGGGGGGATCACATCAGTCCCAGCGGGTGATGCGCTCCTCCTCGGGGATCACATCAGTCCCAACAGGTGACGAGCTCCTCCTCGGGGATCACATCAGTCCCAGCGGGTAATGCGCTCCTCCTCGGGGATCATGCTCCAGTTGGGCGACCTCTCCCCCATTGCCAGCCAATTGAAGTCATCCACCTGGTCCCAGTTGTTGCGCTCGGGGTCCAGTCCAGCCAGCTGGTAGTCGCACAGGATGCCGGGGTAGCTCCAGGTGAAGGGGGCGAAGGCTAGGCCGGAGCAGTCCTCGATGATGGCGCGGCTGGTGACATGCAGGTAGAAGCGGCTGTGGCGGGTGCGGTGCGTCCTCAGCTGCTGGCAGGGGAAGGCGAACACGCAGTCACTGCAGTCATCCACGAAGATGGAGGAGGAGACGGGCCCGCAAAGCACCCGGCACCCGCTCAGGCCCCTCAGGTGTAGGGTGGCAGGGCAGCCGGTCATGGTGACGGTGCAGTCTCGGAGCTGGCTCAGCTGGACTTCCTTGTGGCGGATCTCTGTGGCTTCCATGAACAGCGCCTGGCCCGAGAGACCCTGGAGTCCGCACTGGGTGTGCGCCTGGGCGGGAGGCGCCTTCGGCTGGGGCGTGGGGTCAGTCTGGATGATGGCGGTGGGTGAGGCCTCCTTCTTGCGGGACTTAAAGGTGAACTTTTTCTTGGGCTGTAATTGCAGGCGGCGGGCGTCCAGGGCTGCCTGGAGACGGGCCAGCTGATCCTGAGCCTGGCGCACATCATAGGATGGCAGGAACATGACGCTGTCATTCAAAAACTTCTGCAGCCGCTGTATCCGCCCACCCACTTCCTCCAGATGCTCCGCCCCCTCCGACTCCCCCACCGCCGCCTCAATGGCCGCTCGCTCTGGCCCGAAGCTGGCATGGAAGTGGCTGCTTTTCTCCTCCTGCACGGCCGCCACCTCCCGCTCCTGACGCTTCTTGTCCACCTCCCGCTGTCGCTCCTCCTCCCGCCGCTGTAACCGCTCCGGTACACAAGGCCGCCCGGCCGCCGCTTCCATAGTGACCGCCGCCTCAACAGCTCAGCTAACGCACATGCGCACTTCCCTGACGCTGTGACTCCGCTTATTCTTTGCGCACGCGCACTTACCTGACGTCTCGTCTCCGCTTAACATTTGCGCATGCGTACATTTCCCTGACAGCTCGCAGCAGACCGATGGCGTGAGATCATCAGGACAGCGACGGATCCCGGCATCGCGCACGCGCAGAGAGAAACTCCCCCCACGTGTGGCAGAGACAAACATGGGGAAGCGGAGGAAACCCCGGCGTGAGGAGGCAGTCAGCAGCCTGAATAAGAAGCAGAAAAAGCACCTGAAGGAGTTTGGGGAGCAGCACCCGTTCTTTGACAAGTGAGTTCCCCAAACCTTCACCCTGAATAAGAGCTTATCCTATATGTTTCCCCCACGCTGTACATACAGATTGCCCACATTAATCCAGACCTTCACCCTGAATAAGAGCTTATCTCCTGTTTCCCATACCCTGTACATACAGATTGCTGTATTAGATTCATCCTACCTGAATCTAATGCATTTTATGAGCGTTTAAACATCCAAGATGGCGGCTCCTGGAGCATCAGCCTGCAAACAGGAAATGTCTTCTGACTGTGTCGCTCCGTATTCTGGGATTGCTGTCCTTTCCCTGACCCCAGCTCTGCTCTGTCTGTGCAAAGCACAGCTATAGCCCACCCCCTGTACTTTATCCCACTCTCCTCAGTATGTGATGCTTCTGAGTCAAGATGGCGGCGCCCGTATCCTAGAGTCCTGAACAGAGTTGCAGCCCTGTGGGAGAAAGAATAAGTAAGTGATTAAAAACTTAAAGTGGACCAACACCCAGGATTTTGACTATCCTGGGTTTTGGTCCATTTCGGTGGGGCACCCCGATCGGCGGTGCCCCGCTGTGTGAAACCCCCCAGAAAGCCCCCAAAACTCACCTCTCCTCGCTCCCACGTGACCGCTGCAGCCAATCCCCGCCGGCGGAGAAGCGGGAGGCAGCGACGGACAAGAGAGCGCGCCCGCCGCCACCTCCCGCGCGTCCCTCTTACAGGGCCCGCGCCGGCCATTCACAAACGGCCGGCGCGGGAGCGCGTCCTGCTAGAGGGACGCGGCGGCGGGCGCTGCTGGATCGAGGAGCAGGTAGGGATTTAGGGGTTTCACACAGTGGGGCACCACCGATCGGGGTGCCCCGCAGTCAGGGAGCTGATCGGTCCGGAATCTTATAGGTTCCCGGGCCGATCATGGGAGGGTGTTGGTCCACTTTAAAATATAGTAATTTTAGATGCTGGGGAATCGTTTTAAGGGTTTGGGCTTTTCATTAAATCATGCTCAAGGTCCGGTTTAATTACAACTGCTCTTACAGCGGATCAATCATAAGGTTTTTCACTATCCTGGTGATTGTTTCTTGTCCCTGGGGCATCCCATTTTAAAGCGGAACAAAACCCACTAGCTTCCGGCCTGGAATCTAAATGACTCCAGGGCTAGGTTCTGGCTTTTCCCCCAGGGCATCCCTGATCGGTTTGGGGTGCCCTGCTGTGTGACATCCCCCAGTTTGCACACTACAACCTTTTCCCACTCCAATGGCGCATGTGCGGGCTCTCGTCCAAAAGCCACGCGCCATGGCTACATCATTCAGCAAATGGATATTGACTCTCATGGGGAGGAGAGCGGCCACATCCCCTGCGTGCGTGCGCGCGCTCCTGCCCCAGCCTTTTAGATAGGCCAGACGTGGGAGCGCGCACACTCCACAGGAAAATGGGGCATTTATCTGCCACTCCCTATGCCGATGCTCAATGGCTTTAGGTCATGCATTAGTATGCGTGGCATACGGTGCCGATTAGTCAGGACCCCGTGCATGTGCCATGGGAACAGCGAAAAGGTGAACTGGGGCGTTTCACACAGGGGGTGAAATAGGGAAAAAATATGATTTCTATTAATATTTGCTACACATTAATCTCAATTAGAAGCTAAGGTAAGGGGGTTTGGGGGTTTTGGGGGGGTTTCACCCAGCGGGACATCCCGATCTCTGATGTCCCGCGGGGAGGGAGGTGATCGCCCCGGAAATCTTAAAGATTCCCGGGCCGATCACCCGAGGGTGATGGTCCACATCAAATACTTTGCAACTACAATCTATTGTGTGAGAAATTATCCACCACACACAGTAAGATGTATAAATTAAAACCTGTTTAATTACCAGCACAGTAAATAACCGTACTAACCCAATATGTTCCTAAGGTTTCCCCAAGATAACCTTCTATAGGCAGTTGTTACATAAATGAGTAAGTTATACATTAGTTACAGTACAATATGTGTTATAATGGATATAGAGAGTGCAGTTACAGATAGATATACTTATGGTTGCTCCATCATCCTGGTAAGAGGCCCATTCATCGACTCGCCTCTCCCTGCACACAGCTTCCTAATGTATTGAACAATAGGGGGAGTGGCCAGCATTCCCCGACTCGGCCCACATAAGGTCTCTATGAGATTGGATATATATTTCATAAAGGGTATAACTCCCACAATATGCATGTTATCATATTGTAACCAAGAAATTCATGATCCCCATTAAAAATCTGAGTCAAATGAACCCAAACGCCAAACATATATCATCCGGGGTCCGATACTATGTGGATTATCAGACCCTGGACAATACATATACGCCATGTTTGATATCAAATGAAAGGTCTCATAGTCCTGAATAAGACCATCTCATTAATATAGTCATAACGGCCATATCTCAAGAGCTACAATGCTTCCCAGAAATATTATCCAATGCCTATGTGTCCAATGTGTATTTAATACATATTGGTCCAGCACACCATTTATGAAAAATTACTGCTCAACATCACAAGGTGCTGCAACTTTAAAAAGGACTGTCCACCAAATTATACCCTTCCCATGGATACTAAAATACTAGAATATGTAAAGACAAGAATGAAGCAAAAAATAATTATATCAGAACCATTCTTAAAGTGCTAAGTGCATAAAATTACATGGTAATTGAATACCGCTACTAATTTACAAATGTATAATTGCATCACAAAAGCATGATTGTTGCACACACCCCAATGGTCTCAAAATGCTCTAATAACAGCACAGCTGTGCTGTGCTGTTATTAGAGCATTTTGAGACCATTGGGGTGTGTGCAACAATCATTAGTAGCGGTATTCATTTACCATGTAATTTTATGCACTTAGCACTTTAAGAATGGTTCTGATATAATTATTTTTTGCTTCATTCTTGTCTTTACATATTATTAACTTCTATTATTACATACAGCGCAGCCCTGAGGATACATTGTGACATTAAATGTTTGTATTGGTGCTTGTTATGTGTATGTCGTTTTGTGATTTTTATATGCAAAATAAATGAGATGTTTTTCAAATGATTAGAGCTAACGATTATTCTATGATTATTGTGTGCGCACCTTATATCTAGTATTTTAGTATCCAATGTGTATTTGCCATGTCTGCGTCTGGGGACCTAATTTGCTAGGTGTGAGTATAGGGGTCTATTTTCATGGTCTGTTTACTGTAGACATGACAGGGTTCTTCCAGCACACACCCTATTTTGAGTGTTAGGAATTCAGGTGACTTATTCCCCTTTAACAGCGGGGTATCTTAGAGTGGAACAAAACCAGAGAATTTGACTTTCCGCCCCCCCCCCCATCATATCTGAATCTGCTGGGGGCGCGAGCATGCGCACAACTAAAGATGCATTCCGATTTCAGATGCCTTGCTGCATGAAAGCCCATGAATTGTTGCAAATCTTACCTCACGCCATGCTCCCACAGTATATGCGTGGACTTTCGATATTCGAATATATTGCTGCATTTATTTAATCAGGTCAAAACCCTACTAACCGAACTCTGCTCTAGAGTCTAAAAGAATCTAAAGCTGGTTTAAAGCTTGGGCATGTTGATTTGGGTTGCCCTGGTCTTCGACACCCCCAGGATCATCAATAATCTTACATCAGGGTTTGATGATGCACTTGTCTCCAGCAGCAGCCCCAGCATGGATGATCGGCCACGCATGCACCATAGGACCGGGAAGAGGTGAGTTCTCTGGGCGGGGCATCCTCAATCGGGGTGCCCAGGGGGAAAGAACCAAAACCCAGTATAGTCAAAATTCTGGGGTTTGTTCCACTTTAACCCCTTTTGCGGTAAATTTAAAAAACAAAATGGCGGCTTATCAGTTTGCAGGCCACCTGCAAACAGGAAGTTCTGCTGGGCTGTTACTGTGCAGTGTCAGTTATGTCAGTTGAATCCAGGCAGCAGCATGGCTGAGATGCTGGGGGAGGAAGCTCCAAAATGGCCGCTACCTTTCTTTCCAACTGTGCCGGGATGTTGGTCTGGTTTAATATCCGGCAGTCTGTTCTGAATGAATACCAATATCCCTCTGCTGGCCACTCCCTCAGCCAGCCATTCAGATATATCTGGCAGGGTCTGTGCATTGGATGGTGTCTGGGGAAGCTGTCAGAGATCAGTAAAAGTGTTGTGGGTATCCCAGGGCCACCCCAAATTAGCTTTCACCGGGCCCTGGAGTCTTTTAGGATGCCCCATAGTGTTATTCTTTACTTTTACTTTTACATTTTATGCAGCGATCCCACTGCACATGTGCGGACCTCACCCAACGTCCCTACTGTGCACATTCACTCTACCTGGCACAATTGCTTGACTGCCAGCATGAGTGTACGAGGAGTGGGAATACTGCGGGGTGCTGCTAAGTGCTCCCCGACATCCCCTGCTCTGTCTACTATGCACACTTGCACTGAAGCCTGATGGGAATAGAGTGCACACACAGTAGACAGAAAAACTGGGGCTGAGGCACACATGCCCCATGGAAGCAAGGAATAGAGGTGAGTTTATGGGGTCCCTGGCAGGGGAGGTTCATAATGCAGGGCCAGCGCCCAGCAAGCCCGGTCAGCTGCCGAGGGCCCCCACCCCCCTGGGGGACCCACTGACAGCTGGCACAATGTGGTTAACCCTTCTAGTGCCAGCTTTGAGTCTCACTAAAAACAGCTCCAATAGGGGGTTGTAGGGCAAGTAGCCCCTATTAGTTTTGGCCATGGAATTTATAGACCTGTGACTCTCCACCGCAAAGGGGCCCACTGAGACCATGCCACCCAAGGGCCCACAGAAACCTGGAGCCGGCCCTGTGCAGGGCATTCCAAATTTCGATGCCCTCGGAACTGGGAATTCCCCCCATGCCCTTTCCTTTAGGCAGGCGGTGGAGTTTGGAAGGTGTAACGTATGCAGCACAATTCAACCCTATTAGTGCCGATCAAACTATTTGGCCACTACGGACAGGAAGTGAGGTGCGATCTTTTCTGTTGCTATTTAGTTACAGGAAGTCATGTGATCCTGACACTGATGTTTTTGTGTTTGCAGACTCTCCCAGAAAGAAGAAAGGACTCAAATAGTCCAGCTGGTAAGTGTTGCCAGTGTTTGTGTGTGTGCTATTATTTGTATTACTTCCACTCTAAACTGTGGGTGGACATAGGTGGTGGTCAATGTCACCCACATCTTTGAGCCCGGCTCCAGCCAAAATGTTTCTTTTGGAGAATGGGAGAGAGCTTCTAAATGTTTTTTTTTTGTCTGCACTAGAAGAGGCACAATATCAAAATATGTATTGCACTTGCACCTAGGCGCAGAGGACAAGCGTTTGGCTCTGCTGAGTTACCAGCCCCTATGCCTTTGACATGGCCTGATGAAGTGGGGGATACACCCACACAACGCGTGGCTCCTGGTGCTGTAGGCGGGGGGGCGACCCTTTACTGGCATAAATTCTGGAAGATGGAGCAACCTAACTGTAGGTTCTCCGACTGTGTGACCCACATATATGTAGGAAAAATGTCGGCTGGTACATGGTCAAGCGTTCTAAACACACTACTGAGTCTGGGTTCAGGCTCTCCCCAGAAATTCTACATACGCTTTTGACCTCGACCACACCTTATGATGTTAAAAATTGATTTATTGATACCTTAATCATTAAAATACATCTATTTGTAACTACATACTCTCTGAGCTCTCAATTCATTATTTACATCATATTCATGTTTACATATTGTGCAGACATATTGATATGTACATAATGCACTGATCATAATTTTTCAGATGTGTATAAAATACATTTCTCCCTACTGTCTTGTTAATCAGTTGGATTCATAATTCCTTCCTGATTGGGCAGACATGTTTCGCCTTTGGCTTCCTCCGTGCCCTTATTTAAAAGAAACAGAATTCTCATTATATGAGAGCATTTGTATTATCAAGTGTCATTTTGTTTTTACAGTATCATCACAATATCTTTCTTTGTACTTATGTACCTCTTTAAGGAAGTTTCAGGTGCTCTTTATGATTTCCTCATCTTTTTATATCCCGTATTTGTATAGGTTATATCACAGGTTGTTGTTTTTTATACCTCAGAGAAATCTGGTTCATACACCCCGTATACTGCAAATCAGGAGCTTTGTCATCCTTTAAAGGATAGGGATATTAAGTTACCCTCAAGGTATCATATGTCATTGGTCTGTATATATCTAGGCTTGCATCTCTACCAGAAAAATCATGTATACACAATGAAATTACCTGTTTCTTCCTGATGGGCCCCGCAGACTTATGGGTGTTATTTTCCCCTTCTGGCTGTTCCCCAGTTCTATATTTAAAAAGAGGATTCGATTATCACAGTTGGCCCCATACCATGTCATTCATTATTAGTGGGATAATGGTGATTCACCCTTTTAAAGTCAAAACCGCACTGTACCTTTAAATATGCGATGTATTATGAATAAATCGTCCGTGCGCCAGACATCCACCCTGCGTCCCCTGTAGTTTGGGGACCCTTCCGGGCCTCCTGGATCTCCACTGCTCGTCAAGCTAGGGGCGCGCTGGCGTCTCTCCAGGGGGCGCTTCTACTGCGCACTCCGGGACCCTCCCGGGCCTCCAGGATCTCCACTGCTCGTCTGTCTAGGGGCGCACTGGCGTCTCTCCAGGAGGCGCTTTTGTGCTGTGCGCTCCGGGACCCGGGACGCCGCGCCACGCCGGTTTCCGCCGGAAGTGACGCATGCGTCCCAGGCCCCGGAGCGCACAGCACATCACCAGGCACCACGCCCCCCCTGGGACGTCACCCACTGCCTGGTTACCGCACACCGGCCCTCCCCCTCTCGGCCTAAGTGTGTGATGCAGACTAGACGTCTGCACCAGCGCCTCCATTGTTCTGGAGCCCTAATGTATATGCCTGTCTCTCGGTGTTGTTAGTCTATGTAAAATTCATATATGCGGGATTGCTAGATGTCTGCATGGGCACCACCATCTTTGTGAAGCCCTTGCTTCTTTACGTATCTAATGAAATTATGGTAACAAAGAAGAAAAGAAAAGGGTTTTTTTGTTCCTTTCTTAAAGGGGGCAAGGAAGCTTTACACTCTCTTCCATGTGTATGTTGTGTATACATGAGTTTAGGCATTCAGCAATTACGCTCTTTTTTCTATGTGTGGGTTCTATAGGGGATAAATTAACATATTGTATGCCACAGTTGGATAATATCCTATTCTTTTGCTATGGCCTGTGCCTGTATGAATTTAGTTGCCAGAAAGCTAATTCTTTTCTGGCATACCCCTGTTTTTTATCACCCTAGCACATATTCATAAAACTACTATTTTTGTAATGTTTTGTTGATTTGGCTCACGACAGGCTTTCCCCCTCACTGGGTTAGCCAGTGTTCATTTTGCAAAGCGGGTGAGGATCCTGATTTCTCCGGGTTTACAAACATGCCTTTCTCTTGTATGAGTTTTATATACACCGAGTTTACAATCATTTTGTTTCACAAACATAAACATAAAGCTAAAGCAACAGTGGGAGGCGGTATTACAAGACTGCTCCCTCCAACTAATAAAGCTATTAATAGACCATCACACTAAACATTTGCAAACAATAACAGATCAAATAAAGACAGTCGTCAACTCCTTTGAGGGAGTGAAAAAGGACGAGAAATTCCAACAGAGGGATAAAAATATTCAGGACACAATAGAAAGATTAAACAAAGAAATAATACAAATTAAAGAGAAAAAATTAATCAGGGATAAGTTAGCATATAAGCAGAACGAGGCGTATATATGGCCGGACCAATATACCCAGGGGAGAGGAAGAAGGGATATTCCGGGACGCCTCTCATATTCATCAGGGACTTCCTCCTCCAGGGAAAGAACCACATTACAGAATGCTGAACATTGGGGCCCACAGCGGAGATTTAAAACCCCAATGGAAAGGGACAGACGACCAAGAAGGAGGGGGCCTCCACTGCGGGAAATCTCCTTAGACCAAAGTGAAGAAGCCCAAAAAAATATATACAAACGAAAAATAGAAGATAGGGCTGGCCAAGGAGATGAAATTAACGAAATCTCAAACCCACGGAGGGATTTTTTAGGAAGCGGCGGAACGCCTGCAGAAATGCCAGGCGGAACGCAGCCAGGAGGAACAAACATAGGAATAACGCAAAAACCCAAGAAGCTAACGCTGTTCCCCGAATCCCAACCCAAGTAACGACAGAACAAGCCGAGCTAAACAGCATTAAGACAGATATCATCAATTTATCCCCATACGAAATAACAGAGATGGAGAATGAGGTATTAAGGCTAGGGCTGAACTTTTGCCCTACACAAAATCTAGATATATTTGAGACAATTAAAGACCTGCACTTGTTTTCACGTAAAGTCATCTGTAAGTTCCAGTTTATGCCCAAAGATGGAGAATCCACAAATACACAGAATCAGCCCTCAGAGCAAGAACTACAGAGAGAAATTGTAGAACTAGCAATGGAGGTGGCGGGCCATCAGACAGGAAATCCCAAACAGGGAAGACGGCTCAAAAAACCGTCTACCTACTATCCATCAATGACAGTTAACCATAATGTGGCAACTTTCGTTGATTTAGTCACCAAGGAAGTGGAACAGTTGGCCAGAAAACCGAGACAGCCTTCTAATTTAAATACCGAAATGCAACAGGCCTTGAGGAAACTAGAATCTAACAAAAATATAATCGTGAAACCCGCGGATAAAGGGGGGAATATCGTAATCATGTCGGTAGAGCAGTATGAGGACATGTGCATGTGCATCCTCAATAACAAAACTTGGTATGAGAGGGCCTCCGCGTCCAGACTCGCCAGGGATGCACAGGAATATCACACTCTCATCCACGAGGCCCGTGACCAGGGGGTAATAGATGCTATGACGGCCGGCTTCCTGGAGTCCCCATGCCCGAGAATTCCAACATTTTACGCACTACCTAAGGTGCATAAAAACCTTAGGGCACCCCCAGGGCGCCCCATAGTGTCGGGCATGGGAGCTCTCACGGAGAACGCGAGCCGATACATTGATCAGCATCTGCAGCCCCTGGTGGCGGGCCTACCATCCTACGTCAAGGATACAGGACATATAGTCCGTATCCTTGACGGGCTATGGGTGAGCCCTGAGGCATTCCTGGTGACTCTGGACGTGGAGGCCCTATACTCCAGTATCCCACACACCAAAGGTCTGAAGGCGGTGGAGATATTTCTCAACGAGCTTGACATTGAGGAGCACAATCACAACCTTTTCCTGCTTCGGCTCCTCAATTTTGTCCTCTCCCACAACCTCTTTCTATTTAAGAACACTCTCTACCACCAGGTGCAGGGTACGGCGATGGGGACTACATGTGCCCCATCGTTCGCAAACCTGTACCTGGGGTGGTGGGAGAGGGGGTTGTGGGCAGAGGACAGGATGACCAGGTACCTGTGCCATGTGTCTACGTGGCACAGGTACATTGATGACATCCTGGTCATCTGGGAGGGGCCGAAGCAGGAACTGGAAGAATTTATTGTGCTTCTGAACCAAAATGACTTGAATCTCAGACTAACATGCGAATATAATTCCAACAAAGTGACATTCTTGGATATCACGATTCTAAAGAACAATGAAGGTCAGATCACAACTACGCTGTATCGTAAAGACACAGCGGCAAACACCATGCTAAGGGCTACAAGTTCCCACCCGTCCCATCTTCTGAAAAGTATTCCGTACGGCGAATATGTCAGGGCACGCCGCAACTGTAGCACCATGGATTCCTTCCAAATGGAGGCGAACCATATTAGAGAGAGATTATCTGCGAGAGGTTATAAACAAGAAACTTTGAAACAGGCGTTTCGAAGAGCAAAAGGGCTGGACCGACAAACCCTCCTCTATAAACCCAAAAAAGATAAAAATCAGCAGGGCCCTGCACTTATAATGACGTACAATGACTCACACCAACAAATACGGCAAGTACTAAAAAAACACTGGGCGGTTCTTCTAAATGATAATTACCTAAAGACCTTCTTACCTAGGGAACCTAGGATAATATTTAGGAGACCAAGAAACATACGTGACTGCCTAGTCCACAGTCACTACAACACTAACAGAAAGGAATCCTGCTGTAAACAGAAGGGGACGTACCAGTGTGGGGGGTGCAACATGTGTCGGTATATTAGAATAGGCAATACCGTGACTGTACCAAATAAAGGGGAACATGCAATAAAACATTTTATAAACTGTTCAACTACCAATGTTATTTACATCCTAACATGTGGATGTGGGTGCTATTACATTGGAAAGACAAACCGTCAACTTAAAAAACGCATCTACGAACATGTTTATAGCATAAGAACGGGGAACCAAAAAACCCCAGTGGGCCGCCATTTCTCCACATACCATAATAAAGATCCCAGCTCCCTGAAATTTCAGGGATTAGATAGAGTGCATGACTCACAGAGAGGTGGAAACATTGCTAAGACAACACTGCAGGTGGAGGCGAGGTGGATCTACAGACTCGGGGCTTCCCGGTACCCGGGACTAAATGACACACTGAGCTATGCCCCGTTTCTCTAGTCCCACCTAACCCCCAAAAAAGTGAGATGGACCCAATTAAGGGCCACTTTAAGTACAAAGTAGGGAACAGGTAAAAGGGAATATCTGTCCAGAGGTGCATGTAAATTTATGTTTATGTTTGTGAAACAAAATGATTGTAAACTCGGTGTATATAAAACTCATACAAGAGAAAGGCATGTTTGTAAACCCGGAGAAATCAGGATCCTCACCCGCTTTGCAAAATGAACACTGGCTAACCCAGTGAGGGGGAAAGCCTGTCGTGAGCCAAATCAACAAAACATTACAAAAATAGTAGTTTTATGAATATGTGCTAGGGTGATAAAAAACAGGGGTATGCCAGAAAAGAATTAGCTTTCTGGCAACTAAATTCATACAGGCACAGGCCATAGCAAAAGAATAGGATATTATCCAACTGTGGCATACAATATGTTAATTTATCCCCTATAGAACCCACACATAGAAAAAAGAGCGTAATTGCTGAATGCCTAAACTCATGTATACACAACATACACATGGAAGAGAGTGTAAAGCTTCCTTGCCCCCTTTAAGAAAGGAACAAAAAAACCCTTTTCTTTTCTTCTTTGTTACCATAATTTCATTAGATACGTAAAGAAGCAAGGGCTTCACAAAGATGGTGGTGCCCATGCAGACATCTAGCAATCCCGCATATATGAATTTTACATAGACTAACAACACCGAGAGACAGGCATATACATTAGGGCTCCAGAACAATGGAGGCGCTGGTGCAGACGTCTAGTCTGCATCACACACTTAGGCCGAGAGGGGGAGGGCCGGTGTGCGGTAACCAGGCAGTGGGTGACGTCCCAGGGGGGGCGTGGTGCCTGGTGATGTGCTGTGCGCTCCGGGGCCTGGGACGCATGCGTCACTTCCGGCGGAAACCGGCGTGGCGCGGCGTCCCGGGTCCCGGAGCGCACAGCACAAAAGCGCCTCCTGGAGAGACGCCAGTGCGCCCCTAGACAGACGAGCAGTGGAGATCCTGGAGGCCCGGGAGGGTCCCGGAGTGCGCAGTAGAAGCGCCCCCTGGAGAGACGCCAGCGCGCCCCTAGCTTGACGAGCAGTGGAGATCCAGGAGGCCCGGAAGGGTCCCCAAACTACAGGGGACGCAGGGTGGATGTCTGGCGCACGGACGATTTATTCATAATACATCGCATATTTAAAGGTACAGTGCGGTTTTGACTTTAAAAGGGTGAATCACCATTATCCCACTAATAATGAATGACATGGTATGGGGCCAACTGTGATAATCGAATCCTCTTTTTAAATATAGAACTGGGGAACAGCCAGAAGGGGAAAATAACACCCATAAGTCTGCGGGGCCCATCAGGAAGAAACAGGTAATTTCATTGTGTATACATGATTTTTCTGGTAGAGATGCAAGCCTAGATATATACAGACCAATGACATATGATACCTTGAGGGTAACTTAATATCCCTATCCTTTAAAGGATGACAAAGCTCCTGATTTGCAGTATACGGGGTGTATGAACCAGATTTCTCTGAGGTATAAAAAACAACAACCTGTGATATAACCTATACAAATACGGGATATAAAAAGATGAGGAAATCATAAAGAGCACCTGAAACTTCCTTAAAGAGGTACATAAGTACAAAGAAAGATATTGTGATGATACTGTAAAAACAAAATGACACTTGATAATACAAATGCTCTCATATAATGAGAATTCTGTTTCTTTTAAATAAGGGCACGGAGGAAGCCAAAGGCGAAACATGTCTGCCCAATCAGGAAGGAATTATGAATCCAACTGATTAACAAGACAGTAGGGAGAAATGTATTTTATACACATCTGAAAAATTATGATCAGTGCATCATGTACATATCAATATGTCTGCACAATATGTAAACATGAATATGATGTAAATAATGAATTGAGAGCTCAGAGAGTATGTAGTTACAAATAGATGTATTTTAATGATTAAGGTATCAATAAATCAATTTTTAACATCATAAGGTGTGGTCGAGGTCAAAAGCGTATGTAGAATTTCTGGGGAGAGCCTGAACCCAGACTCAGTAGTGTCTTTACTGGCATACCTGGCTGTGATACCTTGAGTATATTTTGGTTGGATATATTTTTGCGTTTCATTTGGTATTTAATGGTTGATACTAGCATCTACAGTTATATTTCTTATAGGGTATTTAGTTATTGGGTAATCATGTAGGTTTTGTTTGTGATTACACATTGTATTTGTATCTATTGATTGGTTGCACTTTGCACTTTATAGTTATTTGATATAGGATCCGGATCATAGGTAGGATTTGCACATTGTCATTTGCACCGATTAGATCACTTGTGTTTGTGTTTTAAATATAGAAGCTGAACGATACTTGTGCGTGCCAGTGCTCTCCCCATCGCCTACACACTTTTATGTTGGTTTGTTTTATATATATTGTCTCATTATTTGTTTTTAAGGGATTTTAATTGTGTAGTGGTTATGTGCAGTGATTGATTTAGTGATATGGAATAAGATTTATTTTTTTGATACATTTCTTGAGTGCCTCCCTTTGATTCTGTGTTTTTTGACACAGGGCCCCTCCAGAAGTGTGGCGCATCTGTGGCAATACACAGGCAATCGGACGATGGTTGGCCACCACCGGCTGCCATATTAGCCAGGTGGCTTGCTACCACCTATGAATCCCTTTGAACTGGTATAGGGATCTCTTGGGCCCCCTACCAGTTCACAAGTATTAAAAAAAAAAAAAAAAAAAAAAAAAAAAAAAATGGACACCACACAAAAAAAGAAATGATTACATTACATTGAACAGTACTCGCCTGCGTCTCCCAGCCTCTAACCTTTCCTGGGCAGCCTCCCTACTGCGGGTTCCCCAGGGCTCCCTCCAGTCCCGGTGGACAGGTCTTCTGATGCCTGCAGTGGCTGGCTCCTTTAGCAGCCGCCCCATGTCAGGCTCTGAGTAGGGAAGCTTATATATGATAGAGTTGGGTCATCCATGGAATATCCCTCTGTGTGACCATGTGCATCACTAGAGGGGCATGGAGATAATTTCCTGGTGACCCCCCCCATGCCACTCCAACAGAGCCAATACAACACTATAACTAAAAAATGTGCCCACCTCTGTGTCTGACTCACGTCAGTCACAGTGACTTCAGCACACCCACTCATTTCAATGGAGGAAGATGTGCAGAGGCCAGAAGGGAGCTTTCATTGCAGTAAATGGAGGGGGTGTGACCATGACTGATGCACAGAGGCAAAGGACACTAGTTTGAGGAGACTTAAAGTGGACCAACACCCAGGATTTTGACTATCCTTGGTTTTGGTCCACTTCGGCGGGTCACCCCGATCGGGGGGTGCCCCGCTGTGTGAAACCCCCCAGAAACCCCAAAAAACTCACCTCTCAACGCTCCCACGTGAACGCCGCAGCCAATCCCCGCCAACGTCCAGGCGGGGGACAGGAACGTCCAAGCCGCTTCCGCCGCCTCCCGCGCGTCACTCTCGGCGCGCGCACGTCTGGAGGGGCGCGCGGGAGGCGGCGGCGGCGGATCAGGTAAGATGTTTTTGGGGTTTCTGGGGGGTTTCACCCCGCGGGACATCCCGATCTCGGATGTCCCGCGGGGTGGGAGGTGATCGGCCCGGGAATCTTATAGATTTCCGAGCCGATCACCCCTGGATGTTGGTCCACTTTAATATTGGGAGCCAGTAAGTTTTATATTAACAAGCTAGGATGTATCAGTTGTGGGGGAAAGATGGTGAGGCTGTGTGTATTTATGCCTGGACAGGGTCTTTACATCTAGTCCAATCCAATCAAGTAATTGGTCAAAATGCGGTGAGCTTGCCATTGGAGTAAGTTGGTATTCACTAGTATTTTCATAAGTCCTGCAGACCTGATTGGGTTTTGGGGTGAATAAGTTCTCTAGGTGAGATTTGTCAGTGAGATGGAGCCATTTACTGGGCTTATTCCACAGTGACAGGGCGGGGGCTTGCTTTAGACCCCCCTACTAATTATTCAAATATATGGCCAGCAATATAGTACAGAAATGAATAGAAAGCTGTTGACCATAACTGGTTCTGTTTGGTACATGACAGCATCTTGTTGGTTGGTTGGTTGCTATGGGTAAGGGCACCCACTTGTTTTTTGCAGGGTGCTATGAAGTTGTCTCTCCACATATGTATGTTGCAAAGGGAACCTCACAAGTGACCAACCCATCTGTCAATGTCCAGGTCAGCCCCCTAGGCTCTCTAGGCATTGGCAGCCTCCCTGTGTCCTACCACCATTGCTGGGTAAAGGATGTTCTGTGCCTCTCCAGGAGCAACTGCAGGGGGTGGTCTCTAGACATGTGAAGTGTGGGCAGGAACAGAGTATAACCCAGAGGAGGAGGCCCGGGCCATGCAGCATAGAACTGTCAGAACCCCATGTTAATAGACTGCACTGTATACTGCAGATTAATAGTGGCTCCCTGCGAGTCATATGCACTGTCCATACACTCCATACTGTCAAATCTACTGGGCAGTTGTCTTGCCAGTACAGTACTCTTTGAAAACGGTTTACCCCTTCCCATCAGACCAGGCTTTATAGGAAGAATGTGGTGGGGCTAGATGTCATTGGAGTGATGATGCTAAACATCCTTGAGATAAATGATGTAAAAATTTTACTGGTGTTATATCTCATGATGCCATTGTTGTTCTCCTCAGCCGGACAGTTCCGAGGATGAATATCATTCTGAGAGCGAGGCTGACAGTGAGCCAGAACATGCTACTGACTACCAGAAGCTGCTGGCCACCCTAAAGCACGTCTATGATGAAGAAGAGGAGGAAGATGATGATGTGGAGGAGGAGGATGATCCTGAAGATGTGGAAGAACAGGATGGAGAAGAGGAGGAGGAGGGAGCAGGCTCTGAAGAAGAGGAGGAGGATGGTGAGGAAGATGATGAAGTGGAGGAAGAATTATCTGGGCAAGATGAGGGAGAAAGTAAGTTATAGGATGAACATATATTGGCAATTAAAGTGAACAACAAAGGAAAATGGCACTGCTCACCTTAAAGTGCACATTTACTCAAGGAAGTATATGTAGTCACCCAGTCACCCAACATTTATAACACAAACTGAATGCAGTCAGCCATATTGCTCCCTGGCTGAGCAGCCCCACTCTTGAGAGGGCACTCCTGAAAAAGAAGGGGCTTTCTTCAAGGGTGATTGAAACCCTTATAGGAAGCAGGAAAGAGTCCACTAGAACTATTTACCTGAAACTTGGAAGAAGTTCAGATGATTCTGTGACGTTAACAGCTTGAACAGGAACAAGTTGTCGTCTGTCCTGGAATTTCTGCAGGAAGGTTTTGAACTGGGTCTGGCAGTAAGTACCCAGGCATCAGCAATTTTGGTTTTCCTAGATAAAGCTTTAAGAAAGTATAGCCTGATTAATAGATTCTTCATAGCCATTACTAGAAAGAGACCAGTCTCCATCTCCAATGTCCTACGTCGGTTCTTGCCCTTCTTAAGGGTCTAATAAGAGCTCCTTTTGAGCCACTTGCTGAAGGGTCAGACAAAAATTTAACCCTAAAGATGTGTTTTCTGCTTGCCATTACCTCAGCACACAGGGTTAGTGACTTACAGGCCCTCTCCATTCAAAAGCCCTTTTTGTATAGTTCTACTGGGTAGGTCAATTCTCAAGCCTGATCCACTTTACCTACCCAAGTTTGCTTCTACCTTCCACAGGTCACAAGAAATAGTGCTCCCGTTCTTTCGAGACAACCGGGAGGATGTGGAGGAGAACACGGATGTCAAAAGATCCCTTATTTTGTACTTAGAGCGCACACATACCTGGACTGGTTGTTTATCTCCTTTTGTGGCAAGAATAGAGGCTTAGCCTCCTCCCAAGCCTCAATAGCCGGGTGGATTAGGCAGGCTATCTCCTTAGCTTACACATGTATGGACACTACGCTCCTTATATTGGAGCACACTCAACCAGGGCAGTGTCCACATCCTGGGCAGAAAGATCCGGGCTTCCTTGGAGGAAATCTGTAAGGCAGCCACTTGGATTTCCCCCTCATACGTTTCTTAGGCATTATCGGATTGATTTTTTTTGTCCGACTCTCAACAATCTTTTGGTAGAAGACGTGTTCTTCATTCTGTGCCCCTCCCTTAATTCATAGTTACTTGTTTATCCTCTTAAGTGGCCGTCCTGAAGGACGAAGGGAGAAAATCCCTGTTAGGCTTACCGCTAACGGTATTTCTAAGAGTCCTTCAGGACAGCCCTAGCCACCCTCCCCGTATAGTCCTTCGGTGTCTCTTGGTAACTTGTTAATATACCTGATGAAGGGGTGGGGCTTTGTCCCAGTTTGTGTTTTCTGTCCAGGGGGAGGAGCCTTCTCTCAGGTGGCCATCCTGAAGGACTCCTAACGGGGATTTTTTTTTCCACTTTGAGTTTTACTTTTAGTTGCTGTAAATAAAATCCCTGATTTATGACAAAACCTAAAGACACTCTAATGGCCTCGATTCAGTAAACCTAAAATACCTCCTGAAAGTTAGGGTCGTCAGAATAAGGAATTAGATAAAATAAGGTGGGATTCAAAGAAGAGAGACCACTACAAGAGTTTATAAATTCTTACAAGTCACATATTTTAGTTATTAACACCTAAAGCAGATCAAAACCCCTTTTCGTCCTCCTCTCCCTAATACCTCGGTCAATGAAGCTGGCTTAGCAGTGGCCCAGTTTTCAAATAAAACTGTTTTTTTCCTCCGGCAAAGACACTGCCAGCTGCTGTTTTGAGATTGTCCAATGGCTGTCAGGCTGTCATATAACGCCTTCCCGGCTTTCTGTTGCGCTGAACGGTTGGGCGCGGGAGCACACACACAGCTGCCGGGTGTTCTCCGATTAGACGAGAGCCTGCACATGGGCCGTAGGGCTGGGGTAAGGTGAGTTTATACAGTTGTTCTTGCCCTGGGCCACTGAACAAAACCTGGCATAGTCAAAATCATTGTTTTTGTTCCACTTTCACATTTACTGAAATTTTACTCTCCTCTGCGCTGTTGCATTCTTCTAGATGGGATAGTTCACATATTATATATACTATATTATATATAAATGAATAAAGGGGGGTGGGAGCAGCTCAATCACTATTATTTATACAAAATTATTATTATTCAGGGCCTGGGAACTAATTTACCGCCCAGTTTAACCCTCTCATCAACTAAATATCAAGCAACAAACATGTCTAGCTATGTGGAAAGACAGAGATTTGGTTGCACATATCTGCAGATACATGTGGAAGCCACACTGCCCCGGCAAGGCACTCTGTGTTTAGTGTGGTCCCTACTCTTAATTCTGAGCCCCCAAAGTTGGGACATGCAATGCAGACAAATATCTGAGAGCTACTCACCTGGGAAGCTGCCAGCCTCCCTTTAGAACACTTCACAGGGAGAAATACATATTGAATGAATTCCTCCCTGCTTGTGCTCATGGCAATTCAAATGAATAAAGGGGGGTGGGAGCAGCTCAATCACTATTATTTATACAAAATTATTATTATTATTATTCAGGGCCTGGGAACTAATTTTCCGCCCAGTTTAACCCTCTCATCAACTAAATATCAAGCAACCAAATCTCTGTCTTTCCACATAGCTAGACATGTTTGTTGCTTGATATTTAGTTGATGAGAGGGTTAAACTGGGCGGTAAATTAGTTCCCAGGCCCTGAATAGTAATAATAATTTTGTATAAATAGTGATTGAGCTGCTCCCACCCCCCTTTATTCATATATTATATATATTATAACTCATTAAAGCATTGCAGACACCTTTTTCGGCACAATGTTGTAACAGCGCTGGTCAATAGAAGTCTCAAGCGCAACGCATGTATAAGGCAAAAAAAAAATGCAAAAAAAAATTAATAAAAAAAATAAAAAAAATGCAACATAAATGCATTTCTAATTCATCAGAAGAGCAGTGTTTGTTTGATACAATGCCCCTTTTTATGAAATGCTTGCTGTTCTTGCAATGGAGAGGTGTAAACAGAGCCTTAGGTACAAATCATGCTGTTACTCCCCCCCCCCCCCCCCACCTTAACCAAGTCGCTCCTTATTTCTTATTTTGTCTCATGCGTAATTCAGAAATGCGGAACAGTCTTTATTTAACAAGATATCTTTAGTCGTTTACTGAATCAAGGCTCTCGTGTTTTTTTCCGCTCTGTTCCTCTAGTCTATTTTATGCCTCATATGCATCTAACTAAACTTAAATCGGACCAAAAAAGCTCGAGATTCCCTTCCCTCTGCTGTGTGAAACGCCACCATTCGGTCGGAATTCTAACCTCTTTGATGGGACCGTGGCGCATGCGCAGTCTGCAGCGACATCCCGGGCACGGCGCAACTGAATGGCACTGCCGAAAGGATATGAGTGGTGCTGCATGCCGCAGATGTGCGTGGCTGAGATTCCATTTAGCTTCTCCATTAAAATGCGCAGCCAGAGAAGCTAATGGGGTAAACGCCTGGGTTTCACATGACAGGGTGCCCTGGGATAATGAAAATCCTGGGTTTTAGTCTACTTTAATTTTTATCTTGATAGTCAAATATAACACAAGTCGTATGTTTAATATTGTAGATCAAGGACCTGTGGAGGAGAGAGAGGATGGTGAAGGAGCACACAAGCTTGCAGAAACGGTCCCAGAGGAAGGCGAGGACTTTACAGATACTAAACACGAATCTAAATTTAGTTTGGAAACAAATTTTATGGAGGATGATACTGAAGATGCTAAGAACATATCTGCATTGTCCAACAACATCCACTCAGAAGGTATGCTTCCAGAAAAGTAACATTTCCGTATGCATTAGATTTTAATGTACCATGAGGAATGTTGTCAGTATAATCCTTTTCCTATGTCTGTTGTGTTAGCTGTGTAAAATCCTAGTCCTTGGAAATAATTTGGATTGTTAATATAAGGATTCAGTTATCCATGATTTTTCATCAGGGCATCGTTCTGTAATTGTAGGGACCTATATGTGAAGCTTTGTTTATACAGGCAGATAAAAGGGACAGGCACGTATAGTTTTACTAGTAAAGTGGCTTAGTTTGATAGGATAATGTAAAGTTTACTTACCAAATCTGGATGCCTTCATGGTACTAGGACTAGTCGGTTTTTAAAGAGGAACAACACACCCAGTTTTAATGTTTTGGGGTGGTGGTCCTCAATACGGCGAAAAATCCCCCGCAGGTCACCCCATACACTCACCTTCCTGTCGCACCCACGGCGCAAGACTGAGCACACTGATTGCCTAACTGCCTGCTCAGCCAATCCCTTTCAGTCAGTTCCGCTGGGGGCTAAGCCACCGAAGGGAGCCGAGTGCACCGCCAGCCGCATCCTCCGCTCGCCTTCTAGCAGTGACAGAATTTGAATTTCCTGGGTTTTGTTCTGTTTCCCACGGTCATCCCGATTTGGGATGCCCCACTGTATGAAAGCTCCAAACATCTCGCCTCTTCTGCGTTCCAACGGTGCATGCACGGTGCTCAGCCGACGAGCCGTTTGCTGTGTTTACCTCTTTTGGCAAACTAGTCTCATTGACTTTAATGGGTGGGGCCGGGGATGCGGCAGCACATGCTCCTCATTCAAAACGCTGAGAGACTAATGACTTAGTCATAGCAGGTGGCTCTCATTGGTCAAGAGCTCGCACATACGCCATTGAGCTGTGAAAGGTAAGAGATTACTAGTGACCTGGGAGGGATGTATTGCACAGTAGGGCATCCCGATTTGGGATTCCCCAAAGGAAAGCCAGTGGCCACCCCTGGAACATTTTAGATTCCAGGCCGGCCGCTGGTGAGGTATTGTTCTGCTTTAACCAAAGCTGCCAGTGCTCAGGCCAGACCAAAAGCAGCCCCCAAAAGCAGCTCTGGAGTCTTAAGATGGCCACCTGATTCCCTAAATTCCCTAAATCTGCCCAAAGTCCCCTGTAAAACTCACCTTTACCCCAATCCAATGGCGCATGCGCAAGCAATGGCCGCAGTCTGCTATACCTTTAGCAGTGCACGTGCCTGGATTTTGTGAATTGGGGTAGCGGGCACAAACCCTGTTAAAGGCTAGCGGGGATGCGGTCGCCAGCGTGCTCCTTTTTTCCTAAACTCTGCCCTTGGCCGAATTTTTGACGAGCGCACTGATTAGAACAGAGTCTGTGCATGCGCCATAGGACCAGGGAAAGGTGAGTTTGCTCTGCCTGGACCTGGGGGTTTTACACAGCGGGGCATCCCAGATTGGGGACCCCAGTGGCAAGCTTCAAAACCTGTAATAGCTCAAATCCTAGGTTTTTTTTGGACCACTTTTAAGCGGACCAACCACGTGCTATGGAGGGTTACATTAAGAAAAAAAAATCAACTCCCCTTAGTGTTCTGGTAATGAATTGTATAAAAATACTCAAATGATTTTGACTTCAAAGGGAAAAATTGGGGGCAAATGAAAAATCTTCTTTTATTGTTCACATACAAAAACACTATTGCTATGGACACACATTTATAGCGGCCCAAAACCCACATTTTAACTAGCATTCTCTGATTTGCTCCCCCCATGATGAGCACCTTTGGGCAATTTTCCCTGCTCCTGCATCACTCTAATCCCAAATAATGATGCCTGTTTTAGCTGTATAGCCCCGCCTCCTTCAATTATTGCCACTGTGGTAAGTGGCAATGATGTCATTGCCACACCTATACAATTACTGATCTGCCATCTTACAGAGAGGCACATTAAAAAAAAAAAAGGTGCAATGCAAAAAGGACAATGCTGTAGGCGAAATGATCAATTTCTAGTGCTGCACACTAAAGGAGCACTATCGCGAAATTGTGTAATATTGAAAATCCATAGAAACACGTCTCCTTATGCGAAGAGAGGTCACTTATACACCCAAACTGAATAAAACATCCGCCAAGCTTGTGGTTTATTCTGGTAGGAATAAAATCCAGGGGTCGCAGGTTTAGTCTATCAGAGGTGACAGAGCCTGTCACCCCAGATGTCCTTTTCCTTCCTTTAATAGAAAGAAAAACAAGCCTGTCTGTATAAGTGACCCCTCCTCCCGCCATCCAGCACATTTTATATGGATTTTTATCATTGGGCCATTTTTCACGATAGTGCTCCTTTAAGAAAGGAGGATTGGAATGGGCTTTGTTCAGATTTATTTCGTTCAGATTTATTTCATAAGCTCTGAAGGTTTTTGTCCGCTTTAAACCAGACTAACAGCCTGGCACAGTTGGAAAAGAAAGTTAGTGGCCATTTTGGAGCTTTCTGCTGCCTGGATTCAACTGACATAACTGACAATGCACAGTAACAGGAAACCCAGTAACACTTTCTGTTTGCATGTGTGCAAATGCTTGAAGCACCATTTTGTTTTTTAAATTTACCACAGCAAGAGTTAGAAAAGGTAAATGAATTTTTATGTGCAGTAATCTAAATTGCACTGGGGAGGGGTGTATACTAACACTGTTTGTTTTGTTGGTCTGGTTTAAGTTATTTTTGATTGTTGGTCCACATTAAAATGTCTAAAATGGGAACATCCAGTACAGGATGCCTGGGGCAGGCTAGGGGCCGCCCTGGAATCGTTTAGATTGCAGGCTAGTCACAGTGGGTGATTGGCCCACTTTAAATGTGTACCTATAGGAACAGTGTATATATTTCATTCAGGATCTGGGGGTGCTAACGGCAATGATCTGGAAACAGTTCTTAGTTTAAATAATTCAGAGTATAACGCAGGGTACCATGCAGTAACGTCAGCGGTTTCCTCACCAGCTTTAGCAATGTCCAGTGTCTGATAGGTACAGAGTATTGCAAGTCCTCAATATCACAGGTCCACTTTCAGGGCATACAAGCCCAGGCTGCTAATACACAGGCTCCAAAACATAACACATAAAGTCCATCGGATGCAGTTCAGACCTGTAGATTTTGGAAGCAGCAAGGCTCTGACTCCTTATCCCAGTCTTTCCTTCTCCACTCTGGAAGCCTCAGCAGCTCCTTTTTATTAGGCTTCCTTCCTTCAATTAATCTAATCACCTGGAAAGACCTGGGAGGAGGGGAAAAACCAGTTGAGGACTGGGGATGTGGTTATCCTGGCATGGCTGAAAAAGCCAAAGGAAATACATTTTGGTTCTCATAGTAGTGCTCCTTAGGGTGTTTTCCAGCAAGGGTGGAAAAACTAGTTTATGATAAAGTTCATATATTTCTTTTTTCTTTAGATCCATTTAAAAAACATATTGATCAAGAGCTAGAAGAGGAGGACATCGCTCAGATCACAACTAGTCCGAAAACAACAGTATCCTTAAAGGTACAGTTACACCAGTTGTTTGTGTTTCTATTACTTATTGAAGCTCCTCACAGCCACCCTTCTCCCCAGTGAATGCTGTACTGTTCTGCTTCCCTCCTGAAAGTGTAGGACACCAAGTGACCTGAGGGAGCCATGACTGTCGGAAGCCGGAGGGGATAGGCATAACGATCATAGGCAAGAGTTTTTTCCTCCCCATTAGATGCATTTTAAAGTGGACCAAAACCCAGGATTTTGACTATCATGGGTTTTGGTCTGTGCCCCGCTGTGTGAAACCCTTCAGGTTGCCGAAACAAACTCACCCCTTCCCGGTCCTAAGGGGCATGCTTGGATTCCGCTCACGTCAGCGTGTCTTAAGGCGAGCGGCTCCGAGCGTGCTGATGGCCGCATCCCCCACTACCCTCTAACAGGGAGCGTGCCTGCGTAGGCCATCCACGAATCCCTGCTAGAGGGATAGCAGGGTTGCGGCTCGCGCATTCACCGTTGATCCGGAAAAGAAGGTAAGTGTATGGGCAACCTGGGGGGTTTCACACAGCGGGGGAAGCAGTTCCCTGTGTTCGGGGCAGTGGCGGTGTCTGGTACAGTGGAGGTGGTAGCCCCATTTGGAGTCTCAGCTACACCTCGCTCACGTCTTGGATGGTTAGCTTCCCGGCGGAACCGGGAAAGAGGGGGACAGGTGACAATCCAGTGTCGGGGGTAAGTCATCATCCCTAACACTCTCACAATGACACTCGCCCACCCCACCCTCTCCCCCCACTGGCTGTTTGGAGATTGGAGGGATTAGTTTTCTTAATGGGCCTTTTTTCCCCTCTCTTTTCATATAGGCTAAGGAATCCAAGTTCAGAGATTCTAAGTCCACAATAGAGTCTAGAAGGGATCTCAGAGAGGCTAAATTGCTGAAGGAGCCCAGGGAGCAGAAAGAGCCCAAGGAAACTAAATTGGCCCAATCGAGATTATGTGTTAACTGTCAGGCCACTTTGCCGCAGGGCTTTTCCAAGCTCATGTGTAAGAATTGCTTGGAGGAGGTAGCCAGGGGCAATTTCCTGTGTATGATGAAGAGTTTCTTGGAATCCTTTGACTCCAGAATGGCTGATTATTTTGAATTTTATAAGAACTGTATGGTACAGGCGGCAATGATAAGGACTGATGTGGAAAAAACATTCAGAAACAAAATATCTTCAGAAAATGCAATGTTTATTCGGTCAACCGGGAGCCCGATATGCCTCTGCCCAATTCAAGGGCTCTCCGGCTTTGCTTAAATACAGTTTTAGACAAAGGAGCTTAAATGCCCATTCTTGATTGGATGCCCGAACACACGTCAGGCGTCCATTGGATATTTCCAACCTATACAGATTCACATATATGGACGGTGTAGTTCAGATGTGAAGAACATTTGTTTCTCATTAAGCAGACATAACATTCTTGGTAATGGTTTGAACCTATGAGGAGGGAGGGGTGAAAATCCCCCTAAACACTGACAATGTGCGAGATGGCATACAGGCGGCTAAAATTAAATAAGTAATACTAATTATAATATTTCATTTTCCACATCAGGTCAGATGCCGGGCAATCTACCCAGCTCAGACCTCCGTCTCTTCTCACCCCGGAACGGGGGGTAGCCAGGGTAGACCAGATTCTTCATATAAAGAGGAGGAGGTTTATGCCTCTTTGGATGAATCGGTCCATTCATTGAGCACAGGGAAGGGTCCAGGGGCATCGACCTCGAGGGCCTCTCCACACCCAGGTAGATTTAATTTTTCCCTTGAGGATACTCCAGACCTAATTAGAGGCATTCTATCTTCCCTTAAAAGTGGGTCGGAAGATAAGCCCCTCTCTATTCACGATTCCCTTTACCAGGGTTTATGGGAAAGAAGGTGTGAAGGAACGATCCGGTTTAAATGTGAAAAACCCAGAGATACAAGTTCCACATTATTTCCCTCTTTATGCTTCTCGTCATAAACATGCACATGACCTAATCTCCCCAGGAAGGAGAATTAGAATTTATGGGTTGAGCAGTGCAGATCACTGACTCCCTGCTGATTCTCTCACACCTCCAGCCTGGGAAGGCCCCAATTTGTTTGAAGATGGTATGACCCCTGGCTGTGAACCCGTCGCATCAATGATGAGAGCCGCAGACAAGCGGCACCAACACAAATCGGACCATAGCTGGGCCACCATGTATCCCAGCACCAAGCCAGGTACAGAACCAGAACTGGCTCACAAAACCGCACGTAGAGGTTTCTTTGGGCCCTGCGATATTGGAAACCTAGAGAAATGAAGATCTAAGGTTCTGACCCATTTAGGGACCCCATTTTTGGACTCATCGGATGCCCGGCAACTAGCCCAATCTTTTGGTGCCGTATCCAAAGCCATACGACCCCCCCCTGCTCAGTTATAACCCCTAAAGGGTTTAAGGGGCTAAAGCAAGCTCCACCACAGTGGGAGGTGACAATCCGGCCCACAGAAGGGAGGGAGTGAAAGGGTCCTGAGACATAAAGGGGGTAACCCTGGGCCAGGATTGTGTCACTTCTGGAGAGGTCACGGTGCACGCGTGCTGGAGGTGCCCATTAACAGGCTTGAAACTTACCCCTTGTGGGAGCTCAGCATCACCACTCTACAACTGCTTCATAAGGTAACTGACTATTATATCTCTGTGTGTAACTCACTGTCACCTGTAACTCACTACTCAGAACAGCATTTGTATTCATTTATATTCTATTATAGCCAAATGTTTATCACTGCCTAGTGTGCTTATAGCATTAAAACCTTTATTTAACTTGAGCGATCTTTTTGCCTTAGCCAATAATCTGTGTCTGCAGGCTTTGGGCCTATTAGCCAAACAGACGGGGGTTTGGGAAAGCGGTCTGTGTCTGAAGGTCCCTGATTGATAGTTTGGATCCGCGGTTCCCTGACAGAAGGATCCCTGTTTTCCGATTCACCAGTCGCTAAAGGACCTTATTGCTCGGGAATGGAAGAGTTCAGAGTCTCGGTTCTTCCTTCCGAAATCTCTCAAGCGTAGATTCCCCTTTGAGGAATCTTAGATAGAGCTTTGGGCTAAGTGTCCCAAGGTGGATGCTCCTTTGGCTCAGGTTTCTTGGAAGTTGGATCCCTCCTTTGAAGTCATGGGTTCCCGCAGAGATCCTTTAGATAAAAGGGCAGATATTCTGCTTAAAAGGGCACAGGATACTAATTCCTTTCAGCTCAGACCACCACTGGCTGCAGATGTGTTAGCAGAGTATTGGAGCTCTGGATTCACAAGGTCAGAAGTGGGATATCTTGTGATGCTCCGAAGGAGGACGTTTTGAACGCCCTGCTCTGTTTCTAAAGCGGTGAATTTTATTTCTGATGCTGCTTTAGAGGCCATTAGGGCCAATGCTAAAAGTATGGCCTTGATTAATTGTGCTCGTAGAGCTCTCTGGCTCAAGATTTGGCAGGGGACCAATCATCTAAGTCGCACCTTTGTAGTATACCCTTTGAGGGTAAGCTTTTGTTAGGGTCAGAACTGGAGAAATTGCTAACCCATTCGACTGAGGAAGGGAATAAGTTTCCGGCTAAGAGAAAACCTCTTCACCCATCTTGTTCAGAAACCGAAAAGTTCCCAACGGGATTTTCGAGGTTCAGAAGGGCTTGGGCTTCAAAAAAGCTGAAGGGCAAAGGAGGTTTGTTTAAACCTCCTCAGCAGCCTAAATGGCAGTCCTGACGTATGACAGGTGGGGGCGAGACTTCTGCTTTTTCTTCCGGCCTGGCAGAAGGTCTCTCAGAACCCCTCAGGGCTCCGTCTTAAATTAGTTTCTAGGCCGGAGTTGCGTTTTTTTAGTCACTCACAGCTCCAGAGATCTGGTAAAAGCGGATCAGCAGGCCATGCCTTAAGTGATTACAGAATTAAACGAAATGGCGGTCATAGAGGAAGTTCTGTGGTTTTTAGTCACTTACTTATCTTTCTTTCCCCCACTGGGCTGCAACTCTGTTCAGGACTCTGATACGGGCGCCGCCATCTTGACTCAGAAGCACCACACATACTGAGGGATAAAGTGCAGGTGGGCGGGTTATAACTGTGCTTTGCAGAGACAGAGCAGAGTTAGGGTCAGGGAAAGTACAGCAATCCCAGAATGCTGAGCAACACAGTCAGAAGACACTTCCTGTTTGCAGGCTGCCTAAAGTTTCATGTGCCGCCATCTTGGATGTTTAAAGGCTCATAACATGCAGTAGATGCAGGTAGGATGGTTTTTAATGTGAGCAATCTGTATGTTCAGAGCGTGGGAAACATATAAGATATGCTCTTATTCAGAGTGAAGGTCCGCTTTAAAGGAACAGGTTTTTACTCCCATGTTTTTGGTCTAGAAGCCATCAGGAAAATGTCAATTGATTCTGAACCTAAAGCGGTTAAATTTGAGTATCAAATACAAAAGGTTCCGTATGGAGTCAATATTTTACAATAAAATATATCCTGTTCCAGGGTGTGTGGATGGCCTCTATAGATCACCTGGCTGGCACACTCCCTGTTAGAGGGAGGTGGAGGATGCGGCTGTCAGAGCCGCTGCTCTTAGACGTGCCATGGGACCGGGAAGAGGTGAGCTGGGCTCAGCGTCCTGGGGGGTTTCACACATCGGGATGCCTCTGGGGAAAGGACTAAAACACGGGATAGTTAAAACTATTGACTATCCTGGATTTTGGTCCACTTTAAACTTAAATGTATTGTGTGTGAGGGAATAACCTGTCCTGCCGTACATCAGTGACATCCAGCATTGCCTGCCTGCTGCTTCTTTCCTAGAAAAATTGACAGCACCGTATTTGCTATTTCTCTTTTGGAGATGGAGGGCCCCTCATTTACTGATGTTACCAAAATAAGCTGGTCATGGGCCTTGTAGCACTTTTTGAAGCAAAAAGAAATAATGTTTTTGCTGTAAAAAATAAATAAATAACTAAAAACAATACTAGACCATTAGACCCCAGCTGTTGGTGCACCCATGGGTATGCATACCACAGGTTGAGAAACGGTGATGTAAAGGCTATCTGCTGGGTAGTGCCTACTATATACTGCTGACTTGAAGGGCTTCATCCCATAAACTGTTACTTTGTGATTATATCATGTGCTTGCACTAGCACTTTACCATGGACTACAGATGCAGCTTTCTTTAAAGAGGAACAACACATTCGATATTCCCTTTTTTTTTTGGGGGGGGGGGTTGTTCCTCAATGTGACGGCATCCCGAATCGGGTCGCCGATGGACTCGCCTTCCAGTTGCTCCCACAGCATAGACTCAGCGTGCTCTCACTAGGCGTGCTAGGCTAGTCTCCCCCCCTACCCTCCTAGTAGTGGGGGTACAGAAGTTGGGCACGCGCCTTCTCCCAGAGCCCTCGCAGCGTCTCAGTGGGAATGCAGCCGCAGCGCTGAGACGCTGCGAGGGCTCTGGGAGAAGGAGGTGAAACTGTCAATCGGGGGGGGGGGGGGGGCAGCGCCTACGTGGGCGCTGGCTCCTTTCCCAGCGCTGGTTTGAAGTGAAGGTAAGGGTATCTGGTGTCCCGGGGAGCTCCCCCCCCCCCCCAAATGTGTTTGTATTTTTCGCTATCTGCAGGACATGTGCCTGCGCCGGACATTCACAAATGCCTGGTGCAGACATGTGTCCTGCTAGAGGGCCGCGGCTTGCACATGCACCCTTGGACCGGGAAAGAAGGTAAGTGTATGGGCCGATCTGGGGGGTTTCACACAGCAGGGCATCAGGTATCACTTCAGCACATTAGAGTAGTGATTAGGGAGGAGAGCAGGGACATAGGATCCAGACCCTGGAAGGGCAAATTAATGACGTCACAACAATCCTGGAGGGGCATGAGGTTGGAGTGCAGGCATTACATGAGGAGATTGCTGTGCTGAAAGATATGCATGAGGACTTGGAAAATAGGAACCACCGCTCTAACCTCAGATTTAGAGGCCTTCCTGAGTCCATGGAGGATGCCCAGGGCACGATTATGGCCCTGCTGCAGGAGCTGATGCCCAATATACCAGTCCAGCGGTTAGAGCTGGAGCGTGCACTCACCAGGCGCTCCCCTGACTCCCCCCCAAGGGACATCATTTGTTTATTGTAAAACCAAGGAAGCAGTTATGCAGGTGGCGAGGAATAAAGAGCCCCTACAGTTTCAGGGGCATCCCTATCAAGTCTTCACAGACTTGGCCCAGAACACCATTGCCAAAAGGCAGGCTCTTAAACCATATTTGCAGATTCTATGCTCACAAAACCTACGCTATAGGTGGGGCTTTCCATTTAAAGTGACATTCGCATACAACGGAAAGACAGTGCAAGCCTCCACAGCCTTGGAGTTAAAAGCTACTTTCCAGCAAACCCAACACCCTGCTGGCTGCCCAACTCCGGTGTCAGGAAAACCCGGCCCCTCCAATAAGGCTGAAGGTGAAAGGCGGGGCTCTAACCACCACCCCCCAAAAAATATTGGAGGAATTTAGGGCAGGCCTGGCAAAGCTGTATGAGGCCCCCCAACCAATGGATGGGAAAGTGGTTTCTGAGTTTATTCCAAGTGTGACATACACTCCGCTTCAATTCTTCATGACATTTGGGTTATTCTCCAGTAGAGGGCGAACTTCTGCAGAAATGAATGCAAAAAAAGGAGCTCCTCCCAGTCCATAAATACCTGGGACCTCCCACCAATTCCCCAGTTTCTTCTCTGCAGGAAGGTGAGCAAGACAGAAGATGAAGACTTCTCTTACTTGCAGGTAAGCCGGGTTCGCGCCCGGCCATTTTTTGCCCCTATTGCTGCCAGGACCTTTCCTAAATTATCCCTATTCGAGCTCGAGCCTCCCAGCCTTGGCTGCGGGTCCTGGTAAGGGTAGGTAGTACCTTATGGGTGTGCAAGGAGCATTGGTCCGCCGTGAGACCCCATTACAAGGGGTAGGCGGTTGCCCGGGTTTGGTGATCCCGGTGTGGGATGCCCTGTCATTCCTATGGCCAGATTCTGGCTGGGATTTCCCCCTTCCGGGTCCCTAACTTCCCTCTGGGGGGGGGGGGGGAGGTCGGCCTGTATACCCTGTTGGTTTATATGTGTATGGCACTGTGTGTGTGAGTGTTTTACTTGTGTTGGGTGCTGACAGGATGTTTGCTTATACTTAGGGCCATAACGGTGCTGGCCTCCTTCACTCTGCCTGGGGAGCTTCTCCCCCTCAGGCCTGTTCGGGCCACCCTCGTTTGGTGCGATGCTGCGGGCCAGCCCATGGCTGGGATCCGTGTTGCTGGGAGGGAGGCGTGGCCTGGTGACGTGCGTTCTGCGTTGGCCCGCCCCCTCTTCTCACGAGGCTCTTGGCTCTTCTCCGGGGGCCATCTTGGTGCTGCTGCGGGATCCTGTGTGCTCCTGGCCGGTAAGGGCCTGTTGGCCACTTCCTTAGCTTATGCGGGGGCCCCTCGCTAGCAGGGGGGCCTCCTGTTTTATCGCATGTGTGTATGGATATAATATATATATATATATATATATATATATATATATAATTTTTTTTTTTTTTTTTTTTTTTTTTGGTGAGGCAATTTTGACTTAGATGCTTCATTGTGTGTTTCAGATTGCCTCGTTTATGTGCATGTTAAGGGGTTCCTCCTAGTCCTGGGGTCCCTGGCCTTATATAGATCACCACAAATCCTCCCACTGGGACTTTTAAGGGGCATCCCGGGTTGCTTATTGCTTAAATTCCCTGCGGTCTTGCGACTGACCACAAAAATCACCATATGGAGGCTCCGCAGGATACCGGGCTCGGGCTCCCTCTGGGACAATCCCGGCCATGTGTGGGTTGTGGGGCATCCCTTACGGGTGAGAATGTGCTTATTTG
This sequence comes from Gastrophryne carolinensis, assembly GCA_027917425.1. NCBI lineage: Eukaryota > Metazoa > Chordata > Amphibia > Anura > Microhylidae > Gastrophryne > Gastrophryne carolinensis. The sequence continues at coordinate 448,822,177 of CM051237.1, forward strand.
TATACCATGTGCACAAAAGGCCATATCGCGGCAGTCGGGTGCCCAGCCTTCTGGGTCGGCGCCCCCCGCTTCATCGCCTTCCCCTCCCCACCTTATCCGTACCCCAAGTGACATTGGTGCTAGCGGGGAGTCGCATTCCGATGTTTGTGCTAGGTTGGCCAGCATCGAGAAATTTATGGTTAGCTCGGTGGGCAAGAAGGCCCAGGCTAAAAAGAGACATTTGGCGTCGGTCCAGGCGATTTGGGATATTGATGATGATTCATTTGATATGTCAGATTATTCCCCACTGGAGGAGGGGGAATTGTATGAGGAGTCAGAGGCTGACGATGTACGGTTTGGCAAGGCTGATGTTGTGCAGGCGCTGGGGGATGCTGTTGACACGGCCACGGTTTTGTCACATTTCTTGGAGGTTTTGGATATTGCACCGCCTGAGGCGCCTCCTCTCAAGAAGGGGGAATTTTTTGGTGCCCACAAGCCTTGTTTGGAGTTCCCTACCCAGGGTCATTTTGATGCACTGATCCTTAGGGAATGGGAGAAACGTAGTCGGCTTCCGGGTGTTCCTCAGGGATGGGATAAGAAGTATCCTTTCCCGGTGGAAGCGGTTAAGCGCTGGGCTTCTCCTCCCGAGGTTGATGCACCAGTTTTGGGGTTGACCAATTCCTCCGTGCTTCACACCCCAGACGCCACTTCCCTAAAGGATGGTGAGGATAGGCATGCCTTTGCCAGTGTTGGTTCGGCTTTGCGGCCTGTTTGTGCATCTGCGCTAGTGGCGGTGGGTGCTAGGTCTCTGATTAGGGACTGGTTAAATGACGCTCGCCTCGATCCGGCCAGCTCTGAGTTCACTACGCTTAAAAGATTTGAATTGTTCATGGATTTTGTCTTGGCTGCTATGGAAGACACTATTGTTATGTGTAGTAGGACTTCAGGCTTATTGGTGGCCATGCGCCGCTTGGTATGGCTCCGTCAGTGGGCGGCGGACTTTGCGGCCAAGAAATCGCTCACAGCTCTCCCCTTCTTGGGTATGCGGCTGTTTGGAGATAAGTTGGATGCTGTGGCAAAGGGAGGTAAGTTACCTCAGCGGAAGAAACTGCACCTTCCTTTTCGGGGGGCAGGCTCTTTCAATCCTTCCTTTCGAGGTGCCAGAGCTGGTAGAGGTTTTGCCTGCTCAGGTGTCAGAGGCTCTTCCTGGAACAGGGGCAGAGGTCGGGCCCGTCCCGCTTCTGCCTGGGGTTCCAAACCCAAGCCTGCGGGTAAACCAGCTCAGCAATGAAGGGGCGCCCTCACCCGCTCGGGTGGGGGGACGGCTGCGGCTCTTCTTCCAGGTCTGGGCTCGGGAGGTCACAGACAATTGGATCTTGGAAGTGGTCTTCTCCGGGTACAAACTGGAGTTCGAGTACTGGCCTCCTCCAAGATTTTTAAGGTCTCGGGTGCCCGCAGACCCTCAGGCGGCACAGGGGCTCCTGTTAGCAGTGAAAAACCTTCTGGACATGGGAGTTGTATGCCCGGTGCCTCCGTCGGAGAGAGGCAGAGGTTTCTACTCCAACGTTTTCACGGTTCCCAAGAAGGAAGGTTCTGTAAGACCCATTTTGGACCTCAAGGTCCTCAACAGATTCATCAGATTCAAGAAGTTCCGTATGGAGACTCTGCGCTCGGCCATCAGTTCCCTTCGTCAAGGGGATTTCATGACATCCATAGACATCAAGGATGCATATTTGCATGTTCCAATTTTTCCAGCGCATCAGAGATTCCTCAGGTTCGAGGTGGACGATCAACATTTTCAGTTTGTAGCCCTTCCCTTCGGGTTGACCTCAGCGCTGAGGGTCTTCACCAAGGTTCTGGCAGGCATAATGGCCCTATTCAGAGCTCAGGGAATTCGCATTGTGCCGTATCTGGACGACCTATTGATTTCAGCGTCTTCCCTCTGTCAGGCGGAGCTGGACACCCACCAGGTGGTGTCGACCCTAGAGAGGTTCGGGTGGGTGATCAACCGCCCCAAGTCCTCTCTCTCGCCATCACGGGAGATTTCATTTCTGGGCATGAATCTGGATACCATTCAGGCCAGAGTGTTTCTACCCCAGACCAAGGTGCAGGGGATTCAGGATCTGATCCGCCTTCTTCTGGCCGATCCTTGCCCCTCTATCTGGCAGGGGATGAAACTGGTGGGATTGATGGTGGCCTCCTTCGAGGCGGTGCCGTTTTGCGCAGTTTCACATGAGATCTCTTCAACTTAATCTATCGACGCATTGGGACAGGTGTCCGCTGTCATTGGATCAACTGTTCAGGATGTCTCCCGGGGTTCGGCAGTCTCTTCGGTGGTGGCTGGAGTCGAGCAACCTGTTGAGGGGCAGATCCTTTCTGGTTCCTCGCTGGGAGACGGTTACCACGGATGCCAGCCTGTCGGGCTGGGGAGGTTTCTGGAAAATTCATCAGTTCAGTGGGGTGTGGGGTCCTCAGGAGGCTCACAACCCCATCAATGTCTTAGAGCTCAGAGCCATCCGGCTTGTTCTGTCAAGGCTGACGTCGCACTTCGGGGTCTTCCGGTTCAGATTCGTTCAGACAATCGGACGGCGGTAGCCTACATCAATCACCAAGGGGGGACTCACAGCAGGAGTGCCCTCAGGGAAGTCTCTCTGATCCTGCATTGGGCAGAGAGCAATGTTCCTTGCATTTCGGCAATCGACATTCCGGGAGTGGAAAACACGGAGGCGGACTCCCTGAGCAGGGGGTTCTCTTGCCAAGGAGAGTGCTCCCTCAACCCCGGGGTTTTTCGGTCTCTTTGTCGCAAGTGGGGGACTCCGGAGGTGGATCTCTGTGCCTCACGGCACAATCACAAACTCCCGGCCTTTGTGTCTCTATCTCAGGACCATCTAGCTCTGGCAGTGGATGCCTTGTCCCTTGCTTGGAAGGATCTGGGGTTTCTGTACCTGTTTCCTCCCTTCTCCATGCTGGGCAAGGTAGTTTGCAAACTGGCTCTGGAGGGGGCACCAGCAATTCTGGTGGCTCCAAGGTGGCCAAGAAGGGTTTGGTATGCAGACGTAAGGCTGGCGGTAGATCATTACCGGCTGCCCATGTTTCTGGATTTGTTATCTCAGGGTCAACTACTTTACCCCAATTTACAAACGCTGGCTTTGACGGCTTGGCTGCTGAAACCTTCATTTTAAAGGAGGAAGGTTTGTCTGAGGCTGTGGTTCAGACCTTGATTAGAGCTAGGAAGCGGTCCTCTTCTGGCATTTACTATAGGGCTTGGAGATCCTATATTGACTGGTGTGAGGCTAGGGCCTTGCCTTGCAGGGTGTTTTCGATCCCTAGGATTTTGGAGTTTCTTCAGCACGGTCTGGATCTTGGGCTCCAGCTTAGTACCTTGAAAGGGCAGGTCTCTGCTCTGTTTTCTTCCAAAGATCTTTTGCCTTACACCCGCTGGTTAAGACTTTTTTTCCAGGGGGTCACTCATGTTCGACCCCCTCGGAAGGCTATGGTTCCTGTTTGGGATTTGAATTTGGTTCTTTCGGCTCTCCAGGGTCCTCCTTTTGAGCTGTTACAGGATATTGCTCTTTCTGTTTTCACTCAAAAGGTTGCTTTCTTGGTGGCTATTACCTCTGTTCGGCGTGTTTCTGAGTTGGCGGCTCTGTCGATTCAGGCCCCTTACTTTGAAAGACACCAGGACAAGGTGGTCTTTCGCTTTAAGCTAGATTTCCTTCCTAAGGTGGTGTCTGCTTTCCATCTCAATCAGGATATTATTCTCCCTTCCTTCTGTCCTAAGCCTAACAATGACAAGGAGAGGGTTCTGCACAATTTGGATGTGGTTTGCTGTATTAAGTACTATTTGGTGACTACTTATTTCCGCAAGACGGATGCCTTTTTCGTGGTGCCCTGTGGGCCCAGGAAAGGTTTGGCGCCCGCCAAGTCTACCATTAGCAAATGGGTTTGTCAGGCCATTGTTGGGGCCTATTCTGCTAAGGGGAGAACTCCCCCTTTTAGGGTCACTGCGCATTCTACTCGTGCTGTTGGTGCATCCTGGGCTTTTCAGCACCAGGCTTCTGTTGAACAAGTTTGTAAGGCTGCTACTTGGTCTTCCGTTCATAACTTTTCCAAGTTTTACAAGGTTGATGTGCGGGCTTCAGTGGATGCTGTTTTTGGACGCAAGGTTCTGCAAGCTGCTGTGGTTTAAGTTGGTGCGTTCTTTACTGTTTATGGTTCCCACCCATGACGGGCACTGCTATTGGATGTCCCAAATGTCATGAAGAATTGAAGTGGGGTGTATGTCACACTTGGAATAATACCGTTTTGTGATTACTCACCTTTAAAACGGATATTATAAGTGTGACATACACTCCGCTTCACCCACCCTGTTTGGTATTCTGGATCCTTTATATGGTGAACCATTGTTTCTTGGTTGTTGGTATTGCTATATTTGGTTCTTCCTAGTCCCATTACTGCTATCCTACACTGGGGAATTGGTGGGAGGTCCCACGTATTTATGGACTGGGAGGAGCTCCTTTTTCATATGATGAATTGGGACCCAATGATTGGTTTTTAATTGTTGTGTGTGTCTTTTGAGTGTATGTAATTTTTATATGCTATAATAAACTTTGAACATTGATTATTGGTACATATTTGGTGCTCCTCATAGGGAGGCAGGTGTGTGGATTTCATGGCCACTCCCATTGGAGTTGTTAGTATCATTTAGAGTGAGCACAATCCAACCAGAGTGATAAGTGGTGCACCCCTCTAGTAGTAGTAGTAGTAGTAGTAGGAGCTCCTTTTTTTGCATTCATCTCTGCAGAAGTTCGCCCTCTACTGGAGAATAACCCAAATGTCATGAAGAATTGAAGCGGAGTGTATGTCACACTTATGATATCCGTTTTAAAGGTGAGTAATCACAAAACTGTATTTTTGAGGATGTCTCGCTCCCTAGGTTAACCGAGCCACACAAACTAGCTATGGAGGCGGATTTTACAGCTGAGGAAGTGTCACAGGCTATTAAGGAACTTAAGCCAGCTAAAAGACCAGACCCGGATGGACTAACCGCAACCTTCTATAAAAAGCTCAGCCAAGAGTTCACCCCCCCACTAGTTAACCTCTTTAACCACATAATGCGGGGTAACTTCTTTGAAGGTGAAATGTTAAAGGCAAACATTATGATCCCAAAGCCAGGGAAAGATCATCAAAAATGGAGCAACTATAGACCCATTTCCCTCTTAAATTTTGACCTTAAACGGTTTGCTAAAGCTTTAGCCACTAGATTAAATGGCTTTTTGGGTTGCCTAATCCACAAGTACCAGGTGGGGTTTGTCCCATACCGTCAGGTGTGAGATGGAGTCAGGCGTATACTACAACTGATAGATTCGGTTAAGGGTACTGATCAGGAGTCTATGTTGCTGTCTTTGGATGTCGAGAAGGCGTTTGACTCCCATCTTCTGGGAATACCTGCAGTGGGTGCTGGGGAGGTGGGGATTTGGGGAGGGAATGCTGGCTGCTGTAGATGCGTTCTATAATTTACCAAAGGCCACCTTGAAATATGCGGGTGTAGAATCTCCCCCCTTCTCAATCTACAGAGGAACTAGACAGGGGTGCCCTCTGCCCCCATCCTATTCATTTTGGCATTGGAGCCCGTGGCTATTAAGATCCAGAGCAATGGAGGCATCAGGGGGATTTCCGCAGCTTCAGGGGAAAATAAGCTTTCGCTCTTCGTGGACGATATGCTCTTGATGGTTACAGGTCCACACATCTCAATTCTCAATATATTCAAAACCCTTTCTGTATTCGGGAGCTTTTCAGGCCTCCGGATAAGTCCACAGCTCTGGATATTTCCTTGAAGCCTTCCACGAAGCAGGCCCTTCTGGCTAATTTCCCTTGGACCTGGACGCAGCAATTGCTGTATCTGGGGGTCAAAATTACCCCCACATATGAAACGCTGTTTAAGGCTAACTATTCACATATCCCGAAGCTGGTCGATTCAATGTTAAACCCTTGGTATAATCTAAAAATATCGTGGTTAGGTAGGCTAGCCGCAGTTAAAATGACCCTCCTGCCGAGGCTTTTATATTTATTCCGGATGCTCCCAATTTCGATTCCCCTATCCTTTTTTAATCTGCTGCAAAATAAGATATTAAAGTATATCTGGGGACCAATCAAATCAAGGGTGAACAGGAAAACACTATACCACCAGGGGAGGCCTGGGGATGCCTCTGCTTTATAAATACTACCTGGCGGCACAGGTTGCTCCTCTGCCGCTCCTCCATGCTAAACAGGAGGCCCTGCTGTGGGTCCTGGAGGAGGCAAGAAGATCCTTGCCAATGGATGTAGAGACCCTACCGTGGGTCCCTAAGCGAGTGCGGCCTCTCCCCAATCCTGCGTTGCCTGTTGGACAAATGGGATCTTTGCAAGACCAGGGCAAAGCTGGAATCTAAACATTCGCCCTTGGTGAGGCTGTTTGATAACCCATTGTTTCTCCCATGGGTCATGCATGCTCACAGCTTCGGATGGTGGAAGGCCAATGGCATTGTGACTATACACAATCTCAGTACCCCAAAGGGAGTGCTACCTTTTGAGGATCTTAAAAGCGCCAAACAGATCCCCTCCTCGGAAATCTGGAGGGGATCCCCACCATACCGGCTTACCCCACTGGAGCAAGCATGTCGTCGCCAGCCGTTTGCAAAGGGGATGATCACATATATCTATGGGGCTTTGGTGCTTTGGGCTGACCCCCCACGACATGGATACATGGAGAGGTGGGAGGCGGAGCTGGGGGCCCCAATTGAAGGGGAGGATTGGAGGAAAATTTGGAATAATGTGCGGAAAACGTTGCTAAATGTGTTAGTGACTGAAAATGCTTATAAAATAGTACTCCGTTGGTACTACACCCCAGCGAGACTACATAAATGCTCCGCCTCACACTCCCCCAGATGCTACAGGGGATGTGGAGAAATCGGAGAGTACCTCCATGTTTAGTGGGGGTGCCCAGTGGTGCAGGGCTTATGGAATGAGGCGTACAAAGTGTTATCTCACATCTTGAGTAGATCTCTTTCCCCGACTCCGCTTGAAGCTTTATTATCATTGAAGCAACAGCCCTATACGAGGGATGAGTGGAGTCTAGTAAAGCTTCTATTGGTTGCCGTGCGACTAACAGTGGAAGCGAATTGGAAAGCCCCCAGACTAATATGGCAGGAGGTAGAGGCGAGGATGGCGAACATAATGGTGAATGAACAAATGACGGCCTCCATCATGTCTAATAAGGAAAAGACCAGGTGTGGGAACCATGGAGAGAGTTCCAATGGAAAAAGTGTTAGGGGCTATTAGGTTTGATGGCACTAGGGAAAAGGGTTAATGAGCACTGACCCAGCAGGAGGGGAGATGTTGCGTGCTCTGAGATGCCCCCCTTTCTTCCCCGCTCCCTCCCCTTTTCCTCTCTTCATTCTTTACCCTTTCTTAACTTCTCTTCCTTCCCTTCTTTCTGCTTGCTTTATTTCGTTCTGTTTAAACAGGTAGTCCATTGAGGACGCCTTAAATTGCTATGTGTGGTTTAATTTATAATGAGTTTATAAGTTAATTTGCATAGCATCCTCTACCGCAGCTCCTCCCAAGAGGGTCTTCAGTAGAGCAAAAGCCCGCATCCCCCCCCCCCCCCCCCGGGGGCGGTATGCCCGAGGCGGGTTCTTTAGAGTTAACAGAGAGTCACATAGGATTATTAGAACTTGCACTTTAATAATGATAAAGACAGCAATTATCTGACATTTATACCGCTTAGGTTAAATAACACCAGTATGCTGTATCATTATCTGTTTGACTGAAACATGCTGTTATTATATACCATGTTGTAAACTCTAAATTTGCTCAATAAAAATATTGTAAAAGAAAAATTGTTTTGCATTGTGAATTGTGTGCGTGCTCATCTCAAATTCTAGTTTACGAGGTATATACTATAAGAGAAGTAGGGGACTCTCTTTATGGTGAGGATGCAGCAACTATCTTGTAGATGAGAAATACTGTAGTTTGCTTCCTTGATTGCTGGACTAATTGTGTTTGTTCCCCCTTTTACAGTGGCCCAGCTTGGGGCAGTTGGTGTTTACATCTACTTTCAAAAAGGCTCCTCCAATAAAACTGGAGAAAGACCATGACCTCCTAAAGCTTCACCTCCGCAAGCCGCTGGATTCCACATGGCCTAAAGTAAACCGGACTCATCTAGCGAGCCAGCCTGATGCCCACTTCACCCCTCTGCAGAGAGAACTGTTCACAGTAATGAACTCCTACAAGGACTTGTTTTGTCCAGGCAGGTCAGCGACGGCACAGGGGGAGGAGATCAGGCACATGTACTGTCTCCATGCTCTGAACCACGTGCTGAAGGCCAACTTCCAGGTTCTCAGCAACAATGCTAAAAGGAGAGATCAGAAAGTGGGCCTTGAGGAAGAGGATCTCCGTGACCAGGGCCTGACTAGACCTAAGGTATGATGCAATGGTGCAAACCTTTTCGGATAGAAAAAAAATAAATAATTGATTTCGTTTAAAATGGCTGATAACTTAATGGCCGAAGACCGTATCCGTTCTAATTAGAAATCTTTGCTGGGCCTAATTATGCGTGGCAGTGGGTCCTGCTTTAAAGTGGAACAAAACCTAGGTGGTCGATGCCCCGCTATGTGAACCGCCCAGATTTCCCAATCTAACTTGTCTTTCCCTGGTCCTACAACACATCCGTCCAATCAGAATGCTCAGATCCGCTCCCGCCCACTTGTCTAAGGACCTGATGAAGTAGAGTCCTGATAAACGGATCCTAGTGCGCCGGCGGTCGCACCCCTACTACCCTCTAACAGGGCACAAATGCCTGCCACGTGTGCACGTCGTGCTATAAGGGATCAGGGGAGAAGGTGAGACTCCAGGGTGGGGTTTGGTCCACTTTAAGGGGCATATGAACCCAATTAGGTTAGCGAAAAGGTACTAAATTTTTGTCCCTCAAAGCAGCTTGGGATAATGCAGGCCAAAAAAGACGCCAGGACACTCCAAGTTGCACTCCTTGGGGCCCCGCTGTGTGAAACTTCCATGATCCGCCATTCCACTCACCCTTCCCTTGCCGTGGCCTTTCTGAATGGGCGGTGCGGGCACACCACAGCTAGAAGTGCCGGCATACCTGGCTGCTTAGCCTCTGACAGAGCTGAAGGGAGCCAAGTGAAATTGAGCGTGCTGATTGGTAGGAAGGTCAGTAAATCATGTGACCTCGGGGTATACAACCAGAGAGGCATCTCTCAGAAAGCGCAATTAGATAATTTGAGCAGCTCCTACTTGAGGGAAAAACCTGTATTCCCTGGGAGAAATGTAGATGGGTTAAATCTGTTCTAACTTAGGTGTGGACCTAGGTGGAGAAGAGATTAGTGTAGGTGTGCTGTGGATAAAAAGGCAGGTTAAAAGGAAGAGTAAATAAAGGGTTATTGTTCTCCGCAATCCTGTGAGGAAAAATAGGTTAGTGTGTATACATAAAAGTATGAATAAACAAATACAATAGTATTACCAAACTGAAGTTTTGTTTGAGGGGGTGTCTCCACCTTTTATCCCTTTAAATGCCAAGCATGTAGTTTCTACGTGGTTGCTTCTCCTACAGTTAAGTGCCAAGCACGTAGAAACGACGTGCCTGGCATTTCCCCTTACTAGTTAAAAAATAGATAAAATAAAACGCTTACCTCTGGTATTCATGTAAAGATGGGGCTGCCCTCTTCGGGAGGCACCCGATCCCTCCCCCGGCGTCTTTGGTCTTCAGGAGGGGGGCCGCATCTGTCAGATGCCGGTGGTGATCGGAGCAGGGCGGGTGTCGGGTGAGGAGGCTCTGATCACTATCGGCATCTGACAGATGCCGGAGCTGAGTGAGCGGCGCGAGACAGCGACGAGGGACCCAGGATCGGAGGTGAGTACTGTAAAGAAAAAAAAAATGTCATTTTTTTTATATCTGTGTCAGTGTTTATTTTTTACTTTTAACCCCTTGTGAACTGGTAAGGGGTCCATGACCCCTATACCAGTTCACAAGGCTGGGGGTATGGCAAGTCACCTGCGACTAGCGGGTGACCTGCCATTAACCCCCGGCACCCTCATTACCTGCACCCCCATTACCTGCCTCCCCATAGCCGGGGGGGGGGGCAGAAGAGCCCGGGCCCACTGGCTATGCCGGCTTGTAGCCTGCAGGGCCAGGGGCCACAAAAGCTGGCCCATGCGCCCTGTTTCTACAAGCCCTGCATAGCTGCTCCCGGGCTGGTTACTTCGGGTAAGGGGGACCCCATGTCATTTTTTTATTTTTAGGGGTTTTTAACCCTTAAAAATCCAAAAAAATGCCCCCCCGGGAGGGTGGACCCTATGTCAATTTTTTTTAAATTAACCCATTATGTTCTGTCACCCAGCAGCTATAAAAGGCTTCCAGCAGGTGAGCAGAAGCCAGTGATTGCCGAGGGACAGAGTGCTCCAGGATGGATGGGAGGTAATTATTAAAAAAAAAAAAAAAAAAATATTTTTTCTCTGTGTGGTGTGTTTTTTTTTGCATTTAACCCCTTGTGAACTGGTAAGGGGTCCATGAGACCCCCTATACCAGTTCACAAGGCTGGGGGATGGCAAGTCACCTGCGGCTAGCGGGTGACTTGCCATTAACCCCCGGCACCCCCATTACCTGCCCCCCCAAAGGCCAGGGGGGGCAGAAGAGGCCGCGGGCTATTCGGGCTCGTAGCCTGCAGGGCCAGCGGCCACAATAGCTGGCCTCTGCGCCCTGTCCTTCAAGCCCTGCATAGTTACTTCGGATAAGGGGGACCCCATGTAATTTTTTTTCTTGATTTAACCCTTTGTAGTGTGGATGGTAGTTGTATTTTATTTGTAAATGTAAAAAATTACTTGTTTCAGTTTGGGGGGGTCTCCTGGGCAGGAACGGGGGGCTACCGATAAATATGCGGTACCGTTCTAATCGGTAGAAATGGGGCTTTCACATGCAATATGGTTTTCTTTAATAAAAATAAATTTTTTATTTAAAATATTTTCTAAAAAAAAAAATGTATATATTTTTTTTACTTAATAATATTGTAAAAAACAGAATAAAATTTACAAACAAGACATTTCAAGTTAAAGCCTAAACTCTGCTGCAAATATATAATTTTTCTGAAAATTCCAGCAAAAATGTCGCAAAACATGGCGCAAAATGGGGAAAAATGACCTGTCAACAGAGGGTGACAAAATCTCAAGTAGGCTGGCAATTAAAAGGGTTAAAAGTAGCTATGCATGTTGGGTATTGTTCTGCTCGGGGAACCTTGCGCTTTCAGATTTAGCTTGTTTTTTCTTGTTTGCATATTTATATTTTAGGAAAAGGTGTTTTTTATTCTGCTTTTTTATACATTTTTTAGGGAAACCCTGCGCAAATAATTCTTTGAGGGATTAATTCCAGAAAGATGAGCCCACTACAACAACCTGGGGACTCTTAGAAAGCTTAACATGTGTACTTTCAGGGAATATATGGTTTATGGGGGATATTCCAAATGTAAAGGGTTGTTTTGGTTGAAAAATCGCAAGGTGCGCACTTTGTCTGCAGAGCTGAAATTTTCAAGTAAAATTACCGTTACGCACATGCTTTACTTTGAGGTGTTTGGCAACTCTTCCTTTGACAGTAGATATGCATGCTGGGTATCGTTCTGTTCGGGGGATGTTGCTTTTTCAGATTAAACTAGTTTTTTCTTGTTTGTATATAGTTTTTTTTTTTTTAGGAAAATGTGGCTTTGATTCTGCTTTTTTATCCTTTTTTTAGGGAAACTCTTTGCAACCAAAGAATACATTGAGGGATTACTTCCAGAAAACTGTGGCCACATCAACAAGCCTGGTACACCTAAAAAGCTTGACGGGTGTACTTCCAGAGAATATATAGTTTGTTGGGGGTATTTCAAATGTAAAGGGTTGTTTTTCTGGAAAACCTGCAAGGTGCGCTTAGCGCGTATCACAGTTGTATTTTTTTCTGAAAATCCCCTAAAGCTCTGTTTCAGTTTGGGGGAGTCTCCTGGGCAGGAAAGGGTGTCTACCTATACATATGTGGTATCGCTGTAACCGGGAAAAATTGGGATTTCACACGCAATAAGATTTTATTGACAAACTTACCTTTTTATTACAAAAAAACACTACAAATTGTAAAAAAAATTTTTTTATTTTTTTGCACATATTTCACCCAAAAATGAGAATACACCTAAAAAAATGACAAACATATTTCATGATATTTCATGTTAAAGCTCAGACCATGCTGCAAAAAACAATATATAATTTTCCTGGGAAATCCCTTCAAAAATCACATTTGAACATGGGGTGCTCAAAATAGTGCAAAATGGTCTGGCAACAAAGGGTGACAAAAACTCCAGGTAGGCTGGCACTTAAAGGGTTAATTAAATCAGAAACAACTAGGTATCATTGCCTCTGACTAATTAGGCCTCAAAAATTGTTGGAATTTTTAATCTTGCTGTCTGAGGGATTTCTCCTCTCAGGTAGCGTTATACAGATTGGTCAGTGGAGCAATGTGGTTGGTGGAACCTAGATGGTTTAGAGGTTGTGGGTCGGCGCCGAGATGAAATAAGCATTGTTCCTGAAGTCCAGGTAGGCGGTGTGAGTTGAGGTAGATGATTGTTTTGGATGGATGGAGATGATTATGTCATCAGAAAGGGTTCTGGTGGTTAGTGCAGATTAATTAGTTGAGGTCTACTTTAATGTCCTGTTTTTAGATGTGTTGTGAGGCTTGTAACCATTGTGGGGGAAATGTGAAAACTTGTAATTAAAGGTAAAACGAATATAAGGAGATTGTATGAATAGCATCAACTGTACTATTTTTCCTAGCAATTTTGATCAACTTACTGAAACTGCAATTCATACAATTTCCTTGAATTTGTTTACCATTAATTAAAAGGATATAAGTAAAACCACAGCCAATCCAGGCTGTGACGGGGAATAAAAAACACCGAGCATATACTGTACTAATTGTTGCATCAATTTTAATCAACTTACTGAAACTGCAATTCATACAATTTCCTTGAATTTGTTTACCATTAATTAAAAGGATATAAGTAAAACCACAGCCAATCCAGGCTGTGACGGGGAATAAAAAACACCGAGCATATACTGTACTAATTGTTGCATCAATTTTAATCAACTTACCGAAACTGTAAGTCATACAATCTCCTTATATTCGTTTTACCTTTAATTACAAGTTTTCACATTTCCCCCACAACGGTTACAAGCCTCACAACACATCTAAAATCAGAACATTAAAGCAGACCTCAACTAATTAATCTGCACTAACCACCAGAACCCTTTCTGATGACATAATCATCTCCATCCATCCAAAACATTCATCTACCTCAACTCACACCATCTACCTGGACCTCAGGAACACCGCTTATTTCATCTTGGCGCCGACCCACAACTTTTAAACCATCTAGGTTCCACCAACCACATTGCTCCACTGACCAATCTGTATAACGCTACCTGAGAGGAGAAATCCCTCAGACAGCAAGATTAAAAATTCCAACAATTTTTGAGGCCTAATTAGTCAGAGGCAATGATACCTAGTTGTTTCTGATTTAATTAAAAGGTGGAAACACCCCCTCAAACCAAACTTCACTTTGGTAATACTATTGCATTTGTTTATTCATACTTTTATGTATATACACTAACCTATTTTTCCTCACAGGATTGCGGAGAACATTAACCCTTTATTTACTCTTCCTTTTAACCTGCCTTTTTATCCACAGTGCACCTACACTAATCTCTTCTCCACCTAGGTCCACACCTAAGTTAGAACAGATTTAACCCATCTACTGTGTATGAGTATAGTTCAGCTCAGGCAGACATCACCCCCTTATTATGAACCATCTCCCTGTCGCACCCCCCAGGTCCTCATTGTTGTTCCCTTCCGGGAGTCTGCCCTGCGAGTGGTCCAGATTCTCATCGGCCTCATGGAGCTGCCTGACAAAAAGTTGGATGTCAGCAACAAGAAGAGGTTCAAAGACGAATTTGGCTCTGACCCATCTGATCGTCCCCCAAACCTGAAGAGGCCAGAGGACTATGAGGCCATCTTTGCTGGGAACAACGACGATCATTTTAGGATTGGTAAGAATGGCTGAATAGCGGTGTTAACAATTCCTCATTTCGATCTGTAACAATGTTTAAACCCCTGACTACACAAAGGTGATCAGTTCAGATGACCTCTTACCATGTCTGGCCTTCACAAATTTGAATAAACAAGTGCACCACCCAAGTAATGACCTTACAGGTGTGCTCACCTACTGCTCAGACACTAATGGCGAAGTCGAGGAAACAAGCCGCGACAGCCTCCAATGAGGGAGCACAACCATGTAATACAAAATAATCTCTTTTATTAAGAATACAAAAACCTAAAACACTACATACAACATGAAAGACATTTTAAAAAACACCTGCTACAACTCCAAACATATCCAACCTCTGAATGACCCACAATCCCATGTCTGATGTCAGAAAACATATATATATAGAAAAGGACCCATGTGGGTACTCACTATTCTGTCATTATATTGTGAGCACCCTAGATGTTTTGCGCCGGCACAAAAAATGAGATAAAAATACAGAAAAAAACCCTAAAGAAACCCACAGCAACCAGCAATAAAGGTAAGTAATACCATATAATGGTTCAAGAATAAATAACACAGTGTGGTGATGAATAAAGAACACAACACTTTGAAGATTCTGTGAAGCCTACTAGAAATGATACAATTGCACAAAATATTGAACAACATATAGTGAATAATTGATAGAACAAGACAATTTGCAAGTAAGTAACAGAGTGAATTCAAATAACAAGTGTTCACATAATAATAGAAACTATAAAGTGCAGGGCTCCGATACAATTTTACCAATAAAGTCAGCACATGGCGTCCAAAAGGTGGGGAGGGAGGACTGGAGGTAGCGGGGAAACAAAACACCTGCGCACGCGGCTACCCGTGCCGCTTCCCACTACCCTCCCACTTCCCACATTTCCACTACCCTCTAACAGGGAGCATGCTTGCGTCGGAATTATCCTTTAAAGTTAATGTCTTATTCGACATTTCTTGGGCCATGTTTGCTATAAAGGATCAATATACAAATTCTGGTATTCAAGGTACACACTTTACAACCCTCCAAACTTCTGCTGCAGAGCCTATGGAGAAAATATGGCTGTAGCGATAACCCTTATCGCCGGAGGGCTTCACCGCCCGAGACGTCCTTTTCCCAATCGTAAGAGGTGCTGCAGGAATCCCGGAGTCGTCCGTGAGGAAACAGGAACAGCCCTTACAAGGGCTAGTGAACTGTAATATAGCGTTTCCCCCAATAAGACACAGAACTCAGTATTGAGGGTGAAGATGAACTGAAGTTTATTAGTGCCACACTGGGCCTTATATACACAAGTCTCCATTGCATGACACACACACTGACCAATAGCAGCAGGGCACACAATCCCTCAACTCTGCCGGTGACGCAATTAGCAATACAATAGACGTCTGTAATACACTCAATCCGAACAATGCCATTGTCTGTGACGTAATCAATCAATACAATGGCAGTCAGAACAATGAATAACGTAATCAATCAATAGACTGGCAGTCTGTAACATGCTTAAGAAAAGGAAAGTAATGAACCTGTGTAAAGCCCAAAGGGGCAGAGAGTCTGTCACAATGGCGTTCTCATAAATAAGCTTTATTGCATCTCAATATACAATACATAATATAATCCCTCCCCTCATTAAATGAAAACAAAAACATTTTGCCATCTCTGGGTATCCTGCTGATTGTCGCCCATAATATTCGTATGTTTAAAAAATTCACCCTGCCTGTGAAAAAAAAATACTTCAATACAAGGGATCAGCACCACAGATATATTATAGCAATAGAGTGTGCTCCAACCGTTCCAAAAAAGTAACTTTATCAACAAAACACAGACTGGAACTGAATCACAGGGCACTACCCCAGAGTATTTCTGTCTCACTTTGTCCAAAGATCTCTGCCTGCGTCCCATTCTTAAAGTCAGGAGACTAAAGCTAGAAAACCAAAGAAGAATAATAATTTAAAACAAACGCACACATCTAGTTATAAATAGGTGCATACGTTTCTAGATCAATGTATACACGCAATAACACAAAACTACACCTATAAGAAACAACATTTTTTGTTATATTAATTTGTGCAATGTTAATAAATGAGGAGGGGGAAGTAATTTCCCACCAAACAATTCTAAACGCACTTAATTCTATTTAAAACACTTGCACCCCCATGTAAAACTGTGTGATCATGAAGCCCAAATTTAATCATGAGAGCACTTAAAGGATCAAAGTGTTGCCCATTTCCTCCGATCTGATGGATGAAAGTACCTATTAACTAGAAAGGGTAAAAGAAGAGAGAGGCAGGGTGAGGGCAGATTGTACTTATCATTGTGAATACTAATTTTGCTTATATGATATGTTGTGTGGGGAGAGTTTAGATGTCCTAATAAGTCCGCCCAGGGTATTATATCCATTATTTATATAGATAATAATTAGGTTCCAGGGTAGACAGGTTTTTCATGTTGATTTTGTTTTGTTAGAATGTTTTTAGATGTGTCACGTGGCTTCAATAATTATCAAAATAATAAAATACATTTACTTTTAGGTTGTAGTGCCCCGTAATTCAGTTCCAGTTTGTGTTTTGTTGAAAAAAAAATACCACGTGATCAGCTAGTATAACATAGCAGATAGGGCATGAGAGTATCCTACACTGCTGCTTATTCAGGGTGAAGGTCCGGTTTAAGTACAGACAGTAATAAAGTAACAAGGAATGAGGGCCCTGCTGGAAACTTACAATTAAGGAGATGTTGTTATTAGAAATGACACGATTCCTTTGTATGATGATAATGCAGGTTTCTCTGTAGCTCCTGTATATACAACCTGAACTACTTACAAATCACAATACCAGGAATTGCTGACTTGTTCTCTTTGGTTACCAGGAGTATCCATTCTGCAGAGGAGCATGAGGCTTTACTCCCCATTCTACTCTTCAGACATCATCATCGCCTCTCCTCTCGGCCTCCGTACCATTATTGGTAGCGAGGGAGAGAACAAACGGGATTTTGACTTCCTCTCCTCCATCGAGGTTCTGATCATTGATCAAACTGACATTTACCTGATGCAGAACTGGGAACATGTCCTCGTAAGTGCAAGCCCTGTGTAACAGTTTTTTTTTTTTTTTATTTTTTTTTTTCCGGATTCAAACCAGCTGCAATTTAAAGTGGACTGATCACCAGGATTTTCACTATTGTGCCCTGGGGGCATCCTGATATTTGGGAAACCCTCCAGATCGCCCACTGCACTCACCTTTCCGACGTTCCCATGGCACATGAGCGAGCACTCACACAATCACCACTTTATGCCATGCATAGTAATGCAAGATACTTGTTTTGAATGGCGCGTCAGAGTGGCGCACTCATCCCTGGCACCCCTGTGCGCTTCCGGGTGCCAGCCTATGTTAATAAATGGTTGGGGAAGCATACACAGCTGCAGGGATGCCGGGGATGCGACGGTGATCTCGGCGAGGGCCTGGGGAAAGGTAATGCTCTTGCAGGCTATCTGGGAGGCTCACCCAGTGAAGCATGCTCTTTTAGACTCCAGGGCGGTATCTGGAGTGATAGGTCCACTTTAACGCAGGCCGAATTTAAAGGGGACCTACATCCTTGCTGACAAGTCTGTCCCAGTAATGGTGAAGGTCTGTGTTTAGCATCACTGCTTGCCCCTCAGTCCTGCAGTCTGCTATACATCCATTGGAGGGAGGGGGGACCAAAATCTGCAGCAGGTCCGCATGTCACTGCAACACACAGCTGACTACTGCCGTCTGTGCGGCCATTTCTCCTAGCTGCTTCCGAGTTCATGGATAGCGGAAATCTGCACTCATGAACCAACAGGAAGCCGCGGCCTACTGATGACCGACGTCACAAAGTCTGCAGATTCTTTCCCCAGGGACCCCTGCCGCTCCAGCTTACCGTGCTGCCGTGAGGTCAAAGGCTGCACCTGGGAGGATTTTGGAATATATACTACCAGATGTAGCAAAATGGCGGCACGGGAGGAGGATGTTCGGGAGGCGCTGGCCTGGTAAGTTGAGTAGGTCATTAATAAGCATGCAGCGGATTGCATGCTTCTTCATGACCTTTTGTTTTTATATATAAAAGATCAGGATGCCCCGCTCTGTGAGGGCACTGCAACAATTACCTGCTTCCTGACTCCACTGGCGGCCGCATCCCCTGCATCTTTGGGCTGTGTACGCACTCGCACAGCCAGACATTACAGATAGGCTGGGGGCAGAGCGCACATCCCACAGGATGCGGACTCTGTCTCTCCGATTGCCATAGATGGGCCCTTTGTCGAACATTTACTGTGCACGGCATACTGCTCTGATTGGACAAGAGCCCCCATATGCGTCGCAGGATCGGGAAGGGGTGAGCTGTTTGGGGGGGTTTCACACAGTGTGGCATCCCAATTCGGGATTCCCCTAGGGATGGAAACAAAACCCGGGATGGTCAAAACCCCAGGTTTTGTTCTGATTTAAGGAATTCTGCCAGTTGGGTCTAGGTATTAAGGCAAATCCGGTCTTAGATCTTTCTTGTTGCTGGAAATTGTTCCATGTGCAGTGTTTCTGTCTGGGGAATGCTGCCAGATATTGAACCCATTTTGTATGTTTGCCCCACTGTGTGAACCCCCCCCCCCCCCGATCGCCGCAGCCAACTCACCTCACCGTGGTCCTACAGCGTATGCGCGGCCTCTCCTCCAATCAGCGTGCTCGGAGCCGCTGAGCTATGGGCGTCTAAGCGTCGTCTAAGCTCAGTGGCTCCGAGCGCGCTGGTGGCCGCACCTCGCGCTTCCCTCTAACAGGCGCGGGCATGCGCCCTGCTAGAGAGAAGCGTGCGATGTGGCCCGCGCATGCGCTGTTGGACTGGGATTCGGGTAAGTGCAGCAGGCGTCCTGGGGAGTTTCACACAGTGGGGCATCCCGATTTTGGATGTCGCCCGGGGAGGGAATGAATTATAGATTCCCAGGCCGATCAGCTGGGTTTTGTTCCACTTTAATAACCATGGGCTTGTGGGCCTGGCTTAGAAGTTGTATCTAGCTTCATTCATATTCTTCTTCTATTCATCCGCTGGAAACGCAGCATCCCTGATATGTTTGCCAAGGCTAAAGGAGGGTTACCACAAAGGAGGAGGTTTCCAATGCTATGGAATATACTTCAAATATGCATTTAATTTTATCTTGTTTCAGCACCTGATGGTTCACCTCAACCTCCAGCCAAGCGACTCGCATGGAGTAGATTTCTCCCGTGTTCGGATGTGGAGCCTCAGCAACTGGTCCAAATACTATCGTCAGACTCTGCTCTTTAGCGCCTTGCAGGAGCCTCAGATAAACTCTGTGTTTAATAAGCATTGCTATAATTACAGTGGGCAGGTAAGTTCTGGAAATCAATTCAGATTCAGAATACTCATAAAGCCTGTCTGAAGTTTATAAATGTAAATAGCTATCCTCTCCCCACTTCCTGTGGGTTGGGCTCCCCCAGCCCCTCACAGGTGAGCACAGCAAATCACAGTGATCTCACAGTTGTCTGACCACATCTGAGCATGCCTATGGCTCATAAAGCACAGCCACAACCATGAAATTAAAGAGAAGAAAGCTGCTTTGCATAGGAAAGAAAAAGTATTTTCATATAGTCAGATATTTTAAGATTCTTCCCAAGAGGGGGTAAAGTGGGCGGAAGTTAGTGTGTGCCTGGTCAAGGACTTTAAATTGGACCAACACCCAGGATTTTGACTATCCTGGGTATTGGTCCACTTCCCCGGGGCACCCCAATCGGGGGTGCCCCGCTGTGTGAAACCCCCCAGAAAGCCCCCAAAACTCACCTCTCCCCGCTCCCACGTGGCTGCGCCGTCCAATCGGTGCCGACGGACAAGCTGATTGACAGTGACGTACAAGCAGCTTGCCCGTCGGCGCCTCCCGCGCGTCACTTGACGTGTGCACGCACGTCTAGAGGAGCGCGAGTGAGGCGGCGGCGGCGGCGGAAGCAGCGGCTGGAGAGGTAAGGTTTTTCGGGGGTTTTGGGGGGTTTACACCCCGCGGGACATCCCGATCTCGGATGTCCCGCGGTGTGTGAGGTGATCCCTCGGGCCGATCACCTCAGGGTGTTGGTCCACTTTAATGCTGACCTATAGAGTGGGCAAACCCGAACTGCAAAGTTTGTTTCGAAGTTTGCGAGTTCGGGTTTCCAAACCAGAACACGACTTCAGACAAAAGTTCAGTTTTGGCGTCCGGCCTGAACACGGAAAAGATGGTTGATGGGTTGCTGCTGGTACTCTTTAAGGAAATAAACTGTAAGATAGTGGTTCTCAGCCTTTGTACACTAAGTACCTCCTCGAACTTCCAACCAAGTACTTCAACTATAAACATTACCACAATAAGTTGGCCACAGGCCTTGTAGCACTTTCAAAACAAGAAGAGATAATATTAAACTGTTAAGAGATTATACCACAACAGATCCCTTATTGGTGCACCCTTGAGCAACGCTGTTTACCCCCTGGGGTACGTTTACCAAAGTTTGAAAAAACGCACTGTAAGGCCCATTCCCCCTGCCTGCTATTACTGGTTAAGTCTCATGTATGGACATATTTTAGGCATAGGGGTTGGGACGTCCCGCTCTGTTAACCCCTTCCCCCCAGTTTGCCAGTACTCCTACCTTTCCCTGGTCCAATGGGGCATGTGCAGGCTCTTGTCCAATGAGAGCTGCTCACAGTGATTACTTAATTTGGCAAGTGACTCTCATTGTTTTAAATGGGGAGCCCGTGCTGCCAAACCCCACTGTTGCGCACGTGCTCCCATCCCAGCCTGTTAGGCTGGACGGATGCGCACACAAAGCCAGGGATACAGGGGATGCGGCAATGCCCACTCCCCATTCTAGCCAATAAGAGCCGTTTGTCAAAAATGGCAAACTCTCATTGGCTGAGCACCCGCGCGTGTGCTGTTGGAGTGCAGAAGAGGTGAGTTGTTTGGGGCTTTCTGGGGGGTTTCACACAGTGAGGCATCACAAATCAGGATGCCCCCAGGTGACAGAACAAAACCAGAGAAAGTAAAATTCCTGAGTTTTGTTCTGCTTTAAAGCGGACCTTCACTCTGAATAAGAGTCTATCTTATATGTTTCCCACACCCTGTACATACAGATTGCTCACATTAAAAATCATCCTACCTGCATCTACTGCATGTTATGAGCCTTTAAACATCCAATCAGGAAGTGCCTCCTGACTGTGCTGCTCTGCATTCTGGGATTGCTGACCTTTACCTGACCCCAGCTCTGCTCTGTCTGAGCAAAGCACAGCTATAACCCCCCCCTGTACTTCATCCCGCCCTCCTCTCCTCAGTAAGTGTGATGCTTCTGAGTCAAGATGGCGGCGCCCGTATCCTAAATTCCTGAACAGAGTTGCAGCCCAGTGGGGGAAAGAATAATAAGTTAGTGACTAAAAACGTAAATTATATTAATTTTAGATGCTGGGGAACCGTTTTTTAAGAGTTTGGGCTTTTCATTAAATCACGCTGAAGGTCCGGTTTAAGAAAACAGACTTATGCGCTGTACTTATTAGAGGGTTTAGTTTATAGCAGCCAATGGATATTTTCTATTATAGTACATGATTGTTTCTGATTGGTCACTATATCTTTTACATTAATGCTATAGCACTGAATATTTCCCAACATGTTGGAACTGTGATAGGCGTGGTGTGGATTTTTTAAATGAACTGCAAGAAACTCCTGACCTGTTAATGACATTATGATTTTCTCTATCTGTTTCTTTATAGGTGGCTGTGAGAAACATGCCTGTGACGGGATCTATATCCCATGTAGTGGTTCAGCTTCCCCACGTGTTTCAGCGATTAGAGGCCGACAGCTTGCTCTCAGTGATCGATGCAAGGTACAGTTTAGATGCATAAAAAAATGGCGTCCCTGTGTACTCGCAGAGGTTTGGTGACCCTTATACATGCCAATAATGAATACATTCACAAAATGGAGGGAGGAATGTCCCGGGGGTGGGGGCCCAGTCCTGGAGTCTTTGCTGATGTCCAATTTCCATATTAAGGTATTCTTTAAACCTGTCCTTCACCCTGAATAAGAGTCTTATAATTTTTCCCCACCCTGTACATACAGATTGCCCACATTAAAAATCATCCTACCTGCATCTACTGCATTTTCTGAGCCTTTAAACATCCAAGATGGCAGACCATGAAGACTCAGGCTGCCTGCAAACAGGAAGTGTCTTCGGACTGTGCATTCTGGGATTACTGTCCTTTTCCTGACCCCTGCTCTGCTCTTTCTGTGTAAAGCACAGCTGTAACCCTGCACCCCCCCCCCCTTGCAGCCCAGTGGGGGAAAGAATAAAAAGTAATTGACTAAAGAAGTAAAACACATTAATTTTAGATGGTGGGGACTAGTTTTTTAAGGGTTTGGGCTTTTCATTAAATGATGTTGAAGGTCAGGTTTAATAAAAGTGCTGCCAGGAGGATTATATAACAATTATATAACACATGGATGACGTAACCTTGAAGTCTCGCTATCATGGGTAACAAAACTTTTATTTCAGGTTTAAGTTCTTCACTGACAAGATCTTGCCTCAGTACCGAGATGCCATCATGTCGCACACACTCATCTATATCCCGTCCTACTTCGATTATGTGCGGCTTCGGAATTACTTTAAAAAGGAAGAGCTCAATTTCACTCATATCTGCGAGTATACGGATAAGCCGGGGGTCTCCAGAGCGCGTCAGTTCTTCCTGAAGGGGGAAAGACAGTTCCTCCTCGTCACTGAGAGGTTTCACTTCTATAAGAGGTGAGGGCATTGCAGGCTTCTAAAGAGGCTTCTGGGTTCCATAATGGAACGTGTCAGTTACCAAAAATGATTTTATTAAAAGGTTTTATAGGGGGGAAATATCCCCTTGTTATAGTTGTTGTAAATGTCATGGTAAAATCAAAGTTCCTTACACTTGCCCTATAACCAGGCCCTAGCCAAGCTCCCTACTGCTAGGAGCAGAGCTGTGACCTGAATCCCACCCCCCCCCTTCCAAATCTGCCCCTCTGCCTGCTGCTTCATTGTCGCCTGCTGTGCCCAGGAGGGATCAGCTGTGTATGAACAAGGCAAGTGTGCTTTGATTTTACACTTCACTTTTAAAGAGCATGAAAACTCGCTTGTCACGGCCCTGGAATTTAAAAGACTCCTGGGGCATCCTGTAACGGGACACCCCCCAGGTCACTGGTAAACTCACCTTTTCCAACGGGTCCTGCAATACTGTGATCACCGGCCGCCGCATCCCCGGCTTCCATGCGCCAGCCTGCTGGCCGCATCCTTGGCTCTCTGCTTAGGCACGTGTGCTCCCACGTCCAGCCTTTCTGAATGAGCAGAG
Organism: Gastrophryne carolinensis; assembly: GCA_027917425.1. Lineage (NCBI taxonomy): Eukaryota > Metazoa > Chordata > Amphibia > Anura > Microhylidae > Gastrophryne > Gastrophryne carolinensis. Next base: position 448,845,625 of record CM051237.1, read on the forward strand.
AGCCAAGGATGCGGAGCCTTTGAGGTCAGCCAATCGGAGATCTCAAAAGTGCTGCTTGGCGTGGCTTAGGCGGTAGTAAAAACATTTTCGGGGCTGGCGTGGGAAGTCCAGATGGGTTTCCATCCTCTTTAAAGTGGACCAAAACCCAGGATTTTTGGCCCAGGAATCTTATAAATAGGCATGGGTAAGCTAGCATTCCTTTGTGTTCCATGGTTGCTATAACTGTGTTTACAAGTGATTGGACTTTTGTCATAAATTCTTTCAGGGATATATATATATATATATATATATATATATATATATATATATATATATATAATTTATTTATATATATAATTTATTTATATATATAATTTATTTATATATATATATTTATATTTATTTATATATATATATTTATATTTATTTATATATATAATTTATTTATATATATATATTTATATTTATTTATATATATATATTTATATTTATTTATATATATATATTTATATTTATTTATATATATATATTTATATTTATTTATATATATATATTTATATTTATTTATATATATATATTTATATTTATTTATATATATATATTTATATTTATTTATATATATATATATATTTATTTATATATATATATATATATTTATTTATATATATATATATATATATATATATATTTATTTATTTATATATATATTTATTTATTTATATATATATATATATATATATTTATTTATTTATATATTTATATATATATATATATATTTATATATATATAAATATATTTATTTATTTATATAAATATATTATTATTTTAGCTTGGACATGGCTTCAAAAAATCTACTCTCACCCCCGCACCCAAAAACTCACTAGTGCCAAGCCACCATCTAGCTCTAGCTGAAATGCCCCCACACACAATATTTTTCATGGTCCACAATCCATGGAATATAAGAAATTAAATATAATCCTGCTCAGGCTTTGCTTTACCCAACCACAATAAATGGCTTCCTATCTGTGTTGGTGGGGAGTGTTCTGCCACTAATAGATCCATATGCAATAATAATCGCAATAGAACACAGTAAGTGGAATGCAATTGGTCTAGGTCCCAGAGTCCATGCAATCTGGTGCATCAGACTGTTGGTAAACCTCCCACTTGGCTTCATGGATCCTCCAGATGTTGATCTGTTGACCAGGCATCCTTCCATAAAGAGAGTCTTATCGCAGCGATACAATGTGAACTCACTAGTGGCAATAAATATTGATTCCTAAAAACAATGATAAATAGCACATGTGAGGAAAAAAAAACAACAAACCCAACTTGGTGCCCATACCTATATGTGACCCAAAAGGTCAAACCACAAAACACTACACTATTGTGTACTACAACTTGCATCAACTTGGGAGAATGTAATACATATTTCAGTGCTTGTGAAGTTCCTCGGCTAAAAGCGGACCTAGATCCTCCTGCTACAGCTTCCCCTGACATCTCTATTCCAGCAATAGGTCCCCTCACCACCATTTCGATACTGGAAAGCTGCTGCACAAGCTGACTCTGACTCCTATTAGAGGAGCATGTGCAGGGGCTTCCAGTCCTCCAAAGGCAGTTGACCTTTAAAATATAATGATGCCGATCTGCACTCCCATAAAACACCCATTTATTGTCAGAAATCATTAAAAGCAGCCCATCAATGCAAATGCAAGGATAAAACCAAACGCGTTTCGGACGCAACGCGTCCTTTTTCATATATATGGATTTATCGTGGTTGTGGACTAACCAGGTCGGGCACCAGATTTCCTACTCTTTGCTACAGCTGGAGAGTAAGTCTTTCCATTTATCTGTAGACAGTTGACCTTCCTCTGATCTAGGTATGCCTGTCTTCTTGCTGCTGAGTGGAAGCCTATGGGTGTAGGTCAGCATTCCCCAACACTCTCCTCGAGAGCCACTAACAGGTCATGTTCTGTGGGCTTTCACACAGGCGGCTCTATAACTGAACACTAATTACCTCACCTGTGTGGAGATCTGCAAAACCTGATCAATTGGTGGCTCTCGAGGAGAGGGTTGGGGAACACTGGTGTAGGTCCATTTGAAAAATTATAATGCTATATTTTATTTTACTTTCAGGTATACTTTAAAAGGCATCAGGAACTTAATCTTTTATGAACTGCCCACTTACCCTCACTTCTACAGCGAGGTGTGTAACATGATGAAGGCGTGGAATCGAGGAGAGGAGGCCACGTGGACTTGTACTGTTCTGTACTCCAAGTACGATGCTCAGAGACTGGCTGCAGTGGTGGGCGCGGAAAGAGCGGCTCAGATGGTACAATCCAAGAAGAACGTTCACCTCTTTGTCACTGGGGAGGAGAAGTAGCGGACAATTCATTGTACAGACTGATGATGTTCTTTCCTTATCTCCCTTCTCTGGATAATTTTGTAATTTTAGTCTTTCTGTATTTTATACTTATTGTATAAATATTTCTGCCTGGTAAAGGTTGTTATAAAGCCTTGTCCTGAAGTGAATGTTTACAGAATCTGGGACTCTCAGAAGAACAGTTGCAAGGTGTCCTACTAGCTTACCTTACCTTTTAGCCCCTCTTCATTAGCCTTGCAGTTGTTCCAAGATAGAAAGAAAGGGGTGGCAGCTGCTCAGACCAATTTCTAACTAACCTGGGAGGGACACGTCAGGGGGGTAAGGTTTGAAAGCCTCCCCCATTACAGCTCCAGACCCCTCACCCCCATGTGCAGCACTCAATGTTATAGAGCCACCTCAGGTTGGCTGCTACCAAGTTATCTATTGCAAGGCCTGCTCCAGGTTTATGTGGGCCCTTGGGCGGCCTGATCCCAGTGGGCCACTTTGTGGTGAAGTCGTGTCACATCACTAAGGGACATCCCAAATCTGGATGCCCCCCTAAGGATCATGCTACTTGGTCTGCTTTGAGGCACACCAAACCCCTTTAAACCTGACCTCGGAGTCTAAACAAATCTAGATTCTTCTGATTTTGGATACCCATGTGTGTGATGTGTGTGACCCCACCCCCCACCCCCCCTTTGTTCATTACTTTCCTGGAACTGTTGAATGCACTGTGATCGCCAGTTTGAGTTAACGGCCAAACCAGGGAGGTTCTTTCACAAACAGGGATCCCAAATTGAGATGCCCCTGTAAAGTGGACCAAATCCTAGGGGTGGAATTGCTTGCATAGTGGGTATGCCAGCAATCCCAGGGGGTATCACACAGTAGGGTATCACAGATTGGGATGCTCCAGGGATAGGAAATCAGCTGGGGTGGGCAACTTAAAAGCAGAACAAAACCCAGCACTTCCTCCCCTGTAATCTAAATCGAGATGCCCCGTTGTGTGGAACCCCGCCATTGAAGGAGATGTGGGTATCAGCTGTGACAGTGTCCTCCCAGTCTGTCGCTGGTCAAGCGCCATCACACACCCCAAAGGCTGGCTTTGTCGGTGGGCACCCTTGGAGGGCAGGGGCCCCCGGCAGCTGCCTTGCCATATGCTGACGCCGGCCCAGATCCATTGCATTGTATGTCCCAAAGTTGGCTCTCATGGATTAGAGTTAGAACTACCCAGAGGTACCTTGATGTTTGGTGCAGCTTCAACCTAGCTGTAGATGTTTGCCAACCACAACCCCGTTTTTAACCAGATTTTAAAGACCGATTATAGGACTGGTTATGAGCTAATGGGGATGAGTGCCATATCCTCTTTAAGACTTGTTCCAAGAGGACCGTTTTAAACCCTGCTCACGGTTACATAGGATTCCTTACTATTAGTTGTCACATCTATAACCATGCATGTGTGACAAGTGGTGAAATGTTCTACAACTATAAAAGCGGGTATATAAAGAGAGGGGTGGGGTATTTAATTACATTAAATTGGACCAACACCAGTTTTTTCCGTAACAGGTGTTGGTCCAGCTGCCAGCTCATTAAAACAATTTCGGGGACATCCAGAATGCTAGAGCCCCCCCCCTCACATCACCCCAGAACTCCCCATATTCTTACCTTATCCATGGGCCTCCGCCTGAAATGGGGATTTGCAATTGGGCACAAGCACTCACGTGGACGGGAATTTCTGGCGGCCGCAGCAGAGGATGAGACCCCCCAACCCTTGTGACTGCCTTGTGGCCAATTGCCAGGCTCAATTTCCGGTCAAGGCTAGAGGAATAAGGTAAGAATATTGGGCGTGCAGGGGGACTCAAGCATTCTGGATGCCCCCGAGCCAGTTTTAATGCGCCGGGAGCCGGACCAATAGCTGTTAGGTGAAAAAAAATGGTGTTTGGTGGATGTTGGTCTATATCTAAGAGCTGTATATGCAGTAAAAAGGTACTACTTGTTTTCTTGAAATGACATCATCTAAGATTAATTACCTAAAGCAGGGGTCCTCAACTGGCAAACCCTGGTCCGTATCTGGACCGCTGCCCAGGACTGACCCTAGTGTTGTGCACACCATTACCACCTGGAATTACATTCTTTTATTGTCCAAGCGTCTGCTTCCTGGTGAGTGTGCTGAAATATTTGTGTGGACTGTTTTTTACTGCCCCCCCCCCCCCCCCAGAACACATAGACAGCTTTCTAGTTCCTGGCCCCTTGGTGCCCTACTACCTCCTCACTGCAGACAGGAACAGCGTCAGTATGCTGGTAAGGCTGCTTGGTGTATTTGTGTGCACATGTGTGTGTTTGCTGTGTGATTGATGTGTGTGTATAAAGAGATGAAGGCTGGTCATGGAGGGGGGTGAGGCTGACCATTTCGGAGGTTAGGGCTAAACTCTTACCTAACCCCTCTATTCCTAGTATGTCACACACCCCACTTCCAAAGATCCATGACACTTGGGAAACCGGTCTGTAGAGGGCGATCTTGCAGAGATGACATGGAAAAAGGAGCCCCTCCTGGTCCATAACCTCTTGCCCTTTCACCTATTGGTGTGAGTTCCCCCCCTGCAGTGTCTCTCCGTGCCCCTTGGGGGGAGGAGGGGGGTGGCCTTTCTCCCATAATAAAGCTAATAAATCACATGGGAAAAGTGTGTGTGTCTGTGTGTGTGTCTGTGTGTGTGTGTTTTCAAGTGTGTTTTAGCACTGTTCAACAAGACAAGTATCGCAGGAAGCTCAGCTTGTGGCAGGTCTTTGCTTTTAAGATAAGTGGTATAATCTTCAAATTCGGCCATTGTTGATTTTCAGCTGGTTTAGGCTGCTGCTCCTCAGCTGTGGTTAAGGAGAGGGCAGGGCCGAGAGCTCAGCAATATTGGCTTCACTGGTGTTTTTTTCTGGCCCGCCCCTCTCCTTCCTGTCTCTCCCTCCTGTTTATCAGGACACGTGAGTTTTTGCCACTTGTGTTATATATTCTTATGTATATATTTACTCTGTGATTCACAAAATGGTATTTTTCAGTAGCTAGCTCCAGCTCTGTCTAGAGAGACAACACTTGGATTAGCACAAGCTGGGGTTTCTTTGTAAACACTCCCCTGTGCTGAGCTGCCTCACCAACGCTTGTGTGCAAGCCTAACTGCTGCTAAGCCGTTACTTGTGGCTCGAACAGCTGGCCTGTTGTCCAACCTTCATTGGAGCCTTGACTCTGGATATGCTGGGTTTTAACTACTGAAGAAAATCTGTCTTATAGATACACAGATATATGTATTGTTTTGAGTGATGTGTATGTTTGGCTTATGTCCTCCTGCCCTTATGTTCAGGTTTTGTGTTCCACTTTTAGGTGGACCTGGATTCATGTTACCTGGCTCTATGTGTTAAAGACCAACAACATAGAAACATAGAAGGTTGACTGCAGAAGGAGACCTTATGCTCCATCTAGTCTGCCCTTAAGTAGTCCTAAAGTATTTGAAAAAAAAAATAAATCCTCCCACTTGGGACTTGAAGGGGCATCCCGGGTAGCATATGCATAAAACCCATATATACTTGGCGACTATAATCAATTATAGTATAATATTTGACACCATATGGAGGCATCTCAGGATAATGAGCATGCAATTTCCTCGGCACAGACTCGGCAATGTTTTGGATGTGGGGCATCCCTTGTTGGGGATAACGCAATTCTTTGCGTCCCTTGTGCCCAATTAACCATTATGCAGCAAACTGGGGCCCAGGCTTCAGGGTCTGCGGCTACTGCCTCTTCTCCTACTCCGCCGTGTCTTGTCCATACCCCCAGTGATATTGTCATGGGTGGTGAGTCGCATTCCGATTTATGTGCCAGATTGGCTCATCTTGAAAAATTTATGTCTACCTCTGTGGCTAAAAAGGCCTCAGCTAAAAGAAAGCATTTGACTCATGCCGTCTCGGCAAGTGAGTTGGACAATTGCAAATTGCTTGCGCGGCTTCCTGGCATTCCCTTGGGCTGGGACAAAAAATATCCCTTTCCAGCTGATTCGGTTAAACGTTGGTCATCACCTCCTGAGGTGGATGCACCTGTACTTAATGTATCCAATTCTTCTGTGTTGCATTCTCCTGACTCCACTACACTTAAAGATGGAGAGGACAAACGCATTGATTACGCTTTTTCCAGTGTAGGCTCGGCCTTGCGGCCTGTTGGCGCTTCGGCGCTTATGTCGGTGGCTATTAGGTCTGTTGTGAGAGTCCTAATGAATTACTCAGGGCTTGATCCGGCCTCTGATGAGTACGCCGCTCTCAAGCGATGTGAGATGTTTGCATCTTTTGTACTTTCTGCTTTAGATGATACTCTGCTCATGTGCAGCAGAAACTCTGCCTTGTTAATCGGCATTCGGCGGTCAGTATGGTTGCGGCAGTGGACGGCGGATGTTGTAGCCAAGAAATCGCTTACAGCGCTTCCGTTTGTGGGATTGCGCCTATTTGGAGAAAAATTGGATTCTGTCACTAAAGGAGGTAAATTACCTCAGCGTAAGAGACAACGTCGTTCCCTTCGTGGAGTGGCTTCCTTTAGCCCTTCCTTTCGGGGGTCCAGATCCGGTAGAGGATCGGCCTTTTCAGCCTCTAGAGGGAATGCATGGAATAGAGGAAGAGGACGTGGCCGTCCAAGTCAGAATTGGGGGTCCAAAACCAAATCTACCCCTAAGCCTGCTCAACAATGAGGGGACGCCCTCACCCTTATGGGTGGGGGGACGGCTGCGGTTCTTCTTCCAGGTCTGGGTTCAGGAGGTATCAGACAATCGGGTTCTGGAAGTAGTTTCTTCCGGTTACAAACTGGAATTCGAGTCCCGGCCTCCTCCCAGATTTTTCATGTCCTGGATGCCGTCAGATCCGGCAATTGCGCAGGGACTGCGGGCAGCAGTAGCGAATCTGTTAAACATGGCTGTCATCTGCCTAGTGCCTCCAGCGGAAAGGGGTTTGGGGTTTTACTCCAACCTATTCACGGTACCCAAAAAGGACGGCTCTGTTCGGCCTATCCTAGACCTAAGGAGACTCAATCAATTTATCCATTTCAGAAGATTCCGCATGGAGTCTCTGCAATCAACGATCGATGCTCTCCGTCAGGGGGACTTCATGACATCCATAGACATCAAGGATGCTTATTTGCACATTCCTATTTTTCCGGGTCACCAGAGATTTCTCAGGTTCTCGATAGCAGACCAGCATTATCAATTTGTGGCCCTGCCATTCGGCCTTACCTCGGCCCCAAGAGTCTTTACCAAGATGCTGGCAGGAGTGATGGCTATATTCAGGGTCCAGGGCATCCGCATTGTGCCTTTTCTGGACGATCTTCTTATCCTCCTCCCTCGAACAATCAGAGTTGGACACCAGGATGGTGGTCTCTACGCTAGAGAGGTTCGGATGGGTAATAAGTTACCCCAAATCCTCTCTCTGTCCGTCCAGGGAAATTCCCTTCCTGGGCCTGATTCTGGATACATTTCAGGCCGGGGTTTTTCTTCCTCATTCGAAAATGGTTCTGATTCAGGACTTGATTCGTCTATTCTTGTCCAACCCTCGTCAGTCTATCCGTCTAGGGATGAGACTAGTGGGATTGATGGTAGCTGCATTCGAGGCAGTCCCGTTTGCCCAATTTCACATAAGGACGCTTCAGCTCTTCCTCTTGGCAAAGTGGGACAGGTGCCCACTATCATTAAATCAGACTTGTCTATTGTATCCCCACGTTTTGCAGTCCCTTCAGTGGTGGTTAATATCGCACAACCTCCAGAAGGGCAAGTCATTTCTGACTCCGCGTTGGGAACTGGTTACCATGGATGCCAGCCTGGTGGGCTGGGGGGGCTTCTGGAAGAAGCATCAGTTCCAAGGATTGTGGGGGCCTCAGGAGGCTCATTCTCCAATCGATGTATTAGAGCTTCGGGCCATACGTCTTGTTCTACTTCGACTGACCCATTTCTTACAGGGTCTGCCAGTTCAGATTCGGTCAGACAACCGAACAGCTGTTGCATACATCAATCACCAGGGAGGGACTCAAAGTTGGGGTACCCTCCGGGAAGTGTCTCTGATCCTTCAGTGGGCAGAGATCAATGTTCCCTGCATATCAGCAGTTTACATTCCGGGGATAGAGAATGTGGAGGCAGACTCCCTGAGCAGGGGATGTTCTCGCCAGGGAGAATGGTCTCTCAATCCAAGGGTCTTTCAGTTCCTCTTTCACAAGTGGGGGACTCCACGGTTGGACCTGTTTGCTTCTCGTCACAATCAACAAGCTGCCAGCTTTTGTGTCTCTATCCCAGGATCCTCTGGCAGTGGCAGCGGATGCCATGTCTCTGGCCTGGAAGGATCTGGGGTTCCTACATCAGCGAAGGTGGTGCGCAAGTTAGCACTGGAGGAAGCCCCAGCAATTCTGGTGGCGCCAAGGTGGCCAAGACGTCTGTGGTACGCAGACGTCGCAAGGCTGGCAGTGGATCGGTTCCATCTGCCTCTTCTTCCAGATCTCATCACTCAGGGACAACTTTGTTACCCCAATTTACAAACGCTGGCTTTGATGGCATGGCTGCTGAAGTCTCCATCTTGAAAGAAGAAGGTCTTTCTGATGCGGTTATTCAGACTCCTTATTAGAGCTAGGAAGAAGTCTTCCTCTGTCTTTTATTACAGGACTTGGAGGTCCTATATTGATTGGTGTGAATCCAGGGCTTTGCCCTGTAGAGTATTTTCTATTCCTAGAATTCTGGAATATCTGCAACGAGGTCTGGATATGGCTTCATCCTTTGGTTAAGACCTTTTTCCAAGGGGTCGCGCATGTGCGGCCTCCCAGAAAGCCTATACTTCCTGTTTGGGACCTTAACCTGGTGCTTTCAGCTATGCAGGCCGCCCCCTTGAGCCTTTTGCAGGATATTCCTCTTCCTATTCTTACTCAGAAGGTTGCCTTTTTGGTTGCTATTACTTCTGTCTGCCGAGTTTCTGAACTGGCGGCTTTGTCTATTCTAGCCCCTTATTTTGAGAGGCATCAACATAAGGTTGTTTTCCGTTTTAAACCGGATTTCCTTCCTATGGTGGTGTCTGCTTTCCACCTAAATCAGGATATAGTTCTTCCTTCCTTGTGTCCTAAACCTAGTAACGACAAGGAAAGGGTCTTACATTCTTTGGATGTAGTTCGTTGTGTTAAGTATTATTTAGTTACTACCTCGGCCTTCCGCAAGACGGATGCCTTTTTTGTTGTGCCTTCTGGGCCCAAGAAGGGTTTTGCTCCTGTCAAATCTTCCCTTAGTAAGTGGACATGTCAGGCCATCATTGGGGCCTATATGGCTAAGGGGAAGGTTCCCCCTTTTCGTGTCACTGCTCATTCTACTCGTGCTATTGGAGCTTCCTGGGCTTTTCAGCACCAGGCTTCTGTTGAACAGGTTTGCAAGGCTGCGACTTGGTCTTCTGTGCATTCTTTTTACAAGGTTTTACAAGGTTGATGTGCGGGCCTTAGCGGATGCTGCTTTTGGCCGCAAAATTCTGCAAGCTGCAGTAATTTAAGTTATGCATTATTCCTTGGGGATCCCCACCCACTATAGACACTGCTATTGGATGTCCCAAGTGTCATGAATATTTGGAAGTGGGGTGTGTGACATACTAGGAATAATACCATTTTGAGTACTCACCTGTAAAATGGTTATTACGAGTATGTCACACACCCCACTTCCCCTGCCCTTTTTTGTTCTAAGGGATCCTTTATATGATGATTATTATTTTCAAACTATTTTTCAATTATCGAATACAATTTGCTCTTCCTGGTCCTTCACTGCTTTTTAAAAAAGACTGAGGAATAGTGGGAGGAACCCAGTACTTATGGACCAGGAGGGGCTCCTTTTTCCATGTCATCTCTGCAAGATCGCCCTCTACAGGCCGGGTTCCCAAGTGTCATGAATATTTGGAAGTGGGGTGTGTGACATACCCGTAATAACCATTTTACAGGTGAGTACTCACAAAATGGTATTTTTCTGCCAATGACCTGCACCCTTCATCTAACCCCCTCCCCCAGCCACTGACCTGCACCCCTCACCTAACCCATCCCTTCCCCAGCTTCTGTCCTGAACCCCTAACCTAACTCTTCTTCCCAGCCACTGACCTGTACCCCTCACCTTACACCTTCCCAGCCACTGACCTGCACGCTCATTTATCATTCCTCCGGCCTGCATTCCCTTCACTTGACCTCCAAATTGGGCTTATTGCTGGGGAGCAGGGTTCTTTACTGTTGCTGTTCAGCTTGGACCTTCATCCCACGGCAGACCCCAATAAGTGGACCTTCGCTGAAAGCAGTAGAATATGCCTGGCCTAGAGCTTGGAAGGAAAGGGATTTAGGATGTTGAAGCAGAGTCATAAACACAGGAAATCCTTCAACAAATAGACTAAAATGTTTGTCAGTAACATGTGGAGCCATACAGGAGATTACCAGTAGATGGCTTATTGTTTTACTTATTGGTTTACATAACATCATTCACTCATCAACGGAACCGTCTCTGAAACCTTGTGAATATTCTTTTGCCACTAGATGGCAGACTGGGTTCTCCATTGAAGCTGATTGCTGAGCCCTAATGTATGTACTTGCAAAGATTTTGACTTGGGCTTTATTATAGGGTTTACCAGTGGCGCAACTAGATGTGATGGGGCCCTGGTGTGAACATTTCAAGGCTCACACAGTAAAACATTTTCTGTCTTTTAAAGTGGAACAAAACCCACCTATGGCGGCCCTGGAATTTGCTGCTGTATGGAACACCACAGGGAGTCTGTAATCACTTACTATTCCCTGAGCCAACGGCGCATGTGTGGGCTCTCATCTCATGTGAGACATCTGACGTGACTATGTAATTCGGCAAATGGCTCTTGTTTTTATTGGAGAGAGCAAGCTGCCGCCTCCCCTGCATCCTCATGCTGCGCGGGTGCCCTTGCCCCAGCCATACATTCAAGATAGAACAGGGTGGGGGCGTTGCAAGGTACATGGCAGCTTGTGCTCCACATTAAAGTGGGATCAATGGGAGCCGTTTGCTGATTGATTTAGTCACGGCAGATGTCTCTCATTGGATGAGAGGCCACGCATGCGCCGTTAGACCGGGAAAGGTAAGCGGTGGGATAAGCTAGGCTGTTGTGGAAGCACGCTGCCAAGAGCCGTTTGCCGAAGGATGTAAATAGGCAAATGGCTCTGATTGGCTGCACACCTGCGCATGCTCTGTAAAAGAGGGGAAGAGGTGAGTTATACTGGGGGTTATGGGGGGTTTCACACAGCAGGGCATCCATATTCAGTAGTCGCTGCCACTGTTGGCTCCAGTGCCGCGGTGGATCATGTGTGAAGCTGTTACCATTCTGTGGCTGCTCCAGTGATCTCCAGAGTTGTTTGCAACTTTTTGTTATATAAGAAAAGGTTTTCCCTAGCAACAAGGAGTTTACCTTAGCAATGTTCAGCAACTGGTGTGTTTGATGTACAGATCAGACTTCCTCATTCTCTGTCTTTCTAATTATCTAATTGGCTAAGGCAGAGATGATAAATTTCACATCTTCTGCTGTTATTCAACTTTTTTCAAGTATACAGCACGTCCTGTTTCACTTATTCCTTACGTCTGGGTTATCCGCCACAAGGTGGTGCTGTGGACTGCAGAAAGACTTGTGGCATCTCCCGGCCCTATAAAAAGCCAGGAACCTCCCACAAATTCCCAGTTTTCCTTCCGCAGTCGGACTGCGAAGATGGCTCTCTATATGCGCAGGCTTACCAGCCTTCGGCCCTGCAGGATTATTCCCACCCTTTCTGGACCCACTGCCTCCCAGCCTCGGCTGACGGTTCGGGTGAAGGTAGGACGGCGCCAGGGTCAGGTGCCTGAGGAGCGTTGCTCCGAGCCGCAAACCCTGTTTCACAAGGGTAATCGGTTCAGGCTTTATGGTGAGCCTTTATGGGATGCCGGGGGCCTAGCCGTCAGCCTATCTGATAAGTGGCATTACGCCCTAGAAGAGGGAGAACTTTTCTCTGATTCAGAATCCTCTGGAGACCAGCAGGAGGTTTATGGTGGTACTGGGTCTCCTTCTGGAGAAGATCCATGGTCTCCCGAGGACACTGATAGGCTGTTGGCTCACATTTTTGAAGTTTTATGTATTACCCCTCCTGCGGCGGCTAAAAGACAGCAGGGTGAGCTCTTTCACACTGTTAAACAACGCTTGGAGTTCCCTGAGCAGAACCACTTTAATAATTTGGTGCTTAAGGAGTGGGAACGTCCTAGTAGATTGCCCGCTGTGCCCAAGAGTTGGGACAGGAGGTATCCCTTCCCTGCTGATGTGGTTAAGCGTGGGACTGTGCTGCACCCGGTGTGTGCTGCTGCCATTACGGCTGTTGCTATTAAAGGGCTTTTCAAGTGTCTTCTGGATAATACCATGGCTGCCAGTAGGGGGGGGAGGAGTATAGATCCCTCCTGCTTTGCTATGATTTTGTGGCATTTATTCTTTCTGCTATGGATGATGCGGTCAGGATGTGTGGTAGGACTTCTGCCCTTTTGGTGGCTATACCCCCGCTCCATTTGGCTGCGTCAGTGGGCGGCTGATAATGCCGCTAAGAAGGCTCTCACTGGCTTCCCCTTTACTGGGCTACGGCTCTTCGGGGAGCGTCTGAATCTGTTTGCCAGGGATGGTAGGCTGCCTCAGCGAAGGGGGTGGTACACCGTTTGCGGGGACACGTAGAGACTCTTGGGGCCGGGGTAGGGGCTGTGGACGTCCCGCTCTTTCATGGGGTCCCAAGTCCAAACCTTCCCCTAAGCCCCCTCAGGCATGAGGAGGTGCCCTCACCCATCTGTGTGGGGGGATGGCTTCTGCTCTTTGCTCACGTGGATTCAGGAGGTGATGTCCTCCGGGTACAAGATAGAGTTTGCAGCCTGGCCCCCCCCCCCCAAGATTAATCAGATCCCGGATGTCTCAGAACCCTCTGTCAGTTCAGGGTTTGTGCCTTGCGGTTCAATGTCTGCTGGAGTCATCTGCCCGGTGCCTTCCCAGGAAAGGCGTCGAGGGTTCTACTCCAATCTGTTCACGGTCCCCAAAAAAGATGGATCCTTGAGACCCATCCTGGATTTGAAACGCCTAAACAAGTTTGTCAGGTTCAAGCATTTTCGCATGGAGACTCTGCGCCCGGGCGACTTCATGACTTCACTGGACATCAAAGATGCTAACCTTCATGTACCAATCTTTCCAGGTCATCAGAGATTTCTCAGGTTCGCTCTGGAGGATCAGCACTACCAATTTGTGGCCTTACCATTCGGTATCACCTCGGGTGTTCACCAAGGTGCTGGCGGGTGTGATGGCTCTGTTGAGGTCTCAGGGCATACGCATCCTCCCTTATCTGGACGGTATTCTGATTGTGTCTCAGTCCTTCCCTCAAGCCGAGCTAGATACCCCAGTGGTGGTTTCCACACTCAAGTCCTTCGGCTGGGTGATCAACCGTCCCAAGTCTTCACTGTCTCCGTCCTTGGCGAGGTCCTTTCTGGGCATGACTCTGGATACATCTCAGGTCAAGGTAATCCTGCCTCAGCAGAAGGTGGAGAGCCTGCAGGCGCAGGCACGGTTTCTACTTTCTTGTCATCATCCCTCCATTCGGCAGGGGATGCAGTTAGTGGGCCTGATGGTGTCATGCTTCGAGATGGTCCCCTTTGCCCAGTTTCACATGAGACCTGTTCAGTTGCACCTCTTGTCAGTGTGGGATCGGGACCCTGTGTCCCTGGATCGGGAATTTGCTCTGTCCCCCCTGGCCAGACAGTCCCTCTCGTGGTGGCTGGACTTAAGGAACCTTCTAGTGGGCAGGACCTTTCTGCCCCCATGTTGGGAGACTGTCACCACAGATGCCAGTCTGTCAGGTTGGGGGGGCTTTTGGAAGTCTCTGAAATTCCAGGGTCGGTGGGGCCCCCAGGAGGCCCATGCTCCCATCAACATTCTAGAACTGCGGGCGATAAGGTTGGTTCTCTCCCAGTTGACCCCGCACCTTCGGGGTCGGGCTGTTCAGATCCGCTCAGACAACCAGACGGCGGTTGCATACATCAATCATCAGGGAGGGACTCTGAGCAAGCGAGCCCTCAAGGAAGTGTCCTTGATACTGCCCTGGGCGGAAGAGAATGTCCCCTGCATCTCGGCAGTTTACATCCTGGGAGTGGAAAACCTGGAGGCAGACTCCTTGAGCAAGGGGATGTCTCGGCTGGGGGAATAGTCCCTCAGCAACAGGGTATTTCGCTCCCTGTGCCACCTCTGGGGTCTACCGGATGTGGACCTGTTTGCGTCCCGTCACAAGCTTCCATTCATTCACAAGCTTCCTCTGGCTCTTGCCACGGATGCGCTAGAAATGCCTTGGACGGGGTTTCGGCTCCTCTTTGTCTTCCCTCTGTTTCCTCTGCTGGGCAGGGTGCTGCGCAATATAGCCCAGGAAGGGGTGCCAACCATTCTGGTGGCCCCCTGTTGGCCAAGAAGGGGGTGGTTCGCAGACATTGTGCAGTTGGCAGTAGATCAGTATGTCTTTCCCAACGATCCAGACCTGCTCACTCAGGGACGGCTGTGCCATCCCAATTTACAAATGCTGGCTTTGACTGCGTGGCTGCTGAAACCTCCATCTTGATGGATAAGGGTTTGCCGGCTTCTGTGGTGGCTACTATGATTCAGGCTTGGAAGAAGTCCTTGTCCTTTATCTACTACAGGATCTGGCATGCTTACATTGCCTGGTGTGAGTCCAAGTCTCTTCCCTGTAGGGTGTTTTCTATTACCAGGATTCTGGAATTCTTGCAACATGGTATGGATCTGGGCCTTCAACTTAGTACCCTCAAAGGTCATGTTTCAGCTCTGGCAATTTTTTTCCAGAGATCCTTTGCCAATCACCGGTTGGTTAAAACCTTTTTCCAGGGGGTTACTCACGTGCGTCCGCCACGTAAGCCTATGTTACCAGTTTGGGATCTGAATCTGGTATTATCTACTCTGCAGGGTCCTCCCTTTGAGCCTCTACGGGGGGCCGCCTTGTCCATTCTGACTCTTAAGGTAGCCTTTTTGGTGGCTATCACTTCTGTCAGGCGTGTTTTCTGAGTTGGCGGCACTTTCTATCAAACCTCCTTATTTTGAGCGGCATAAGGACAAGGTGGTGTTTCGGCTTAAGCCGGATTTCCTGCCAAAGGTTGTGTCTGTTTTTCATCTCAACCAGGACATTGTTTTGCCTTCTTTGTGCCCTAATCCTAATAATCCTAAGGAGCGGTGCAATCCTTGGATGTGGTCAGGGCTTTGAAGTTTTATTTGGTTGCTACTGAATCCTTCAGGAAGACTGATTCTCTTTGTGTTCTTCTGGACCTAGGAATGGCTTGTCTCCGGCTAAATCCACTATCAGCAAGTGGATCCGTCAGGCGGTGGTGCAAGCCTATTCTGCTAAGGGGAAGGAACCTCCCTTTAGGGTTACTGCTCATTCCACTCGTGCTATTGGGTGCGTCTTGGGCTTTTCAGCACCAGGCTTCTGTTGAACAAGTTTGTAAGGCCGCAACTTGGTCTTCTGTTCATACTTTTTCCAAGTTTTACAAGGTTGATGTTAAGGCCTCAGCTGACGCTGCTTTTGGCCACAAGGTTCTTCAGGCAGCATTGGTGTGAACTGGCCGCCGTTGCTCTTTGGGGATCCCACCCTACCTTACAGACACTGCTTTTGGATGTCCCAGACGTAAGGAATTATTGGAACAGGACGTGCTGTATCACCTGTAGAATTGATTTTGTAGTATACAGCACGGCCTGTTTCATCCCTCCCTTGTTATTATTGTTCTTGGTTACCTCTGTATGGTGATTTGTTCAAATGCTCTTTTTGGGATTTCCTTCATTATTGTTCTCCCGGCTTCTTGTCTAACTGCTTTGTAACACTGGGAATTTGTGGGAGGTTCCTGGCTTTTTATAGGGCCGGGAGACGCCACAAGTCTTTCTGCAGTCCACTGCGCCACCTTGTGGCGGATAACCCAGACGTAAGGAATAAGTGAAACAGGACGTGCTGTATACTACAAAAACAATTCTACAGGTGAGTATTCACAGAATTGTATTTTTCAGTTGGAAGGGGTCACAGTCCTGTGTTCTAGTAGCAAGAGTTACCAGAAATTTTCTCACCTGGGGAGGTCATAACTGCTGCTTGATTTAGCAAAATCTGCTTCTGAGTTCATCTGTTACAGTGGAAGGGTTCTGGAATTTGTTGTCACTTTTACTTGGGGGTAGGAAAGCTGTCCCTACTTAAAGTGGACCAACAGCCTCTGCGGCGAAGGAGTTGGTGGCCTCCGCTATATGACAATCTGGGGGTGGCATCCAGAATGCTGAAGCCCCCCCCCAAGAAATAACCCCCTAGGACGCCCATAAATCTCCCCCCACCGGGAATCCAGTGTTGCAATTGGCTGCCCAGCGTTCGTGGGTGTTGGTCCACTTTAAGAATCACAGACACACAGAAGTACAGGAAATTTGACGACATGCTGTACAGTAAATCACAGATATGGGGGCACAATCCTAACACACAGGATTATATTACATTCCAAAATAGGAAAACAAGGCAAAATACCAAAAACCTGACAAAAAGGTCCTTTAAAGTGGAGCAAAAAACCCAGGGCTGATGGCCTGGAATCTAAAAGATTCCAGGGCCTCCCACTGGCTTTTTTCCTGGGGCATCTATAATTGGGATGCCCCATTGTGTGAACCCCCCCGTTTGCCCATGAAAACTCACCTTTCACTACTTCAACGGTGCATGCGCAGGCTCTCGTCCAATGAGAGCCGCCTGCTGAGGCCGAGTCATTGTTTAACCATGCCATTCATGCTGGGGAGAGCGCGCTCGCATGGTTGGTTATGCAGCAGCATATGCTCCCTATTCATTCCAATGAGAGCCATGTGCCGAATGACATAGTCGCAGCAGGTGGCTCTCATTGGAATAGAGCCAGCGCATGCGGTATTGGAGCCTGTACAGGTGCGTTTTTATTGGAGAACTGGGGGGTTTTACAAAGCACGGATCAAAGCCTGGGAAAGTCAAATCCTCTGGTTTTGTTCTGCTTTAAGGCCTCTCCATCGTCTATGGATATCACACCCATTTGATCAGGTTTGGACTCTACCCCTCAGACCACTCCATTACCTCCCATCTTGTACAAAGGTGAGTTTTGCAGCAACCTGGGTGGGGGGTTTACACAGTGGGGCATCCTGATTTGGGAAGCCCCAGTTGAAGGCCAGCGGCCACTCAGTGTTTTGTTTCGCTTTAAAGTGGACCAAAACCCAGGATTTTCACTCTCCCCGGGTTCTGGTCCTTACCCCGGGGGCATCTCGATTTGGGATGCCCTGCAGTATGAAGCCCCCCAGTTAATACCCAAAACATATGTTTCCCCAGTCCCACGGTGCATGCGCAGGCTTTCATCCAATTAGCACTGTATGCCGTGCATATTAATATACACATTGAGGTGAACTTTTATTGATTTAACAATTTGTTCTATATTTATTTAAGGATCATACTTTGCACTGGTCACTTTGGAGATTGGCACTTTAAACTTAGGGATAGGGATCCATATTTAGGGGGGTATTTGGGTGAATATGGTTAGTATGGGTCATGTGGTTCGCTCCTGCTGGTGCTATGCTTTGTAGATATGTTTTGTATATATGTTTTTAAATGTATGTTATGGTGTTGTATAGTCTTGATGTATGTTTTTAATCATTGATGAATTGATTAATTAAAATGGAAATTAAGATCAGTCGGTATTATTGATTAATTTATTTTTGGGTTGGAGTGGTGCCTTCTGAGTAACTGTGTTTGTTTGTGGAGGGCTGGAACCACATAAGCTTTTTGTGTGTATTGTAGTAGCAATTTAGGTTACAGATTTGGCACACTTCCGTTCCCCTTATTGGAATTATTTAGGGTGGTGCTTAATAGGGTGTTCCTCTTTTTTATATATGACATATTAATCCCTGGCATATGTTTCTGTTTAGACACAGAGCCTGGCATAAGGGAGCGAGAACGGGCACAACCCCAGCCTCCCTGCATTGTGCGGCTGTGCACTGGAGCGTGCCTAGCCCAGGGACGCGGCCACCGATTATTATAACGCTATAGGAGCCACCACATTTATCGGCGTACCCTGGGGTTTCACACACTATGGGGCATCCCGATTTGAGATGCCCCAGAGGAAGGCCAATGGCCAGCCCAGGTGTCTTTTAGACTACAATGATGTCTGCTCAGGGATTTGGTCCACTTGAGAATGTCGGAATCTATTCTGTTTTCCAAGCCCCATCCTTGATAAATCCTCCAGGTGATTGCACTATAAGGAAAGATCACCAGCCCTGGCAATATATTCATTGCAGCATTAGAAATGCATGCCACCACATGTTATGGTAAAGAGGCCGGTGTACCACTCCGAAGCCTTTTTTGAAGCATTGCCCTTCCTGCGCATCACATTCATCTCAGGATTCAAGGGTCTCATTTTCTACAACACCCTCTCCATTAATTTGCCACAACCCGCAGCGCGGCACAATAGCCGAGTCCCATTTATTCCTGAAGCTGGCTGGCGCTAAATAGTGTTTGAATCACCCTTGGCGCCGTCCGCCGTGGGTTGGTGATTGCTCGCTACGTGCTCGCCTCTTGTCATTCTTGGAGAAGGTGTAGGTTAAAGTCTCCAGCATGGAATAAAAATAGGGACCACAATAGGCAGGGAGCGAGGAAAGTGCAGAAAGGCTGTGTGATTGCCGCATAATTGGCTTTATTGTCATCCATTGAAAAGGGGATGGGGATTGTTTAATTGAATGTGATTGCAGGGAAAACACAAAGGCACAAGAAAGACGCAGCCGGGGGCCAGGTTTCCGCTATCCCATCCGTGAAAGAAATGTTCAGATGCAAAGTAAACATTCTTTACAGGCCTTGATTTTTTTCATCAATACGGTTTTCCATTTCTCTCCCATTTTTTTTCTGAATTATGAATCACATTACATTGTATTTTATGCTGAATATAAAAATCACAACTTCCTGTGCAACACGGGGGAGCGCCATTCACTGCCGGGAACATGAAAAGGCTAGACAATGGGTTGAGACTTAAAGAGAAATAAAAGACATGTAAACCCTTAGTGTTCGGCCCTGACTGGACGGTTTCCTGTCCCCGGGGCATCCCGATTTGATATGTCCCACTTGGAGAAATCCCCTCGGTTCACTTAGGGGTTTATTCATCAAGGGATAGCGGCAGGTAGAGCCTCGTATTGGCAAGTAGTGTCTGGTGAACGCCGGGCGCTGTACGCAAAACCACATTTATTAAAGTGGACCATCACCCAGGGGTGATCGGCCCGGGAATCTTATAGATCACCTCCCTCACCACAGGGCATCCGAGATCGGGATGTCCCGCGGGGTGAAACCCCCCCAAAAGCCCCAAAAAACCTTACCTTATCGGCGACGGATCAGCCACCGCCGCCTCCCGCGCCCCTCTAGCAGCGTGCGGGCCCGCGGCGGCCGTTTGTGAATGGCCGGCGCGGGCACGCGCCCTGTAAGAGGGACGCGCGGGAGGCGGCGGCACCAGCGGCGGCTTGTCCGTCGCCGAAAAGGTAAGTTTTGGGGGGTTTCACACAGCGGGGCATCCTGATCTCGGATGCCCCGCTGAAGTGGACCAACACCCAGGATAGTGAAAATCCTGGGTGTTGGTCCACTTTAAATCGATTCTGGTGAGCGACTCTTACAGCGTCAAGTAGCACCGATTCATCATCACAGACGGTTCAGCGTATACCGCCGGAGCTCTAGCTTCCAGAGCGTCAGGTATTACCTGTCGCTACCTGACGCTCTCCCATACATTTCAATGGACGTTCCTTTTCTTCTCTTTAAACAGGGTTTTCTTTCATTTTTTTTTTTAACAAACCTCTCCTGGCCTAGAAAAAGTCATTTTTTAAAACTTTATTGATTTTTTATATTTGTATGCAAAATCATTACAGGTCTGGTATTAAAGTGTTAATGTCACAATGTAATAACAATGTAATTCAATATGTTTTCGCTTTGTTACTAGTGGATATGCGTTCAAAAACAGAATTTAATCACATAGCTTCTGGCGCTCTGGGCTACAGCGACCCAATTTTGAGTGCCGGCGCTGTGTGAGGCTGTTTTTTTTTTTTATGAATATGATTTGAGTCGCTCGCTGGTTTGAGTCGCTACTGTACGCTCCCATATAGTGCTGTACTGGTGTTATAGTGACTCACACATCAAATTCATCAATGCCGACCAACGACTGAGGCGCTCTGTAACAGCGACCCATAGCCTATCACAGCGACTACTAGCGGTCGCTCTGAGCGCCTCGCTACAGACGCTCATCTACCGATAGCTGGCGCTAGTAATGAATCAGCCTGCCCGTGGCAGACTGGGACCTCAAACCAGCCTGGGATTTTACCAGTCCAACCAACCCATAATGGCCCCAGATACCCAGAGCTCCTTCCCAATGTGCTCCTTGGCTGGTCAGTGAGTGCCTTCCAGGGCTGTGGCTTTTGCATTGCATGGAAAGCTATGGGCTGGGATGGATATTACCAAATCACTGGCATGGATTCTATAATAGTGTAGGACGGATCATATGGCAAGGGTAGGTATGGCCAGGGCTGTATTTCCCATTAGGCAACCCTAGGCACGTGCCTAGGGTGGCAACCTGGAGGGGGGAAGCTGCCCTTACTACCGCAGTAAAGAGAATAAATTACAACTCCCATAGCAGGAACATTAATGCCTCCTAATAAGCAACCCCCAGCAGTGTGCAAAGGGTTTGAACCAGAGGCCAGAGCATCTCCCCTCCACTGCTTTGGTCATGTGACTCCTGTATGTCAGACTGTCATTAAGATGGAGCATGGTTGCCCGCTCCTCTGCATTTCTCCCCTTGTGTCCTCTCCCTCCTCTACACACATACTCTGTATTTAACTCATTGCACCCTCTTCCCCCAACCTGAACCGCACAAAAACCCGTTCGGGTGTTGGTCCCGCAGACAGTGAATAAGAACATGCTCGACGGGGTGGCCCCAGAATGCCCGATATCCTTCCCTTCACTTCGGGAAGGGAGTCCTGCGATTGGCCATTGGCCGGTCCCGTGGGCCATGGTCATGTCCTCGGTGCCAGCCACCAGAACACCCATGTGCACGCTGGTGGCCAATCATGGGACTCCTTTCCCGAACTGAAGGTAAGGATATCGGGTGCTCTGGGGGGGGGTATTTTCTGGGGGGGCTCCAGCATTCTGGATGCCCCCCAAGCTTGTTCTTATTCTCTGTCTGAGGGACCAACACCTGTCAAAGGAAAAAATGGTGTTGGTCTGGTTTACAAAATGGGGGGCAAGCACTTAAAGTGCTTAGGGCACCATGAACACCAAATATGGCCCTGGGTGTGGCCCCACCTACACGATGCTGAGGCTATAGCATTGAAGACAGGACATGTACTTGGTTGAGGAACAGTGGGGCCAGGTACAGCAGGGGCTGGGGGAAGCTAGGTAGGCAGAAATTGGAAGTGGCCTGCCACAAAGAGCGGGCTCAGTATGCTGTCTGTAACAGGTCACCTTACCTAAGCCCATGGACGGGCAGGCTGATTCATTACTAGCGCCAGGTAGCGACAGATGAGCGTCTGTAGAGCGGATTTCAGAGCGCCCGCTTTGAGTCGCTGTGCTTGGCCATGGATCATTGTTTCAGAGCTCCTCAGTCCCTGGCCGGCATTGATGAATATGTTGTGTGAGTCGCTATACTACGCTGTATGTGAGCGAACCTTAACGCCAGCTCAGTGCAACTAACACCACATTCATCAAAAAAAAACAGCCACAAACATCTCATGTAGTTGTAGTCCATAGCGCCAGAGGCTGTGTGATTAAAGGCTGTTTTTGAACATGTATCCACTAGTAACAAAGCGAAAACATATGGAATTACATTGTTATTACATTGTAACATGAACACTTTAATACCAGACATGTAAGTCAATTCTGCATAAAAATATTATTAATCCAAAAAGTTTTCAAAAATGTCACTTTCTTGCCCAGAATTCATGTCAGAAGTTTAGTGCTTTTTTTTTTTTATTTATTTTTTTAAATTGGGATCAGGAAAGGGATTTAAGGATCATCCATAGAAATGTATGGGAGAGCGCCAGGTAGCGACAGGTAAGACGTGGCGCTCTGCAAGGATGAACGCTGGCGCTGTACGCTGAGCCTGGGATAATGATTAATTGAACGCTATATGGTGTTGTTTTAGTCGCTCACCAGATTTGGATTCATAAATGTGTAATTGCGTGCCGTGCCCGGCGTTCACCTGCCGCTACCTGCCGCTGTACAGGCACTACCTGGCGCTATCCCTTCATGAATAAGGCCCTAAGCGAGATTACTGGCAGCTCATTCAAATATGACCTAAACAGAGCAGTATGCCAATCATTGCTAAGGTGAGATGTGATGGGCGGTCTGGAGGGTCTGCATGCCCCCGAGCCAAGAATCAAAACCCTGCAGTGACTATCCTGGCTTTTGTTCCACTTCAAATATCCAGTGTTTTTTTTATATGACATTTGTCCTATGAGATCTGTACTAGTACTTATGTATATACATGGTGAAATATATCTGTAGCTTATATAAGATAAGAATTAGTATTATATTGGTTGAGCACCTAGTGAAGAAATACAGGGCAAGCGGGTATATTGCATTTCATAAGGCCTCTGGGTTAATTTAAGGGCAGGCAAACAATGGCCGGGGGTCTTTTGTTTAGGAGTAATTTCATCAAACCCGTCAATGTCATCTCTGGGATCCGGGCTCTGACCTGTTATCACGTTTCATCCGGCGCGCCTCGGCCTCTGCTCAGCGCGATCCCTGTGACGGGTCACCTTACCTAAGCCCATGGACTAAGCCAGATTACTGGCAGCTCATTCAAATATGACCTAATTGCCGGTGTCAGGTTTGATTACATAGGATGGACAAGGGGATGGCCATAAACGGGGCGTTATTTTGAAAACTGAGAGGTCAATGGCTGACGGGCAGCCAGCCTGTGTCACATTTATTGTATAACAGCAGTAGCAGAGGCTTGGGGGCCCAGGGGCAGCAGGGGGCCATTAGGGTTGTAGTTGTCTGGTCTTTGTTCCCTCTAGAATGAAGTGGAGCTTGCCTTCTTATCCTGTTTCATCATCCATCCTAAAGAGCCAAATCCCTTTATAGTGAGCAGCAACTAATGCAAACAGCTGAATGTGAACCAAAATGCTAGGTGCCCCATCCTGGAGTCTGAAGACTTTCCTGTCCCCAGGGGCATCCCGGATTGGCCCAGGGGTAGCAGGGGACCATAAGGTTTGTAGTTGCTTGGCCATTGTTCCCTCTAGAATGAAATGGAGCTTACCTTCTTATCCTGTCCCATCATCCTTTTTAAAGATCTGAATCCCTTTATAGTGAACAGCAACTAATGCAAACAGCTGAATGTGAACCAAAACGCTGGGTGCCCCGTCCTGGGGTCTGACCCAGGGGCATCCTGAATTGGCATGACCTGGTAAAACATATGTTTCTGGTGAGCCCATTGTGCATGCATACTTACCAACTTTTCAGGGTGGGAAAGAGGGACATTTATTAAAGTGGGGGAGAACAACCAGGACCCCACCGCCACACTACAAACGCTTGGGCATATAATCCACCAATGTAGCTATGTAAGTAATGCATGTGTACGCTTATATGCCAAACTATGATTGTCAACCGTTAAAGTGGACCAACACCCGGGGGGATCGGCCCGGGAATCTATAAGATTCCCGGGCCGATCAGATCCCTCCCGCGGGGCATCCGAAATCGGGATGTCCCACGGGGTGAAACCCCCCAGGAAGCCCACAATCCTACCTTTTCCAAGTTCCAGCAGCGCATGCGCGTCCGCCACCGCCGCCTCCCGCGCGTCCCTCTGTGAATGGCTGGCGCGGGTGCGCTCCCTGTAAGAGGGACGAACGGGAGGCGGCGGCGGACGCGCGCCGCTTGTCTGGCGCTACCTCTCGCTTTTTCGGCGGCGGGGATTGGCTGCAGCGGTCACGTGGGAGCGGGGTGAGGTGAGTTTTCGGGGCTTTCTGGGGGGTTTCACACAGCGGGGTGCCCCACCGAAGTGGACCAAAACCCAGGATAGTCAAAATTCTGGGTGTTGGTCCACTTTAAGTTAGGCAACACCACTTTTTCTTAAAGTGACAGGTCCACACACTGAGGAAGCCTTCGGCGAAACGTGTATGTGTTGGAACCTCACCACTTGCTACAAACTTAAACAAAGGGTACTATCCCACAGAAAATAAACCCAAGTTGCTACAGACCAAGGGTATTGCCTTGCTACAAACTGCAAATCAAGGTTTTGGCCCTTTCCCCCGGGGGAACCCTTATCAGGGGTGCCCCGCTGCGAGAAACCTTCAAGAGGGATAGCGGGGATGCGGCCACGGCTCGCACATGGGCTGTTGGACCGGGAAACAAGGTAAGTGAATAGGGCGACCTCAGGGGTTTTGCACAGCGGGGCATCCTGAATTTGGATGCCCAGGGGGGGGATTTCCTGGGCCGATCGGCGTGGGTTTTGGTCCACTTTACTATTTGATGACTTGAATTTTATACTGACTGCCATTTGCATCGACCACAAATCAGAGCAAAATGTAATATGCATAAAAATCTAGAACACAGTGTACAAAATTTGCATATGCTGCTCTTCTCCTCTAGAACACTCTCCTTTGATGATTTTCACTATCCTGGGTGTTGGTCCACTTCCGCGGGGCACCCTGATCGGGGCACCCGAGATCGGGATGCCCCGCTGTGTGAAACCCCCCAGAAAGCCCCTAAAATCTTACCTTATCGCCGACAGACAAGCCGCCGCCTCTCGTGCGTCCCTCTTACAGGGCACGCGCCCGCGCCGGCCATTCACAAACGGCCAACGGGTGCGCGTCCTGCTAGAGGGACGCACGGGAGGCGGCGGCTTATCCGTCGCTTGTCCGTCGCCGATAAGGTAAGTTTTTAGGGGCTTTCTGGGGGGTTTCACACAACGGGGCATCCCGATCTCGGATGCCCTGCGGGGAGAGAGCTGATCGGCCCGGGAATCAGGGGTGGGTGTTGGTCCACTCTAAACCAACGTGGTCTATGCAGAAACTGGGACCAGCAAATAACAAAAAAAAATGGGCGCGTTGTTTTCCAGAAGAGCTTATCATGATTAGTGCAACACATTCTGCACAAAGTCTTGATTTTACAAAGAATAAAAACTGTATCATTTCCAATGATGATGAATCACAATCGCTGGTAATTTGGATTTGGGATTATTAAGGTTTTATTATGTGAAGCACAGTTTTAAATATATGAGCTGATTCCTCGAGTGGAAAAAGCCATTTGATACAAGGAGCAATTGCTCTGGAGTAGATTTGATATTTATGAATTCATTGTCACTTAGCAGAAATAGTTCTTGTATGAGAGATGAGAGGCTTTATATCTGGACTGTCACAATGGGGAGGTAACCTCTCCAAAGAAAGAAGAAGGCAGCCATTGCATCAGTAACGTGTATACAGCTTAAATGTGAAAAGGAAATCTTATATTTCCAGCATTGTATTTACATTTATGTTTAGCGTGTGCCCTGATTTACTAAGAGGCCGATTCATTAATAGCGCCAGGTAGCGACAGTTGAGCGACTGTAGCGGTATTTTCACAGCGGCCGCTAGTATTCGCTGTGCTTGGCCGTTGTCCGGTTGTTGACAGCGACTCAGTCGGTGTGCGGTAATGTTGAATACGGGGTGAGGAGTCGCTATTTGACAGGTTCCGCGCTGTATGGGAGCGCATGACAGCGAATGGCCATAGCGAACGGCTCCCAGCATATTCATTAATAAATCACGCTCAAAAAATTCTCGCGCTGTGAAATGCTTGTTTAAACCCCAGAGCGCTGGCGGCGATGGGTTAAAAGTAGTTTTTTAACCCCCAAACAACCATATTTTTAGGAAACAAAACAAAACAAGTTTTTCAAAACATTTTGTAATATGAATACATTAATATCAGACCTGTAATATCAATTCTGCACAAATTTCTTTTTTTTTTACCTTAAAAAAAATATCTAACATTGCAGAAGTGGTCACAGAATTTTTGACATTTAAAAAAAAAAAAAAAAAAAAAAAAGCATTAATAACAATTAATTATGAATATTTAAAGATTGTTCCATTGAAATGCATTGGAGAGCGCCAGGTAGCGAGAGGTCATACCTGTCTCTGTTCAAGGTCGCTCGCTGGCGCTGTGGGGTGAGGCTGGAATAATGATGAATGAGTGGCTATCTGGCGCTCTGTCAGTCGCTAAGCAGGATCGGCTTGATAAATGTGTGATTGCGGAGGGGAGCCGGCGTACTCATGGCGGTGACCGTCATTACCGTTCGCTCACCATTCGCTACCTGGCGCTATCCCTTGTTAAATAAGGGCCTATATGTGTAGAAGAGGTGAGTCGTACAGGTTCAGACTGGCCCACAGTGCTACCAGGAAATACCCCGGTGGGTCCCTTTCGGGGGTTTCCATCAACAAAAGCTGAACCATTTATAGCTTATCTGGGTCATCCCAAGTGCACACACACACACAGACAGACAATACAGTATGACAAGGAGGCTTATTCATTACTAGCGCCAGGTATCGGCAGATAAGCGTCTGTACAGAGGCGCTAAGAGCGACGGCTAGTAGACGCTGTCATCAGCTATCGGGCGCTGTAACAGAGCGTCTCGGTCGCTGTAGTAACCTGGCCGGCATTGATGAATGTGATGTATGTTGGGCATTCTAACGCCAGTACAGCGTTGCAGGGAGCGAAAGGTAGCACCAGCTCAGTGCGACCAACTTTCAGCGACCCACACCATACTTATATATCAAAAAAAGGACACACACACAGCGTCGGCGCTCTAAAGCTGGGCGCTATAGCACAGAGCACCAGACACTGTGTAATAAAAGTCTGTTTTTGAACACATATCCACCAGTAACAAGGCGAAAACACATGGAATGACATTGTTGTAACATTGTGACATTTATATATAGTTAGGTCCAGCACACCTTTAAGGTAATATGAATAAATAAATGCCTGTATGGGGGTAAGGTGTAAGGTGGGTGCAATAACTCCGAGCAGTATACCCTACCTGGTCAATAAGTCACAAAAAAAGGGTTTTGGAGTAATGCACACCAAACGCAAAGTATTCATTGAAAAAATGATATATTCTCAAATATATATAATTATTTCACTGAAAACTTTGTGTTTGGTGTGCATTACTCCAAAACCCTTTTTCTGTAACATTGTGACATTACCACTTTAATGCCAGACCTGTAATGACAATTCTGCATAAAAATATTAAAAATTAAAGTTTTCAAAAATGACTCTTTTTAGGCCAGGAGAGGCGACACAATTATTAGAGAGAAAAAAACAAAAAAAAATTAAAAACAAAAAACCCAGTGTAAACAGAAGAAAGGGAATGTCCATTGAAATGTATAGGAGAGCGACAGGTAGCGACAGGTAATACCTGGCGCTCTGGAAGCTAGAGCGCCAGCGCTATACGCTGAGCCGCCTGTAATGATGAATTGTACGCTACATGGCGCTGTTAGAGTCGCTCACCATATTCGCTTTCATAAATGTGGTTTTGCGTACAGCGCCCGGAGTTCACCAGGCCGCTACGAGGCACTACCTGGCGCTATCCCTTCATGAATAACCCCCATACATATTCATTATACCATTATACCCCAATACATTATACCACTGGTGGGCCCTAGACACCCCAATCTGACGCTGGAGTCATAGAGCTCTGTCACACTGTGCAGTGCACACGCTTTAGGTACACTTTTATGTACTGTGTTATGCAGTTGCTCCCTGTCTTGGAGGAGCTCCAAGGATGAGGCCAGAGCAATGCAGGGAAAGGATATGGAAAGGGTTTTTTATGGCCAAATTGATGGTACTGAAGCTTCGGGCTATCTTCAGGATGTGTGTGCGACATGCGTTTTGCATTAAAGTATGAGCAGGGCTGGCCGACTCAGTAACCCTGGGGCATCCCGATTCAGGATACCCGCTTACCTTTCAGATGCTTCTGCCACCTTTCTCCTGCCACATTCTCACCTTCACCTACGTCCCTGGCCTTCCTCATATAGGCTGTAGGTGGGAACATGCCACAGATGCTTAAACGGGCTGTCTCTTAAAGTGGACCAAAACCCAGGATAGTCAAAAGTTTTGACTATCCTGGGTTTTGTTCCTTTCCCCAGGGGCACCCCGATTGGTCCCACGGCGCGTCTAGGAGCAGCAGCTTTGATTGCTACATCCTCCGCTTCCCTCTAGCAGTGCGCGTGCGCGCGCCAGGCATGTGTGAATGACCATCGCAGGCACACTTCCTGTTAGAGGGAGGCGGAGGATGTGGCCATCGGAGCTGCTCTTAGACGCACCGTGGGACCGGGATAAGGTGAGGTGGGCTCGCGTCCTGGGGGGTTTCTCACAGCTGGGCATCCCCGATCGGTGCCCCTGGGGAAACCAAGATAGTCAAAATCCTGGGTTTTGGTCCACTTATAGATTCCAGGGCCAATGGCTGTTGATTTTAGTCCACTTTAATGGGTGTGCTTTTCTGATGCTTCCTTTTAAAGAGGAATAAAAGCCAACCCTGGCACCTAAAAGACGTAACTTTTTGTGGGCATCCCAAATTGGTTCTCTTCTAGCGGAAGATTATGCTGGGGAAAAACCTGGGCTGGGGTCTTGAATAGGAGGTACAATGGGGCCGGGCAGCGGTGGACTGGGGCTAAAATCAGCCCTGGATTTTACCTGCAAGGACAGATCATGGACAGGGGTGGATATGGCCATTCCTTAAAGTGGACCAAAACCCTGGATTTTAAATATATCCTGGGTTTTGGTATTTGACCCCCTGGGCACCCCGATCGGGGATGCCCCGCTGTGTGAAACCCCCCAAATTGCCGACCTCACTCGCCCTTCCTCTGTACTATGGCTCATGTGCAGCCTCTCATCCAGTCTGCTTGCATTAAAGCGGACCTTCACCCTGAATAAGAGTCTATCTTATATGTTTCCCACACCCTGTACATACAGATTGCTCACATTAAAAATCATCCTACCTGCATCTACTGCACTTTCTGAGCCTTTAATCATCCAAGATGGCGGCTCATGGAGCATCAGGCAGCCTGCAAACAGGAAGTGTCTTATGACTGTGTCGCTCTGCATTCTGGGATTGCTGTCCTTTCCCTGACTCCAGTTCTGGTCTGTCTGTGGAAAGCACAGCTATAACCCGCCCCCCTCTCCTCAGTATGTGATGCTTCTGAGTCAAAATGGTGGCGCCCCCATATCCTAGAGTCCTGAACAGAGTTGCAGCATGGCGGGGGAAAGAATAACAAGTAAGTGACTAAAAACTTAAAATATATTAATTTTAGATGCTGGGGAATCGTTTTATAAGGGTTTGGGCTTTTCATTAAATCATGCTGAAGGTCCAGTTTAAATGAGCTCTAGGACGAAGGGGCGGGAGTGGATACGAGCGCGCTGACTGGACGAGAGGCTGCACATGCGCCATAGGGCCGAGGAAGGGTGAGTGAGATTGGGCAACCTGGGGGGGGGGGGGGTTCTGGTGGTGGCCGCATCCCCCGCTACCCTTTAACTGGTAGCGTAACCGCACCAGCCATTCACAAATGCCTGGCGCGCACTCGCCCTGCTAAAGGGATAGCGGGGATGCAGCCACTGTATGCGCCGCTGGACTGTGGTGACTTTTCGGGCAACCTGGGGGGGTTTGACACAGCGGGGCATCCGGAATATGGATGTCCCGGGGGAAGCAAGTATGCCTGCCCTGGTCTCATAGACTCCAGGGTGGGTTTTGGCAGCAAAACTTTAGCATTTTAGGGCCTGATAATGGGGCAGAGTATTGAGGCCAAAAAGGGGAGGCAGGACATAGACTGGGGCTTTCTGGCTGAGCTGGAGGGAAGGGATCGGATGGGGATCTTAAAGCGGACTGAAACCAACTGTATCTTATAGATTCTTGGGCCAATCCGTTCGTTCCCCCCGGGGCATCCAAAATCGGGATGCCCCGCAGTGTGAAACCCCCCAGGTCACCCCATTCACTTACCTTACTTCCCGGTCCAACGACGCATGCGCGGGCCGCATCCCCGCTATACCTCTAGCAGGGCGCGTGCCCGTGCCAGCCATTTGTGAATGGACTGGCGGACACACTCCCTGTTAGAGGGAAGCGAGGGATGCGGCCGCCAGAGCGCTTGGAGCCGCTGTGCTAAGATGTCGGTTTAGACGTCCATAGCTCAGCGGCTACAAGTGCGCTGATTGGACAAGCAGCCGCGCATGCGCCGTAGGACCGCAGTGAGGTGAGTTGATGTGGGAGATCTGGGGGGTTTCACATAGCGAGGGAGTGGACCAAAACCCAGTTTGGTCCACTTTAAAAGCGGCAGACCAGCTGGCCCCAAAGCAGCGCAGCCCACCAGGAATTCTCCCAGGTCTCCCTATGGTCTGTCCACCTCTCTCTCTCTATATATATATATATATATATATATATATATATATATATATATATACTCTTTACTTATCCATATAGGTATAAAAGCGGAACACAACCCACCAACGGACCTAAAAGATTAATAGGCGGGACGCTGGCTTTCCCCCAGCTGTGTAAAACTTCCAGGGCGCCCAGAAAAACTCACCTTTCCATGCTCCAATGGCCCATGCGCGGGCTCTCGTCCAATGAGAGCAGCTTGCCGTGACTATGTCATTCGGCGGATGGCTCTCATTGTTTCAAATAGGAAGTGTGCGTTCCCAACGATCCCCGGCAACGTGCGCGCGCACGCTCCCGTCCCAGTTATTTAGATAGTCTGGGACAGTGATTCTCACAAGGCCGGGGATGCGGCAGCGTGCGCTCCCATGGAAGTCAATGAGAGCTGTTTGCTGAAGGAGGTAAACACAGCAAACGGCTCCCATTGGCTGCGCGTCCACACATGCGTCATTGGGGCACGGAAGAGGTGAGTCTGGGGGCTTTCTGGGGGGAGGCATCACAAATCGGTACAAAATCCGGGAAAGTAAAATTCCCGGCTTTGTTCCATTTTAAAGTGAACCAAAACCGAGGATTTAGACCCTTCTTGCCGCCCCAATAGGGGGTCCCCCACTGTGTGAAACCCCCCAGATCGCCATTGCCAACTCCCCAAAAACTCACCTTCGTTTCCGGTCCTACGGCGCATGTGTGGCTGTTCGTCCAATCAGCATGCTTGGATCCGCTCCTGCCCCTTTGTCTAATAGCTTGTCTAAGGTGAGCGGATCTGAGCGCACTGGCTGCCGCATCCCCAGAGATGCCTGACACGGGCACGTGCCCTACTAAAGGGATAGCGAGGATGCAGCCGCTGCAGGCGCATGTGCGCGCTGGACCGGGAACTAAGGTGAGTTTTCGGGCGACCTGGGAGGTTAAACAGTGAGGCATCCCGAATCTGGATGCCCCGGGGGGAGCGAGTATGCCTGCCCTGGAGTCTCATAGACCCCAGGGTGGGTTTTGGTCCTCTTTAAAGCTTCCCTGGGCCGATCGATTCTCGACCTCTGGGGCATCCAAAATCAGAATGCCTCCAACAGAGCATGTGCGAGCCGAGACCGCATCCCCTTTATCTCTCTAGCAGGGCACGTGCCCGCGCCAGGCATTTGTGAATGGCACACTCCCTGTTAGAGGGAAGCGGGGGATGCGTCCGTCAGCGTGCTCAGAGCTGCTGGCCTTAGACGAAGGCTTAGATGACGTGACATCAGTGGGTCCGAGCGCAATGATTGGACGAGCGGCCGCGCATTCGCCATAGGACCAGGAAGAGTTGAGTGGCGCTAGGCGACCTGGGGGGTTTCACACAGCGGGGCATCCCTGATCGGCCACGAGGGAAAGGACAAAAACTCAGGATTGTCAAAATCCTGGGTTTTGGTCCAATTTAAGTATCTATAGACTTATAGGCAGGCAACAGATGGGGATGTTAAAGTGGACCAAAACCCAGGATTTTGACTATCCTGGGTTTTGGTCCACTTCCCCGGGGCTCCCTGATTGGGGGCGCCCCGCTATGTGAAACCCCCCAGATTGGCCGGACCGCGGTCCTGCGGTGCATGCGTCCAATCAGCGCACTTTGGAGCTGCTGAGCTATGCGCGTCAAAGCGGCGTCAAACCTCAGCGGCTCCCAGTGCGCTGGCGGACGCATCTCACGCTTCCCTCTAACAGGGAGTGCGCGCATTCACAAATGGTCGGCGCAAGCACGCTCCCTGCTAGAGAGAAGCACGGGATGCGGCCGCGGCGCTGTTGGACCGGGATTAAGGTAAGTGTAGCGGGTGTCCTGGGGGTTCACACAGTGGGGTATCCCAATTTTGGATGCCCGCGGGGAGGGAATGGATCGGCACAGGAATCTACAGCTGGGTTTTGGTCCACTTTAAACCGGACCTTCACCATGATTTATTGAAAAGCCCAAACCCTTAAAAAACAATTCCCCAGCATCTAAAATTAATATATTTTAAGTTTTTAGTAACTTACTTATTATTCTTTCCCCCACTGGGCTGCAACTCTGTTCAGGACTCTAGGATATGGGCGCAGCCATCTTGACTCAGAAGCATCACACTTACTGAGGAGAGTGGGATAAAGTACAGGGGGGGTTATAGCTGTGCTTTGCTCAGACAGAGCAGAGCTGGGGTCAGGGAAAGGTCAGCAATCCCAGAATGCAGAGCAGCACAGTCAGAAGACACTTCCTGCTTGCAGGCTGCCTGATGCTCCATGTGCCGCCATCTTGGATGTTTAAAGGCTCATAACATGCAGTAGATGCAGGTAGGATGATATTTAATGTGGACAATCTGTATGTACAGGGTGGGGGAAACATATAACATAGGCTCTTATTCAGGGTGAAGGTCCGCTTTAAAAGCAGCAACCCAGTTGGCCCCAAAGCAGTGCAGCCAACCTGGGAATTCTACCTGTACTCCCTATGGCCAGTCCGCCCCTGATTACAGGTGTAAATGTCATGCTTTGGAGAGGCCAGTGTGACAGCTACATGCACGAGCACTGAGCAGAATCGAGGCGGGAGCGCGCACGGCTGCGAGGAGGCCGGTGGTGCCGGATTCCCCTGCGGGAGGCGCGTGGTGGTTCGCTCCGAGCTGTCAGTCACTTTCTCCCCGCCTCCCCCTCTGCTGGCTGCAGCTTGGTACGCGCCGTGCTGGAAGAATCATGGCGATTGATGGTAAGTAGGCCAATAACCGACTGCTCATCGGATCATTAACAGCGCGACGGAGTGTGTGTGTGTGTGTGTGTGTATATGTTCTTGTGTGTGTGTGTATGTTCTTGTGTTGAGTGTGTTCTTGTGTGTGTGTGTTGTGTTGTGTGTGTGTGACAGGCAGGGGTGACCCGGCACCCACACCCGTAACATGAGAGACACCCCATGTACCCACCAGACATGGCAAGTTCAGAATGGAAATAGACAGCTCCTCTGTGATAATGTGTTCTCTCTAATAGACAGCTCCTCTGTTACAGTGTGTTCTCTCTAATAGACAACTCCTCTGTTATAGTGTGTTCTCTCTAATAGACAGCTCTTCTGTTATAGTGTGTTCTCTCTAATAGACAGCTCCTCTGTGATAGTGTGTTCTCTCTAATAGACAGCTCCTCTGTGATAGTGTGTTCTCTCTAATAGACAGCTCCTCTGTGATAGTGTGTTCTCTCTAATAGACAGCTCCTCTGTTATAGTGTGTTCTCTCTAATAGACAGCTCCTCCGTTATAGTGTGTTCTCTCTAATAGACAGCTCCTCTGTTATAGTGTGTTCTCTCTAATAGACAGCTCCTCTGTTACAGTGTGTTCTCTCTAATAGACAGCTCCTCTGTTATAGTGTGTTCTCTCTAATAGACAGCTCCTCTGTTATAGTGTGTTCTCTCTAATAGACAGCTCCTCTGTGATAGTGTGTTCTCTCTAATAGACAGCTCCTCTACTATAGTGTGATGTCTCGAATAGACAACTCCTCTGTTATAGTGTGTTCTCTCTAATAGACAGCTCCTCTACTATAGTGTGAGGTTTTTTAATAGACAGCTCCTCTATTATAGTGTGTTCTCTCTAATAGACAGCTCCTCTGTTATAGTGTGTTCTCTCTAATAGACAGCTCCTCTGTTATAGTGTGTTCTCTCTAATAGACAGCTCCTCTACTATAGTGTGATCTCTCTAATAGACAGCTCCTCTGTTATAGTGTGTTCTCTCTAATAGACAGCTCCTCTACTATAGCGTGATCTTTCTAATAGACAGCTCCTCTATTATAGTGTGTTCTCTCTAATAGACAGCTCCTCTATTATAGTGTGTTCTCTCTAATAGACAGCTCCTCTGTTATAGTGTGTTCTCTCTAATAGACAGCTCCTCTACTATAGTGTGATGTCTCGAATAGACAGCTCCTCTGTTATAGTGTGTTCTCTCTAATAGACAGCTCCTCTACTATAGCGTGATCTTTCTAATAGACAGCTCCTCTACTATAGTGTGATCTCTCTAATACACAGCTCCTCTATTATAGTGTGTACTCTCTAATAGACAGCTCCTCTGTTATAGTGTGTTCTCTCTAATAGACAGCTCCTCTATCATAATGTGTACTTTCTAATTGACAGCTCCTCTTATGTGTGTGCTCTCTAATAGAAAACTCCTCTATTACAATGTGTAATCTCTAATAGACAGTTTCTCTATTACAGTATGTTCTCTCTAATAGACAGCTCCTCCACGATAATGTGTATTGTCTAATAGACAGCTCCTGTGTGACAGTGTGTACTCTCTAATTCTTATTCACCTGTGGTGGTGCAGGACTGTATATGTGTATTAGTACTTTCTAATGTACAAAGCTCCAGTGACAGTGTGTATTTTCCTATAGACTTTATAGTGCTGGGAATTCTTAGGATGGTGCTGAAAGGACAGCTCATGGGGGATGCTGGGTATTACTGTGCAGGACATAGAGAAATACACCTTCCAAACAGACAGCTCCCCTGTGATAGTGTGTACTCTCTAATAGACAGCTCCTCTGTGATAGTGTGTTCTCTCTAATAGACAGCTCCTCTGTGAGAGTGTGTTCTCTCTAATAGACAGCTCCTCTATGATAGTGTGTTCTCTCTAATAGACAGCTCCTCTGTGAGAGTGTGTTCTCTCTAATAGACAGCTCCTCTGTGATAGTGTGTACTCTCTAATAGACAGCTCCTCTGTGATAGTGTGTTCTCTCTAATAGACAGCTCCCCTGTGAT
Organism: Gastrophryne carolinensis; assembly: GCA_027917425.1. Taxonomy (NCBI): domain Eukaryota; kingdom Metazoa; phylum Chordata; class Amphibia; order Anura; family Microhylidae; genus Gastrophryne; species Gastrophryne carolinensis. Next base: position 448,881,127 of record CM051237.1, read on the forward strand.
AGTGTGTTCTCTCTAATAGACACCCCCTCTGTGATAGTGTGTACTCTCTAATAGACAGCTCCTCTGTTATAGTGTGTTCTCTCTAATAGACAGCTCCTCTACTATAGCGTGGTATTTCTAATAGACAGCTCCTCTATTATAGTGTGATCTCTCTAATTCACAGCTCCTCTACTATAGTGTGATCTCTCTAATACACAGCTCCTCTGTTATAGTGTGTTCTCTCTAATAGACAGCTCCTCTGTGATAGTGTGTTCTCTCTAATAGACAGCTCCTCTGTGATAGTGTGTTCTCTCTAATAGACAGCTCCTCTGTTATAGTGTGCTCTCTCTAATAGACAGCTCCTCTGTTATAGTGTGTTCTCTGTAATAGACAGCTCCTCTGTTATAGTGTGTTCTCTCTAATAGACAGCTCCTCTGTGATAGTGTGTTCTCTCTAATAGACAGCTCCTCTGTGATAGTGTGTACTCTCTAATAGACAGCTCCTCTGTTATAGTGTGTTCTCTCTAATAGACAGCTCCTCTACTATAGTGTGATCTTTCTAATAGGCAGCTCCTCTTTTATAGTGTGTTCTCTCTAATAGACAGCTCCTCTATTATAGTGTGATCTCTCTAATAGACAGCTCCTCTATTATAGTGTGAACTCTCTAATAGACAGCTCCTCTGTTATAGTGTGTTCTCTCCAATAGACAGCTCCTCTGTTATAGTGTGTCCTCTCTAATAGACAGCTCCTCTACTATAGTGTGATCTCTCTAATAGACGGCTCATCTACTATAGTGTGATCTCTCTAATACACAGCTCTTCTATTATAGTGTGTACTCTCTAATAGACAGCTCCTCTGTTATAGTGTGTACTCTCTAATAGACAGCTCCTCTGTTATAGTGTGTGCTCTCTAATAGACAGCTCCTCTGTGATAGTGTGTTCTCTCTAATAGACAGCTCCTCTGTTATGGTGTGTACTCTCCAATAGACAGCTCCTCTGTTATGGTGTGTACTCTCCAATAGACAGCTCCTCTGTTATAGTGTGTACTCTCTAATAGACAGCTCCTCTGTGATAGTGTGTTCTCTCTAATAGACAGCTCCTCTGTTATGGTGTGTACTCTCCAATAGACAGCTCCTCTGTTATAGTGTGTTCTCTCTAATTGACAGCTCCTCTGTGATAGTGTGTTCTCTCTAATAGACAGCTCCTCTGTGATAGTGTGTACTCTCTAATAGACAGCTCCTCTGTTATAGTGTGTTCTCTCTAATAGACAGCTCCTCTACTATAGCGTGATCTTTCTAATAGGCAGCTCCTCTATTATAGTGTGTTCTCTCTAATAGACAGCTCCTCTGTTATAGTGTGTTCTCTCTAATAGACGGCTCCTCTATTATAGTGTGATCTCTCTAATAGACAGCTCCTCTGTTATAGTGTGTTCTCTCTAATAGACAGCTCCTCTACTATAGTGTGATCTCTCCAATAGACAGCTCCTCTGTTATAGTGTGTCCTCTCTAATAGAAAGCTCCTCTAATATAGCGTGATCTTTCTAATAGACAGCTCCTCTATTATAGTGTTATCTCTCTAATAGACAGCTCCTCTACTATAGTGTGATCTCTCCAATAGACAGCTCCTCTGTTCTAGTGTGTACTCTCTAATAGACAGCTCCTCTGTGATAGTGTGTACTTTCTAATAGACAGCTCCTCTGTTCTAGTGTGTTCTCTCTAATAGACAGCTCCTCTACTATAGTGTGATCTCTCTAATAGACAGCTCCTCTGTTTTAGTGTGTTCTCTCTAATAGACAGCTCCTCTGTTATAGTGTGTTCTCTCTAATGGACAGCTCATCTGTGATAGTGTGTACTCTCTAATTGACAGCTCCTCTGTGATAGTGTGTTCTCTCTGATAGACAGCTCCTCTGTGATAGTGTATTCTCTCTAATAGACAGCTCCTCTGTGATAGTGTGTTCTCTCTAATAGACAGCTCCTCTGTGATAGTGTGTACTTTCTAATAGACAGCTCCTCTGTTATAGTGTGTTCTCTCTAATAGACAGCTCCTCTACTATAGTGTCATCTCTCTAATACACAGCTCCTCTGTTTTAGTGTGTTCTCTCTAATAGACAGCTCCTCTGTTATAGTGTGTTCTCTCTAATAGACAGCTCCTCTACTATAGCGTGATCTTTCTAATAGGCAGCTCCTCTATTATAGTGTGTTCTCTCTAATAGACAGCTCCTCTGTTATAGTGTGTTCTCTCTAATAGACAGCTCCTCTACTATAGTGTGATCTCTCTAATACACAGCTCCTCTGTTATAGTGTGTTCTCTCTAATAGACAGCTCCTCTGTTATAGTGTGTTCTCTCTAATAGACAGCTCCTCTACTATAGTGTGATCTTTCTAATAGACAGCTCCTCTATTATAGTGTGTTCTCTCTAATACACAGCTCTTCTATTATAGTGTGTACTCTCCAATAGACAGCTCCTCTGTTATAGTGTGTTCTCTCTAATAGACAGCTCCTCTATCATAATGTGTACTCTCTAATAGACAGCTCCTCTTATAGTGTGTACTCTCTAATAGACAACTCCTCTATTACAATGCGTACTCTCTAATTGACAGTTCCTCTATTACAGTATGTTCTCTCTAATAGACAGCTCCTTTACCGTAGTGTGTTCTCTCTAAAAGACAGCTCCTCTTTGGCAGTGTGTACTCTCTAATAGACAGCTCTTATGTGACTGTTTACTCTCTAATAGATAGTGCCTCTATGATCTTGTGCACAAAAGCCATCACCGCTATAATTTTGTATAGACTCTAATAGACAGCTCCTCCACGATAATGTGTATTGTCTAATAGACAGCTCCTATGTGACAGTGTGTACTCTCTAATCCTTATTCACCTGTGGTGGTGCAGGACTGTATATGTGTATTAGTACTTTCTAATGTACAACTCTCCAGTGACAGTGTGTATTTTCCTATAGACTTTATAGTGCTGGGAATTCTTAGGATGGTGCTGAAAGGACAGCTCATGGGGGATGCTGGGTATTACTGTGCAGGACATAGAGAAATACACCTTCCAAACAGACAGCTCCCCTGTGATAGTGTGTACTCTCTAATAGACAGCTCCTCTGTGATAGTGTGTACTCTCTAATAGACAGCTCCTCTACTATAGCGTGTTCTCTCTAATAGACAGCTCCTCTATCATAGTGTGTACTCTCTAATAGACAGCTCATCTGTTATAGTGTGTTCTCTCTAATTGACAGCTTCTCTGTTATAGTGTGTACTCTCTAATAGACAGTTCCTCAGTTATAGTGTGTACTCTCTAATAGACAGCTCCCATATCATAGTGTGCACACTCTAATAGACAACTCCTTTATCATAGTGTGTACTCTCTAATAGACAGCTCCTCTATCATAGTGTGTACTCTCTAATAGACAGCTCATCTGTTGTAGTGTGTTCTCTCTAATTGACAGCTCCTCTGTTATAGTGTGTTCTCTCGAATAGACAGCTCCTCAGTTATAGTGTGTACTCTCTAATAGACAGCTCTTCAGTTATAGTGTGTACTCTCTAATAGACAGCTCCTTTATCATAGTGTGTTCTCTCTAATTGACAGCTTCTTTGCTATAGTGTGTTCTCTCTAATAGACAGCTTCTATATCATAGTTTGTACTCTCTAATAGACAACTCCTCTATTATAGTGTGTACTCTCTAATAGACAGTTCCTCTATCATAATGTGTACACTCTAATAGACAGCTCCTCCTACAGCCTCTCTAATAGATAGCTCCTCTATTACAGTGTGTTCTCTCTAATAAACAGCTCCTCTACGGTAGTGTGTTCTCTCTAATAGACAGCTCCTTTATCATAGTGTGTTCTTTCTAATAGACAGCTCCTCTATGGCAGTGTGTACTGTCTAATAGACAGCTCCCGTGTGACTGTTTACTCTCTAATAGACTGCTCTTGTGCACAAAAGCCATCCCAGCATTCCCTGGGAGCTGTCCCTTCAGCACCACCAAACAACTGATGTGAGAACAACCAGCATTATAGAGGAGCTGTCTATTAAAGAGTACACCGTATGATAGAGGAGTTGTATATTAAAGAGTACACCCTATGGGAAAAGAAGCTGTCTATTATAGAGTACACCCTATGATAGAGGAGCTGTATATTAAAGAGTACAGCCTATTATAGAGAAGCTGTCTATTAAAGAGTACAGCCTATTATAGAGAAGCTGTCTATTAAAGAGTACACCCTATTATAAAGAAGCTGTCTATTAAAGAGTACACCCTATTATAGAGAAGCTGTCTATTAAAGAGTACACCTTATGAAAGAGGAGCTGTCTATTAAAGAGTACATCCTATGATAAGGCGGGTTTCACACAGCAGCGAATCCTGGATCAGGGTTCCCCCGGGAGCAAGGGCCTAAACTGGGACAGTGAAAATCCTGGGTTTTGATGTTAAGGCCACTTTCATTGGAATTTTTTAAAGTGTATGTTTTTTTTGTGCCAAAGGGATGTGCTCAGGGTGCTGAGCTGATCGAGTATTTTTTATTTTTCTTATGTAAGCAAATGTGAGCTTTATGGAAGCAGTTTTCATTACCTGCAATCGGTTGCTATTGGCAACGTACACCAAGTCTGTACAGCAAGAAGAGAGAAGCGAGTCCTGTACACACGGAACACTGCTGCTATGGCCAGTGCTGAGGTGAGGAAGCTCACTCACACTCACACATGTGCAGCAGCAGTGTTCTGTGCAACTATCTGCCATCTGGTGCTACTGGCAACGTTCATCAAGTCTGCGTTGAGTGTTTGGGCATCCACTTGGCAAATGAAGTTCAGTGCGGAGAAATGTAAAGTCATGCACTTGGGGTCTAACAACCTGAAGGCCACATATTTCTTTGGGGGAATAAAACTGGGAGAATCACTTGTTGAGAAGTATCTGGGGGTACTGGTAGATCACAGGCTAAATAACAGCATGTAATGCCAAGCAGGGGTACTCAATACTCAATACAGGGGTACTCAACCACTTCTTGTAAAGGTCCATTTAAAGGCATCCGGTGAAAGGTGAAGGTCCGGCTGGAGGGCCGTCATGGTGGGGGGGGGTGGATAGTTAGAAATCAGCGCACTGGGGGAGGGGCTATAGATTTCCCAGGCAAAACTAAAAAAGACTTCTTGCGCCCCCCACTCTACCCAAAACATTCTGTTGGGCTCTGGGAAAAAACAGGAGCTTTTCTTGGGGGGGGCACAGACCTTACAGCTCTGGCCTGCAGAACACTGCTTTAAACCCCCCTTCCATTCTGTGAAGGGGTGGACTAGGGTCTGAAATGTTACTGGCAATAAGGTCTGGGAACTAGGATGGATAGATAGGGCTCAGGGGAGAGGGATGAATGGGAGATAAGCTGTAAGGAAGAGGGATGGATAGATAGAACAGGAAGGGCAAGGAGGGATGGCGAGAGAGCTGGGAGAAGGGATGAATGGGCAGAGCTGGGGGAGGTAGATGGCCAGAGCTGGAAGATGGGGATGGGGGGGGGGTGAATGGGGCAAAGCTGGGGGACAGGAATTGATGGGTCTGAGCTGGGGGGGATAGATGGTGGGACAGGGTTAGATGGGGCTAAGCTGGGGAGGGGGGAAAGGATTGTATGGGGCAAAGAGACTGATAAACAAAGTTTGTGTGTACCTTGCAATGGCACTTCCTGCCCGTGCAGTACTTTATATTGTAATGCTACCGGTAGGTGCCAGGGGGCAACTCTGAGCACAGCAACACAGAAGCAACTGAGTGCAGGGCTGTCAGGGCAGGGGGTCCGGAAATCTGGTGCCGAGGTCTGCATTCGGACCCCGGTCCGCCAGTTGAGTATGGCTGCTCTAACAGATGCATGGAATCACGGGTTAGGGATGTAATTTAGCCTCTTTACAAGGCACTGGTGCGCCCTCACCTGGAATAAGCCGTCCAGTTCTGGGCGCCCATTTATAGAAAGGACGCTCTGACTATGGAAAGGGAGCAGAGGAGAGATACCAAACTAATCAGAGGAATGAAAGATCTTAGTTATGAGGAAAGATTACGAGAATAAAATCTGTTTAGCCTTGAGAGGAGGCGATTGAGGGGGGACATGATTAACTTGTATAAATATATAAATGGCCAATACAAAAAATATTGGAAAACACTATTTCAGGTAAAATCCTCTCTAAAGACAAGGGGGCACTGCCTGCGACTGGAACAAAATAAATTAAGGCCCTTATTTATGAAGGAATAGCGACAGGTAGCGACTGGTGAGCGACCGGTAATGACGGGCACCGCCACGAGAACGCCGGCTCCCCACCACAATCACACATTTATCAAGCCGATCCTGCTTAGCGACTGAGATAGCGCCATATAGCGACTCATTCATCATTATTCCAGCCTCAGCCCACAGCGCCAGCGTCCGACCTTGAACAGCGACAGGTATGACCTCTCGCTACCTGGCGCTCTCCAATGCATTTCAATGGAACAATCTTTAAATATTCATAATTAATTGTTATTAATGTTTTTTTTTTTTTTTTTTTTTAAATGTGAAAAATTCTGTGACCACTTCTGCCATGTTAGATAATTTTTTAAGGTTAAAAAAATTTGTGCAGAATTGATATTACAGGTCTGATATTATTGTATTCATATTACTAAATTCTTAAAAATTTTTTTTTTTTTTGGTTTCCAAAAATATGGTGGTTTGGGGGTTAAAAAACTACTTTTAACACATCGCCTCCAGCGCTCTGGGGTTTAAACATGCATTTCACAGCGCTTGAATTTTTTGAGCGTGATTTTTTGATGAATATGGTGGAAGCCGGTCGCTCTGACCAGTCGCTATCATGCGCACCCATACATCGCGGAACCTGTCAAATAGCGACTCGTCACGCTGTATTCAACATTACTGCACACCGACTGAGTCGCTATCAACAACCGAACAATGGCCAAGCACAGCGACTACTAGCGGGCACTGTGAAAATACTGCTACAGTCGCTCAACTGTCGCTACCTGCCGCTATTAATGAATCGGCCTCTTAGTCTTCGGAGGCGACAATCATTCTTTACCATAAGAACTATAAATCTGTGGAATAGCCTCCCACAGAAGCTTGTTACAGCATCAACCGCTGACAGCTTCAAAAAAGAATTAGATGCTTATTTAGAAGAAAATAACATTAACCGTTACCATTAGCGGTTATCAGTAAAAAATCAAAAAATAAAATAACTTCCACCTATAAAATAAAATAAAACATCACTTCCCCTTCCCCAACACCCTTGGTTGAACTTGATGGACATATGTCTTTTTTCAACCGTATTAACTATGTAACTGTGCACTTAGTGTACATTGCCAATACCGCATTGCCCCTGGGGGAAAGCCAATGGGCAGCCCTGAAATGTTTTAGATTCCAGCCCAGTCGCTGGTGGGATTTGTTCCACTTTAAAAAAAAAAAAATCAAATGTAGAATTGACATATTGCACCATGTACGACCTGCGTAACTCATGATCTGTGGTGTTAATCTTACTTCTAATCCTAAACTCTCTCTGACAACTCTGTAGACCTTAACTGAGCGAATCCACCATGTTCTGTTGCTAATAAGCCTGGCAAACAGGATATTAAAGCAGAACAAAACACACTAAAAGATTCCAGGGCTGGCCACTGGCTGTCCTCCGTTTCAGGATGCCCCGCTGAGTGAATTCACTTGAGGCATTCCCAGGTTTTATTCCGCTTTAACCTTCTACTCCCAAGGGTTCTGTCCTATAGAAGACCTGGGTACGAGAGCTTCACCTCCATCAATATGACTTGTGTGGTGCAGTGTGCAGCCGTTTCCGAGTCCTGCCATGTAGAGCTCTGCAAGAAAAAGGCAGGGGGTGGGTTGGTGTACCATGGACCTTGCCCCCCCTGAAATGCCCCTGGCCAATGCAGCTTTAAAGTGGACCAAAACCCAGCAGGATCATCCAAAATCGGGATGCCCCGCTGTCTGAAACCCCAGAGGTCGCCCTCTACACCTACCTTACTTCCCGGTCCAACGGTGCATGTGTGGGCCGCATCCCCACTATCCCTCTAGCAGGGCGTGTGCCTGCGCCAGCCATTTGGGGGCACGCTCCCTGTTAGAGGGAAGCGGGGGATGCGGCCGCCAGCACACACGGAGCCGCTCTGCTAAGACGTCGCTCAGACGTGCATAGCTCAGCTGCTCCGATCGCGCTGATTGGGCGAGCGGCCGCGCATACGCCGTAGGACTGGGGTGAGGTATGTTTCCTAGGGCGATCTGGGGGGTTTCACGTAGCGGGAAAGGACCAAAACCCAGGATTTTGACTATCCTGGGTTTAAATACACACCTGCCTCCTGATTTTGGATGTAATCTGTACAAATGACCAGCACTCCGTTATATAATTCCACCAAGGGTATCATAGAAAGACAAATGTGGTATGAAACATCCGTCACAAAGTGTCCAAAGTCCATATTAGGTCAAATGGTAAGCAGTGTCCTGAATTCCAACGTTTCGGGGGAGCAGCCCCCTTCATCAGGGACAGACAGTCTGTCCCTGATGAAGGGGGCTGCTCCCCCAAAACATTGGAATTCAGGACACTGCAACTTGATTTATTCTGTTACTGATTTTGGATGTAAATCCCCCCTTATAAATTCCTTGGGGTCAATCCCATGGCACATGCACGGCCTGCATCCTACTAGACCAGGGGTGGGCAATTATTTTTATCATGGGGCCACATGAGAAACTAAAAATATTGTGGAGGGCCGGGCTAAAAGGCTGAACTCAATTCTGCATAATATTAATTGTATTTCTTTATAAAAAGCAGTTGTTATAGCATTGTTATGACAAGCTGCTACGAGTATATGTTATAGTTAAACAATGAAAAAGTGAGGTTGCCTTACAAAAAAATTTAATTTATTAAATAAACCACATTTTGTGTGTCCCGTGAGGTCTGATACAGCAGGGCATCCCAAATTGGGATGCCCCAGAGACATGATGCCTGTGGATCCCTTCACGCTCCAAAGGGCTGGGTTACATTGGTTTTGGTCTGCTTTAAAACATCATGACCAAATCAGGTTAGGATGGAATAACCCCCCTCCTTTACATTATTATTAAAGTAACACAGCGCTGTTCACACTTTTTACTCAGTAGCAATGTGGAAAATTGTGGATTCCATCACATAAAGCAGAATAAAACCCAGAGTGGCCACTGGTCTTCCCCCTGGAAATCCCAGATCGGGATGCCCCACTGTGTGAAACCCTTTTTACTCAGTAGCAACATGAAAAATGGCAGACTCCCTCCCTTAAAGCGACACAAAGCCCCGATCTGGGATGCCCAGGCGGAAGTCCAGTGGCCTCTCTGGGTTCATTTCCACTTTAAGGGGGAGTCCACCATTTGTCAAGTTGTCTAAGTAACAAGGGTTTCACACAGTGGGGCATCCTGATCTGGGATTTCCAGGGGGAAGACCAGTGGCTGCTCTGGGTTTTGTTCTGCTTTCAGAGGAGAAGTCGCCTTTTTTCACGTTGCTACTGCGTAAAAAGGGTTTCACACAGTGGAGCATCCCAATTTGGGATGCCGGGAGGGGCAGTGGTCCGCCTTGGATAAAAGGCTGTGTGAAACCCTTCCCACCTTGCAGCATGGTCCCCCCGCCCTCCCAAAGGCATTGGTGTGGCCAGAAATGGACTATGAGAGCCAGTGCACCATCAGGTGCTGCGTACGGCATGTAACACATTTGGTGTGGACTACAAGTGCCAGCAGCCTGCGACGTGAGGCAGACAAGTGGCTGGAGCACCTCCATCTCCAGCGTCAGCTCCGCAGTAACTGACACATGTCACATAGTACAGGAAGAGAAACTCCGCCCACAGCCAAACCTGCAGGAGGGAGCTGTCCAATAGGAGAGCAGGCTCTAATCCACACCCGCCCCCGATACATTACACTCACTACAGAGGGGCAAAAGTGCTGTTCAAACCCGGCGCTATCTGTTCTGGCAAGACTGCCAGTGGGCGGGACTGAGCGGCGGGGGGGCTGCGGAAGCGTGCGGCCCTGCACCTTACAGGGAACGCTGGTCGTGGGCCGATCAGAGCCAATTAAAGGGCCGTATGTGGCCCGGGGGCCTTACAATGCCCAAGTCTAGCCTAGACTGTGCATGGCTGTGCCTGCTGTAACTGGATGGCACAGCAATAGAGGGATGCAGGGGAGTGCCGCCGCTGATCGTGAGCCGACATATGAGCGGCTTAGCAAGCAAATTGGAGGAGAGCCGCTGAGAGCTCTGTCTGTGCTGTGGGACGGACCACCAGTGCAGTTTCACACAGTGGGGCATCCCAAATTGGGATGCCATAAGGCTAAGCACCAAAACCTGGGATAATAATAATCTAAACCCTGTATGTGCAGCTCCTCAGGGTATGTGCCGATTCTATGGTATGTGCAGAGCTGAAACGCATCCCCTGCCTGCATCACTGCGAGCAGCTCAATCTGCTGTGTGCAGTTAGAGCTTCTTCCTGCCTGTGTCCTTGTCCCCCCGACACAGTAGGGAGCAGCTCCCTGTGCACACAGTTAATGGAGTCATTCACACACTGTGAATTAGCTATGGGCGGGATTCAGACCACAGCTCTGCTCTTAGCAGCAGGTGGTCTGACTAGAAGGGCGACTGGTGGGGACATGGAATGGCTGCTGGAGCTTTTTAGAGAGTGGACCCAGGATGTTCAGTTGTGTTTTAGATAAGGTAAGTATGCTTTGATTATATATATATATATATATATATATATATATACAGATCACCCTTAAAGCGGAACAAAACCTGCCAGTGGCCAGTCTGGAATATAAAAGATTCCAGGGCCAACCACTGGCTTTCCCCAGTGGAATTCCGAATTGGGATGCCCCACTGTGTGAAACCCCCCGGGGGACCGGTAATAGCTCACCTTTTCCTGCTACAACGCTGCATGCGTGGGCTGTAGTTCAGTCTATGACGCTTGCCTTTCGACAAACGTCTGATTGTTACAGCGGGTAGCGCAACCCCAGCATCATTGGCGGCGCACACTCCTGCCTTAAGCCATTTAGATAGGCTGGGGTGGGAGGGTGCACACTGCCAGGGATGTGTCAGCATGCGCTCCCCATTGAAGGCAATCAGAGCCCTTTGCCAAATCATGTAAACACGGCAAAGGGCTCTGATTGGACAAGAGCCTGCGCATGTGCTGCTGGACCGAGGAGAGGTGAGTTTTACTGTGCGAACTGGGGGGGTTTCACACAGCGGGGCACGGAAAAAAACCTGGGATAGTCAAAATCCCATTTGTCCCGCTCTAATCAGATCAAAAAACATTCATCTAAAGTGGAAATGGCACTCAGAATGACTCAGAAACAAAAGACTTCAGGAAATGCAATGTTTATTCGGTCGACTGGGGGCCTGCTACTTCGATTGTCACTGCACAAACTACTGGCTCTTTTGCTTGCTTAAATTAAGTTTTAGACAATGGAGCGTAAATGATCATTCTGATTGGATGCCTGGACACGTCAGACGTCCATTGGATATTTCAAATATATACAGATTCACATATATGGATGATGTAGTTCAGACTTGAAGAACATCTGTTTTTCATTAAGCAGACATAACATTCTTGGTAATGGTTAAACCTATGAAGATTGAGGGGTGAAAACCCTTCCACACACTGAGAATGTGAGAGATGGCAAACAGGCGGCTAGAACTAAATAATTAACACTAATTTATAATATTTCATTTTCCACCTCACATCTTTCCCAGGGATGGTAAAACAGGGGAGCAGGCTGGGTTAGTGGACTGCAGTTATAGTTCAGACATGAAGAACATCTGTTTCTCATTAAGCAGACATAACATTCTTGCTAGTGGGGAAACCTATGAGGAGGTCGGGATGAAAACCCTTCCACACACACTGAGAATGTGAGAGATGGCATACAGGCGGCTAGAACTAAATAATTAATACTAATTTATAATATTTAATTTTCCACCTCACATCTTTCCCAGGGATGGTAAGGCAGGGGAGCGGGGGTTAGTGGACTGCAGTTGCTCATTTTGCAGTGGTGCCTCTGATCTTCAACCAGCTCCCTCCACCTGATGCAGATCTAAGGCAGCGGCTTAGGTGACGGCTTTAAAGCCTTTCCTCCAGCCAGGCAAGATAACAATGAGTGTAACTCTGGAGCAGGTTGCAGGAGGCAATTAAATCTCCTGTGCTAGCGCCGGCCAGCCCTGGAGGTCAGTGACTCGGCCCGGCATTCGCCTTCCCATGGAAACAAGAAATCTTTCAATTTTAAAATGAAATGAGAGCCCCCCCCCCTCCCCCTCCCCAACCTCAGCTGCATCCCTTTCCCAGGAAACCTGAAGCTTTGTAATGTTATTTTCTATAGCCGAAGTAATATTAGTAAGGTGAGCACTCAAAAATATACCGTATGATACTGCCCCATGAAACGCACATAGGATTTGAAGGAGGAATAAATGGAAAAAAAATACTCTGAAGCAAATGATGTGCTAAAACTCCCCCATCACCCTATTACAGACAGTGTGCAGAATCCCCCATCACCTCAAAACAGACCCCCACATTACAGGCAGTGTGGGGCATCCCAGTTGTAGGCAGTGTGAGTGACATCCCAATTGCAGGCGGTGTAAGTGGCATCCTAATTGCAGGCAGTGTGAGTGGCATTCCAAATGCAGGCGGTGTGAGTGGCATTCCAATTGCAGGAAGTGTGAGTGGCATCCCAATTGCAGGCGGTGTAAGTGCCATCCCAATTGCAGGCGGTGTAAGTGGCATCCCAATTGCAGGCGGTGTAAGTGGCATCCTAATTGCAGGCAGTGTGAGTGGCATCCCAAATGCAGGCGGTGTGAGTGGCATTCCAATTGCAGGAAGTGTGAGTGGCATCCCAATTGCAGGCGGTGTAAGTGGCATCCCAATTGCAGGCAGTGTGAGTGGCATACCAATTGCAGGCGGTGTGAGTGGCATCTCCATTGCAGGCAGTGTGAGTGGCATCCCACATTACAGGTAGTGTGGGGCATCCCACTTGCAGGCAGTGTGAGTGGCATCCCAGTCACAGGCAGTGTGGGGGCATCCCAATTGTAGGCAGTGTGAGTGGCATCCCAATTGCAGGCAATGTGAGTGGCATCCCAATTGCAGGCAGTGTGAGTGGCATCCCAATTGCAGGCAATGTGAGTGGCATCCCAATTGCAGGCAATGTGAGTGGCATCCCAATTGCAGGCAATGTGAGTGGCATCCCAAATGCAGGCAGTGTGAGTGGCATCCCAATTGCAGGAAGTGTGAGTGGCATCCCAATTGCAGGCGGTGTGAGTGGCATCCCAGTTGCAGGCGGTGTAAGTGGCATACCAATTGCAGGCGGTGTAAGTGGCATCCCAATTGCAGGCGGTGTAAGTGGCATCCCAAATGCAGGAAGTGTGAGTGGCATCCTAAATGCAGGCAGTGTGAGTGGCATCCCAAATGCAGGAAGTGTGAGTGGCATCCCAATTGCAGGCAATGTGAGTGGCATCCCAATTGCAGGCGGTGTGAGTGGCATCCCAATTGCAGGCGGTGTAAGTGGCATCGCAATTGCAGGCAGTGTGAGTGGCATACCAATTGCAGGTGGTGTTAGTGGCATCTCAATTGCAGGAAGTGTGAGTGGCATCCCAATTGCAGGCGGTGTGAGTGGCATCTCCATTGCAGGCAGTGTGAGTGGCATCCCAAATGCAGGAAGTGTGAGTGGCATCCCAATTGCAGGCAATGTGAGTGGCATCCCAATTGCAGGCAGTGTGAGTGGCATCCCAAATGCAGGAAGTGTGAGTGGCATCCCAATTGCAGGCAGTGTGAGTTGCATACCAATTGCAGGCGGTGTGAGTGGCATCTCCATTGCAGGCAGTGTGAGTGGCATCCCCATTGCAGGCAGTGTGAGTGGCATCCCAATTGCAGGCAGTGTGAGTTGCATACCAATTGCAGGCGGTGTGAGTGGCATCCCCATTGCAGGCAGTGTGAGTGGCATCCCACATTACAGGCAGTGTGAGGCATCCCAATTGAAGCCCCCCCCCCAAAAAAAAAGATATGTACATTCTTGGTGCTCACATGCTGCTGGCCTGTGGCTTCTTCAGCAGCAAGTCTCCCGCGTCTGCTGCCTCGAACCTCCTCCTGTGGCATCCCAATTGCAGGAAGTGTGAGTGGCATCCCAATTGCAGGCGGCCATAGCGGCAGTGTTCTGTGTGTACAAGGGTCACTTCTCTCTTCTTGGTGTACAGAATTGCTGTACGGTTGCCAATAGCAACAGATGCTGATAGTGAAAAATGCTTCCATAAAACTCACATTTGCTAACAAAATACTGGATCAGCTTATCACCTTACGATTATATTGTCACAAAAATATACAATTTAAAAATGCCACCAAAAGTAGACTGTCCCTTTAAAGTGGACCAAAACCCACGATTTTGACTATCCTGGCTTTTGGTCCTTTCCCCCGGGGCACCGTGATCGGGAGTGCCCCACTGTGTGAAACCCCCCAGGTCACCGAAACAAACTTAAAGCGGTCCTTCACTCTGAATAAGAGCCTATCTTATATGTTTCCCACACCCTGTACATACAGATTGCCCACATTAAAAATCATCCTACCTGCATCTACTGCATGTTATGAGCCTTTAAACATCCAAGATGGCCATCTTATCAGGCAGCCTGCAAACAGGAAGTGCCTCCTGACTGTGCTGCTCTGCATTCTGGGATTGCTGACCTTTACCTGACCCCAGCTCTGCTCTGTCTAAGCAAAGCACAGCTATAACCCGCCCCCCCTGTACCTTATCCCACTCTCCTCAGTAAGTGGGATGCTTCTGAGCCAAGATGGCGGCGCCCGTATCCTAAATTCCTGAACAGAGTTGCAGCCCAGTGGGGGAAAGAATAATAAGTTAGTGACTAAAAACGTAAAATATATTAATTTTAGATGCTGGGGAACAGTTTTTTTAAGAGTTTGGGCTTTTCATTAAATCACGCTGAAGGTCCGGTTTAACTCTTCCTGGTTCTACTGCGCATGCCCGGCCGCTCGTCCAATCAGCGTGCTCGGAGCCACTGGCGTCACGTTGTCTAAGCCAGGGGCCAGCAATTGGGATGCGCAGGGGACAACACACATTTTAGTGTTGTTCTGGTTTATAGTGCGGCATACAGCTCTGTTTACAGATAGAGCCCCGCATAAAGAGTGGGGAGTGGGAGCATTCTCGCTCGCCCTCCAGGTCCTGCGTCAGCTTAAACCAGACTTTCAGCATCATTTAATGAAAAGCCCAAACCCTTAAAAAACTATTTGCCAGCATCTAAAATTAATATATTTTAAGTTTTTTGTCGCTCACTTATTTTTTTTTTCTCAATTTACTTGCTTGATAATCATTTCTTATCATAAGCTTTAAGATCATGGTAAGGTACATCATTATGGGAAGGAGTCAAGTTAGGTGCAGGTTTATATTAAGTGTATACACATTCCCTTCCCTTTTTGCGTTACTCAAACAAAGCATGTGAATGAAAAAGAGGAAAAGCAAGAAAAAGAGAAAAGAAAGAAAATATATAGAGAAATAGAAAAATAATAAAGAAGCGAGAAGAAAAGAGAAGACAAAGAATAAGAAGATCATCCCCCCCCCCTCCCCTAGTGTCAGTTAAACTATTGGTCAGCGGGACAGGTAGGTAAGCGAAAGCTAGTTTATATCAAGTCACAGTGGTTTTATGGAGTCTCTACGTGTTCAAAAGGCCCCAAGAAGTGCTTGATATTTCCCTGCGATATTTCCAGGCTTTAAATTTAGAAGTTCGATTTCTAGTATATTTGTTTGTGGGTTCTTGGGATGTCCATTGAGGTTCTAACAGGATTTTATCTTTGGTAGGAATCATGTTTATCCCTCCTTTTATATTGATGAAATGTGTTACTTCTTCCTATAAGTTTTTGGTATATTTACAGTTCCACCACAGGTGGCTCATTGCCATTCTGAGTGGTGTTGATCGTATTTTCAAGTTGGCCTTGTGGATTTGTTGCCAGTCTGCCTCGCCTAGTGTTTTCCCTAAATCCTGATTCCATTTCTTTTTGTACGAGTCTGGTTTATTATAATTTTGCGCATGCGCCCTTGGCCCGGGAAAGAAGGTGAGTTTTCGGGCGACCCGGGGAGTTTCACACACGGGGGGGGGGGGGGGGGGGGGTAGTAGGTATTCCTGCCCTGGAGTCTCATAGATGTGTCTTTGAATCACCTGATGATGATCATGACGATGATCCTGTGGCTTTCCTGCGAGCCATTGCTGAATCAAGTCATTTGTGTGACAGTTTGTAGGTGGTTGGGCTGAGCATGGGAGGGTGAGTAGCTGTGATGTCTGATCCTAGTAAGTCTCTCAGGCACTTGTGGGATCTCCGGGGGGTTGTGAGTCTAGTTGTGGATTAATTGGGCCATTGCTGTGACTACACAGATGGTGTTGTGCTGCCTGTGTCTCCGGAGACTCCCGAGACCTCGATATACTCACCTGTAACAGGGCACAGGGGAGCGCAGGAGATGCCAGCGACCCTGATGTACTCACCTGTAACAAGGCACGGGGGAGTGCAGGAGATGCCAGCGACCCTGATATACTCACCTGTAACAGGGAACAGGGGAGCGCGGGAGCCCTCATTAGTGGTGTTGGGCTGCGGGGTGACTTCCAGCGCATCTAGCAATGGATTCTCTGAGGTGCCAGGAGACAGACTGTACTGGGCTTGTGGAGAGAAACTCGTATCACCCTGACGGCAACAAGAAGCCGCTGTCACTATCGCTCAGGAGGGAGGCCAGGAGAAGCCAACACTTGGCTGCACTCCTTCCCCTGCCCGGAGCCCGATTATCCCTGTGTGAAGGTCACAGCGTGCGGATATCTGCCTCTCATCCGAGCGTTGCTGAAATTCCCACCATCATCACCCTTGGATCTGCTCCAGCCCCTGCATCCAGGAGCTCGTCTAATGCGAGCGGATCCAAGCATGTATATTAATGTTTAATAAATTGTTGTAATGATTTAGTTATACTTGGTGCATTCTGATTACTGGCTAATACAGGTGTATGGGCCACCCTTCTCTAGATACTCTACCTACAGTTGGCGGCCGCATCCCCCGCTACCCTTTAACAGGAGGCATGCACGCGCCAGGCATTCACAACAGCCTGGCACGAGCACAAGTCTTGCTAGAGGTATATCAGGGATGCAGCCACGGCTCATGCATGCGCCATTGGACTGGAGAAGAAGGTGAGTTTATGGGTGACCTGGGGGGGTTCACACAGCAGGGCATCCCGCTACCGGATACCCCGGGGGGGGGTATCAAGCTGATCTCTCTGGGTTTTGGTGCACTTTAAAAGACAGATGCATTGCAGAAAATTAGAATATCATCAAAAGACAAAAATGTGTCCATTTTTGGTAATTCAGTTGAAAAACTGAAACTCGTATATTATATTGAGTCTATACAAACAGAGTAAACTTTTTCAAGTGTTTTTTATGTTAAAGCGGACCAACACCCCTTTGCCGGCACTGGCTCATAATGAATGTGAGAATAACTTTCTGTGCTGTTATCTGCGAGGGGGGGCTCCAGCATTCTGGATGACCCCCCCAAGCTTGTTGCGATTACTAGACAGCGGGACCAACACCCGTTAAGGTAAAAACTGGGTGTTGGTCTGGTTTAATGTTGATGATTATGGCTTATAGCTAAGGAATTCATTCAAAATTCATTATCTCAGAAAATTAGAATAATTAACCCAAAACAGCTGCAAAGGCTTCCTAAGCGTTAAAAAGGTCCCTTAGTTTGATTCAGTAGGTGACACAATCATGGGGAGGACTGGTGACCTGACAGATGTCCAGAAGAAAGTCACTGACACACTCCATAAGGAGGGTAACAAAAGGTCATTGCTAAAGAAGCGGAGTGCTGTATCAAAGCATATTAATGGAGAATTGAGTGGAAGGAAAAGGAACATTTTATAGATTCTCAGGCTGATCACAGTGGGTTTTGGTCCACTTTAATGGGAATAGATTGTGTTATTAGGAACACATCAGTAATTAAAGCGAACTTTAAGTGGACCAAAACCTATGATTTTCACTATCCTGGCACCCTGGTTTGGCCGCTTCCTCCGCTTCTCTCTAGCCAGCGGCTCTGAGCAGCTGGCTTTAGATGACGCCTTAGATGGCGTGACGCCCACGTCTCCGAGTGTGCTGATTGGACGAGTGGCCGCGCATGCGCCGTAAGACTGGTAAGAGTTGAGTTGACTTCAGCGATCTGGGGGGTTTCACACAGCCGATCAGGTTGCCCCGGGGGAAAGAACCAAAACCCAGGATAGTCGAATCCTGGGTTTTGGTCCACTTTAAGTCATTATTGACTGTTGGTCCGGTTTACGTCAGTTGAATCCAGGCAGCAGCATGGCTAAGATGCTGACAGAGGAAGCTCCAAAATGGCCGCCACATTTCTTTTCCAACTGTGCCAGGTTGTTAGTCCGGTTTAATATTTCTTTCTACAATTATTTCATTTGTCCAATTAGTTTTTAACCTCTGGAATGAAGGGATGGTGTTGAAATGCTTTAGTTCCTCACATATTTATGCAATGTTTTTGTTCAATCCACTAATTGGAAGCTGAGAGTCTGAAAATTGTTCAAAATTAATTGTAGTAATTTTTACAGAACCAAACTTGTATAAATGTTGTCTCTGTCCAAATATTAATGGACCTAACTGTAGATAATCGAATGAGACTGAATACAGATACATGGCTGTGTGTGATGGACGGGGGAGGACTGGGGCCAAAAACCAGCAAGGCCAACGATGACCAGCCCTGCAGCTGCTGAGTCCTGCCCCCAGGGTGCTTCTATGCATCAGGTGAGGATATAGCACTGCAAGGGCAGATTTTGGGCTGGGGCGTGTATGGTCACTCTTAAAGTGGACCAAAACCCACTGCGTTCGGCCCGGGAATCTATAAGATTTCCCTCCCCCCCCCCTGGACATCCAAAATCGTGATGCCCCACTGTGTGAAACCCCCCAGGTCGTCCCATACACTTACCTTGTTTCCTGGTCCAACAGTGCATATGCGAGCTGCAGACGCATCTCCGCTTTCCCTCTAGCGGGGCATTTGTGAGTAGCCTGCGCGGGCACGCTCCCTGCTAGAGGGAAGCAGGGGATGCGGCCACCAGCACGCACAGAGCCGCTAGCCTTAGACAATGTGACATCAGCGTCTACGAGCGCGCTGATTGGACGAGCGGCCGTGCATGCAACGTAAGAAGAGGGAAGAGGTGAGTTGACTTCAGCGATCTGATGGGTTTCACACAGCGGGACACCAGGGAAAAGGACCAAAGCCCAGGACAGTCAAAATCCTGGGTTTTGGTCCACTGTAAATGGTAATAGTAGCAAATAGTAATAGTAGTAAATAGTAATAGTAGTAAACCTTTAGTATTGTAAGGGCAGACAATGTGACAGGGGTGATATGTCCGCCACAGCCATGATGCTGGGGCTATTAGCATTGTGGGGGCAAAACTTGGGCTGGAGGGTACAGTAGGACCGGGTATAGGGGGAGACTCGGGAGGCAGGAACCTGAGGTTGGTTTTAAAAAAGATCTGAACAAATTCTTACACAGGGTCCCAAAGCAGTGTGGCCTACCGGGAATTCTCCCTGTGCACCCGATGGTCAGTCTGCTCCTGGTAAGCAGACCTTCACCCAGAATAAGAGCCTATCTTATATGTTTCCCACACCCTGTACATACAGATTGCTCACATTAAAAATCATCCTACCTGCATCTACTGCATGTTAATGAACCTTTAAACATCCAAGATGGCGGCTCATGGAGCATCAGGCAGCCTGCAAACAGGAAGTGTCTTCTGACTGTGTCGCACTGCATTCTGGGATTGCTGTCCTTACCTGACCCCAGCTCTGCTCTGTCTGTGCAAAGCACAGCTATAACCCCCCCCCCCTGTTCTTTACCTCACTCTCCTCTCCTCAGTATGTGATGCTTCTGAGGCAAGATGGCGGCGCCCGTATCCTAGAGTCCTGAACAGAGTTGCAGCCCAGTGGGGGAAAGAATAATAAGTAAGTGACTAAAAACTTAAAATATATTAATTTTAGATGCTGGGGAAGCTTTTTTTTAAGGCTTTGGGCTTTTCATCATGCTGAAGGTCTGGTTTAACAGTCAGTAGGTTGTTGCATAATAAACCTGTACTAATGCTGACCTTACATTTCTTGTTTCCACTCTGTTTTTTTCTTAAAGGTGGAGAAAGAACGTGTGGAGTGAATGAATTAATCTGCGTTAGGAAAGGTAAGTAGCTTCATCCTGAATAATTGAGATACCCATAGTCTTGTATATAAACCTTCTTATGCACGTTTCATATTTCTGCCTTTATTTTTTTAAATGAAGCTCCACCCACAAGTTAATTTGCATAAATGTCCTGATTTTTTTTTTCTGTAAAATGTCAGTCCAGCCTATTGATTCTAATTGGGGCCCAATGGTTGCTGCATGTCACTGCCATCCTGAGCTAATCTGGCAAAATATAGTTTGTGTCCAAACTTTGTGTCCGAAGGCCGGCAACAAAAATGGTGGAAGGACTTAAACTTAAAACCTATCAGGAGAGACTTAAAGAACTTCATTTGTACAGTTTGGAGAAAAGAAGGGAGAGAGGGGACATGATGGAGACCTTTAAAGTGGACCAACACCCAGGATTTTGACTATCCTGGGTCTTGGCCCACTTCCCTGGGGCACCCCGAATGGCTCCGCTATGTGAATCCCCCCAGATCGCTCGTAAAAACTCACCTCACCCCGCTCCTATGGCGCATGCGCAGCCGCTCGTCCAATCAGCGTGCTCTGAGCCACTGTGGTATGCACGTCCAAGCGACGTACAACCACAGCGGCGGCCACATCTCGCGCTTCCCTCTAACAGGGAGCACGCCCGCGCCAGCCATTTACAAATGGGCGGCTTGGGCACGCGCCCTGCTAGTGAGAGGCGCGAGATGCGGCCCGCACATGCACCATTGGATCGGGATCAAGGTAAGGTTCTGGCGGTTTCACACAGCGGGGTCCCGATTTTGGATGCCCTGCGGGGAGGAATCGGATCTATAAGGTTCCCGGGCCGATCCGGGAGGGTGTTGGTCCACTTTACATATGTGAAAGGATTGAATAAGGTTCAGGAGGGAAGTGTTTTTAAGAAGAAACTTAATGATAGAACAAGGGGGCACAACCTGAAGCTAGTCGGGGGGAAGATCAGGAGCAATGTTTGGAAATATTATTTTACAGAAAGAGTAGTAGATGCTTGGAACAAACTTCCAGCAGAGGTAGTTGAAATATTGACTGTCACTGAATATAAACCTGCCTGGGATAAGCACACATCTATCCTAAGATAAAGAGAACATACAGTATACACATAAGATAGAGAACATACAGAATACACATAAGATAAAGAGAACATACAGTATACACATAAGATAGAGAACATACAGAATACACATAAGATAAAGAGAACATACAGTATATACATAAGATAGAGAACATACAGTATACACATAAGATACAGAGAACATACAGTATACACATAAGATAGAGAACATACAGTATATACATAAGATAGAGAACATACAGTATACACATAAGATAGAGAACATACAGTATACACATAAGATAAAGAGAACATACAGTATATACATAAGATAGAGAACATACAGAATACACATAAGATAAAGAGAACATACAGTATATACATAAGATAGAGAACATACAGTATACACATAAGATAGAGAACATACAGTATATACATAAGATAGAGAACATACAGTATACACATAAGATAGAGAACATACAGTATACACATAAGATAGAGAACATACAGTATATACATAAGATAGAGAACATACAGTATATACATAAGATAGAGAACATACAGTATACACATAAGATAAAGAGAACATACAGTATACACATAAGATAGAGAACATACAGTATACACATAAGATAAAGAGAACATACAGTATACACATAAGATAGAGAACATACAGTATACACATAAGATAGAGAACATACAGTATATACATAAGATAGAGAACATACAGTATATACATAAGATAGAGAACATACAGTATACACATAAGATAAAGAGAACATACAGTATACACATAAGATAGAGAACATACAGTATACACATAAGATAGAGAACATACAGTATATACATAAGATAGAGAACATACAGTATATACATAAGATAGAGAACATACAGTATACACATAAGATAAAGAGAACATACAGTATACACATAAGATAAAGAGAACATACAGTATACACATAAGATAGAGAACATACAGTATACACATAAGATAAAGAGAACATACAGTATACACATAAGGGCAGACTAGATGGAGCGTATGGTCTCCTGCTGCCATCAGCCTTCTATGTTTCTAAGTAACATATTGACTCCTCGCCTCTTAGAGAGGAGCAAAACATGGGAATTTTGTTCTGTTCCCTGGGGTATCCCGAATTGGAATGCCCCGCTGTGTGAAACCCATCCAGAACTCGCCGCCAGTCAGATCCGTTTGCCATGTTTACATCCTTCAGCAAGCATTGACTTCAATGGGGAACGGGCACGACCGCATCCCTGGCGGCGTGCACACTCCCAACCCAGGCTATCTGAATGGCTGGAGCGGGAATGCCACGGGGATGCAGCAGCTTGCGCTACCCATTAAAAACAATCAGAGCCATTTGCAGAATGACAAGGTCACAGCAGGCGGCTCTCATTGGACAAGAGGTCGCGCATGCGCAATTGGACTGGGGAAAAGTGAGCTATTACTGGTGCCCTGGGGGGTTTCACACAATGTGGGGCATCCTGATTCAGGATGCCCTGGGGGAAAGTCAGCAGCGGGCCATGGAATCTTTCAGACTCCATGGTGGCCACAAATGGGTTTTGTTCTGCTTTAAGTAAATGTTTAGCTGTCTTTAGTGCTTATGTGCAACTTGCAGTTTACAGCGTCTGTTTTCTCCCCCACCCCGGTTCTGCTTTGATGGGTTTGTCTCCTGTGACCAAGGGTCGCCCCCAGCTCCCTCTCAGCGTGTGCACAAGCACGGCATTACATTGTGTGAGAAAGTGAAAGTAAAATGCTGTATATCTCTTCAACAAAAGCTTCTTTTTAAAGCTAGAAAAAAGTTTAGAACATTGCCACGTGTAGCCGTACACAATGGGTCAGCGCTTGGTTTTGCCTGCTTAATCCATTTAAGGCTCTAGGCAGGGCCGTATTTGGTGTTCATGGTGCCCTAGGCACTTTAAGTGCTTGCTTAAGGTCGTGCTTGTTGATTTCAGGGGATGGGGCAGGACTGGCAATTAAAGTGGATCGATACCCAGGATATTGACTAGAGATGAGCGAACTTCTTGAAAGTTCGATTCGGGCGATTCGCCGAATTTCCCCAAGAAATTCGGGTTCGCCCGAATCGAACTTTCACTAATCGCTCATCTGAAAAAAAAAAATGCCTGCATGGTGGGAGCGGGCAGGCCGGCTACGCCTGTCAGCGGCCCGCTGACAGCGTAGCTGGCCTGCCCGCTCCCACCATGCCGGCATTTTTTTAAAAAGCAAACACTTACCTGCATGGTCGGAGCGTGGAGGGCAGCGCCGCTCTCAGCTGTCATCAGAGGCCGCGTCATCAGAGGGCGCCTGAGAGCGGCGCCAGCCTCCACGCTCCGACCATGCAGGTAAGTGTTTGCTTTTTAAAAAAATGCCGGCTTGGTGGGAGCGGGCAGGCCAGCTACGCTGTCAGCGGGCCAGCGGCGGGCCGCTGACAGGCGTAGCCGGCCTGCCCGCTCCCACCATGCCGGCATTTTTTTTTTTTTATTTCAGGAAAAATTCGATCGGCACGAACCAAAAAAAATTCGGGTTCGTGCCGAATCGAATTTTCCCTGAAATTCGGAGCGAATTCCGGTTCGCTCATCCCTAATTTTGACCATCCGATCGGGGATGCCCCACTGTGTGAAACCCCCCAGGTCGCCCAAACAATCTAACCTCTTCCGGGTCATACGACATGCACGGCCGCTCATCCAATCAGCACGCTCGGTTCCGCTTGAGCCCCTTCGTCCAGGAGCTCGTCTAATGCAAGCGGATCTGAGCGCGCTGGTGGAAGCATCTCCCGCTTCCCTCTAACAGGGAGCGTGCCCGCACCGGCCATTCACAAATGCCTGGCGCAGGCACACGCCTTGCTAGAGGGATAGCGGGGATGCGGCTGCAGCACGTGCATGCGTCGTTGGACCAGAAAAGAAGATGAGTTTATGGGTGACCTGGGGGGTTTCACACAGTGGGGCATCCTGATTTTGGATACCCCGGGGGGAGGGAATCAATCGGCCTGGGAATAGATCAGCAGGCGATTCTCGTGGCAAATTCTTGTTCCAGGGAAAGTCCATGATGTGCAAAAATGTTGCAGCACTTATGCCGAAAAAAGGAACTTTTAAAGGCAAAGTCCACTTACGTGAACCTTCACCTTAAAGGGCAACAAAGTTCACCAGCGCCACCCCTGGCATTCCCCCGGGGGCATCCCAAATCACTCTCATTGTTTTCTATGAGGAGCATGCACTGCCGCATCCCCTCCATCCCCCCATTATGATAGGCTGGGGCAGGCACGCACATGCCGCCGGAGATGCCGGGGCAGCACATGCTCATTATTAGAATCATTTGCTGAATTACTTAGGAGTCGATTCAGAGCCTGGTGAGAAACTTACTTCTTTGTCAGGAGAAAAAACTGCCATTCACTTACCGGGTGTAAATTTTCACCTGCCTCTGAATCAGCCCCAAGGTAGACAATGAAAGTCAATGGCAATTTTCTCTCCCAAAAAAGGAGTGAGAATTCTCACCTGCCTCTGAATCGACCCCATAGTCAGAGCAGA
Source organism: Gastrophryne carolinensis (assembly GCA_027917425.1). Taxonomy (NCBI): domain Eukaryota; kingdom Metazoa; phylum Chordata; class Amphibia; order Anura; family Microhylidae; genus Gastrophryne; species Gastrophryne carolinensis. The sequence continues at coordinate 448,905,887 of CM051237.1, forward strand.
TGGCTCTCATTGGACGAGAGCCCATGCATACCTGTAGGAATGAGGTAAATGAATAGCAGAGTTCTGGCGGGGGGGGCTTCGGGGGGTTCAGCACTGTTTAGCACTCATGGATACGGGCACCGCCATCTTGGCTCAGAAGCATCACATACTGAGGAGAGAAGAGGGGTCAAAAGTGAAGGGGGTGGGGTTATAGCTGTGCTTTGCACAAACAGAGCAGAGCTGGGGTCAGGAAAAGGTCAGCAATCCCAGAATGCAGAGCGGCACAGTCAGAAGACACCTTCTTTTTGCAGGCAGCCTGAAACTCCATGGGCAAACCATCTTGGATGTTTAAAGGCTCAGAAAATGCGGTAGATGCAGGTAAGATGATTTTTAATGTGAGCAATCTGTGTTTGTATGTACAGGGAGGGGGAAACATATAAGATAGGCTCTTATTTAGGGTGAAGGTCCAGTTTAAGGAGTGGGAATTCTCACCTGCCTCTGAATCGACCCCATAGTCACAGCAGGCGGTTCTCATTGGACGAGAGCCCATGCATGCCGTAGGAATGAGGTAAATGAATAGCGGCGTTCTGGGGGGTGGTTACACAGCGGGATATTCCGAATTGGGGAAACGGAACAAAACCCGGGAAAGTCAAATTCTCAGGTTTTGTTCCGCTTTAAAAAGTTCCTTCTTCCGCCAGAAGTGCGGCAAGGTTTTTGCGCGCCATTCCTCCTTCCCTCCCCGCCCAGTAGGCAACGCGACAAACAAACAAGTTTTAAAGAAAAAATGCTCGCCAGCTGTTCCTGGCACGAATTTCTTCTTTGTCCCTAATTATGTTCAGAATGCCTGAAGAGCTCCTAATGCGTGCGAAATGTGCGCTCACGCCTCCCGCTGGGGCGCTATTCTGTGAAGCGCGGCTAATGGAGTGGACCGCTTTCAGGGGCTGGTGTGCGGGTCTGCGATGGAAGCTGAATGGTGCGCTCAGCTTTGTGTGGCGAACAATGCGCTTATAATGAGACGGTGAGACGGGGAGCGGCCCAACCCCGGCCACCCGCACCAAACACTCATACGCCAAGGATAATGGAAGGGGCGCCGCACACATACAGAGGAGCTGCTGGAGGAAACTGGAATTAAAGGTATTTAGGTTGAAATAAAAGGCCTCTGTCCATCCACCAATGAAAAGAGAAGAAGAAAAGGGCAATAGAAAGAGTTGTGATAAAAATGTGATTAAAAAAATATAAAAAGGCTCAATTTACTTAGAGGCCGATTCATTAATAGCGCCAGGTAGCGACAGATGAGCGACAGTAGCGGCATTTTCAGAGCGCCCGCTAGTAGTCGCTGTGCTTGGCCGTTGTTCTGTAGTTGATAGCGACTCAGTCGGTGTGCAGTAATGTTGAATATTGGGTGAGGAGTCGCTATTTGACAGGTTCCGCGCTGTATGGGAGCGCATGACAGCGAATGGCCATAGCGCCCGGCTCCCACCATATTCATTAACAAATCACGCTCAAAAAATTATCGCGCAGTGAAATGCTTGTTTAAACCCCAGAGCGCTGGCGGCGATGGGTTAAAAGTTTTTTAACCCCCAAACAACCATATTTTTTGAAATAAAAAAAACATGTTTTTCAAAACATTTTGTAATATGAATACACTAATATCAGACCTGTAATATCAATTCTGCACAAATTTTTTTTTTTTTTTTACCTTAAAAAAAATATCTAACATTGCAGAAGTGGTCACAGAATTTTTGACATTTAAAAAAAAAAAAAAAAAAAAAAAAAAAAATTAATAGCAATTAATTATGAATATTTAAAGATTGCTCCATTGAAATTCATTGGAGAGCACCAGGTAGCGAGAGGTCATACCTGTCGCTGTTCAAGGTCGCTCGGTGGCGCTGTGGGGTGAGGCTGCAATAATGATGAATGATTCGCTATCTGGCGCTCTGTCAGTCGCTAAGCAGGATCGGCTTGATAAATGTGTGATTGCGGAGGGGATTGCGTACTCGTGGCGGTGAGCGTCATTACCGTTCTCTCACCATTCGCTACCTGGCGCTATCCCTTGTTAAATAAGGGCCTTAGTTTAAAGCAGACCTTCAGCATCATTAAATATAAAGCCCAAACCCTTAAACTATTCCCCAACATCTAAAATTAATACATTTAACGTTTTTACTCACTTACTTTATCCTTTCCCCCACTGGCCTGCAGCTCTGTTCAGGACTCTGGGATACGGGCGCCGCCATCCTGGCTCAGTAGCATCACTTACTGAGGAGAGGGGTCAAAAGTGCAGGGGAAAGGGTTATAGCTTTGCACAAACAGAGCAGAGTTGGGGTCAGGAAAAGGTCAGCAATGCCAGAATGCAGAGCTGCACAGTCAGGAGACACTTCCTGTTTGCAGGCAGCCTGAAACTCCATGGGCCGCCATCTTGGATGTTTAAAGTCTCAGAAAATGCAGTAGATGCAGGCAGGATGATTTTTAATGTGAGCAATCTGTATGTACGGGGGGGGGGGGGGGGACATATAAGATAGGCTCTTATTTAGGGTGAAGGTTCGGTTTAAGACAGTTGAAAAAGGACATCTGCCCATCAAGTTCAACCAAATGACGTGGTTGGGGAAATGTATTTTTATTATTTTATTTGTTATTATTATTAATAATTTATTATTGTTTACAGATTTACAGATAACAGCTTGTAGTTATTTTCTTCTTATTAAAGAGGAACAACACAAAGGTATTTCACTTATCGTTCCTCTGTGCGTCAGCATCCTGAATTGGGATGCCCCGCTGTGTGTCCCCCCCCCCCCAGGTGGCCCCGCTTCACCTTCCTTCCGCTCTCACGGCGCAGACTTGGGCGAGAGCGAGTGCACTGATTGGCTGAGCGGCGCGCTCAGCTAATCGGCTTTCTTGCTGTCACTTGACTCCCTTCGGCCTGGACGACTAAGCATTCGAGCCCACCTTGCAGCCGTGGCGTGCCCGCAGCACCCATTCAGAGAGGCTGGGTGCAGACCCGTGCACGGCTAAAGGTGAGCGGGGATGCGGCCGGAGCGCACAGATGCGCTGAGGGCTCCAGGAGAAGGTGAGTGAAACTGGCGATGGGGGGGGTTTCACTCAGTGGGCCGCCCCAATTCGGGGATGCCCCAAGGAGTGGAACTTGGGTGGCCCTGGAGTCTTTTAGATGTCTCCTCTCAATTTATCACTAGTGCCTCATAGCGCCACTTGAGCATCTGCAGAGACACGCTATTAGCGCCTCAGCTGCAACGTCGGCCACGGGCAGATGGCGCTTTTAGGGTTCTGCACTGTAGGCTACCTGTGGCGCTGTCTTTTTCCAATGGAGATAGCGACAGGTAGCGCCGGTGGAGAGGGCCAGAAATCATTTGTATTTAACATGTAAATGTACAGCGCCAGTGCGGATGCTCTGAAACCACGATAGTCAGGCATACAGCGCCAGGTGCAATACAAAAAAAGGCTTTAACTAGGGCTGGCAGCACAGTGATAAAGCAAAAACACATGAAATAACATTGGAAACATACAAATGACATGACACATGATTGGCAGGCATGAAAATGCAAGTTAGCAACAAGTAACCTAATAATAAATTTAAAAAAAAAATACATTTAGAACATGACAGGGATCCTGTGTCACTTGACTGAGAAAAAAAATAAATACAAAAACGCCAACAAGTAGTCGCCCAAAAAAAAAAACCCAGACTGGATGGAATGGCTAATTGAAGTCAATGGGAGAACGACACTGAGCGTCTGATGTGACGGTGTAAGGAACACAGCGCTGGCGCTAACCAAACACCCGATTCTCTTCATACATGGAACACTACATGGCGCGAGGAGAGGCGCTAAACATTTTTTGGCATCTTAAATATGACTTGCTGGTGGTGCTCACGAAATGCACCTGTCGCTACTTCGCGCTAGCGTCTCTTAAATAAACCCCTAAATAGATTTAAATCCCATAATATTTCTTTTTAACTAAGATCCTCTATTAGTTTGGTGGCTCCTCTGCACCCTTTCCATAGTCAGAGCGTCCTTTATATAAATGGGTGCCCAGAACTGGACGGCATATTCCAGGTGAGGGCGCACCAGTGCCTTGTAAAGAGGCTAAATTACATCCCTATCCTGTGATTCCAGGCCTCTATTAATGCATGATAATATCTTGGTGGCTTTAGAAGCAGCTGCTTGGCATTGCATGCTGTTACTTAGTCTGTGATCTACCAGTACCCCCAGATCCTTCTCAACTGGTGACTCTCCCAGATTTACTCCCCCGAGGACATATGTGGCCTTCAGGTTATTAGACCCCAAGTGCATGACTTTCTCCACATTTGCCAAGCGGATGCCCAGACACTCAACGCCTGTGTCTTCAGTAGACTTGTTTATAAATGTTGTAAAGAAAATAGAGGCAGTGCCATTAAAGTGGATGGATGACCTGGGGGGTTTCACACAGCAGGGAAACCCAATTTTGGATGCCCCGGGGGAAGAGAATCGATTGACTCGGGAATCTTATAGATTCCTGGGACGATCCCTGTGGGTTTTGGTCCACTTTAAGTCAATTTCCTTGTACATATCTTGGTGTCATCTGCAAAAATAGAGACAGTGCCATTAAGTCCATCTTCTATATCAATTATAAACAAGTTAAATAATAGCGGGCCCAGCACTGAACCCTGGGGTACGCCACTTACAACCAGTAACTATTCAGAGTAGGTATCATTAACCACAACTCTCATGTTCCTTCATCCAGATTTTAATCAAGTTAAAAACTGTATTTTCTGACCCTGAAGACTTCAGTTTCCCCAATAAGCGTCTATGGGGGACAGTGTCAAATGCTTTTGCAAAATCCAGATACCGTATATACTCGAGTATAGGTCGACCCGAATATAAGCCGAGGCACCTAATTTTACCACAAAAAAATGGAAAAGTTATTGACTCGAGTATAAGCTTAGGGTGGGAAATGCAGGTTCTGGGGGGTTGAGAGTGTATAAGAGGTCACATATAGGCCATACTATGTGATCTAAGAGGCTCCTGCTGCATTCATGGTAACTGGGATTAAATTCCTCCTTAAATAAAAGGGTATAAGGGAGGATACAGGAGGAGAAGAGCTTACAATCTATTAGGGTATAAGGGAGGATACAGAGGGAGAAAAGCTTACAATCTATTAGGGTATAAGGGAGGATACAGGAGGAGAAGAGCTTACAATCTATTAGGGTATAAGGGAGGATACAGAGGGAGAAAAGCTTACAATCTATTAGGGTATAAGGGAGGATACAGGAGGAGAAGAGCTTACACTCTATTAGGGTATAAGGGAGGATACAGGAGGAGAAGAGCTTACACTCTATTAGGGTATAAGGGAGGATACAGGAGGAGAAAAGCTTACAATCTATTAGGGTATAAGGGAGGATACAGGAGGAGAAGAGCTTACAATCTATTAGGGTATAAGGGAGGATACAGGAGGAGAAGAGCTTACACTCTATTAGGGTATAAGGGAGGATACAGGAGGAGAAAAGCTTACAATCTATTAGGGTATAAGGGAGGATACAGGAGGAGAAGAGCTTACAATCTATTAGGGTATAAGGGAGGATACAGAGGGAGAAAAGCTTACAATCTATTAGGGTATAAGGGAGGATACGGGAGGAGAAGAGCTTACACTCTATTAGGGTATAAGGGAGGATACAGGAGGAGAAGAGCTTACACTCTATTAGGGTATAAGGGAGGATACAGGAGGAGAAAAGCTTACAATCTATTAGGGTATAAGGGAGGATACAGGAGGAGAAGAGCTTACAATCTATTAGAGTATAAGGGAGGATACAGAGGGAGAAAAGCTTACAATCTATTAGGGTATAAGGGAGGATACTGGAGGAGAAGAGCTTACACTCTATTAGGGTATAAGGGCGGATACTGGAGGAGAAGAGCTTACACTCTATTAGGGTATAAGGGAGGATACAGAGGGAGAAAAGCTTACAATCTATTAGGGTATAAGGGAGGATACTGGAGGAGAAGAGCTTACACTCTATTAGGGTATAAGGGGGCGGGTTGACAGGAGGGTTGGTTGGTGGGTATTTAGATGTGCGAGTGGGCAGGTGGTCAGGCAGGTAGGTAGGTGGGTGGGTGGCTGCCACCTCCACTTCAGAATCCGCTGATTCCGCCTGCACACCACTCCAGTCTGCTGCTGGTCCAGGGTCTGGGTAGGTAGGTAGGTGAGTGGCAGGTATATAGATAGGTGGGTGGATTAGGCAGTTGGATTAATAGGTGGGTGAGTGAGAAGGTGGGTATATGGGCAGGGCAGGGTGGGTTAAGAGAAAAACATTGCACCATTAATTAGTATTAGCATTTAGTTTGAGGTGTATTGGAACACAGTACAGCAACAGCATGGACTCACCTGGAGCCACTTCACTGCCAAGTTGGAGAATCTTTTCTGTTGTTGAGTTCTTATCTCCTTCAATCAACATGGTGTCTGCAGGCTGCTAACTTGTCCTCGTGGGTGAGACACACACACACCTCTCTCTCTCTCCCTCCCCCCTTCCTCTCCTCTATGGCTGCAGCCCTCACACACACACACACACAGACGCTCTCTCCCCTCCCCACTTTTCCCCCTCACCGACCTCTGCTCCAGCCATCAATCACACTTTCTCTCCGTTTAATTACTCACGTCATCCTCAGCCCAAAAAGTGGGCTGAAAAACTCGGCTTATACTCGAGTATATACGGTAAATGATATCTACAGCCGCCCTCTGTCCAGGCTTCTACTCACCTCCTCATAGAAGCCAATCGGTTTAGTCTGGCAACGTCTGTCCTTAGAAAAACTGTGCTGCTTGGCACTTATAATATTATGTCTCATAATTAAGGTTGACAACCGGTCTGTATCCTTTTTCTCACTTTACTGGCCACTGGCCTGATGGTGTCAGTATTAGTTTTTTTTTACATAGTAATTCAGGACAGAGCAAAGGGGATGGGAGAAGCTCCATCACTATACAAAATTATTTTTTAGTGCCTGGGAACCAATTTACCGCCCAGTTTAACCCTCTCATCATCCAAATATTAAGCACCAAACATGTCTAGCTATGTGGAAGAGATTTGGTTACACATATCTGCAGATACATGTGGAAGCCACACTGCCCCGGCAAGGCACTCTGTGTTTAATGTGGTCCCTACTCTTATTTTTGAGTCCCCAAAGTTGGGACATGCAATGCAGCCAGAGCTACTCACCTGGGAAGCTGCCAGCCTCCCTTTAGAACACTCCATAGGGAGAAATCCATGGTGGCTGAATCCCTCCCTATGTGTGTTCATGGCAATTCAAACTGAGCAAAGGGGTGGGAGCAGCTCCATCACTATTATTTATACAAAATTATCATCATTATTATTCAGGGCCTGGGAATCAATTTACCGCCCAGTTTAAACCTCTCATCATCCAAGTATTAAGCCCCAAACATGTCTAGCTATGTGGCAGCTAAAGGGAGGCTGGCAGCTTCCCAGGTGAGTAGCTCTCAGATATTTGTCTGCATTGCATGTTCCAATGTTGGGGACTCAAAATTAAGAGTAGGGACCACACTAAACACAGAGTGCCTTGTCGGGGCAGTGTGGCTTCCACATGTATCTGCAGATATATGCAACCAAATCTCTGTCTTTCCACACAGCTAGACATGTTTGTTGCTTGATATTTAGTTGATGAGAGGGTTAAACTGGGCGGTAAATTAGTTCCCAGGCCCTGAATAATAATAATAATTTTGTATAAATAATAGTGATTGAGCTGCTCCCACCCCCCCTTTATTAATTCAGGACAGGAAAAGTATACCCACAATTAAAATTACCAATAAAAAAACTGAGGGGGCATTTAAAGTGGACCAAAACCCAGAGTGAATCTTATAGATTCCCGGGCCCAACGATTCCCTCCCCCCAGGGCATCCAAAATCGGGATTTGAAACCCCGCATACACTTACCTTGCTTACCATTCCCTCCCTCCCTCCCAATCCCTCTAGCAGGGCGCATGCCCGCGCCAGCCATTCACAACATGCTCCCTGTTAGAGGGAAGTGGGGGATGCGGCTCCTGGAGCCGCTGGCCTTAGACGGTGCCTTCGATGGCATGACGTTAGTTGCTGATTGGACAAGTGGCTGCGCATTCACCGTGGGACCAGGAAGAGGTGAGTTGCGCTTGGCGATCTGGGGGGTTTCAGATAGCGGGGCACCCACGATCAGGGTGCCCCGGGGAAAAGGACCAAAACCCAGGATAGTTTAAATCCTGGGTTTTGGTCCACTTTAACAAAAAAGAGGGCACAAGCACTAGAAGTGACTAGGGCTGCCTGGACCCCAAATACAGCCCTGCAAGATTGTAGCGTCTATGCCTGCCATTCAGGTTTCCTAGCTGCTCATTAATATGCATGGCTAGGGAACCCGATTGGAGGAGAGCTTACGACTGTGCTGTAGAATCGCTGGTAAGAATTGAGGACAATCTGAGAGATTTCCCAAATCGGGATGCCCCCCTGGTGATGGACTAAAACTAAGCATAGTTAAAATCCCAGGTTTTGGTCCACTTTGAAGTGGTTAATGCTGTCCGCACAGGTTGGCTCAAGGAACAAGCAGTTAGAGGTGAGCAGTTCTACCCTGTTAAAGAGGAACATTACATTAAAGCGGACCTTCAGCATCATTTAATGAAAAGCCCAAACCCTTGAAAAACTATTCCCCAGCATCTTAAATTAATAAAGTTTACCTTTTAGTCACTTACTTTTTATTCTTTCCCCCACTGGGCTGTAACTGTATTCAGGACTCTAGGATACGGGCGCCGCCATCTTGCCTCAGAAGCATCACATACTGAGGAGAAGAGAGGGGGTGAAAGTGCAGGAGGCAGGTTATTGTTGTACTCTGCACAGACAGAGCGGAGCTGGGAGCAGGAAAAGGACATACATTCCAGAATGCAGAGCGGCACAGTAAGAAGACACTTCCTGTTTGCAGGCTACCTGCATGTGCCGCCATCTTGGATATTTAAAGTGGACCGTCACCCAGGGGTGATCGGCCCGGGAATCTATAAGATTCCCGGGCCGATCACCTCCCTCACCGCGGGACATCCGAGATCGGGATGTCCCGCGGTGAGGGCCCCCCCCCCCCAAAACCCCCCAAAAACTTACCTCATCGGCGGTGGCGGCCGCCGCCGCCTCCCATGCGCCCCTCTAGACATGCGCGCGCCCGCCGTTTGTGAATGGCCGGCGCGGGCGCGCGCACTGTCAGAGGGGCGCGCGGGAGGTGGACGCGCTGTGTTGTCCGCCGCTGTCACCCGCTTGTCCGTCGGCGGTGATTGGTCAGCGCGGCCACGTGGGAGCGTGGTGAGGTGAGTTTTGGGGGCTTTCTGGGGGGTTTCAAACAGCGGGACACCCTTAATCGGGTTGCCCCCCTGAAGTGGACCAAGGATAGTCAAAATCCTGGGTGTTGGTCCACTTTAAAGGCTCATATCATGCAGTAGATACAGGTAGAATGGTTTTTAATGTGAGCAATCTGTATGTACAGGGTGTGGAAAACATATAAGATAGGCTCTAACTCAGGGTGAAGGTCCGGTTTAAAAAACTGTGACCCCTGGATTTTATTCCCAACAGTAGAGGAAACTCACAAGCTTGTCTGGAGTGTTTTCTCCTCTCACTATCCAGCATGTTTATGTGGATGTTCACTATTAGACAATAAGCTGCTATTGCTTATTTACAAGCCTCTTCTTAGCACACAGACCCCATATGTCATGGACAGAGCTGCTCCAATAAACTCTGTGTGACCATAGAGAGGCCTGCGGCTCCTGAGCCTGGCCATTATGGGAACCTCCCTGTGTGATCTGATGAGGAACTTGGAGTGACTCAGAGAAACAGATTTTCAGCATAAGGAACAGCGAGGATCATAAACAAGTCATTCTAAAATTACTCCCCATCACATGTACAGCACAGCCATCTGCCGCCCAGCACTCGCTCTAATAAAGCTGCTTTAATGTGCCGGCATGGGCACTGCCAGGGCAAGTTTGTCACAACCACTAAAGGTAAAGCAGAACTAAATGGATATTCACAGACAAAAGTATACAGAAGAGGTGCAGGCTCATGGGTGCTGGGATTCTAGATGCACCCCAAAAGACAATCCCCTGGAGTGAGCCGCACTCAAGTACAAAATCAAGTATTTTATTGAAAGTCCATAGACAATGTGGTAAGGTGCAAGGTGCCATCATTTACGGTAGGTATGTGGCACCAAGGTACCTGGCCATGGTGCAGTAAAGCTGTGTAGTTTTTTCCAGCATCAGCTGCTAATGGCAGTCTGCTGCTAAAACGTTAGTATAGCCGAAAGGCTAACCCGGGACGGCTTTACTGGGATGGAGTAGAGCAGGGTGGGAATCCATCCCCTACCCAGGTCCGGGTTTTGCGGGCCGCATAAATAGCCTGGGGAGTCAGCTGTGCACTGGCTGTGTCTAGAGCTCACTTGGGGAGTAAGACTCTGAGGCCGATTCATTAATAGCGGCAGGTAGCGACAGTTGAGCGACTGTAGCAGTATTTTCACAGCGCCCGCTAGTAGTCGCTGTGCTTGGCCGTTGTTCGGTTGTTGATAGCGACTCAGTCGGTGTGCACGAGTCGCTATTTGACAGGTTCCGCGATGTATGGGTGCGCATGTTAGCGACTGGTCAGAGCGACCGGCTCCCACCATATTCATCAAAAAATCACGCTCAAAAAATTCAAGCGCTGTGAAATGCATGTTTAAACCCCAGAGCGCTGGCGGCGATGTGTTAAAAGTAGTTTTTTAACCCCCAAACCACCATATTTTTGGAAACCAAAAAAAACAAGTTTTTAAAATAATTTTGTAATATGAATACATTAATATCAGACCTGTAATATCAATTCTGCACACATTTTTTTTTTTTCCCCTTAAAAAAAACATCTAACATGGCAGAAGTGGTCACAGAATTTTTCACATTTAAAAAAATAAAAAAAAACCTTAATAACAATTAATTATGAATATTTAAATGAAATGCATTGGAGAGCGCCAGGTAGCGAGAGGTCATACCTGTCGCTGTTCAAGGTCGGACGCTGGCGCTGTGGGCTGAGGCTGGAATAATGATGAATGAGTCGCTATATGGCGCTGTCTCAGTCGCTAAGCAGGATCGGCTTGATAAATGTGTGATTGTGGTGGGGAGCCGGCGTTCTTGTGGCGGTGACTGTCATTACCGGTCGCTCACCAGTCGCTACCTGGCGCTATCCCTTGTTAAATAAGGGCCTCTGTGTGCCTGGCTGGAAGCTCTTATACAGGCTGTTTCATGTGGACCCGAGGTGGATTCGGCTACAAGTGTGCAAGCTTGGACAACATCTAAGAAAGGCCGTTGCTTGTCTGATACAATACTATGGCATTTTTCCTGAAAAGGTGATGTAACCTAAAAAGGATATTTTATGTTATGGACTTTGTGTGAATAAACACGGACTTTACTTTGAACTTTTCGCCTCTGAGCCTCCATACTGCTGACATCCTGCTGTCTACCAGAGCTCACAACAAATACAGCATATAATATAAAAAGACACCATTAAAAAACATATACACAAACAATGGTTGGAGGGGGGCCGCAAAAAAAAAGACTCTATACAGGTTGATAAATTATATAAGATTATTATCAATATTATGCCGCATATTCATGGAAAAAAAATAATAATTTATATTACCGGTATATTGTTTTGTGATATTTAATGAATATTGATTCTTGATGTGTATTTGTGCAAATAAATTGATTATAATAAATATAAGTAATAAAAATCTCTAACAATTGATTATAGGAACAAAAGTGCCTAGGTGCTGAGACAATGTGCATGTGCAAAAAAAACGCTATTCTAAAGTGCTGAGCATATAAGAGAGGTTGGGCAAAAATCTAATCCATGATACTATTTAAGCAGGCAATGCATTAGACAAGAAGTATAAATATATATAACATCACCAATAAAGTTGGAGTCTGGGTCCCCCACAGCAGTTGCCACCGACGCGTTGCGTGTCTTACTGACACTTCGTGTCAGTGTCAGTGACTAGATTCAAGCAGTATGAAATTGAAAATGACTTTAGGTTCACCTAACCTTAGGGATGTACTGTTCCTTAATGGGGACCAAAACTTTCTAAAAGCCTCTCCTCCCACCACCTGAGTAACTTGGGCGATGCTGAAGTTTCCGAAAAAAAAAGATTTTTCCACCTGCTGTAGCCACACCTGGCCGGCAAATTTCAAATCGTTGATCTTGAAGTAGACCTTCACCCGGAATAAGAGTCTATCTTATATGTTTCCCACACCCTGTACATACAGATTGCTCACATTAAAAATCACCCTACCTGCATCTACTGCATGTTATGAGCCTTTAAATGTCCAAGATGGCGACTCATGGAGCATCAGGCAGCCTGCAAACAGGAAGTGTCTTCTGACTGTGTCGCTGTGCATTCTGGGATTGCTGTCCTTTCCCTGACCCCAGCTCTGCTCTGTCTGTGGAAAGCACAGCTATAGCCCCACACCCTGTACTTTATCCCGCTCTCCTCAGTATGTGATGCTTCTGAGGCAAGATGGCGGCGCCCATATCCTAGAGTCCTGAACAGAGTTGCAGGGGAAAGAATAATAAGTGACTAAAAACGTAGAATGTATTCATTTCAGATGCTAGGGAATAGTTTTTTTAAGAGTTTGGGCTTTTCATTAATGCTGAAGGTCCAGTTTAAATCTGGCAGCTGACGTGACAAGCCTGCTGGTCGCATCCCCGGCTTCCCTCTATTCTGAAGCGCGTTCCCGCCACCATGCTGAATGGCTGGGTGCTGGAGGGTGCCTTAGCCATACCTCCCAACTTCTGAAAATGTGAAAGCGGGACAAGCCACGCCCCTGACCACACCCACGGCCACACCCATGCCACACCCCGACCACACCCCCTGTGACGCCCTCCAGCTCCGATCCTCCAGCAATGTCGGCTGCCTTCCCCCCTGCATGCCAGCCTCCGTAAGTTTTTTTTATCCCCAACCCAGCCCCCCGCGCGCCGCCCCCTGCGCGCTCACCCACAAGCCAGGAAGTCAGTATCTTCGCGTCGGCCAGTGTTTATACAGAAGACGCCGGCGTCGGCACACCGCCACAGCGCAGGGCGTCCCGGGACATTTGCTAACGGTCCGGGACCGCGGGATTTTGTTGAAAAATCGGGACAGTTGGGAGGTATGCCTTAGCTAAAGCAAAGAGATTCCACAATGTCCAATCAGCAGCTGCCGCTCGCGTGCCTCCACCTACCGGCATATCGATTCATCAATGAATTGATTACCCGCAGTGTGAAACCCCACTGATGGGGCCAACCTTGAGTGCATACATCCCCCGAGTGCAGCAAGATGGCGCTGCAGGTGCGCGAGCAGCCAGGTAAGGTGAGTAGGTCATTGATAAGGGGGGACATGATTAACTTGTATAAATATATAAATAGCCCATACAAAAAATATGGCAGAACACTATTTCAGGTAAAATCCTCTCTAAAGACAAGAGGGCACTGCCTGCGATTGGAAAAAAAGAAATTCAGTCTCCGGAGGCGACAATCATTTTTTACCATAAGAACTATAAATCTATGGAATAGCCTCCCACAGAAGCATGTTACAGCATCAACCGCTGACAGCTTCAAAAAAGGATTAGATGCTTATTTAGAAGAAAATAACATTAACAGTTACCATTAGCTGTTATCAGTAAAAAAAATAAAATAAAATAGCTTCTCCAATAAATTAAAATAAAAAATAACTTCCCCGTCCCTTCGTTGAACTTGATGGACATATTTCTTTTTTTCAGCCATATTAACTATGTAACTATGATAAGCAAGCAGCGGTTGGCTAATACTAATTCATGGCTTACAGCTCAGTTTACAGACAGAGCACAGTATAGAGAAAAGGGAGCAGATGCATCCCTGGTCCCCCTGCATTCCATGGCACGCTCCTGCCCCCAGCCTATATGAATGGAAACTGTCTGTGGAAACTAGAGTTTAATGTCTCTAAATGTAAAATCCTGCACTTGGGTAGAAGGAATCCCTGCTCTGAGTACCGTATGGGCAGCGCTGTGTTATCCAGGACCTCGGAGGAGAGGGATTTAGGGATACTGATTACTGATAGCTGCAAGATGAGTGGACAGTGTAGCCAGGCAGTGGGAAAAGCAAGCAGGATGCTCGGCTGCATAGCTCGAGGCATCACCAGTAGGAAGAGGGAGGTTGTGATGCCGCTGTATAGAGCCCTGGTGAGGCCACAGCCACAGCAGTTCTGGAGACCTTACCTGCAAAAAGACATTATTCAAATAGAACGTGTCCAAAGGCCGGCAACAAAATGGTGGAAGGACTTAAACTTAAGGAGAGACTTAAAGAACTTAATTTGTACAGTCTGGAGGAAAGAAGGGAGAGGGGGGACATGATGGAGACCTTTATATATGTGAAAGGATTGAATAAGGCTCAGGAGGGAAGTGCTTTTAAGAAGAAACTTAATGATAGAACAAGGGGCCCAACCTGAAGCTAGTCGGGGGGAAGATCAGCAGCAATGTTAGAAAATATTATGTTACAGAAAGAGTAGTAGATGCTGGGAACAAACTTCCAGCAGAGGTAGTTGAAAAATCCGCAGTCACTGAATGTAAACCTGCCTGGGATAAGCACACATCTATCTATTCTAAGATAAAGAGAACATACAGTATACACATAAGGGCAGACTAGATGGACCGTATGGTCTCCTTCTGCTGTCAACCTTCTATGTTACTATATGAATGTCTGGGCATGAGAGTGCGCCTCAGCCGCAAGATTCTGGGGGTGCGGCCCACAAATGTGGCATAGACCTACTGGAAAGGGGAGTTATTATGGCAATCAGTGAGGTTTCACACCATGGGTAATTGGCCGGCCCTGGAGTCTTTTAGACACAGGGCTAGCACAACATGAGGTTCACTTTCAGGGTCGGATTATGAGAGGGGGCGCAAAGGGCTAGAGCCCTGGGGCCTCCACCACTTGCCCAGCAAAGGGGGCCTCCACCAACCTTTCAGTTATGGTCTGGTCCAGGAGGCTTTTCAGTCTTTGGTCTGACGGGCAGCAATGCCCCTGCAAACAACGCTACAGTGATGGGTGCGTGCAGAGCGGTCACTGCACATAAGCCACCAAACACAGCCGCTGGCAGCTCAATGCAGGGAACTGTTTTCTGCTGGACCAGCCGAGCGACTACACTACCCCCCACCCAGAATGGCAAAGCAGGAGCTCCCGAGCAGCACGCACCCGCACAAGGGGGGCACAAGGGACTTGATCTGACGTTCCAGTAAGTGGACAGGTGCCAGACAACCACCAATCAGTTACTTGGCTGGACTATTATTTCTAATGAAATAAGAAAAAAATGCATCTGGGGCCTCCACCAGGTTTTGTACCCAGGGGCCTCCCCCACACTTAATCCCGCCCTGTTCACTTTAAAGAGGAGTTCCACTCCTTGCCCCGCTGTGTTAAACCCTGCCGTTTGCCAGTTTCACTTACCTTCTCCAGGAGCCCTCGCCACATCTGTGTGCTCCAGCCACATCCCCGCTCACCTCTAGCCGTGCATGCGAGGGTGTCTGGCATTTGTGAATGGGCGGTGCGTGCACACCACGGCTGCAAGGTGGGCGGGGGATGGGGCTGCCAGTGCTGCTCGGCTGCTTAGCCATCCAGATGGCTTAGTCGTCAGCGGCACTGAATGGAGCCGAGTGACAGTGAGCGCACTGATTGGCTAAGTGTGCTGCTCAGCCAATATGTGCTCTCGCCCGAGTCTTCACCGGGGGAGTGGAAGGAAGGTGAATGAAACCAAGTGACCTGGGCGAGTACACACAGTGGGGCATCCCAATTCAGGAACAACACACGGGAAAATGAAATTCTTTTGTGTTGTTCCTCTTTAAAGGGATTTTAAACCCATGGTTTTGCCTCTGATCCCCCCTTCTTGGTGCTGTTTGGGACTGATTCCCAGGGTAATACCAATTTTGGATTCCCTTCTACTGCCTATATCTGGACAATCCCACATATCATTGCACACCACTGCTTCGCCACTCAGACTTGAATTGACTCGCTGCACTGCCTAAAGTGGACCAAAACCCAGCTCAATCGGCCCGGGAATCTTTAAGATTCCCAGGCCAATCGATTCCCCCCCTTGGGGAATCCAAAATCGGGATGCCCCGCTGTGTGAAACCCCCCAGGACGCCCACTACACTTACCTTACTTCCCAGTCCAACGACGCATGTGTGGGCCGCAGCCACATCTCCGCTATCCCGCTAGCAGGGCACGTGCCCACGCTGGCCATTTGTGAATGCCCGGTGCAGGCAGCGAGTGATGCGGCCGCCAGCGCTCTCGGAGACGCTGAGCTAAGACGGCGCTCAGACGTGCATAGCTCAGCGGCTCTGAGAACGCTGATTGGACGAGTGGCCGCGCGTGCGCCATAGGACCCCGCGGTGAGGTGAGTTGATGTGGGAGATCTAGGGGGTTTCAAATAGCGGGGCACCCCCAACCGGGGGGAAGGACCAAAACCCAGGATAGTAAATATCCTGGGTTTTGGTCCACTTTAAGTCATCACCACAGCACCTCATAGCATGTCCGCGCACACCAAGCCTGTCTTGCGTGGGGAATATATGCTGCCAGCATCAAGGTGAGTATATATCGAATCCCGGTGGTTTCTGACAAGGGAGCATCCCAAATAATGATGCCCCGATGGCAAGTTATAACCCAGCCCTAGACGCTAGATCTGGGCTACATGGGTTTTTGGTCCATTTTAATTGATTTCTCATTATGATTTCTCATATTGGCTGCAGTTGTTGTTTCATAGTTGTATGGCTGGCTTTTGAGTTAGTAAAAGTATCAGCGGGCAAAAATTAGCGAAATCTGGAATTCTCTGCCTGGAGTAATTACAGTGAGCTGAGGGCTACTTACTGTCCAGATAACTTTAGCTTCTGCTGTCGAGTTACATTTATGTATCAAGTGTTGGGAATCCGTCTTGGGTTTACCAAACCCCTGTGAGCTATAAAACATGTATAGCGACCAGGCCACAGTGCTTCTAAGAGACATTTCCTCGGGGGCTATTTCTTGTCACATTTTTTTAAAGCTCAAAGGTTAGGTGTATTTTTGAGGAACATTTTAGTTCTGCTAAGATTCTAACATTTTAGACCCAGGATATCAAAAACTCAGTGTGTAATCAATTCATTTGCCATTAGGTTGCTGCACTGAGAGGCCAGATAACCCTTCTTTCAGGAGAGGTCACAATCCATGTTAATCCACAGATCAAACCTAGAAGCATCTGGAATTTTTAGACCCCACACAATGACGCCTGGGCCTATATGCGATGGTGGGCCCCTAGTTTGATTATAGGCTATGGGGGGCCCCCTAGTTTGATTATAGGCTATAGGGGGCCCCTAGTTTGATTATAGGCTATGGGGGGCCCCTAGTTTGATTATAGGCTATGGGAGGCCCCTAGTTTTATTATAGGCTATGGGGGGCCCCAGAATGCACAGCAACCATGTACGCTGCACAGGTTCTGGGTCCCTCTGTAACTTACTGGATTTGATGACTGGGCCTCAGTGTTCAGACTATATAGGTACCTGAAGTTCAAACAAGGTGACCAACTATTACACTCTAGGTTATGGAGCCCCAGAGACAATATACACACCCACCATCTTTTCAGGCTGGGAAATAAGGACAGTTGGTAAATTAGAAAAGAGTTAAAAACGCAGGGAGACTCCTAACATGACTCACATGTGCACTGCCATATGAATCTACGGCGTCCCACTAACCAACAGCATAACCAAAAACACACCCAAGACAAGGTTACTTGTGGGACCGGCACTATGTCTAATAGGGTATATTAAAGCAAGAGGACAGTTTAGATCATACAAAAGACATCTTTATTCAATATATTGCACACACCCTCTAAGCACCAAAAAGTATTACACCAAAAAAAGTATAAAAAACACACAACGTTGTGTCTCTAAAAAACGGGGGCCCCCCACTGCACATGCACCGCCGCCTCACACATTCATCCACTTCCCACTCAAAAGTAATGCGCTCCAGGTTAATCACACATACACTGATCAATTGATCATACTTCAGTGTTGAGCACCAGACTTAGAAGTCACCAGTTTGAAAACGTGTATTTGCTGTATTCATGTCACATATGTAGCTGTGCAAATGATATCTACAAACTTCCACCATGGCCATGGGTATCAAGAATGCTTTATGCTGAGTATTTAGACAGCCAAGGTCCAGCAGTTAGATTCAAGCTATGCAAACTTAGCTTAGTGTCATCACGTGCCCACTGCTGCTGCCTTCTTGAGACGTCTCGTTCCTGTAAGCAGGCGTTATCACAACACTCCGGCACGAGTCCATAGCACATTAACAGATGGTGGAGGGACGCGAGGCGAGGTGGGGCCTCCCACATCCGACGCGCGTTTCGCCCCGCCCACCGGGGCTTCGTCAGGGCCGGTGGGTGGGGCGAAACGCGCGTCGGATGTGGGAGGCCCCACCTCGCCTCGCGTCCCTCCACCATGAAGTATGATCAATTGATCAGTGTATGTGTGATTAACCTGGAGCGCATTACTTTTGAGTGGGAAGTGGATGAATGTGTGAGGCAGCGGTGCATGTGCAGTGGGGGGCCCCCGTTTTTTAGAAACACAACGTTGTGTGTTTTTTATACTTTTTTTTGGTGTAATACTTTTTGGTGCTTAGAGGGTGTGTGCAATATATTGAATAAAGATGTCTTTTGTATGATCTAAACTGTCCTCTTGCTTTAATATACCCTATTAGACATAGTGCCGGTCCCACAAGTAACCTTGTCTTGGGTGTGTTTTCAGTTGGTAAATTAGGCCAAGCCCCCTCATTGAAGGATGGATAGGAGATGTAACAGTTACAATAGAAACACTTTAAACCTTCGGACCTTCAGCATGATTTAATGAAAAGCCCAAACCCTTAAAAAACGATTCCCCCAGCATCTCAAATTAATACATTTTAAGTTTTTAGTCACTTACTACTTATTCTTTCCCCCACTGGGCTGCAACTCTGTTCAGGACTCTAGGATACGGGCGCCGCCATCTTGACTCAGAAGCATCACATATATTGAGGAGAGGAGAGCAGGATAAAGTGCAGGGGCTGGGTTATAGTTGTGCTTTGCTGAGACAGAGCAGAGCTGGGGTCAGGGACAGGTCAGCAATCCCAGAATGCAGAGCGGCACAGTAAGAAGATACTTCCTGTTTGCAGGCTGCCTGATGCTCCATGAGCCACCATCTTGGATGTTTAAAGGCTTATAACATGCAGTAGATGCAGATAGGATGATTTTTAATGTGAGCAATCTGTATGTACAGGGTGTGGGAAACATATAAGATAGACTCTTATTCAGGGTGAAGGTCCGCTTTAAATAGATAAATGAATCATTTGTTGATGCAGATCTGCATGTTAAACCTCAAAGTGGTGTAAAGGAGAACAACAAGGGGCAGGGGGACACAAACTCAAATGATCCCTCCAAATCAGTGACACTTGGGAGGTATGAATATATGCTGCGTTAAGCTGGCCTTCCCAAAACCTAAATGTGATGGCTAGCCCCTAGTTTAAATAGGGCCTCAAAGCAAGCCAGCCAGGGAGGATGACCTTATTTATCAATCGCAGTGTTAGCAATAGTGTGGCAGCCAACATTTGAGCAGCCAGTGGCTGCCTGGATAGGGCCCCCTTTTCCCAGCCTGGGCCCCCTTGGTTTCTATTTTGGTTTGATCAGAAATGTATTAAAGTGGACCAACACCCTGAGGTGATCGGCCCGGGAATCTATAAGATTCCCGGGCCGATCACCTCACACACCGCGGGACATCCGAGATCGGGATGTCCCGCGGGGTGTAAACCCCCCAAAACCCCCGAAAAACCTTACCTCTCCAGCCGCTGCTTCCGCCGGCGCCGCCTCAGTCGCGCTCCTCTAGACGTGCGCACGCCCGCGCCGGCCATCTCCGAATGGCCGGCGCGGGCGCGCACACGTCAAGAGTGACGCGCAGGAGGCGCTGACGGGCAAGCTGCTTGTACGTCACTGTCAATCAGCTTGTCCGTCGGCGCCGATTGGACGGCGCGGCCACGTGGGAGCGGGGAGAGGTGAGTTTTGGGGGCTTTCTGGGGGGTTTCACACAGCGGGGCACCCCCGATCGGGGTGCCCCGGGGAAGTGGACCAATACCCAGGATAGTCAAAATCCTGGGTGTTGGTCCACTTTAAATTGATCTAAAGGCTTTTTGACTTTAGGTCCATTTTACAGAACAAAAATGACATGCAATGTTGTATGGAGATATTGCAGCAAAAGTCCTGCCTTCTTTTAGAAGTATCCCCTGGGAAGTGACCTCAGGCAGCATGTGCATCTGGCTCCACAGGTAGGGTCTCGGCTAGATACATTAAGGTTTCTGTCTTTTATACTTTACATCTCTTATGTAATAATGAAAATAGTTTGATGAAGATTGTTTATAGCTACTACTCTAGTGAAATTACCTACCAGCATCTAGTGAACAAAATAGGCCATTTTTAGGCTTCCGATTTGTTGGTAAATGGGCAGTCTAGCTGGACTGGCCCTTTGGGTTATAGGAAAGTAAAGGTCTCTCTACCAGAACACACCCAGGCCCTCCTAGGCTTGAGCGGACGCCCTCACTCTGTCCATCGGGGGGACAGCTTCTGCATTTTGCACCAAAGCTTTTGGTAACAGTGGACATTAAGGACGCATATCTTCATGATCCAAATTTTGTGGCCCACCAGAAGTTCCTGCTGTTCCTCATGGGCTGACAGCATTTTTAGTTTGTGACACTGTTCTGTTGTCTTTCGTCACCCTCAAGGGTGCTTACAATAGTCTTGGTTCATCCAAATCAAATGAAATCCCACCCTCCTGATCAAGGCCTGGTCTCTGCAGGAGGCATTACAGGATGTGGAGGCAGTGTTCTCCACCTTGGAATGGCGCAGATGGGTCCTCCACTATCTCAGGTGGTGCCAGCTATATTGGGTTCATTTTTGGTGAAAATCCTGGACCTGCACAGGCAAAGACTTTCAGGCACAATGTGCGGAACAAGGTGTTGGCAATGGTGAGGATAACAATACTGCAGGACATGCATCTGTTGGGACTAATGATGTCTTCCATAGAGGTTGTGCCCTTCGCCCCTTTTCTAGACACCAGGTCACTGGCATTATTGTTGAGTTGGAACGGAACAAACCTAGACGATCATTTCAACTGATGGACTCGGTAAGGCAGTGCCTAAACTGCTGGATTGAATCCCACTCTGTGACAGAGGTGCGTTGATTTCTTCCATTTAAGTATATCATCCTGACAATGGATGTCAGGCTGGGGCGGTGCGATAGGGCTCCAAACAGTCCAAGGATGCTGGGACCAATAGGAATGTCAACTACCAATAAATGTGTTGGGACTTCTCAGACTCTGGACAAGCACATGCTTATATCAATCACCAGAAGCAGGATGGCGCTCCCAGAGGAAGATCGGTTCATGTAGTGGGTGGACGATCATGTCCAATGCAGCAGTAAGCTCCACGTTCACAGGGTGGACAACGTGCTGGCAGATTTCCTGAGCAGGGACACGGTGGATTAGGGAAAATGTTCTAGAGGAGGTCTTTTGGAATCTTGGCAACCAATGGGGTGTGTCAGATGTGGACCTGTTCACTTCCTACACAATTGGAAATTGCAGAAGTTTGTTGGGCAGAGTTTAGTTTTGTATATGCTTTTATTGCTTTTGCTATGTCTGGTAAAGAATATAAGACTGTAGGAGGTTCCTACCATTCTGGTTGCCCCAAACTGGATAAGAAGGACATGGTATGCTGACTGTTCTGGAGACTCCCTGAGCGTCCGGATCTACTTTCTAGGGTTCTCTATGGCACCCCAGTTCACAATTGTGGACTTTCACAGCTTATCTGTTGGGACCAGCATCTCGGAAGACAGGGGATTGTCGGCCAGGATCATCACCACTCTAATAGTTGTTTGGAAGGAACCCTCGTCATAAATCTAGTATAGGACTTGGCGGGCCTTCATCGCCTAGTGCAAGTCTTTGAGACATTCTTGCAGAAGATTTTCGATTGCTCAGCATGTTCAAATCGTGAGTGATGGATTATGATGCCGGCTGGCAAATTGCTGGTCCTGCAACACGAACCCCTGACAATTTGGAACTTAGGGGGAAATTTCTGTATCTATTGCTGAGAAAGGAGAGAAACCAGGACAGCGAAAAACCATGCAAAAGCTTGGTTTTGATCTGCTTTAAAGGACTGTTCAGGCAACAGCAATAACTAATGTGCCTCTGCTCCATTGTCTGCAGGTCCGGGTAGAGCCCATAGCTGGGCTTCAAAGTTTTCCCCCATTTCAATTTAGTTTTTTCAGGACTACGTTAAAAAAGGAGTCTAGAAGCTACTCTCTCCCTTGTAGCTCCCAGCGCAAGTGATCATGTTGAGCCACAGTGTTCGCACAGCTGGCCATGACCACAGCAGAGCATGCACATGTCTCCTAAAGTTGCGCCATGGCCTGTTCTTCCCAGTTCACCCACAACCAGAAATTAAAGCAAAGATGTTTACATATAATCCGAGATTTTAAGATACTTCAAAAGGATTTATTTTACACTGTTCTTATAGGGGATATGGAGGGAGAAAGTGAATGTATGAACAAGGACTTTAAGCCAGAACAACACCCATTTTTCAAAAAATGGGTGTTGTTCGTAGCACAGGCAAGCATTCCAATTGCCTATGCCCCCCCCTCCCTTGCAACCTTCCTGTTACATTTGAGAAACCTTACCCTTTCTCCTCTGCCACCCGGCAAAATTGAGCGCTGTGGTTGGTCACATGGTTGCCAGTGGCCGGAAACCTGGAGGAAGACTGAGGACCACGTGACCTAGCGGCCAATCACAGTGCTTGATTTGGCCATGGGACCAAGGGGAAAGGCAAGATTTCTTGGGTTTAATAGGGGGAATGTGCAGGGGAGCATCAGTAAATGGGATGCCTCCCTGCACTAGGTACAACACCGATTTGTTTTGAAAATGGGTGTTGTTCCAGTTTAAGCACAGTACCTGCATGTACCCAATGGACAATTCTTCCAAGTTGTAGGGCCCAGCCCATACTATCCTCTAGAGCACATGTGTCAAACCCAAGGCTCGGGGGCCGGATGCAGCCCTTCAAGCCTCTTTATGTGGCTCTCTCACAGGTGCCAGCCTGTGTTTAATGCTGCCCAGTGCTGGGCACAACTGTGGACCTTTTCAATATTCTGGAGGAGACGAGAGTAGTGTCTGCAACTGTTCTTTGTCTCTATGCAACCAGCTCTATAAGGGGGGCCCACCTAACCCACCAACCTTATGCCCCAGCAGAGGGTGCTGCACCCGCAGTTACTGCTAGCTATTACCAGGTGAGGTGGGGAAAAATGATTGTAGGGCTGCCCTGGACAAAATAATTCTGCGCCTGCATCTGTATTGGGCAAAATTATTTAGTGCCCGCATCTGTCCTGGGTAAAATAATTCTGGACCTGCATCAGTCCTGGGCAAAATAATTATGTAGCAGTTGTTGGCAAAATAATTCAGCATCTGTATCTGTCCTGGCCAAAATATTTTGGTGCCTGTCTGCATCTGTTGTGGCCAAAATATTTCTGTGTCTGTAACCATACATTTGAATGGCTATATTTAGTTTTTTGTTTGGTATTATCCGGCCCTTTGAACCAGAATGCTGGTGTGTCCCTTGGTAAACATGACCGGAGGGGTTTGACACCCCTGCTCTAGAGGTTTGGCAATACCTTTTTAGATCCATAATAAAGCAGTGCGGAGGGCCCTTTTATAACTCTTCCTCACCACCTATATATCGTATGATGGATGCACTCTATTATCTACTCCATTGACCCGGGTGTAAATTGATGATGCGTATCTGCTGAGAGCTTGCAATAAAAATGTATCAAGCACAGCGGGTCAAGGTTAACCTCATAAATACAATTTACCTTAGAAATGAACCCTATTTTCTGATGCAACTTCTATTCTCCCTCAATTTATTATATATGCCCTAATATGACGTTCCCCTTGCTGGCCGGCGTCCAGGCTGCAACCACCAGCATTATGTAAGAAGGAAGCGCCCATTGATTGCGTGACTGCTGCTCCTCTTTCTGAACTAATTCTAAATAAAACACATTTATACAATTCAGTGAATTCATAAGTAAATGCTGAAAAGCTAAATGCCTTGAAGAGAAGAAACCGCCGGCCTAGAATCTATAGGACTCTATGGCCAGTGGTCTCCCTTTTTGTGGGGCATCCCGTGACCCACAGTATCAGCCGTAAACTCGCCTTGCCAGTCAATCCCACGGTGCAGGCCGCAGCTGCATCCTGCTATACATCTATCTGAGGCGCATATATTTACATACCTTCCAACTGTCCCTCATTTGGAGGGTCTGTTCGTCTTTTTAGGTCATGTCCTTCTGTCTCTCGTTGTTCTCCTCTGGCCCTCTTTGAGGCCTAACATGCATGTCCGCGTCATTAAATGATTCATTTGCCTATTCAAAGGGGTTCTATCTCTTATCCATCCCTCAATGATGGGGGTGTGGCTTAAACAATTGTCCCTCTTTCCCACCCTGTTGGAAGGCATGTATTTATGATTGGAAACAAAAGAGGGGTGGCAGCCGCTCAGACCAATTTATAACTAACCTGGGAGGTGCATGTTAGCAGGGCAATTAGGATACACAAGTATTAAAGGAGCCACAGCACTCAACCCTGTTAGCTTGCAGACCAACCTATAATCTGTCTCTAAATCTGGTTAAAAACAGAGGACTCGATCACACACATCTGCAGAAGTATGCTGAAACTACACCACCAAGCGCCAAGGTGCCCCTGTGAGGTGCAGTCCTAACTCTAATCTCTGAGAGCCCCTTTTGGGACATACAATGCAATAGATAAATTGGGAGCAGCTTACCTGAGGTTGCCCTATAACTTTGAGTGCAGCCCATGGGGTGGAAGGGTTGAAAGCCTCGCAGCACAGCCCTAGACCCCACACCCCATGTGCTTGCACAAAATCAAAGGAAACAAAGGAGGGGTGGTAGCCGCTCAGACCAATTTATAACCAACCTGGGAGGTGCAGGTTAGCAGGGCAATTAGAATACACAAGTATTAAAGTAGCCACAGCACTCAACCCTGTTAGCTTGCAGCCAAATCTATAATCTGTCTCTAAACCTGCAAGCTAACAGGGTTGAGTGCTGTGGCTCTTTTAATACTTCTGTATTTATGAATGGCTGATGGGGTCGGTGGGGGTGCGACCAGCGGGACACGCTTCAATCACCTTTGATTGGCACAGTTTACTTTGGCATAGCAAAAACTGAATAGAGTATAAGACAGCGATTATCCGGCAGCCTGCCCATGTGTTGTGGGATCGAAGGAATTTTGAGTTTATGGGTGTTTTGAGGGAATACACAAAGCAGGGCATCTCAATGCAGGCAGGAGGGAACAAAACCCAGGATAGTGAAAATTGTGGGTTTTGTTCTTTTTAAAGAGAAGTCCAATCACAGGATTTCTCTTAATCAGGCAGCAAGGGGGGGGGGGGCATCCCAAGCTGGTATGTGCCCTGGCGTCTGTAAGCATGGGGAATGGGGCCATCGATACTTACCACTTCTGAATTCTCGGATTTCTGATGACATCACAGATTGCAGTGATATTTGTTTTGTATTGTAATGCTGAGCAAATGAGGGTAGATAAAAAGTTGTTATATGTGGGCGTAGTGAAGCTGCAGTAGTTTTAAAATGCACAAACCACTGTGTGTGCGGGAGAGGAACTCTGCCCTCCGCTGCTGTATGTTGGGGGCTGGAGTGTAGTGTGTGATTGATGTACAGTGTGGTACTCAGTATTTGTAATTGTGCATGCAGGCTAATGACGGCGGCCTCAAGAGATCTAATTGTTAGTGCAGGCTGATGACGTGGACAAAATCAGGAGACAGAATGATAGTGCGGGGGACGGCTAGAGTTCTAAGCTTTTTTGTGTGTGGGGAGAGAGAGATCGAGATCTAATCTCATTTGTTCAAGCTGATAAGGAGAGAGAGATTTACAGTTGTTACATTCAAAGTTTGCCTTGGCTTTAGCAGGCTATATAGCTCAGTTGGTAAAGTGATGGACTCTAAATCTGAGAGTGGAGGGTTCTAACTTTACGTCCTAACATTTCATTTTCCTATTTTAGTTTTTTTTAACAATTTTTTTCTTCTCTATTTTATTCTTACAATGCCTTTTCCATGTATTTTTTTCAGCTTTGTGGATTTTAAGCAGAGCAAATCCTAAGATTTTCACTATCCCGAGTTTGTTTCTTGCCCCAAATTGGAGGCCCTGCTATGAGAAATCCCTCAGTTTGCCTTTCCCCATTGCATGGCGCATACATGGTCCCTCGTCCAGTCAGCGCTATTTTCTTGACAAACAGCTCTATTTGGCACTGGTGGGCCGAACATTAGCATTCCTGGACGCCCAGCCTATCTGAATGGCTATCTGTGGGAGTGTGCCTCAGCCTGGAGATGCTGAAGATGCAGACGTAGCTATTTTCATCGCCATGGGCGCCAGGAAAAGTTGGGTTTTGTAGCGACCCAGGTGGCGTTTCACACAGTAGGGATTCCTGATTTGGGTTGCCCCTGGGGAAGGCCAGTTGCCGGCACTAGAGTCTTTTTTCATTTGGGTCGGCCACTCAGGGTTTTCTGCTTTAATTCAAAGATTTTTTTTCAGTGAGTTTATTTTGTGGAGATTTTAGGTATTTATTGAGTCGCCTGGTGGTCTCATCACAGAAGCAGCACCTCACACACACACACAGCTGATACTGTTCACTGCAGCTGTTGCTAGGAGACCAGTGGGCTAAATGCTGCGGCTGTCTGCTATGACCTCACTGACTAAAACCGCAATAATGCTCCTTTAAGGAGGAACTCCAAGCTTTTTGCAACACCATAGCCACCTTGCCCTCCCCCTATTCTAAGCCCGATTCAGGTGGTAAAATAATAAAACAACTCTACTGATAACAGCAATCCTCCCCTGTTTCCGGGGGGGGGGGGGGGGGGCAAACTCTGAATGGCTGCTGTAGACATTTGGACTTGAGTGAATGGCCACACAGTCACACTGCTGCATGGGATTGAGTGACAGACCTGTGCATTCTCTCCATGATGGCTGCGCCCAGGACCTGGGACGCTGGGGATCCGTTTTAAGGCTGTTCACACTTATCCGTTGTGTTTAGAGCAGGTTTTTTGTGAGTATGCACAATACTAATAAGTACATTGTAAAATCTTTGGTGTCTTTTACACCTTGTCATTTGTTTGAAATATTCCAATGTATCACAAGTGGCAACACAACCTAGCCCATTAAAATAAATATGCCCTTTCATATTAGTGTGCTTCATGCAGCGTTTAGTCTGCAGCGCGACCCTAAAACATCCCATGAGCATCGCAGTTAAAGCGCATGTATTGCACTTTACCTGCAATGCGTTGCGATGAAAGGACCATATCACTGCCACCTCCTGATCCCTCCCCGATGTCACAGTGTCCATCCTTCAGTCAGGCACTGCTGCAGCCAGCTTCTTGGCCACCAAGCAGTGGCTGCAGCAGTGCTTTACTGGAGGGGAATGCATTCCCCTGCTGCTGCTGCCGCTGCAAGCCAGGGCTCCTGCCAACGCCTCCTTATCGCCGCTGCCTCCAGGTGCCCGCACCATTCCGAGTGGAAGAAGTTCAGGGCGGCATGTAAAGTGACCGCTGCGCCGTACGGCACTGGATGCAAAATTGTGTCCCGTGCTGCGCCTGTGCATTTCCACCGCAATAGAGGTAGAAACGTACAGTGTGAAAGGGGCCTGTCACAACGCAAGCACAGCGCAGGTCCACTACGTTATACTAGTGTTGCGCTTGTGTTGCCATAGACTTCTATTGGCCTCTTCTAGTGTTGCTTTAAAATGCTGCTTGCAACCTTTTACCAATGCGTTGCGCTATGCAGCGCATAAATGTGAACTGGCCCATTAAAAAAAATGGGCAGCATTTCCCCTTGCGTTGCGACTGTGTTGCCCAACGCAGCACAAGCAGATTGGTGGGAACAGCGCCTAAAGCACAACTTGAATTTCTCATCTCTTCCATTCTGGGGGCACCACCAGTAGCAATGCCTGGGTTAATCTCAGCTGTAGCTGGAGGCTGCAAGGTAGAAAAAAACTAGCTCCTCCCGGCCTATATAGGGCAGGTTTTGACAAGATATCCTCAGTTCTTTTTTTGCAGTTCCAAGGGACTGTGAAGATGTCTGGATTTTATGTTTTTACTGTGCTGACCGGGAGCGGGGCTTCGACTCTGTCTGTCTTCCAGCCCCTCACCAGCTGCAGCGTTCCTGGGGACCCGTTAGATGTCCGAAGTTGGTTCCTAAGCCGATAGCGTGGAATAGTGCAGAGTGAGGGGAGCGCACAGGTCCAGGTAAACGCTCCGGGGCTCCCCCAGCTGGGTCTGAGGCCCAAAGATTAGGACACCGCTGCAGCAGGATACCTGATCCCTGGGCCTTGCATGGTGGCGATGTCTCCCACTGAGCCCCATTCCCTCTACCACCTGGGTCATCTACCGTCATGGCTCTATGACACCCAGTCTGCCTTTCCCAGGGCTGCTGGCTTCTGCCCTCGCTGGCTTTACAGTAGAGGACGGGAGGAGGGGACGGCCACATTTGCAATGTCCGTGGCTCCGTCCTTCTTCTCCTCACTAACACCATGAGGCAGTGCCATCTTGTGCGGTGCTTGGAGGTCCATGCTGAATCCCTGGATTGTCTCTTGGCAGCTCCTGCACTGCCTCCCTGTTCCCCTAGGCTGAGTATCGGATCCAGCTGCCGCCCCGCGATTTTCCCTGGTCAGGTAGGGCTCCCTCTGGAGGCAAAGCCCTTGGCTTGTACTGATTCCTTTTGGAATCTGACATTGTTCATGTTGTTGCAGCATGGGGGTCTGGAAGCTGCTGCATACTTGGCCGATGGGTTGATCTTAGCTACAGGGAGGTTGCTACGCCGATAGTACAGGCAGGTCTGACCAATAATCGACAGGCAGGAGGGTGTGGTGACCAATGCTCCAGCTGTATTGCTTAGCAGTTAGAGTAGCCATTGTACCATGTCGGAGGCATCAGAGGCATCGGGGTTTTGTATTTTAATGGAAAGTGGTGCTGCATGTGCCATGTGTCCCATGTGCGCCCCTGACCTCGGGCGAGTGACCCCTGACCCCAGGCAGCTCACAAGTCACACCCACATAGCTTGTACCTGTATGATCCCGAAGAGTACTGATCACATGGCTGTTGAGAATGTTCTCAGTGATGTATGAACTCTCTTGTGTGTGTATATATATATATATATATATATATATGTATATTGTTTAATCAATAGATGCATTGTTTAATTAGTTAATTATATTACTTAATTTCATGTAGAATAATGCAAAAAACTAGCAGGAGGTACAAGAAGCACACAAGCCGCCCCACTCGAACAACACAGCCCAGGAAAAGCAGACGCGGGCCGTCCGTACTGGGCTCTCAGGTTCCCACGTGGCTTCCTTATTTGTCTATCAGTCAGATAGGATTGCAGCCCTCCCATTAATTATTAAAGCTTCATTGACATATAGGCAGGTAGCCATATGGTCAGCAGCCATAGAGCACTGGCACCGTGCTGCCCTACAGGAAAACATGCACGTATTCCTCCCGGGAATGGGAATATATTTTACCCTAAAGCACTAGTATTGGGACTTATTCTAAGCCACAGAAATATTCTATCAACAGGTCGGAGACGGTAAGTACTACAACTTTGCCTGTAGGCAAATATTCTTGTTTTATACATCAGTTGTAATTGCAATTGTTTACTTAGGCCCTTATTTAACAAGGGATAGCGCCAGGTAGCGAATGGTGAGCGAACGGTAATGACGGTCACCGCCACGAGAACGCCGGCTCCCCTCCGCAATCACACATTTATCAAGCCGATCCTGCTTAGCGACTGACAGAGCGCCAGATAGCGAATCATTCATCATTATTCCAGCCTCACCCCACAGCGCCCACGCGCTACCTGGCGCTCTCCAATGCATTTCAATGGAGCAATCTTTAAATATTCTTAATTAATTGCTATTAATGTTTTTTTTTTGTAAATGTCAAAAATTCTGTGACCACTTCTGCAATGTTAGATATTTTTTTTAAGGTTAAAAAAAAAAAAAAATACTTTTAACCCATCGCCGCCAGCGCTCTGGGGTTTAAACAAGCATTTCACTGCGCGATAATTTTTTGAGCGTGATTTGTTAATGAATATGCTGGGAGCCGTTCGCTATGGCCATTCGCTGTCATGCGCTCCCATACAGCTCGGAACCTGTCAAATAGCGACTCCTCACCCAATATTCAACATTACGGCAAACCGACTGAGTCGCTATCAACTACAGAACAACGGCCAAGCACAGCGACTACTACCGGCGCTCTGAAAATGCCGCTACTGTCGCTCATCTGTCGCTACCTGGCGCTATTAATGAATCGGCCTCTTAAAGTGTGTTGAGGGTCCCTGAACTAGGCATTGGGACGGGATGCCCCGCTCCGCATACCTGGAAGCCTGATCCCAGGCTTTGGTACTGGCTTTATTCCATGTTCCCACACAGCTTTGCAGCTCCATGTAACAGTCAGCGGCAGGACAGGCATCAGTACTGGGCATACCCGGGCAGCTGCCAGGGCCCCTGCACCTTGGGAGGGCCCACCTCTATCCTGGGCAGCCCTTATGCAGAACGCAGGGCCATGCAGTAACCAGGATTAAGGATTTTGAACTGGGGCAAATTGACCTTTGGGATAGTCTTTCTTTCTGCTAGTCCTTCTATTCTTTGTTTCTTTCCTTCTGTTCTTTTTTCTTCATTCCATTTATGCTTCGTTTCTTTCATCTGTTCTGTTTGCCATTCCTTTTCTTTCTTCTTTTCTGCTTATTCCTGTCAGTCCTTCTATTCTTTGTTTCTTTCGTTCTATTCTTTTATTCCATCTAGTCTTTTTCTTTTATTCCATCTAGTCTTTTTCTTTTATTCCATCTATTTTATGTTTCATCTGTTCATTCAATCCTTTTCTTCCTTTCTTATTTCTTCTTTCCTTATATTATTTATGGCGCGGGCTATGGCGGGGGCTTGGATCAAGCGATCAGGCAAGTGCCCGATCACCAGACTTGCACTGATCAGCGGCGTGGGACAAAAAGTACCCTTTTGTTTTTTCTTTAGCCTGCTTAATGACATTAAAATAGACCAATCACCACCTTGGCCAACTAAGTGCCCCTGGAGCATCCTGATTTGGGATTCCCCAGAGTGCGAGCCTCCCCCCCCCCCAATTATCTCCAATCGCTTACCTTTCTGCCGGTCCCTTGCCACGATCACGAGCATCCAGACAGATAGGCTGGGTGCAGGAGCACGCCCACCCCACTTATAAACCAGGGATGCAACTACCCAGCCTCTCTATGCCGACGCTATGTTCTAACCAATGCATAGGGGAATGTGCTGATTGGATGAGAGCCCACGCATGCGACCTGGAGAATGGCTGAAAGTTGAGTGAGTTGAGTGGGCTATCTGGCAGTTTCACCCAGTGGGGCATCCCAATCCAGTTAAGAGGAGCAATCACCGGGATAGTCAAATTTATAGTGACAGTTCCACTTTAAGTGGCAGGTATGCTCCCGATGGATGCTGCCGGTGGTTCGCACATTCACTGTGGGATTGCTGGTTCGAAATAAGGAAGGGGAAACAGACCGAGGTCTGGGAGGGGGGGGGGGACCAGGTTTTGATCTGGTCTGTTTACAGCCTCATCCCTGAGGCATCTTGATTTGGAATGACTCACTAGGTAAAAGAAGGAGAGACAAAATCTGTCAAAATACCCCACTGGGTCCACACTGCCAATGCGGTCTCATGTGACCACCACCATAGGGGTGCAGCCGGAGGAGGGGGGTAGTTAAACCGGACATTCAGCATGATTTAATGAAAAGCCCAAACCCTTAAACTATTCCCCAGCATCTAAAATTAATATATTTTAAGTTTTTAGTCACTTACTTATTATTCTCTCCCCCACCAGGCTTCAGGAGCACTATCACGAAATTGTTAATATTAAAAATTCAAATAAACACATCGGCTAATGAGAGGAGGGGTCACCCAAAACCCCGCCAAGCTTGTGGTTTATTTTCATGGTAGGAATAAAATCCAGGGCTGAGAGGTTTAGTCTATCAGGGGTGACAGAGCCTGTCACCCTGGATGTCCACTTCCTTCCATTAAAAGAAAGAAAAACAAGCCTGGCTGGATATTTCTTCATGCCAGGTGTATAAGTGACCCCCTCCTCCTGCTTTCCAGCATATTTATATGGAATTTTATCATTGGGCCATTTTTTTTCGCTATAGTGCTCCTTTAAGGATACAGGCGCCGCCATCTTGACTTAGAAGCATCACATACTGAGGAGAGGAGAGCGGGATAAAGTACAGGGGGCGAGGTTATAGACAGAGCAGAGTTGGGTTCAGGGAAAGGACAGCAATCCCAGAATGCAGAGCGACACAGTGAGAAGACCCTTCCTGTTTGCAGGCTGCCTGATGAGCCGCCATCTTGGATGTTTAAAGGCTCATAACATGCAGTAGATGCAGGTAGGATGATTTTTAATGTGAGCAATCTGTATGTACAGGGTGTGGGAAACATATAAGATAGGCTCTTATTCAGGGTGAAGGTCTGCTTTAAGAGGTCCTGGCACTCCGAGTCGCCAGGTAGGATTTAGGTCGCTCTTAACGACTTGTTGCCAAAAGCTTTTAGATGGTGGGTGAATTTTATATATCACACACAGACACATTTTTTCCATCTAATAAAACAGTTGGAAGAATAAAGTCAATGCGGACCCCAGTCAGTTCTTTAGAAGGCCGGCGTATCGGTGTGTCACCCGTGTAATTATCCCAAATGGATTTCTGGGACAACCTTTATCCGCCAACGATCTTTTCAAATAGCAAGTACATAATTGCTGTTAATGACGGAGCGTGTCATAGCGCACAGGTGACATAATGATAGCGTTTAGCGGAATATGCCTTAATTGTCCTCTCATTTACATGGCAGCTTTTAACAGTTCTGTCTTTTAAAATTTCTAAAATCTGTCAGTCCCTCGCTCCCTCCCCTCCTCATTCAATAAGCCGATCCAGCAGCGAGGCCCAGCCGCTCCACCAAATATTTATTTACAGTGTATTTGCCATCGCCTTGGTGAGATCAGGGCAGATCCTGATCTGGGGGCATGTAAAGCAGATTACACCAATGATCCACAACTAAAGCATAAAGACTTAACCCTTTAAGTGCCAGCCTACCTGGAGTTTTTGTCACCCTTTGTTGCCAGACCATTTTGGACTATTTTGCGCTCCCCATGTTCAAATGTGATTTTTGAAGGGATTTCCAGGAATTTCCCAGGAAAATTATATATTGTTTTTTTTCAGCATAGTCTGGGCTTTAACATTAGGTGTATTCTCAATATTTTGGGGTGAAATATGTGCAACAAAATAAAAAAAATCTATTTTTTTACAATTTGTAGTGTTTTTTGTAATAAAAAATGTAAGTTTGTCAATAAAATCTTATTGCGTGTGAAACCCCAATTTCTCCCGGTTACAGCAGTACTACATATATATAGGTAGACACCCTTTCCTGCCCAGGAGACTCCCCCAAACTGAAACAGCACTTTAGGGGATTTTCAGAAAAATATAACTGTGATATGCGCTATGCGCACCTTGCAGTTTTTCCAGAAAAACAACCCTTTACATTTGAAATACCCCCAACAAACTATATCTTCTCTGGAAGTACACACCTCAAGCTTTCTAGGTGTACCAGGCTTGTTGATGTGGCCATAGTTTTCTGGAAGTAATCCCTCAATGTATTCTTTGGTTGCAAAGAGTTTCCCTAAAAAAAGGATAAAAAAGCAGAATCAAAGCCACATTTTCCTAAAAAAAACTATTTACAAACAAGAAAAAACAAGTTTAATCTGAAAAAAGCAGCATCCCCCGAACAGAACGATACCCAACATGCATTGCTACTGTCAAGGGAAGAGTTGCCAAACACCCCAAAGTAAAGCATGTGCGTAACAGTAATTTTACTTGAAAATTTCAGCTCTGCAGACAAAGTGCGCACCTTGCGATATTTCAATCAAAACAACCCTTTACATTTGGAATATCCCCCATAAACCATATATTCCCTGAAAGTACACGTTAAGCTTTCTAAGAGTACCCAGCTTGTTCTAGTGGGCTCATCTTTCTGGAATTAATCCCTCAAAGAATTCTTTGTTTGCGCAGGGTTTCCCTAAAAAGTGTATAAAAAAGCTGAATAAAAAACACCCTTTCCTAAAATATAAACATGCAAACAAGAAAAAACAAGCTAAGTCTGAAAGCGCAAGGTCCCCCGAGCAGAACAATACCCAACATGCATAGGTACTTTTAACCTTTTTAATTGACAGCCTACTTGAGATATTGTCACCCTCTGTTGACAGGTCATTTTTCCCCATTTTGCGCCATGTTTTGCGACATTTTTGCTGGAATTTTCAGGAAAATTTATATATATTTTTTTTTGCAGCAGAGTTTAGGCTTTAACTTGAAATGTCTTGTTTGTAAATTTTATTCTGTTTTTTACAATATTATTATTAAGTAAAAAAAAACGTGAATTTTACATGGCTGGCACTTAAGTGGAAGAGAAGCAACCACGTAAATTTTAAGTGGCTGGCATATAAAGGGTTAAAAGTGGATGCAAGCCAAAACCAAGTTAATTGGACTGCCAGTACACTTCCAACGATACCCCTTGTCACAAAATCGATCATTCAACGTCTGTTTGATCAGGCGATCTGCAACGTGGGTGTGGGCTGCTTCCAGCAGAGAGAGCAATCACACCAGAAACCCACACACCAATTACAACAAGCTGCCACTACCACCCTAACTACACTTAAACAATGAAATCGTGCCGGTGGAACCCTCCTCAATCACCATCCGATCAAACTCGGCGAGTAATTGACACAGTCACCACACACACCCCTCTCCACATACAAGCAGGGCACAGGCAATCCACACTGATTCCGTCCCACACTTACCCTGTGGAGAGTCTGATCAGTTCTGCTGTTGAACGATCAGATACAATCAGCTTGCAATCTGCTGGGTCACACACAATCACTATGCAGCACTCCAAGTTAATTGTGAGTCATTCAACCTTGTAAGACTATATGATTAGTGATGCTTTCCCAATCATACAATGGATTAGTTACAATCGATCTTACAGTCTATGGGGTTAATACACATTTACGAGCGGTCATAAGATCTTCAGAAACCAGGGTCGTTTTTTAGAGTTCCAAGTAAAGGTTAGAGGATTTCTAATTTCCAAAAAGGTAGGCCCGTGCAAAATGGAAATTTTAAAATTTTAATAAAAAATAAAAAGACAAAAATACAAATAATAAACAAAAAAAGACAATGAACAAATGTGCAGAAAATAAAAGGGGAGAAAACACAGAAAATCCTATACCTCATAAAGGGATACAAAGTCTTCAGCTTCCGAGGGTTAGAGGAGCAGTGGGTCAGACACACCACGATTACGGATCGGACCCTCTGTATGTGACCAAGAAAACCATTTCTCCGTCTGGATTTATCCTAGATTCCAAGGGGCTGGAAGACAGATGCCATCCCCCCTTTGGTGGGTGCTGGGGCCAGGCTGATATTTTATTAGCCTGGGAGCAAATTATTTGTAGTCACCCTTTTAGTACTCCAAGTTGCTCCCCCACCTTTCCTTATCAGTGGGGTTTTCTGTTTCTAGATAAGGATTTATTTCCCCTGTGTCCAGGAAGTCTTTGAAGAACTCTGTTTATTTTGTTATAGGATATTTGTAGGAATGCTGGGGATGAGGCAGATGGGTAATCGTGACATAAATTAGGACATTGGATGTCACACCCCTATTTTACGAAGTTAGCTGCACTCGATCAAAATTAAAATACTATGACAAGCCTTTATTTGAACAACAGCAATGCTACATCAAAAACAGGAAACAGGATAAAGTGCTTTGGAGATGGACCCTTCAATTATATGGTTCTGATATTCACAAAGGTATATAATAAAATATTTCAAAAATTAATTTAATGAGTACAGTCTTAAAGTGCTACAGTGCTAAACTATACAATAATATTTAAAGTGGACCAACACCCAGGGGTGATCGGCCCGGAAATCTATAAGATTCCCGGGCCGATCACCTCCCACCCCGCAGGACATCCGAGATCGGGATGTCCCGCGGGGTGAAACCCCCCAGAAACCCCAAAAAGACCTTACCTGATCCGCCGCCGCCGCCTCCCGCGCGCCCCTCCAGACGTGCCCGCGCCGGCCCTCTGTGAATGGCCGGCGCGGGCGCCGAGAGTGACCCGCGGGAGGCGGTGGCAGAAGCGGCTTGTACGTTCCTGTCCCCCGCCTGGACGTTGGCGGGGATTGGCTGCGGCGTTCACGTGGGAGCGGGGAGAGGTGAGTTTTTTGGGGTTTCTGGGGGGTTTCACACAGCGGGGCACCCCCGATCGGGGTGCCCCACCGAAGTGGACCAAAACCCAGGATAGTCAAAATCCTGGGTGTTGGTCCACTTTAAACCAGTGAAGAAAAAAAACAACATTTGATTATAACAAATCTAATTTATATTTTGAAGAAAAACACAGTGATTGATGCACAAATGTGCCAGAAGAACAATGTGAATAACAAAGTGACTGGTGCAATATATATAAAGTGCAATAGTAGTATGCAAAGACAGAAAATAGAGGGCGAGAGATGAATTGGGCAACAAAAGGATAGTGGGAATACAGAAAAGAAAGGAAGAAAGAAATGTGAAAACAAGAGGAAAATGGAAATCGAAGGAATGTGACCAGACCAAAATAGAGGGAATGTGGAAAAGGAAAACAGGATCATATATGGAAAAGAGAAGGAGAATGGATGCAGAATGTGGAAATGATACCAAGAGGGAGGGAAAGTAAAAACAAGTGGCG
Source organism: Gastrophryne carolinensis (assembly GCA_027917425.1). NCBI lineage: Eukaryota > Metazoa > Chordata > Amphibia > Anura > Microhylidae > Gastrophryne > Gastrophryne carolinensis. The sequence goes on from CM051237.1 coordinate 448,942,772, forward strand.
CTGGGGGAGGAATACTATGTTTAGCTTTACTGGATAGATGGTCAGAACTGTGGAAACTACAGTTTAATGTCTCTAAATGTAAAATCCTGCACTTGGGTAGAAGGAATCCCTTTTCCGAGCACCGTATGGGCAGCACTGTGTTATCCAGGACCTCGGAGGAGAGAGATTTAGGGATACTGATTACTGAAAGCTGCAAGATGAGTGGACAGTGTAGCCAGGCAGTGGGAAAAGCAAGCAGGATGCTCGGCTGCATAGCTCGAGGCATCACCAGTAGGAAGAGGGAGGTTGTGATGCCGCTGTATAGAGCCCTGGTGAGGCCACAGCTAGAATACTGTGTGCAGTTCTGGAGACATTACCTGCAAAAAGACATTATTCAAATAGAACGGGTCCAAAGGCGGGCAACGAAAATGGTGGAAGGACTTAAACTTAAAACTTATCAGGAGAGACTTAAAGAACTTAATTTGTACAGTCTGGAGGTAAGAAGGGAGAGGGGGGACATGATGGAGACCTTTATATATGTGAAAGGATTGAATAAGGTTCAGGAGGGAAGTGTTTTTAAGAAGAAACTTAACGATAGAACAAGGGGCCCAACCTGAAGCTAGTCGGGGGGAAGATCAGAAGCAATGTTAGAAAATATTATGTTACAGAAAGAGTAGTAGATGCCGGGAACAAACTTCCAGCAGAGGTAGTTGAAAAATCAACAGTCACTGAATTTAAACATGCCTGGGATGAGCATCTATCTATCCTAAGATAAAGAGTACATACAGTATACACATAAAATAAAGAGAACATACAGTATATACATAAGGGCAGACTAGATGGACCGTATGGTCTCCTTCTGCCGTCAACCTTCTATGTTTCTATGAATACAATATGAAGGGATCATGAAAAAAAGAGGTGGTGACAGAGAAAGGCAAGAACTAAAATAGTCAACTAGAGTAGGCAAAAGGGAATTATGAAAAAAAAAAGAGTTGTGAGAGAGATCTGCTCCTGTCCCTTTTCTTTCACATGACCACATTTTACACTGAAACCGGACCTTCACCATGATTTCTTGAAAAGCCCAAACCCTTAAAAAACGGTTCCCCAGCATCTAAAGTTAATATATTTTAAGTTTTTAGTCACTTACTTATTATTCTTTCCCCCACTGGGCTGCAACTCTGTTAAACCGGACCTTCACCATGATTTAATGAAAAGCCCAAACTCTTAAAAAACAATTCCTCAGCATCTAAAATTAATATATTTTACATGTTTAGTCACTAATTTATTATACTTTCCCCCACTGGGCTGCAACTCTGTTCGGGAATTTAGGATATGGGCGCCGCCATCTTGACTCAGAAGCATCACACTTACTGAGGAGAGGAGAGTGGGATAAGGTACAGGGGGGCGGGTTATAGCTGTGCTTTGCTCAGACAGAGCAGAGCTGGGGTCAGGGAAAGGTCAGCAGTCCCAGAATGCAGAGCAGCACAGTCACATCCTGTTTGCAGGCACTTCCTGTTTGCAGGCTGCCTGCAAAAATGGCAGCTTCCATAAGCCGCCATCTTGGATGTTTAAAGGCTTATAAAATGCAGTAGATGCAGGTAGGATGATTTTTAATGTGAGCAATCTGTATGTACAGGGTGTGGGAAACATATAAGATAGACTCTTATTCAGAGTGAAGGTCCGCTTTAAGGACTTTAGGATACGGGCTCCGCCATTTTGATTCAGAAGCATCACACTTACTGAGGAGAGGAGAGTGGGATAAAGTACAGGGGGTGGGGTTATAGCTGTGCTTTGCACAGACAGAGCAGAGCAGGGGTCAGGGAAAGGACAGCAATCCCAGAATGCAGAGCAGCACAGTCAGAAGACACTTCCTGTTTGCAGGCTGCCTGATGCTCCATGAGCCGCCATGTTGGATGTTTAAAGGCTCATAACATGCAGTAGATGCAGGTAGAATGATTTTTAATGTGGGCAATCTGTATGTACAGGGTGTGGGAAACCTATCAGATAGGCTCTTATTCAGGGTGAAGGTCGGCTTTAACTAGAGGTCATATGGCCGGGTTGAAGCATAAAAATAGTCACTATTCAGTATGGTATCTATGCGAAAAACTTTCTTGATGTGGTTACAATCAGATAAATGTATATATTCTTGTTTTTGCTTTCAGTGTCTCCTGAGGCTGTCGGCTTTCTCTCAGTGGTTGGTGTGTCTATCGTTTTTCTGCTGCTGCTTTTTCTCTACATTAACAAGAAGATGTGTTTTGGGAAATCCGGAGGCTTCCACCAAGGCGGGTCTGAGTTTTGTGTCAGGAATTCTCAAGGTGAGCCGCTACCCAATACACAGCAGTTACTTTACATTTTAATAGGTCATACTTTGATGCTTAGGGTAATACACAAGCCCTATCTATATAGGGCATACGTGTCAAACTCTGGCCTGCAGTGTCATCAGATTGAGTCTTTCCTGTCCCCCTTCCCACGCTGTATCTATGAGTGACAGGGCTGGGGTGGTCGCGGGTGTTACCTTCAAACCAGGTGCATGGCCGCACACTTGCTGCTCAGCGCCGCTTAGTCCTTCCGAGGCTAGTTAAAGCAGACCTTCACCCCGAATAAGAGTCTATCTTATATCTCCCACCCTGTACATACAGGTTGTCCACATCAATATCATCCTACCTGCATCTACTACATGTTATGAGCCTTTAAAGTGGACCAACACCCGATGCTGATCGGCCCGGGAATCTATAAGATTCCCGGACTGATCAGCATCAGGGGTTCCCCGCTGTGTGAAACCCCCCAGAAATCCCCGAAATCCCTCTAGCAGGGCGCGCTCCCTGTAAGAGTGACTCGCGGGAGGCGGCGGGTGCGCTCGCTTGTCCATCAACGGACCTCGCTTGTCTGTCGGCGGGGATTGGCTGCAGCGGTCACGTGGGAGCGGGGACAGGTGAGTTTTTGGGGCTTTCTGGGGGGTTTCACACAGCGGAGCACCCCCTATCGGGGCGTCCCACCGAAGTGGACCAAAACCCAGGATAGTCAAAATCCTGGGTGTTGGTCCACTTTAAGCATCCAAGATGGCGCGTCATGGAGCATCAGACAGTGCCTTCTGACTGTGCTGCTCTGCATTCTGGGATTGCTGACCTTTTCCTGACCCCAGCTCTGCTCTGTCTGTGCCAAGCACAGCTATAACCCCGTCCCCTGTACTTTATCCCGCTCTCCTCTCCTCAGTATGTGTGATGCTTGAGTCAAGATGGCGGCGCCCGTATCCTAGAGTCCTGAACAGAGTTGCAGCCCAGTGGGGGAAAGAATAATAAGTAAGTGGCCAAAAAATAGATATTAATTTTAGATGCTGAGGAATAGTTTTTTAAGGGTTTGGTCTTTTCATTAAATCATGCTGAAGGTCCAGTTTAACAAGCCCATCCGGTGGCTGGATTGCAGGATGGTGAGATTGCCTTGAAGTAAAGCCCCGCCTCTATGATGATGTAGTAGGGAAGTACTTCCCCTAGTGGTTGGCAATTGCAGCTGCCAACCAGGCCGAGCTGGCTGCCGTCTCCCTCTATGCAGGATGACGCCAAGCCGCCTGCTAGTGGCTGTGGCTGTGAAAAGCGACTGCATATCCCATCAAAGAAAGTGGCATGCTGCATTGGAGAGGACCAACCCTCTATTTGGCTGGCTGATTTAGGTGGGCCAAAAGTGGCCCTGGAGGTTATTAGACTCCAGGGCCGCCTGTTTCTCACTACCTGGGGCATCCCAAACAGCTTTTTTTGAAACCCTCTGGATCACCAGTAAAACTTGCCTGTGATCCAGCCGTGCATGCACTCCTACCTTTAGTCGGGAATGGCAAGTGTGACCTCCCCCCCCCCAGCTCTACCATAGCAGGGGATGTGGCTGGGTGCACACTTGGCTTAATTCGGCCTTTAGCTGAGAAGAGCTGTGGCTAAGACTAAGAAAAGCCAAATGGAGCTGAGTGCGCCAATTGGCTGTGCACCGTTGGATTTTTTCGACAAATATCAAGGTTGGGACACTGTGTAATTGAGGTTGACACCCCTGATATAGGGGGAATTGATTGGTTACAAAGTTACAAACTGGCTTGGAGTATAGCGGGAGGTGTGAAAATCAGAACACTTTCAAGAAAACCTTAAAAAAAAATAAAAACTGTGCTAAGCAATAAAACCAATGTTAACAAATACAGTAAGTTGGAATTGCTAATGCGAGACAATGAATATGCTTTAGTGAAACATATCCTCCAAGCCTCTGTCCCTCATCTGGGAGTCACTTGGCAACTCACACAATAGAACTTGCATTGTCCTAGCTTTCCATTCCCAGTGCTGACAGAGGTGTCTTAGTTTGGGGGGCTGGGTTGGCTTTCCTCACCTGAGCCCATGGGGAGCACAGCTAGAAGTTCTGCACTAAAATAGGGGTAGTCATTGTGGCAGGTACGACCATTTTTTTTAATTTAATGTGAAAGTAAAGTACCTAGGAGTAACCTTTCTGTTCTTTTTTAGTTACCTATGATTCTAGTTTTCTAACAAGCAGGTTTGGCCTTGGGTCTCTCCCTGGGAATCCTCAAGGGTAATGTGTTGGCCCAGATGCTTCTGAGAAGGCTCATGACTATAGGTCAGCTTTAAAATGTCTTATTTTTGTGTAGGTTTGGTGCAGCCTCCCACCCTCGAAAATACTGCTTTGGGACAAACTATAAATTTATGAATATGAATTTAGCTGCTGTATCTTATATGAAAAGAAGAGGAATAGGTGATTTTAATGCACTCCCATTTTCTAGGAATTCCATATATTTTTTATTTATTTAAATATTATTTTTATATATTATATATAAATATATATTATATATATTAAATTTAATTATTATATTATGTTTATATATTTATTTATTTATTAATTATTATTTATTATTATTATTTATTTATTTATTTATTATTATTAATTACTATTTAAATTATTAAATTATTAAAAAAAATGAAATTAAATATAAATATTATAAATAATACAAATAAAAAAAATAGGGTTTTATTAAAGAAGCACTATCGCGATAAAAAGGCCAAAGAATAAGAATCCATATAAATATGCTGGATGGAGGGAGGAGGGGTCACTTATACACACGGTATCGAGAAATATCCAGCCAGGCTTGTTTTTTTTATTTTAATGAAAGGAAGGACATCTCAGGTGACAGACTCTGTCACCCCTCATAGACTACACCTTTAACCCTAGGATTTTATTCCTACCAGGGGAAGGTGGTGGGAGTTTTATTCAGCTCGGTTATATAAGTGACCCTCCCCTCATAAGCTAAAGTGTTTATATGGATTTTTAATATTACACAATTTCGCGATAGTGCTCCTTTAACCTTGCTGGCAATCCAGAGCTGCCATCTGCCCCTTGTGCTCTGTGTAGCCTCGCCAACATGGCTGTGCCCAGAGCCTGAAACACTGGGAGAGTGGCGCTGGATTCCGGGCATCTAATAACCTCCTAGATTGAATGTCATTCAAATAAATGCACCCTATTGCATAAAGCGCACATATACTCAGAAAGGAAGTTTGTGGTCACCTTCCATCCCCAGCTCAGTGCCCCAAAACCTTTGGCAAATCCATAAAAACACCAGGAAAAAACAACAGGTTTATAAGACTCCAAGGCCAGCCGCTTGCATATCCCTGGGTGTCCTGATTTGGGATGCCCTTCTGTGCGAAACCCCAGGTTGTTTGGTTTCCCGGGGCTCCTGCGGTTGTAAAGAAGGCTCCTATGTCCAGCCATTCAAATAGGCTGGGGGCCGGCAGCTTACCTCAGATTACAGGGAGCCTGGGCATACGGCCAGCAGTCTTGTCAGCCAATCAGTGATTGGCCTGGTGGGCATAGCTACGGCGGGGAAAATAGCAGTTTAAATTGGATCAAAACCCAGGATTTTAACTATCTTGGGTTATGGTCCTTTCCCCCGGGGCACCCCGATCTCTGTGTGAAACCCACCTCTTCTGGGTCTTACGGTGCATGCTCGGCTGCTAATCCAATCAACGCTCTTGGAGCCGCTGACGTCACGCCATCTGAGATGGCGTCTAGGGCCAGCAGCTTGCTAGAGGCATAGCGGGGATGCGGCCCGCTCATGCGCCGTTTGACCGGAAGCAAGGTAAGTGAACGGGGCGACCTGGGGGGGGGGGGGTTTCACACAGCGGGGCTTCCAAAATCGGGGGGGGAATCAATTGGCCTGGGAATCCTATAGATTCCCGGGCTGATCGAGCTGGGTTTTGGTCCACTTTTAGAAAAAAGCCAGCAGCATTGTCTCAGGTACTTGGGTGGCGGCCAAGGGGGAAGGGATTTTGGTCTGCTTCAGGGCCACATTCTGTAGCATGGCATGTACCCAGAGGCAAAACAGCTTTGTCAAGTGTCCAATCCTCTTGGTGGCCAAAACATAACCCGAATACATCTTATTGGCTGCCATGTCTCATATGGAAGCAAATATTTTACATTGAGTTATGTTTTTTTCTCTCCTCTTTTCGTAGTTACTCCACATTACAAATTTAAATAATGTCAAAGGAATAAATGACTTTCATATACTTGGTGTCATTCATGGAAACACAATATAGTATAATTTTATAGCCAACACTCAGGAATCATAGAAATGTGGAGTGCTAAAATGATAGCCTACTTAATGAAACAATGTTCCGGGTTGTATGTCTCCATGGGACCCAGGAAAGTAGGCTGACAAAAAAAGAGTTTCTAAGAAAAACGCACAATTCCTGGATAAAGGGGAACACGCGCTGCCCTGATTCTCAGTATGCAGCATGGATAGTGTATTCAGAGCTTCCAGGGTGAACAATAAGCTTTTTCACTAAGAGGAGGAATTGATATGTTTAAGACTAGTACAATTTATTCATGTCTCTATGAATTGTGCGGGTGATTGCTGATTTATATTGGATTATAATGTTAAATGAGCCGGTTAAGGATTACTGTATATTTTTTGCCCTACAAGACGCACAATTTTTTCCCCAAAAGGGGTGAAAGTGTCAGTGCGTCTTATTGGGCGAATGTAAAAAAAAAAAGAAAAAGTATACTTACAATACGTGCCTACTGTCCCGGCTCTGTCACCGCCGCCGCCGCTACCTCTGTAAAAATCTTTATATGTATAGATTTTTTTTTTCTCGGGAGTTACCATGATAAGCAGGGAGGAGTGAATGCCACACTGTCTATATGGGGAATGGGAGGGAAATGCCACACAGCCTATATGGGGAATGGAGGGGAATGCCACACTGCCTATATGGGGAATGGGAGGGGAATGCCACACTGCCTATATGGGGAATGGGAGGGGAATGCCACACTGCCTATATGGGGAATGGGAGGGGAATGCCACACTGCCTATATGGGGAATGGAGGGGAATGCCACACTGCCTATATGGGGAATGGGAGGGGAATGCCACACTGCCTATATGGGGAATGGGAGGGGAATGCCACACTGTCTATATGGGGAATGGGAGGGGAATGCCACACTGCCTATATGGGAAATGGGAGGGGAATGCCACACTATCTATATGGGGAATGGGAGGGGAATGCCACACTGTCTATATGGGGAATGGAGGAGAATGCCACACTGTCTGTATGGGGAATGGAGGGGAATGCCACACTGTCTATATGGGGAATGGGAGGGGAATGCCACACTGTCTATATGGGGAATGGAGGGGAATGCCACACTGCCTATATGGGGAATGGAGGGGAATGCCACACTGTCTATATGGGGAATGGCGGAGAATGCCATACTATCTATATGGGGAATGGAGGGGAATGCCACACTGTCTGTATGGGGAATGGAGGGGAATGCCACACTGTCTATATGGGGAATGGAGGGGAATGCCACACTGTCTATATGGGGAATGGAGGGGAATGCCACACTGTCTATATGGGGAATGGAGGGGAATGCCACACGGCCTATATGGGGAATGGAGGGGAATGCCACACTGTCTATATGGGGAATGGAAGGGAATGCCCCACTGCCTATATGGGAAATGGGAGGTGAATGCCACACTGTCTATATGGGGAATGGGGGGTAATGCCACACTGTCTATATGGGCAATGGGAAGGGAATGCCACACTGCCTATATGGGGAAAGGGAGGGGAATGCCACACTGTCTATATGGGGAATGGAGGGGAATGGCACACTGTCTATGGGGAATGGGAGGGGAATGCCACACTGCCTATATGGGCAATGGGAAGGGAATGCCACACTGCCTATATGTGGAATGGGAGGGGAATGCCACACTGCCTATATGGGAAATGGGAGGGGAATGCCACACTGTCTATATGTGGAATGGGAGGGGAATGCCACACTGCCTATATGGGAAAAGGGAGGGGAATGCCACACTGCCTATATGGGAAATGGGAGGGGAATGCCACACTGCCTATATGGGGAATGGGAGGGGAATGCCACACTGTCTATATGGGGAATGGGAGGGGAATGCCACACTGTCTATATGGGGAATTGGGGAATGGGAGGGGAATGCCACACTGTCTATATGGGGAATGGGAGGGGAATGCCACACTGTCTATATGGGGAATGGGAGGGGAATGCCACACTGTCTATATGGGGAATGGAGGGGAATGCCACACTGTCTATATGGGGGATGGAGGGGAATGCCACACTGTCTATATGGGGAATGGGAGGGGAATGCCACACTGTCTATATGGGGAATTGGGGAATGGGAGGGGAATGCCACACTGTCTATATGGGGAATGGAGGGGAATGTCACACTGCCTATATGGGGAATGGGAGGGGAATGCCACACTGTCTATATGGGGAATGGAGGGGAATGCCACACTGTCTATATGGGGAATGGAGGGGAATGTCACACTGCCTATATGGGGAATGGAGGGGAATGCCACACTGTCTATATGGGGGATGGAGGGGAATGCCACACTGTCTATATGGGGAATGGAAGGGAATGCCACACTGTCTATATGGGGAATGGGGGGGATGCCACACTGCCTATATTGGTAATGAGAATGGGAGGGAAATGCCACACTGCCTATATGGGCAATGGGAAGGGAATGCCACACTGTCTATGGGGAATGGGAGGGGAATGCCACACTGCCTATATGGGAAATGGGAGGGGAATGCCACACTGTCTATATGCTATATGGGGAATGGGAGGGGAATGCCACACTGTCTATATGGGGAATGGAGGAGAATGCCACACTGCCTAGATGGGGAATGGGAGGGGAATGCCACACTGTCTATATGGGTAATGGGAAGGGAATGCCACACTGTCTATGGGGAATGGGAGGGGAATGCCACACTGCCTATATGGGCAATGGGAGTGGAATGCCACACTACCTATATGGGAAATGGGAGGGGAATGCCACACTGTCTATATGCTATATGGGGAATGGGAGGGGAATGCCACACTGCCTATATGGGGAATGGAGGGGAATGCCACACTGCCTATATGGGGAATGGGAGGGGAATGCCACACTGCCTAGATGGGGAATGGGAGGGGAATGCCACACTGTCTATATGGGGAATGGGAGGGGGATGCCACACTGTCTATATGGGGAATGGAGGGGAATGCCACACTGCCTATATGGGGAATGGGAGGGGAATGCCACACTGTCTATATGGGGAATGGAGGGGAATTCCACAGTCTATATGGGGAATGGAGGGGAATGCCACACTGCCTATATGAGGAATGGGAAGGGAATGCCACACTGTCTATATGGGAAATGGGAGGGGAATGCCACACTGCCTATATAGGGAATGCCACACTGCCTATATGGGGAATGGGAGAGGAATGCCACACTGTCTATATGGGAAATGGGAGGGGAATGCCACGCTGTCTATATGGGGAATGGAGGGGAATTCCACAGTCTATATGGGGAATGGAGGGGAATGCCACACTGCCTATATGGGGAATGGGAGGGGGAATGCCACACTGTTTATATGGGGAATGGAGGGGAATTCCACAGTCTATATGGGGACTGGAGGGGAATGCCACACTGCCTATATAGGGAATGGGAGGGGAATGCCACAGTGCCTATATGGGGAATGGGAGGGGTATACCACACTGCCTATATGGGGAATGGGAGGGGAATGCCACACTGTCTATATGGGGAATGGAGGGGGAATGCCACACTGTCTATGGGGAGTGGGAGGGGAATGCCACACTGCCTATATGGGGAATGGGAGGGGAATGCCACACTGCCTATATGGGGAATGGGAGGGGAATGCCACACTGCCTATATGGAGAATGGGAGGGGAATGCCACACTGTCTATATGGGGAATGGAGGGGAATGCCACACTGCCTATATGGGGAATGGGAGGGGAATGCCACACTGTCTATATGGGGAATGGAGGGGAATGCCACACTGCCTATATGGGGAATGGGAGGGAAATGCCACACTGTCTATGGGGAATGGAGGGGAATGCCACACTGGCTATATGTGGAATTGGGGAATGGGAGGGGAATGCCATACTGCCTATATGGGGAATGGGAGGGGAATGCCACACTGTCTATATGGGGAATGGAGGGGGAATGCCACACTGTCTATGGGGAGTGGGAGGGGAATGCCACACTGCCTATATGGGGAATGGGAGGGGAATGCCACACTGCCTATATGGGGAATGGGAGGGGAATGCCACACTGCCTATATGGGGAATGGGAGGGGTATACCACACTGCCTATATGGGGAATGGGAGGGGAATGCCACACTGCCTATATGGAGAATGGGAGGGGAATGCCACACTGTCTATATGGGGAATGGAGGGGAATGCCACACTGCCTATATGGGGAATGGGAGGGGAATGCCACACTGTCTATATGGGGAATGGAGGGGAATGCCACACTGCCTATATGGGGAACGGGAGGGAAATGCCACACTGTCTATGGGGAATGGAGGGGAATGCCACACTGGCTATATGTGGAATTGGGGAATGGGAGGGGAATGCCATACTGCCTATATGGGGCATGGGAAGGGAATGCCACACTGCCTATATGGGAAATGGGAGGTGAATGCCACACTGTCTATATGGGGAATGGAGGGGAATTCCATAGTCTATATGAGGAATGGAGGGGAATGCCACACTGCCTATATAGGGAATTGGGGAATGGGAGGGGAATGCCACACTGTCTATATGGGGAATTGGGGAATGGGAGGGGAATGCCACACTGTCTATATGGGGAATGGAGGGGAATGCCACACTGTCTATATGGGGAATGGAGGGGAATGCCACACTGTCTATATGGGGAATGGAAGGGAATGCCCCACTGCCTATATGGGAAATGGGAGGGGAATGCCACACTGTCTATATGGGGAATGGGGGGGAATGCCACACTGTCTATATTGGTAATGAGAATGGGAAGGGAATGCCACACTGCCTATATGGGGAATGGGAGGGGAATGCCACACTGTCTATATGGGGAATGGAGGGGAATGCCACACTGCCTATATGGGGAATGGGAGGGGAATGCCACACTGCCTACATAGGGAATGGGGGGGGGGGGGGATGCCACACTGTCTATATGGGGAATGGGAGGGGAATGCCACACTGTCTATATGGGGGATGGGAGGGGAATGCCACACTGTCTATATGGGGAATGGGAGGGGAATGCCACACTGTCTATATGGGGAATGGAGGGGAATTCCACAGTCTATATGGGGAATGGAGGGGAATGCCACACTGCCTATATAGGGAATGGGAGGGGAATGCCACACTGCCTATATGGGGAATGGAAGGGAATGCCACACTGTCTATATGGGGAATGGAGGGGAATGCCACACTGTCTATATGGGGAATGGAGGGGAATGCCACACTGTCTATATGGGGAATTGGGGAATGGGAGGGGAATGCCACACTGTCTATATGGGGAATGGAGGGGAATGCCACACTGTCTATATGGGGAATTGGGGAATGGGAGGGGAATGCCACACTGTCTATATGGGGAATGGAGGGGAATGCCACACTGTCTATATGGGGAATGGAGGGGAATGCCACACTGTCTATATGGGGAATGGAAGGGAATGCCACACTGTCTATATGGGGAATGGAGGGGTATGCCACACTGTCTATATGGGGAATGGAGGGGAATGCCACACTGTCTATATGGGGAATGGAAGGGAATGCCCCACTGCCTATATGGGAAATGGGAGGGGAATGCCGCACTGCCTATATGGGGAATGGGAGGTGAATGCCACACTGTCATTGACACACTGTCTATATGGTGTGGTAAGGTGCAAGGGGCCGTTATTGACGGCAGGTATGTAGCACCAATGTACCTGGCATTGGTGCAGTAAAGCCGTGTAGTCTGATTTCCAGCATCAGCTGCTGGTGGAAGTTTGCTGCTGTTGCTTTAGAATAGCCGAAAGGCTAACCTGGGACGGCTTTACTGGGATGGAGTAGAGCAGGGTGGGACTCCATCCCACTACCCAGGTCCGGGTTTTGCGGGCTGTTTAAATAGCCTGGGGAATCAGCTGTGGCTGTCATTTGTCTAGAGCTCACATGGGAGTGAGACTCTGTGAGCCTGGCTGAAATCTCCTGTGGAGGCTGTTTCATGCGGACCTGAGGCCTATTTGGACTGTAAACAGGACGTTTGCTCAAGGACTAAAAGCTGTTTGAATCATTGAATCACTGATTGAATCATTTATGCTGCTGTTTCCTGAAAAGGTGATGTAACCTGTATGGACATATGCTTTTGTGGATTTATGTGTGAAATAAACACAGACTTTACTTTGAACTGTTTGCCTCCGCCTCTATACTGCTGACACCCGGTCGCCTACCAGAGCTAATCTCCACATTTGGTGCCGGATGCGGGCACAGCAGTGAGGCCGTTGCTAGGAGCAACCGACGAAAAAGTTTTTTTTGTTGTGCATGTCCTATATTAAACCTGCCAGGCTGCTACCTGGGACTGCAGACAAAATGGAGGCGGTCGTGAAATCGCTTGTGGAGGCCAACAGGCAGCAGCATGAGACCAACCAGCTGTTTTTGCAACATATGATGGCGCAGCAAGCTGCAGGTGCGCCCAAAAGTATTCCTGATGCTCGGAAAGCTGTCCGCTCGGCGCTCACAAAAATTACCCCTTCAGATGACGTTGAGACTTACCTGGCGGTGTTTGAAAAGGTGGCTGCAAGGGAGAAGTTGCCGCATGACCAGTGGGCTGATGTCATCGCTCCATTTCTGGCGTCTGGACCCCAGCAGGTGTTGTTTGATCTCCCAGAGGACCAAGCCGCTGACTACCCGACTCTGAAGGGTGAGATACTGGCGAGACTGGGGGTGAATGTGTGGGTTCGGGCTCAGCGGGTGCATCAGTGGAGCTACCAGTCGGCAGAGCCCGCCCGACCCCAGTATTATAAACTGCTGCACCTGCTGCAAAAATGGCTGCAGCCGGAGTTGTTAAGCCCCACTGCCATGTTGGACCGCTTGCTGGCGGACATGTTTTGGAGGGCTTTACCGCACCCTCTTCAGCACTGGGTTAGCCAGGTATCCCCTGACAACGCACTAGGGATGGTGGACCTAGTGGAGCGATATGAGGCCACCAGGAACTTGCAAGGCGGCTCCATGAGGAGGGATTCGGGGAAACCCCGGAGGTCCCCGCCCCAGCCCAGGCGAGTGGTGTCCCCTAAACCCTCTCAGGACCTACCCCCCAAAAGTCCCTGCCCAAGTGTTGTGTTGGGGATGTAAGGAGCCGGGACATATCAGAGCCAATTGTCCCCACCAGGGGGAGCCCATGGACGTGAACTTTGGTTACCGCCCTTCCATGTATGCCAGGAGGCTGTGTGCTGCCGGTGTCCCTGAGCTTGTGGGGCAAAGTCACCTCTGTCAGGTGAAAGTGGGAGACACCCTGGCTGTGGCCCTTTTGGACTCGGGGAGTATGGTTACCCTGGTAAGACCCGCCTTAGTACTGCCCGATGAGTACACTGGGTGGAAAACCAGGGTTTTGTGCATTCATGGGGACTTGAGAGACTATGCCACAGCACAAGTGTCTCTCACCACCGTCTCCGGCAGCTGGAAACATGAAGTTGCTGTCGCCGCTAAACTCCCGTATGAACTGATTATTGGGAGAGACTTTCCAGGGTTCAGGTCACTGTGGGCCAAGCTGGCAGTTCCGGAAACCCGCGAGGCGGGTGTGTCCCCAATAGACTGGCCCTACTCAGGGGAGACCCCGGTGCCCTGGGAACCGGAATCAGGGGGCACCGTGGAAGAGGTGCCCGTCCCTAAAATGGAAGAGGGGGAGTCAACCCCACTAAATGTTATGGTTGGAGATGTGGAAGAGTTGGCAACAGGTCCAGAGTTGGCAGATCTCCATGTCTCCACAACTAACTTTGGTACCGCTCAACACCAGGACCCGACCCTGTCTCGGGCCTGGGAGAATGTTCTTGAGGTGGAAGGTGAACCACAACAGCCAGGGGCGGAGTTACAGTTTCCTCGCTTTGTGGTTCACCAGGAAATGTTGTACCGAGTAAACAAGGTACGTGAAGAGGTGGTGGAACAATTGGTGGTACCCAATCCATATCGCAAATTGGTGTTGGATTTGGCCCACCAACATGTTCTGGGTGGACACCTAGGCCAGCAGAAAACACTGGACCGCGTTTTACAACGATTCTACTGGCCCAGTGTGTACAAGGAGGTGGAGAGATATTGTGAGTCCTGCCCAACATGTCAGATGACCAGCCCTCAGCCTCATTACCGTGGTCCCTTAGTTCCTCTCCCAGTTATTGAGGTACCCTTTGAGCGGATTGCCATGGATCTAGTGGGTCCAGTGCCAAAATCCACTAGAGGGCACCAACATATTCTGGTGATCTTGGACTATGCCACGTGGTACCCTGAGGCAGTGCCCCTGCGTCACACCTCTGCCAAGCTCATTGCTAAGGAGCTTATGGAAATGTTTTCCAGAGTAGGTCTGCCTAAAGAGGTCCTGACCGATCAAGGTACCCCGTTTATGTCGAAAGTAATGAAAGAGCTCTGTAAACTGCTGCAGGTGAAACAGTTGCGGACATCTGTTTACCACCCGCAAACAGACGGCCAAGTAGAACGGTTTAATCAAACTTTAAAGACCATGTTAAAAAGGGTGGTCGCCAAGGATGGGAAGAATTGGGACTTGCTGCTGCCCTATCTGATGTTCGCAGTGCGAGGGGTGCCCCAGGCCTCTACGGGGTTCTCGCCCTTCGAACTCTTATACGGTCGACATCCACGGGGCCTGTTGGATATAGCCAAGGAGGCCTGGGAACAGCAACCCACACCCCACAAAAGTGTGGTAGAGTACGTGACTCACCTACAGGAACGGATAGAGACCGTCTTGCCGCTTGTCAGAGAACACATGGAGGCAGCGCAGCGGGCCCAAAGCAGGGTTTATAATCGGCAAGCCAGGGTACGGAACTTTAACCCCGGTGACAGAGTTGTGGTTCTGGTACCCACGGTGGACAGTAAATTTCTAGCTAGGTGGCAGGGTCCCTATGAGGTCATTGAAAAAGTTGGGGAAGTGACTTACAAGGTACATCAGCCTGGGCGGAGGAAGCCCGAGCAGGTGTACCATGTAAACCTGCTGAAACTATGGAAAGACAGGGAGACCCCTGGGGGTGACAGTCCCCGACCAGGTATGGTGGGGGTGGAGCTTCCCATTTCTCGGTCTGTTATTAGAGAAGCAGTAGTCGAGGTGAAAACTGGCGACAACCTCTCCTCTAAACAGACTCAGGAAGCCAGGGAGTTTATTAGCAGAAACACGGACGTGTTTTCAGAACTCCCTGGGCGCACTTCGGTCATCCAACATGATGTTGTCACGGAACCTCAGGTCAAGATCCGGTTGAGGCCTTACCGGGTACCTGAGTCCCGGTGACAAGCTATCGCGGAGGAAGTGCAGCAAATGCTCCGGTTAGATGTGATTGAAGAATCAAAGAGTGAGTGGGCCAGCCCCATAGTCTCGATTCCCAAGCCCGATGGTACGTTGCGGTTCTGTAACGATTTCCTGTAACTTAATGAAGTTTCCAAGTTTGATGCCTATCCTATGCCCCGGGTAGATGAACTCATTGAGAAACTAGGCCAAGCCAGGTACTTTTCGGTGTTGGACCTCACAAAAGGGTACTCGCAGGTGCCCTTGACTGAGGCTGCCAAGGAGAAAACAGCCTTTATCACACCAGAGGGACTGTTCCAATACAAGGTATTACCCTTTGGGTTACACGGCGCTCTCGCTACGTTCCAAAGGTTAATGGATATTGTCCTCAGGCCACATCGTCGGTATGCTTCGGCATATCTGGACGATATAATTATCCATAGCACGTATTGGGAAAGTCACCTACCCAAAGTCCAGGCCGTAGTGGATTCCCTCAGGAAGGCTGGGTTGACGGCAAACCCAAAAAAATGTGCTTTAGGCCTCGAAGAGACAAAATACCTGGGCTATGTGATTGGGCGAGGAGTGGTCAAGCCCCAGGTCAACAAACTAGAAGCCATCCGTAACTGGCCACGTCCTAACACCACCCGCCAGGTAAAGTCATTTCTGGGGTTGGTGGGATATTATATGTGGTTCATTCCCAATTTTGCCACCCTAGCGGCACCATTGACAGACCTGTTAAAGGGACGCAAGTCTGTCATGGTGAAGTGGAATGAAC
This sequence comes from Gastrophryne carolinensis, assembly GCA_027917425.1. Lineage (NCBI taxonomy): Eukaryota > Metazoa > Chordata > Amphibia > Anura > Microhylidae > Gastrophryne > Gastrophryne carolinensis. The sequence goes on from CM051237.1 coordinate 448,959,321, forward strand.
AGGCCGAAAAAGCGTTCTCCGCTTTGAAGTCTGCCCTGTGTGGGTCTCCGGTGTTGGTGACACCCGACTTTAAGAGGGAGTTCATAATGCAGACCGATGCCTTCGAGGTAGGTCTCGGTGCTGTACTGTCTCAGGAAGTCAACGGGGAGGAGCACCCCGTTGTCTACATGAGTCGCAAATTAACACCCGCGGAGACCCGGTATAGTATAGTGGAGAGGGAGTGTTTGGCCATTAAATGGGCCCTGGAGTCTCTTCGCTACTACTTGCTGGGGAGAAGGTTCCGGCTGGTGATGGACCACTCTCCCCTCAAGTGGATGTGCCAGGCTAAGGACAGGAATGCCAGGGTCACCCGATGGTTCTTGTCATTACAAAACTTCAAGTTTACAGTAGAGCACAGAGCGGGACGATTATTGGGTAACGCGGATGCCCTGTCCAGAGCACATTGTTTGGCATGTGTCCACCCCCTCAGGGTTAAACAAAGGGGGGGGTATGTGGTAAGGTGCAAGGGGCCGTTATTGACGGCAGGTATGTAGCACCAATGTACCTGGCATTGGTGCAGTAAAGCCGTGTAGTCTGATTTCCAGCATCAGCTGCTGGTGGCAGTTTGCTGCTGTTGCTTTAGAATAGCCGAAAGGCTAACCTGGGACGGCTTTACTGGGATGGAGTAGAGCAGGGTGGGACTCCATCCCACTACCCAGGTCCGGGTTTTGCGGGCTGTTTAAATAGCCTGGGGAATCAGCTGTGGCTGTCCTTTGTCTAGAGCTCACATGGGAGTGAGACTCTGTGAGCCTGGCTGAAATCTCTTGTGGAGGCTGTTTCATGCAGACCTGAGGCCTATTTGGACTGTAAACAGGACGTTTGCTCAAGGACTAAAAGCTGTTTGCCTGATTGAATCATTTATGCTGCTGTTTCCTGAAAAGGTGATGTAACCTGTATGGACATATGCTTTTGTGGATATATGTGTGAAATAAACACAGACTTTACTTTGAACTGTTTGCCTCCGCCTCTATACTGCTGACACCCGGTCGCCTACCAGAGCTAATCTCCACAATGGGGAATGGGGGGGGGGGATGCCACACTGCCTATATTGGTAATGAGAATGGGAGGGAAATGCCACACTGCCTATATGGGCAATGGGAAGGGAATGCCACACTGTCTATGGGCAATGGGAGGGGAATGCCACACTGTCTATGGGGAATGGGAGGGGAATGCCACACTGCCTATATGGGGAATGGGAGGGGAATGCCACACTGCCTATATGGGAAATGGGAGGGGAATGCCACACTGTCTATATGGGGAATGGGAGGGGGATGCCACACTGTCTATATGGGGAATGGAGGGGAATGCCACACTGCCTATATGGGGAATGGGAGGGGAATGCCACACTGTCTATATGGGGAATGGAGGGGAATTCCACAGTCTATATGGGGAATGGAGGGGAATGCCACACTGCCTATATGAGGAATGGGAGGGGAATGCCACACTGCCTAGATGGGGAATGGGAGGGGAATGCCACACTGTCTATATGGGGAATGGAGGGGAATGCCACACTGTCTATATGGGGAATGGGAGGGGAATGCCACACTGTCTATATGGGGAATGGAGGGGAATTCCACAGTCTATATGGGGAATGGAGGGGAATGCCACACTGCCTATATGAGGAATGGGAAGGGAATGCCACACTGTCTATGGGGAATGGGAGGGGAATGCCACACTGTCTATATGGGGAATGGGAGGGGAATGCCACACTGTCTATATGGGGAATGGAGGGGAATGCCACACTGCCTATATGGGGAATGGGAGGGGAATGCCACACTGTATATATGGGGAATGGAGGGGAATGCCACACTGTCTATATGGGGAATGGGAGGGGAATGCCACACTGTCTATATGGGGAATGGAGGGGAATTCCACAGTCTATATGGGGAATGGAGGGGAATGCCACACTGCCTATATGGGGAATGGGAGGGGAATGCCACACTGTCTATATGGGGAATGGAGGGAAATGCCACACTGCTTATATGGGGAATGGGAGGGGAATGCCACAGTGCCTATATGGGGAATGGGAGGGGTATACCACACTGCCTATATGGGGAATGGGAGGGGAATGACACACTGCCTATATGGGGAGTGGGAGGGGAATGCCACACTGCCTATATGGGGAATGGGAGGGGAATGCCACACTGCCTATATGGGGAATGGGAGGGGAATGCCACACTGTCTATATGGGGAATGGAGGGGAATGCCACACTGCCTATATGGGGAATGGGAGGGGAATGCCACACTGTCTATGTGGGGAATGGAGGGGAATGCCACACTGCCTATATGGGGAATGGAGGAGAATGCCACACTGCCTATATGGGGAATGGGAGGGAAATGCCACACTGTCTATGGGGAATGGAGGGGAATGCCATACTGCCTATATGGGGAATGGGAGGGGAATGCCACACTGGCTATATGTGGAATTGGGGAATGGGAGGGGAATGCCATACTGCCTATATGGGGAATGGGAAGGGAATGCCACACTGCCTATATGGGGAATGGGAGGGGAATGCCACGCTGCCTATATGGGGAATGGGAGGGGGGAATGCCACACTGCCTATATGGGGAATGGGAGGGGAATGCCACACTGCCTATATGGGGAATGGGAGGGGGGAAATGCCACACTGCCTGTATGGGACTGGGAGAGGGGAATACCACACTGCCTTTGAGAGGGGGGAATGCCACACTGCCTGTATGTGAATGGGAGGGGGGATGCCACACTGCCTATATAGGGAATGGGAGGGGGGAATACCACACTGCCTATGGGAATAGGAGGGGGGAATGCTACACTGCCTATGGGAATGGGGGGGGGATGCCACACTGCCTTTGGGAAGGAGAGTGGGGATGCCACACTGCTCATGGGATTGTGGAATGCTACACTGCCTGCAATTGGGTGTTTTAGCACAACATTTAGTTTAGAATATTATTTTTCATATTTTTCTCCTCCAAATCCTAGGTGCATCATATATGGCGAAAAATACGGTAACATGTTTTTCTGTAAAGTAAATCTGTACCTGTATTTGACCCCGCAAGCTGCCACTAAGCCCATTACAGACACATGCCCCACCGATCAGGGCCATATTTGGTGTTATTGCTGACCTAGGCACTTTAAAGTGACACAAAACCCTTTTTTGCCCCTCCTCCCGTGAACCCCCACCCTTGTACCTCGGGACGATGCAGTCGGCTTGGCGTTGGACAAGTTAAAGTGGGTTATTCCACTTGGCATTCTCAAAAATGCCAGCTGACATGACCCAGCCCGCTGGTCATGCCCCCAGTTTCCTTTGAGTCCTTACCTAGCCCGGAATCCAGTGCTGTCAGCGCGCAGGGCCGGCTCCAGGTTTATGAGGGCCCTTGGGTGGCACAATCTCAGTGGGCTCCTTTGTGGTAAAGAGTCGCATCAGATCACTGAGGGGCGTCCCAAATCTGGATGCCTCCTAAGGATCATGATATTTGGAACAATTTTGGTCCTGATCTTGGAGTCCCTGTTTGTGACCCCCCCCCCCCCCCCCCCCCCCGTTCACTGATTACTTTCACTGAACTGGCAAATGCATTGTGGAATCGACAAATTGAGAAATTGAGATACCCCTGTAAAGTGGACCAAAGCCCTGGGCTGCAAATCCTGGGTTTTAGTCTGCTTTAAATACTCTCGTCCAATGAGAGCTGTCTGCTGTGTCTTTTGGCAAATGTCTTGGCAAGAGCCGGAGTATGCAATGTTGGACCTGGAATAGTTAAGTGATTATGGCACTTGGGGAGTTCACAGGATGCCCCGGGGGAATGGAATAAAACCTGGGAAAGTCAAATTCACAGGTTTTGTTCTGCTTTAAAGGGTCCACTTTTGTGGCAATTTCTCACAGGATTGTCATAGGAGCAAGAGAATCTCCTGCTTTCACTGGCTCCAGCGGCACCTATTGATAATCCTCCGCAGCTCTGCTGATTTGCCGGTGGGCCTTGGGAGTAGGGTTGGGGAACACTGGTATAGATAATAATGGGTGACTTTATCTACCTTCATACACTGCACACACCCTCTTATAGTCTAGAAGTCTGGAGGCTTGGCACCCAGCTTCAGATATAAGAGCGGCAGGAGAGAGATAGACGACATAGAAGCCAGTAAAGGGTAAACAGGGGGCCACCTGCCGCTATGGTACCCCTGATCTAAGGTCCAAAAGGAACATCCACAAAAAAGTCTTTGCTTTTAATTAGTGTTTTATTGACATTATGTAATTTCACTAGTTGGATGTGTGCCTCTAAGTAATTAATTTTTTACACACTATCATTATCACCACAGAGGACCTTATTTGCCCTTTATGTAACCTCATTTACAACTGACAAGTCCCCGGAGCTACAGCTGTATGCAACACAGCATTCTGAATTACGAGTACATGACGTAATGGACTAAGGATATTGATTTTTCTGTGGCTTTGGGATCTTTGAATAGGAGTTAGTGATGGCATTTTTCAAGAGCTTTCAGCATAGCCTTCCCTCTGTGTCCTCCATCGTGGACACCCTGAGTAATGCCGTTGATGGCTTGGCAAGTGCCGTGGAAGGGGTCAGTTTCACTGTGGCAGACTCTGTCACTGAGCAAGTGACAAGTATTATACAAGGATTACGCACGGAGGAAGAGGAAGACTTTATGGCCCAGTCTGCTAAAATGAAAGAGGAAGCTCAAAATGATGCTTTCCAGCAATATTATGGAACACATTGTAGTTCTTTACCTGTAGATGCCAGTGGAAAACAATATACTAATCATATGGCAACTGAACCTACTAAGAATGAAAGAAAATCACACGATGGCAGTTCAAACAGAGGTCATAGGAACGCTGAATACATGTCTCATGACGGTTATGGTGACCATAATAGTTATTCAGAAGATGAATTACATGGAAATCAAAATGGGGGTTCCCATAACTACTTAAATGAACATGATCAGAAGCCTAGAACCCATAAAACCCATCAAGACACTAGAATTCATAAAAATACAAATCATGCAACTGACCATGTTTCAAGAAAAGAAAGACCAAGATTACCAAGGCATATAAAGAACTTAGGAGCGTCTCCTCAAACAGCTAGAGCGGGTACGACACATGAGAAAGGAGATAATGTGTCACAACGTAGACATTCAAGAGTCAACCAAGTTTACAGTGATCAGGTTGATAACACACCTCCTAGAAAGCAAAGAGACAACCACCAAGATCACAGGGATCACAAATCCTCACGTAAAGTCGGTCCTTCTGATCCAATAGAAGACCACACAAGAGATGGTAGGATTCAAGAGAAACAACTCAACAAGAGTAAAGAGACAGCTACAGAGCAGTCAAAAGACAAGGTCAAAAAATCAAGCAAAGGTAATCTTTTCTCCAGCTCTGCGTGAAGTGCTTTATCTATTTCCAAGCTTCCTTCCAGTCATTTCGATTTACTCGTTATGTTGCAAGTGCTCTTCAGAACCTTGTTTTACTTCTGATCCTTCAGTGTGTACTTCTCTGTAGTAAACCTATTCTAAAGAAAGCTACAATCTTGTATAACGGCACATATTCAACCAGGGTCGGTTCCAGGTTTATGTGGGCCCTAGGGTTTAGTGAGCTTATGGTACTTATTAACTAAGTGATTGAAGTGAATTAGTCGTTGACACTTCAGTTCTAGTCGGTGTTTCCTTTTGAGGTTAAAATAAATAGCAGAAGACACCAAATATGGTAGAGAGAGCATAGCCCCAAAAATGAATAGACAAGAGAGCAAGTGGATCGTCATAGTCACCAAATATTAGTAGGCAAAGACAAGGGGGTACTTTGGTCTGAAAAGAAGAAATTTAATCTGTAGAGGTTATGATCCTTCTTTACCTTAAGAACAATCACTCCGCGGAATAACCTCCCTCGGGATCTTGTTACAGCAGCAGCGGCTTTGCCGCATCAATAACGGATTCGATTTTTTTTTAGCATAAAATAACATTTACTGCTATGGTTAGCTGGTTTCTACAAATGTATAGAATTTCCCCTACCCTATACCTTGGTTGAACTTGAAGGACGTACGTATTTTTTCAACTGTATTAACTATGAGTGGTCGAGAGTCTGGCACTTGCGCCGTAAGACCGGGGAAGGGTGAGGGAGATTGGGTGATCTGGGGGGTGTCACACAGCGGGGCATCCCCAATCGGGGTGCCCCAGGTGCAAGAACAAAAACCCAGGATAGTCAAAGATCCTGGATTTTGGTCCACTTAAACTGGCTTGGGGTTAAACTTTATTCAGAATGAGCACCGGGGTCACCCTTACTCCCCTCCAGCAGTGCAGGCCCGTGCTGGTTATTTAGATAGCCAGCTGGCGTGTGTGCGCCCAGCAGCCAGAGGGTAGCAGGGGGTGCAGCACAACCTGTGTATGTGCCACAGGATTGCCATTCAGGTACGAATATATATCAACCCCCTCCCCTCCCGGTGCACACCTGTGCTGGCCGGTTGATGTTCAATTTGGACCTTCACTTTGTGACGGACCCCTGAAAGTAGCTGAGCACCCCTGTTCTATGAGGTTTATCAGTAAATGAAATGCGATGGGGAATAAATGATGCCACCTATGTTAACCAGCATGGCGAAAGCAGAGAGCAGGTTAATATAACCAATAACCATGGAATATCCCTTTAAAGGGGGTCTAAACTTTTCTATCTAGGCTATTGAAAACTACAGTTATAGCTATTGGCATTTAACACAGAAAGCACAGCCTCATCCTTGGCATAGATTATGTATTTGAGCCATCAAAAATATCTGTTGCTTTAAAAAGTAGGTCATATTCTTTCAACTCTACATTTAACAAGCAAGCTGCTCCTAACTCGCTCTTAGGTTGATGTCTCTGCAAGTGATACCGGTTTATTAAAAAAAAAAAAGGTGCCAATCTCTGGAATAAGATGGTGATGATGTATTTACTGAAATGGACAGCCAGCCCTGACTGTTCTGTCCGAGTTACTTCAATAGTTTATCTGGATTTGTTCTGTTCACCGTTTCTATCTAGGCCGAGATCTGCACGGCTCGTCATCGGAGAGTGAGGATGAAGCTCTGGGTAAATACCACGAGGCCATGAGCTGGCTGCAAGGCTCCCAGCCTGCCTCGGGCAAGCAGCAGAATTACACATGGGAGACCAGGCAGAAATACAGCCCCCTGTCTGCTGAGTATGACGGCTACAGTAGTGAGGTGTCTGCAGATGAAGGTAAGAAAGTCCTGTTATACATTTTTATTAGAGATTTGATGTTGTTAATAATGCTGATTATGGTTATCTGGCCATACTCCACTATGATGTCAAAAGAAGAATGGTCAATTATTGATGTGCAGAATTATTGTGTAACTGCTTGCGTGCCACAAGGTTCTGTCCTACTTTTTCAGTCTACACCCATGGCCTTGGCATAACTTCACTAGGCTTTCAATACCACTTCTATGCGGATGACACTCAGATATATCTCTCAGGCCCCAATTTCTCCTCTCTCGCCTCTGCAACTGCCTTGTAGCTATTTCTTCATTCATGTCATCTCGCTACCTCAAGCTAAACATGGACAAGACAGAACTGGTCATTTTCCCACCCTCTAACTCCCCTCCCCTCTCTAACACGTCTATTTCTGTCAACAATTATACAATAACAGCAACTCCCCAAGCTCGGTGCCTGGCAGTCATTCTGGACTCTGCCCTCTCTTTCAAACCACATATTCACTCCCTGGCCACCTCCTGTCGCCTCCAACTTAAAAACATCTCACGCATCCATCCCTTCCTCTCACCGGACACCACTAAAATGCTAGTGCATTCCCTGGTCATATCCCGACTGGACTACTGCAACATCCTTCTTTGTGGCTTACCAACTAACAGACTGGCACCACTGCAATCTATTCTGAACTCCGCTGCTCGCCTCATCCATCTCTCCTCTCGCTCCTCCAGTTCTGCGCCTTTCTGCCAATCCCTCAGCGAATCCTGTTCAAAACTCTAACTCTCGCATACAAAGCTCTCTCCAACCAGGCCCCCTCCCTACATCTCATCTTCAACCAGGCCCCTCCCTACATCTCATCTTCAACCAGGCCCCTCCCTACATCTCATCTTCAACCAGGCCCCTCCCTACATCTCATCTCCAACCAGGCCCCTCCCTACATCTCATCTCCAACCAGGCCCCTCCCTACATCTCATCTCTAATCCAACAATATCAACCTAGATGCAGCCTCTGCTCTGCTGCTGACCTTCTCCTGTCCTCCACCCTGGTCACCTCCTCTCACGCCCGCCTCCAGGACTTTTCATGTGCAACTCCATTCTTCTGGAATGCCCTTCCCCCACCCAATCCGCCACTCCACAACCCTCAAAACCTTCAAAGCTGCCCTTAAAACTCACCTATTCAGACAAGCATATAATCTGTCTTAACCAATTTTCTAAAGGGCACATGCCAAAAAGCTAAATACTGACTGTTTGTGATCCTTCCTCCTCGTCTTCACCCCTCATCCTTTAGACTGTAAGCTCACAAGGGCCGGACTCTCTCCCCTATTGCATCTTTTATTCAGAATATCCATTGTTAACTCTGTAACACTGCATCTGAAATAGTCTATGTACTGTATGTTTCTACCCTGTCTGTAATTACTACTTTGTACAGCGCTACGGAAGATGATGGCGCTATATAAATAAACAATAATAATAATTTCTTCTATGCCAGCCGTACTCAACTGGCGGATCGAGGTCCGAATGCGGACCTCGGCACCAGATTTCCGGACCCCTTCCCTAACAGCCCTTCACTTCGTTGCTTCTGTGTTGCCGTGTTCAGCACTGTCCCTTTACTTGATCGACGATGTAGTGCTTAGTCCCTCTGCCAGTGTCCTGACTGCTCCCTGGCACTTAGAGTTGAAATATGAAGTACTGCACGGGTGGGAAATGGCATTGCAAGGTACACACAAACTTTGTTTCTCTGCCTGGTATTGATGCAGTTGGCCAGCTCAATCCATGCGAATTAGACCACCGAGGCTCTGGACATGTTTGCCACACATAATCTGCTCAAATTTCCCAGAAAAATACGGCTCTCGAGTGTGTCTAAAAATTTCTTTTATTAAATCCATTAAAAAAATATAAGAAATATAGTAAAAATTTCTTACAGTGTGTACATGCTGCAGTGTCTTACGCGTTTCGGGCCGTTAGAATACCATGCCCTTAGTCATATACCTTTGCTTATACACATCAAGTTTTAGATATAGCAAATAACTATGAAAATCAATCTGCTACTTTGAGGATAAACCGAAGGATGGCAATGGATTTACTTCAGGGCACATAACTTGCTGGTGCTGGAAGAGAAAAGACCTGCTCACTGGTCCAGTGGGACACTGGGTAAACTACGACCACGTTTCAGATGAAATTTGATAAGTTACGTGTACAGTAGGAAGCTGTGATTTAGAAAAGCACTAGATGTAATGGAACTCTATGTAGCTAATATATATATATATATATATATATATATATATATATATATATATTTCTCGAGCTATGGTGTGGTACCACTCTGTCCTCATGACACCCTGGTGCTTCTGAGAGATGAACTTCCTGTTTGGTCACTGTAGACAGGAAGTGAAGCTTGGGGTCGGAACATGAGGTGAACCTGTAAACCTGATATCTCAGGCATTTCTTCTTCAATTGAAAAACGGATAATGTAGAACATTGGCAAATTTAGAAAATTGCCTGTAATTTAGAAAGGCACTGGATGTTATGATGGAACTCTGTAGCTAATAAAAAGAAATTATATATATATATATATATATATATATATATATATATATGTAAAAATACATAAAAGAAATGATTCTCGAGACATGCTATGGTGTGGTACCACTCTGGCCTCATGACACCCTGGTGCTTCTGAGAGATGAACTTCCTGTTTGGTCACTGTAGACAGGAAGTAAAGTTTGGGGTCAGACACAGCTAAAAAAAAATAATGAAAAATGACTGATTAGGCTTGAAAGCCGACCCACCCCCTGTGTTGTGCTAAGGGGAAGCCCGTCCTTGTATCATGGCTGTATATCCACCCCCCTGCTAGGACGGCAGCTGTCCCTGGCAGATTAGAACGGAAGGAAGTTTAACCTTGGAAAAAAAGAGATGTGAATTCAGCTGGGGGGAATCAGTTGGGTGCTGCGCGTTGCCTCCATCTCACATATTGAGTGAATATATTTAGAACACTTAGCTTTTCACACTTCTATCCCTTCAGTTTATGTGACATGTGGCAGGAGGATCAATGGCGCTATGCTAAGTGCCTTTTAAAGAGGACTCAGCACCTAGTGCCTCATCCTGAATGCCTCCCTGTATGAGCAGTAATTCAGAATACATTGCTACTCCTGTTCCTCTAGCTGTGGAGCTGCCATATTGGAATCTTTAAAGGACAAGTATAGTTTCCAACTGATCCGGCGACAGACTATGTGTTTATTTTCATTAAAGTTATTGGCAATGTAGCGATAACCCTTATCGCCGGAGGGCTTCACCGCCCGAGACGTCCTTTCCCAATGGTGAGAGGTGCTGCTGGAATTCCAGAGTCGTCCGTGAGGAAACAGGAACAGCCCTTACAAGAGCTAGTGAATTATAATATAGCGTTTCCCCCAATAAGAGACAGAACTTCAGTATTGAGGGTGAAGGTGAAGTGTTTTTATTAGTGCCACTCTAGGCCTTATATACACAAGTCTCCATGCAATGGGACCTCCCCCGTGGACCTCATGACAAATACACAGACCAACTCTGCCGGTGACGCAATCAGCAAAACAATAGGCGTCTGTAATACACTCAATCAGAACAATGCCATTGCCTGTGACGTAATCAGTTAACACAAAGGCAGTTTATAATACAATCCAAACTACAATGACCTAATTAAGAAAAGGCCAGTGAATGACCCGGTGGGCAACTGAATAGTGATGACATGCAAAAGACAGGGCGTCTGTCACAATGCCCCCTTTTTGTGGAACACCCGGCAGACCCGGATTGACCCTGTTCGGGTTAACGTGGGGCTGTCCGGACTCTTGTTATGGGCAGAGTTCTGTGTAAGGACAAGTCTGCACATAGTGAGTAACCGGACTAAACATTGATGTGGGCTGTACATAGGAATCGGTCATGGGTGGGGTCCAAACACTGGGATATTGTGGCGTTGGTGAGTTCAGCACCAAAGTCCTTGGTTGGATGTGTGCACAGGTGCTTTGCTTTCTTATAGCTGGCCCAAGTTTCAATCTCTTTCCATGGTAGCTGATCGGAGAATCCACAATCTTCTGCACATCTACATCATCGTAAAAGTAGACAAAACCATAACCCTTAGAAACGCCAGAGGCATCCCTAATAATTTTGACACTCTTTACAGCGCCATACTTTGAAAAAACATCCTTAATTTCAGGCTGATTAATCCGACGGCCAATGCCCCCAACAAAAATAGTGTTTGGCATACGTTTCCCTTCTGGAAGGACGTAACCTGATGGCTGATCCTCTTCTTGGCTTCTTGTAACAGACATGACGTGATGCAGACGAAACCCCTGGGTCTCCCCGACCAGTGGGCTGGAGTCGGCAGCTCGGGCTGGAGACTGGGTTGTAACAGGGTTGACGCTGGCTGGTCCAGAGGTAGCGTAGGCAGAAGTCATTGGTCCTAGATCATTTCCCAATAGTACTTCTGCTGGTAAGTTGTCCATAAGTCCCACCTGTACCCTGCCGGATCCAGCGCCCCAGTCAAGATGTACTCGGGCGGTGGGGAGTCGAAACACAGCTCCTCCCGCCACCCTTACTGCAACGGTGTGTCCAGTGCGGTCTTTGTTCTTGACCAAATGAGGTTGAAGCAAGGTAAGTGTGGCTCCGGTGTCGCGTAATCCTTGCGCGGTGCGCCCATTGACTCGTACCTCCTGGCAATGGTGCTGTCGGTTGTCTTGGATGGCCGCTTGTACGGGATCAGCTTCATACAGTACCCCCAGATACTCTTCCGAACTGCTCTCAGCTTCCAAACAGTGTGCCACAGGAGTACAGGAGGTGGAACGTTGCTTTTGCCCCCACGTGTTTCGGGGAGGCTCTAGGGCGCAATCACTGCGATAATGTCCCCATTGTTTGCAACGATGGCACTGAACTGTGGAGAGGTTCGGTTGCTGCGCTGGCCTATGTGGCCCAGAGTCACGAGTTGGCGCTGAAGCCACAGGTGCTTGAAATTTGATGGGAGGTTGTGGTTTTGGAGCGGACTGTTCTGTCCGGCGAGCATCGGTGTACTCGTCGGCTAGACGAGCAGCCTCAGGTAGCGTTAGAGGCCTCCGGTCACGTACCCACTCTCTTAGCTCTGGTTGCAGGGCATTGAGAAAATGTTCTAGTAAAAACAACTGTAGTACATCCTCAGCGGTCGTGGCTTTGCATCCAGTGACCCAGTGTGATGCTGTATGATGGAGGCGACATGCCCACTCCGTGTAAGAATCCCCTCCCTTCTTTTGGGATTCCCGAAATCGTCGCCTGTAGGCCTCCGGGGTGACAGCGTACCGGGCTAACAAAGCCTCCTTTACCAGATGGTAGTGTGGTAAGTCCGCATCAGGGATGGCCCGGAAAGCATCGGAAGCTTTCCCAGATAGTTTCCCTGATAATATGGTGACCCATTCCTCCGTGGGTACCCGGTGTAAAGCGCACTGGCGTTCAAAATCGGCCAAAAATCCGTCAATCTCGTCGTCACTTTCCTGGAAGGACTTAAATGCTGCAAATGGAATCTTTCTCCCCCCAGTGTAACTGAGGCTGAGAGGCTGCTGGGTTGAAAGTCGCCGATCTTCCCTTCGCTTACTGGCCTCTGCCTCCGCTGCGGCGAAGACTCGGTCGATCAGTTCCTGTGATGGATTCGGGCCATAGACCGACAATCTGTTCCGAACCGCTTGAACAAGAGCAGCGTCTTCATCGATCTCTATATTGGTTTCGGTCCTCACTGCTGCATGATCCATTTCGATCAGCTCGGCTATCAGTTCCCGACGTGGGCGGTTGCTAGCTGACCTTCCCCGGCTCTCGAGTAGATCCTTCAGGGTCAGCCTTTTCAACTTGTCCTACTGACTCTCCATCAGGGTAGCACTCTCTCTGGGTACAAAGGACCATCCGACCGCTTGCCACCAATTGTAGCGATAACCCTTATCGCCGGAGGGCTTCACCGCCCGAGACGTCCTTTCCCAATGGTGAGAGGTGCTGCTGGAATTCCAGAGTCGTCCGTGAGGAAACAGGAACAGCCCTTACAAGAGCTAGTGAATTGTAATATAGCGTTTCCCCCAATAAGAGACAGAACTTCAGTATTGAGGGTGAAGGTGAAGTGTTTTTATTAGTGCCACTCTAGGCCTTATATACACAAGTCTCCATGCAATGGGACCTCCCCCGTGGACCTCATGACAAATACACAGACCAACTCTGCCGGTGACGCAATCAGCAAAACAATAGGCGTCTGTAATACACTCAATCAGAACAATGCCATTGCCTGTGACGTAATCAATTAACACAAAGGCAGTTTATAATACAATCCAAACTACAATGACCTAATTAAGAAAAGGCCAGTGAATGACCCGGTGGGCAACTGAATAGTGATGACATCCAAAAGACAGGGCGTCTGTCACAGGCAAGTCAAAAGTTAAAAAATAAATATCAGTAGCTTACCTTTCATAGAGTGTCTCCAGCGTTGTTCCTCCTCTCTTGTCTGCCTCCTCCATGAGGAAAATCACTTCCCCATTCAGCTTTCAGTCAGGTTAGACACCTACCCTGCAGCAGCAAACCTGCTGGAGCCGTGGAATGGCAGCCGCAGGCGCTGTGGAGATGGTGGCAGCCGCCGGAGCAGAGGGAGCCATATGCCGGCAGCCGCAGGTGGCTGTGGTGTGCCAGCCACAGGTAGTGGTGAGGTGGCAGATGTGTTTAACCGTGGGGGGGGGGGGAGAGTCGCGGGAAGCAGTGGGAGTGCATGTGTGTGGGGGTGCACAAATGGGTGCATGTGGGAGTGCAACCACGGCAAGGGTTTCGGGACAAGGGCTTCTGGTGTGTTTTACAAAGCAGGGCATCCCAGTTCAGGATACCCCAAAGAGTGGAACTCAGATGGCCCTGAAGTATTTTCCCAATGCATGGCACGGCCTGCTTCACAAAGTCATTACATCTGGGTATTCCGCCACAAGGCGCAGTGCACTGCAGAAGAGTTGTGGCTCCTCCCGGTACTGTATAAAAACAGAATCACCATAGACTTATCCAGTTTTTCTCTGCAGTGATTCTGCGAAGATAGAAGATGGCTCTCTATATTGCACAGGTGAGCGGGACAACCAAGCCTGCGGCCCTGCATGTCTATTTCCATCCGTTTCCGGACCCTCTGTGCCTCCCAGCCTCGGCTGTCGGATCGGGTGAAGGTAGAGGAGCACTAGGGTCAAGTGCTCAAGGAGCGCTGCTCCAAGCCGCAGACCCTGTACCACAAAGGGTAGCTGGCCATAGGCTTTATGGTGAGCCTGTTTGGGATTCGAAGTTCCTGCCCTAACTTCTGAGGGGGTGAGTGTTTTTGGGGACTGTTTACTCGTTCTGGCGTTTTGGGGTCCCCCCCTCTTCCCCACCCCCCGTCCCTGGCCTAGGCCGTGAATTCACATGTTTTTTAACTGTGTTTTAACTGTTTTTCGCCGCCTCGCCATTTTGTACTATGCTCCGTGGCGGGCGGCGCTATATTTGTGAGGCCTTTTATCATTACTGTGATGACGTCGCCGAGGTCACGTGAGCGCCGTTTTCGCACGCTTCGGGGGGAGGGGCCAGTGGATGACTCGTATCGCGTCGTCCTCCCGCGGCCCGCCCCTCAAGGTTCCTCTGCCATTTTGATTCTGCTGCGCGTTGGGGCCCTTCTCACCCCGGAGCTGCGGCGGTGATCCTGGTCTGCTTGACGCTTCCTCCTGTGGTCTGGCAGTTGGTGCCCTTGTCCTACTTGGTCCGTGAGTCCCCTTCGGGGGTTTTTGGTCTCTTTTGGGCATGCGCTGTGGGATACTTATGTGTCTTTATGTCTTTCAGGCGGGACACCTGTGGGTTGTGGTTTCTCCCGGTCCTATCCCTTACCATCCCTCATCTTCCCTTCCTGGCTTCTGGGGGCATCCCTTGGGGGGGCATCCCGGGTGGCTCTTGATAGCCTTTACTCTGTGCTGCGCCTGTTGCGCCTGTGTTAATTACCATATGGATGCCTTTGGGACAATCCCGGCTGTGTGCCATGTGTGGGGTATCCCCTGTGAGTGACAGTGTCCGGGTGTGCATGCCGTGCGCCCAAAGTGTCCTTGCGCTCCAGGCTGGTCTGCCCGCTTCGCTTCCCAGCTCTGCACCTCCTTTGGCATCACCTACCCCCCGCGCCTGCATTTAGCCCCTAGTGAGGGGGATACTAGCGGGGGGTCACAGTCTGATCTGGCACTGCGTGTGGCCGGTATTGAAAGGCAAATTGCCAGGCCTGCTCCACTTAAGGCCTCTGGCAAGAAGCAGCACCTAGCTCCCGTGACATCCCTTTTTCCTGAGGAGGATGAGGGACCTGATACTTTTGTTGGCCTTTACCCCCTAGAGGAGGGGGAACTGTTTCAGGACTCTGACTCCTCTGGGGACCAGCAGGAGGGTTACGGCAGTGACCCTGGGTCTGCATCTGGGGAAGACTCATGGTTCCCTGAGGACAGTGATAGCCTGTAAGCTCACATTTTTGAAATCTTGCACATTGTCCCTCCTGAGGTGGCTAAGAGGAAGCAGGGGGAGCTTTTTCGTCCTGACAAACAGCGCCTGGAGTTCCCTGAGCAGAGCCATTTCACTAATATGGTGCTCAAGGAGTGGGAACATCCTAGTAGACGCGGTGCCCAAGGGGTGAGATAGGAGGTATCCCTTTCCTACCGAACTGGTCAAGCGATGGTCGTGTCCCCCTGAGGTGGATGCTCCCGTGCTCGGGCTGTCCAACACCTCGGTCATGCCTTCACCTGACACTACTACACTGCGGGACAGCGAGGACCGGCGCATGGATCAGCTGGCCTGCCATGCTTTTGCGTGTGTGGGGGCTGGGCTGCGTCCGGTCTGCGCTGCTGCCATTACAGCTATTGCCCTTAAAAGACAGCTCAAGCGTCTCCTGGAGGGCGCTACGGCTGGCAACAGGGGGGAGGATTATAGGTCCCTTTTGCTTTGCTCTGATTTTGTTGCCTTTGTCCTTACTGCCATGGATGATGCGGTACGGAAGTGTAATAGGACCTCTGCCCTTTTGGTGGCTATGTGCCGCTCTGTTTGGCTGTGTCAGTGGGCGGCTGCTGCTGCTGCTAAGAAGGCTCTCACTGGGCTCCCCTTTACGGGGCTGCGGCTCTTTGGTGAGCGTCTGGATGTTTTAGCCAAGGATGGTAGGCTGCCTCAACGGAGGAGGCAGCCTCGGCCCTTTCGGGGGTCCTCCTCTTCCCTCTCCTCTTTTCGTGCTTCCAGAGGAGGTCGTGGCTCCCTATTCTCGGGTACACGCAGGGATTCTTGGGTCCGTGGCAGATCCCATGGCCATCCCAGTCTATCATGGGGCCCCAAGCCCAAACCTTCCCTCAAGCCCCCTCAGGCATGAGGAGGCGCCCTCACCCATCTGGGTGGGGGGACGGCTTCGGCTCTTTGCTCACGTCTGGAGGCTACGCGTCTCAGACCGGTGGATTCAGAAGGTGGTGTCCTCCGGTTACAAGATAGAGTTTGCAGCCTGGCCACCCCAAGATTCATCAGATCCCGGATGTCTCAAAACCCTCTGTCAGTTCTGTTGGAGTCAGGAGTTATTTGCCTGGTGCCTTCCCAGGAAAGGGGTCGAGGTTTCTACTCCAATCTGTTTACGGTCCCCAAAAAGGATGGGTCCCTGAGGCCCATCGTGGACTTCAAGGGTCTCAACAAGTTTGTCAGGTTCAAGCATTTTCGCATGGAGACTCTACGCTCACCGGTCAGTACCCTGCGCCGGCGACTTCATGACCGCAGTGGACATCAAGGATGCCTACCTTCATGTACCAATCTTTCCAGGTCATCAGAGATTTCTCAGGTTCGCTCTAGAAGATCAGCACTACCAGTTTGTGGCCTTACCGTTCGGTATCACCTCGGCCCCTCGGGTGTTCACCAAGGTGCTGGCGGGTGTGATGGCTCTGCTGCGGAATCAGGGCATTCGCATCCTTCCTTACCTGGACGACATTCTGATTGCGTCTCAATCTCTTCATCAGGCCGAGAAGGACCTCCACTCTTGAGTCCTTCGGCTGGTTGATCAACTATCCCAAGTCTTCCCTGTCTCCGTCTTTGGTGAGGTCCTTTCTGGGCAGGACTCTGGATTCCTCTCAGGTCAAGGTATTCCTGCCTCAGCAGAAGGTGGAGGGCCTGCAGAAGAAGGCATGGACTCTGCTCTTGTGTCCCCATCCCTCCATCCGGCAGGGGATGCAGTTAGTGGGTCTGATGGTGTCCTGCTTCGAGGCGGTCCCTTTTGCTCAGTTTCACATGAGGCCTCTGCAGTTGCACCTCTTGTCAGTTTGGGATCGGCACCCTGTGTCCCTGGATCAGGAATTTGTCCCCCCTGGCCAGACAGTCCCTCTCGTGGTGGCTGGACTCAGGGAACCTTCTAGTGGGCAGGACCTTTCTGCCTCCGTGCTGGGAGACTGTCACCAAAGATGCTAGTCTGACCGGTTGGGGGGGCTTTTGGAAGACGGCGGTTGCATACATCAATCATCAGGGAGGGACTCGGAGCAAGCGAGCCCTCAAGGAAGTGTCCCTGATACTGTCCTGAGCGGAAGAGAATATCCCCTGCATCTCGGCGGTTTACATTCCGGGGGTGGAGAACCTGGAGGCAGACTCCCTGAGCAGGGGGACGTCTCGGCTGGGGGAATGGTCACTCCCTGTGTCACCGCTGGGGTCAGCCGGATGTGGACCTGTTTACGTCCCGCCACAATCACAAGCTTCCCATGTTTGTCTCCCTGTCACAGGACCCTCTGGCCTTCGCCACAGATGCGCTAGCAATGCCTTGGACGGAGTTTCAGCTCCTCTATGTGTTCCTTCCCTTTCCTCTGCTGGGCAGGGTGCTGCGCAAGATAGCCCAGGAAGGTGTACCAGCCATTCTGTGGCCCCCTGTTGGCCAAGGAGGGTGTGGTTTGCAGACATCGTGCAGTTGGCAGTAGATCAGTATGCCCTGCCCAAGGATCCAGATCTGCTCACTCAGGGACAGATGTGCCATCCCAATTTACAAACGCAGGCTTTAACGGCTTGGCTGCTGAAACCTCCATCTTGATGGATAAGGGTTTGCCAGCTTCTGTTGTTGATACCATGATTAGGGCTAGGAAGAAGTCCTCGACCTTTATCTACTACAGGGTCTAGCATGCTTACATTGCCTGGCGTGAGTCCAAGTCCTTTCCTTGTCGGGTGTTTTCCATCCCCAGGATTCTGGAATTTTTGTAACATGGTTTGGATTCGTCCTTCAACCCTCAAGGGACAGGTGTCAGCTTTGGCAATTTTTTGACAAAGTTCCTTTGCCTATCACCGGCTGGTTAAGACTTTTTTCCAGGGAGTTACTCATGTGTGTCCGCCACGTAAGTCTATGCTACCTGTTTGGGACCTGAATCTGGTGTTGTCTGCTCTGCAGGGTCCTCCCTTTGATCCTATCCGTGGGGCTGCCTTGCCCATTCTGACTCTTAAGGTGGCCTTTTTGGTGGCCATTACTTCTGTCAGGCGAGTGTCAGAAGCTACTCACCCAGCCTTCGGTCCCGCGCCATCTGCGGGCAGTCAGTCGGAGGTCTGGCGGGGCGGCGTCCTCGACGGGCGGCTGTTCGGCGGCTTCCGTCACTGACGGCGGCTCGGCTGTTTCCGCCGCGAGCGGCGGCTCGGGCAGTTCCGCCGCGAGTGGCGTCTGGAGCGGCCGCGTTCTCGCCATCGCGGCGCGCTCCTGACGCCCAGGGTCGTGCTCGCGCGCGAGCACTTAGGATTTATGCCCTCCGGCGGCGCTGCACACAGCGCGCCCGCCGGAGGTAATCAGCGCTGGGCCTATGAGCCCAGGGGAATGCGGGGTCATACGCCCCTCTATGTTTCTGGTCCAATCTGGACCAGGTTCTGGTTTTGCACCAATCATGCACACACATCTGGCCCAATCCCGTGTAACCTGCCCCATAAAGGTTTCCCTCCTTCAGTCTGTCATTGCCCGTGATAGCGTGCTGCTGGGTGTGATTTGGTGTCTGCTCTGTCTTCGATTATCCTGCTGTGTATGACCATCCTTGATTGCTGCCTGGACCGACCTTTGCCTGTTTCCCCGACTACGATTGCCTGCTCCACTGTACTGCGTACCCGTGATCTCCCGGTTTGACCCTTGGCTCGACTTTGACTATTCTTCCGTCCCATCCTCTGGTGCCGCGCTTTATTGGACTGATCTTCCGTGTATGACCCCTGCTTGTTTGACCTTGCCCAGTCTCGTTCCTGGTTCATCTGCCTTCCCCTTCATAAGTCTGCATCCTTTGTGCTATAAAGTCCTGGGGGCAACCGTGCCCGGTGAGGCGTGTAAAGCGTCCCGGCAGACGGGGGCTTGTCTATAGGCGAAGCTAGCAGCGGAGATTGGGGTTGCAGACTTATTTGGAAGGTGGGCGTCCCACGGGACCTGACAGCGAGTTTCTGAGCTGGCGGCGCTTTCCATCAAACCTCCTTATTTTGAGCGGCATCAGGAGAAGGTGGTGTTTCAGCTTAAGCCGGATTTCTTGCCTAAGGTTGTGTCTGCTTTTCATCTCAATCAGGACATTGTTTTGACTTCTTTGTGTCCTAACCCTGCTAATTTCAAGGAGCGGACCCTTCACTCTTTGGATGTTGTCAGGGCTCTGAAGTTTTATTTGGTTGCTACTGAGTCTTTCAGGAAGTCTGACGCTCTTTTTGTTCTTCCTGCTGGACCTAGGAATGGTTTGCCTCCTGCTAAATCCACTATCAGCGAGTGGATCCGTCAGGCGGTGGTACAAGCCTATTCTGCTAGGGGGAAGGAGCCTCCTTTTAGGATTACTGCTCATTCTACTCGTGCTATTGGTGCGTCTTGGGCTTTTCAGCACCAGGCTTCTGTTGAACAAGTTTGTAAGGCCGCAACTTGGTCTTCTGTTCATACTTTTTCCAAGTTTTACAAGGTTAATGTTAAGGCCTCTGCTGATGCTGCTTTTGGCCGCAAGGTACTTCAGGCGGTAGTGGTTAAAATTGCCTGTTGTTACTCTTTGGGGATCCCACCCTACTTTATGGACACTGCTTTTGGATGTCCCAGATGTAATGACTTCGTGAAGCAGGCAGTGCCATGCAATGGGAAAAAGACAATTCTGTGAGTACTCACCTGTAGAATTGCTTTTGCCATGCATGGAACGGCCTGATTCACCCCACCCTTGTTATCGTTATTCTTGGTTGCCTCTTTATGGTGATTGTTCCAAGTTAGTTGGGGTTTTCTCAAATTAATGTATTTCGAGTTTTTATGAGTTTTTATTCACTTATTATTCTTTCCCCCTCTGGGCTGCAACTCTGTTCAGGTCTCCAGGATACGGGCGCGGCCATCTTGCCTCAGAAGTCACATGCTGATGAAAGGAGATGGGGGCAAAATCAGTGGGGCGGGTTATAGCTGTGCTCTGCACAGACAGAGCAGAGTTGGGGTCAGGAAAATGACAGCAATCCCAGAATTCAGAGCGGCACAGTCTGAAGACACTTCCTTTCTGCAGAATTGCATTATATGGCCACAGTCATCTTGCCTCAGAAGTGTCACATGCTGAGGAGAGGGGGGCAAGTGCAGTGGGGCGGGTTATAGCTGTGCTTTGCACAGACAGAGTAGAGCTGGGGTCAGGAAAAGGACAGCAATCTCAGAATGCAGACTGGCATAGTCAGAAGACACTTCCTGTCTGCAGGCAGCCTGAGACTCCACAGGCCACCATCTTGGAGTTTATGGCTCAGAAAACACACTAGGTGCGGGTAGGATGATTTGTAATGTGGGCAATCTGTATGCACAGGGTGGGGGGAACATGCAACTTCTTATTCAGGGTGAAGTTCCAGTTTAAAGAGAAGCAACACAGAGAAATGTTACTTTCCCATTTGTTATTCCTCTGTGTGGTGGCATCCTGATTTGGGATGCCCCGCTTTGTATAACCCCCAGGTTGCCCCTTTTCACTCACCTTCCTTCCACTTCCACGGCACAGACTAAGTCGAGTGGTGCTGAAGGGAGCTGAGCAGCGCCACCAGCCGCATCCCCGGCCAGCTCGCAGCCGTGACATGCCCACGCCGCCCGTTTAGAAACGCCAGACCCGTGCATGGCTAGAGGTGAGCGGGGATGCGGCAGGTTCTGTACATTACCACAATACATTTCAAACAAAATAATTCAGATGCAGTTGAAGTTCAGATTTTTAGCTTTAATTCAGTTTGTTGAGCAAAAATATTGCATAAATATGTGAGGAACTAAAGCGTTTTTTAAACACCATCCCTTCATTCCCGGGGGTCATTGGTAATTGGTCATATGACATATTGTAAATAAAATGTTAATTTCTAATACTTGGCTGAAACCCTTTTGTTGGCGATGACTACCATACCAATTACAGGCAGTGTGCGGGCATCCCAAATACAGGCAGTGTGCAGGCATCCCAATTACAGGAAGTGTGCGGGCATCCCAAATACAGGCAGTGTGCGGGCATCCCAAATACAGGCAGTGTGCGGGCATCCCAAATACAGGCAGTGTGCGGGCATCCCAAATACAGGCAGTGTGCAGGCATCCCAAATACAGGCAGTGTGCGGGCATCCCAAATACAGGCAGTGTGCAGGCATCCCAAATACAGGCAGTGTGCGGGCATCCCAAATACAGGCAGTGTGCGGGCATCCCAAATACAGGCAGTGTGCAGGCATCCCAAATACAGGCAGTGTGCGGGCATCCCAAATACAGGCAGTGTGCAGGCATCCCAAATACAGGCAGTGTGCGGGCATCCCAAATACAGGCAGTGTGCAGGCATCCCAAATACAGGCAGTGTGCAGGCATCCCAAATACAGGCAGTGTGCAGGCATCCCAATTACAGGCAGTGTGCAGGCATCCCAAATACAGGCAGTGTGCGGGCATACCAATTGCAGGCAGTGTGCAGGCATCCCAATTACAGGAAGTGTGCGGGCATCCCAAATACAGGCAGTGTGCGGGCATCCCAATTGCAGGCAGTGTGTGGGCATCCCAATTACAGGCAGTGTGTGGGCATCCCAATTACAGGCAGTGTGTGGGCATCCCAATTACAGGCAGTGTGTGGGCATCCCAATTGCAGGCAGTGTGTGGGCATCCCAATTACAGGCAGTGTGTGGGCATCCCAAATGCAGGGAGTGTGTGGGAATCACAAATACAGGCAGTGTGCGGGCATCCCAATTACAGGCAGTGTGCTGGCATCCCAATTACAGGCAGTGTGCTGGCATCCCAATTGCAGGCAGTGTGCGGGCATCCCAATTGCAGGCAGTTTGCGGGGAACTAAATTGCAGGCAGTGTGTGGGCATCCCAAATGCAAACAGTGTGAAGGCATCCCAATTGCAGGCAGTGTGCGGGCATCCCAATTGCAGGCAGTGTGTGGGCATTCCCATTACAGGCAGTGTGCGCGCATCCTAATTACAGGCAGTGTGCAGGCATCCCAATTGC
Organism: Gastrophryne carolinensis; assembly: GCA_027917425.1. Taxonomy (NCBI): domain Eukaryota; kingdom Metazoa; phylum Chordata; class Amphibia; order Anura; family Microhylidae; genus Gastrophryne; species Gastrophryne carolinensis. The sequence goes on from CM051237.1 coordinate 448,981,927, forward strand.
AGGCAGTGTGCGGACATCCCAATTGCAGGCAGTGTTCGGGCATCCCAATTGCAGGCAGTGTGCGGGCATCCCAATTGCAGGCAGTGTGTGGGAATCCAAATGCAGGCAGTGTGTGGGCATCCCAATTACAGGCAGTGTGCGGGCATCCCCAATACAGTGTGTGGGCATCCCCAATACAGGCAGTGTATGGGCTTTCCCAGCAGCATGCATTCAGATAGCCTGGGGCAGATGCGCACACAACCTGGCATATGGGGTGCCCTGCTGTGTGTATCCCCCCAGATCGCCCAATTCATTCACCTTTCATCAGCACGCTCGCTTTCACTCAGCTCCCTTTAGCTCTCTCAGCGGCTAAGCCACCTGAATGTCTAAGCTGAGCGGATCCTCTGCTCAGCTTCTAGCTGTGGCGTACCTGTGCTTCCCTTTCAGAAAGGCCTGACGCAGGTGTGCACACAGCTACAGGTCAGCGAGGATGCGGCAAGGGCTCTGGGAGAAGGTCAGTATAATGGGGGGTTTCACACAGTGGGGCATCCTAATTCGGAATGCCCCAGGTAGTGGAACTCGTGTGGCCCTGAACACGGAGGGCCTCCAAAGCTCCTCTTTAGTATTTTGCGATTTCATGATACAGCTCCTTTAAAGTGGACCAACACCCAGGATTTTCACTATCCTGGGTGTTGGTCCACTTCCGCGGGGCACCCCCCAGAAAGCCCCTAAAATCTTACCTTATCGGCGACGGACAAGCAACTGATAAGCCGCCGCCGGCGCCTCTCGCGCGCTCCCGCGCCGGCAATTTACATATGTGTGTGTGTGTGTGTGTGTGTATATATATATATATATATATATATATATATATATACACACACACACATACTGTATATATCTTGTACACATCACATTGTAAGGCGTGGGGCCAGCAATAGGGTCAAGTCTGGCCAAAAAAGATTAAATCGCAGTAATAAAAAATAAAATAACATCTTTTGTTAGTAAAAATAACACACACTGAAGCATTATTATTATACAATTTTTATATTTAGTTTAGGTTGTGACTCTGGGTTTTGCTGATGACACCCGCTAATCTAGGTTTGGCGATACTCGAGATGCTACCAGAGGGTTTGCGGCAAGGTTTCGGATTCGTACCCCAACCTCATCTGCTGCCATCTTTACTTTAGCCAAGCTAAATTAGCTTGTTAAGTTTAAAACACATTTTTTGCGCATTTCATGAGCTTTAAATGGTTGCTTTATGCATTTTTAACATGGTTTTAGGCAACCGGCTGCCAATAAGTACCACCTATACCTGAGATCATTAGAAAGTGGGAAGTGGATGAAGTGGATGAAAAGAAGGTTGTGACCCCCTGGTGTAGAAGAATTTCGGATCTGTGTCTGATGCTGTAGTGATTAGATTCCGCCTCTAGATGGCGGTGTGATGCTTCACTTTACAGACATAAGTTTGCCTTGTTATATTAGCAGCAATGATGTGACATACACTGGAACTTTTTAAAGTTTCTCATCTGCTGCCAATTTTTTTAGCCTCTTGGTGCAGACTTGGTCACAAAAGACTTCCTCTACACCCACAGCACACCATATTGGGATGCCCTGCTGTGTCTCCCACCACCACAAAGCCCCGGACCACACAGGCTTTAGTTCCACCAACCTAGGATTATTCCAGAGTGGGGTATGCGGTGACCAAGTTCTCATACACTCCTTTGCCCCCCTCACCCACCCTGCACCCCTATACACCAGGGTGGATAGCCCCCCTCCAACCCCAACAAAGTGGTCTCCAGTGCCAGTGTCAGGCGGCAGGCACCCCCCCCCCCCCCCAATGGGCGTACAGGAGCTGTGCAGCGTACAAGTACATTAGCATATATGGTACCGCCAATTTGAAATTTGGGCTTTTACCACCCCCCCCCGATTTAATCTGGGTGAAGACTGCCCCCAGAAGAAGCTGAATATAATTGAATCAATCGTTTTAAAATGCAATCTAGGTAGCATCACGGGGGAGGCTTGGTATATATACTGGAGTTTGGGAAAAAATGTATCTTAAAAAATATTAACTCTGCCCATAATTGAGAGGGGTAAACTCTTCCATTGTAATATTCGTCTCTTTAGTTGCGCCACAACCGCCAAGACTTTTAAGTCCAAGAATTGCCCCATATGTCTACCTATCATAACTCCAAAATATTTAAACTGGCTGACCACCTTTAGCTGGGATCTAGGGGATATAACCGGGTTATCAATCGCATCTACCGGCATCAGGCTAGACTTGTCCCAGTTTATTTTAAATCCCGAAAATTTGCCAAATTCGCCTATAACATCTAGTTAGGGAGTCCAGGGCACCCTGGTAGTTCTCCAATACACCAGTATATCATCAGCATAGAGATAAATCTTCTCCTCCTGTCCCCCCCCACTTTCCAGACGGGAATATCAGCATTACCCCTGAATACAATTGCCAGGGGCTTGAAGAGCAGCGGCGACAATGGACACCCCTGTCTAGTCCCCCTGGTCAGAGGGAATACATCGGAGTAAATACCATTGGTGAAAGAAAAATGGCAAGCTGCTCTGAGGATTAAATAGGACTGATGAGACCCATCAGTCTCATCTAAGTATTAAGCACCAAACATGTCTAGCTGTGTGGAAAGACAGAGATTTGGTCGAATATATCTGCAGATACATGTTGAAGCCACATCGCCCCGACAAGGCACTCTGTGTTTAGTGTGATCCCTACTCTATGTATATGAGCCCCATATTAGGGACATGTACTGCAGCTAGTAAAATACAGAGCTACTTACCCGGAGCTGTCGACTCCCATTCGGTGCACTACATGGGGGAAGGGTCACAGCCTGCTAGTGTCGGGTAGACCTCAGCCCCCATGCCTGCACCTGGCACACATACAAATGAAAGGAAATGGCAAGCTGCTCTGAGAATAAAATAGGTAGTGTGGGAGGCCCCAATGTGGGCCCACCCATCAGTCTCATCTAAGTTTTAAGCACCAAACATGTCTAGCTATGTGGAAAGACAGAGATTTGGTCGCATATATCTATAAATACCATTGGTCCTCACCCTGGCCACCGGACCCCCATTTGACAATTTTATGTACTTAAAGGAGCACTATCGCGAAATTGTGTAATATTAAAAATCCATATAAACACTTTAGCTAATGAGAGGAGGGGTCACTTATACACCCGAACTGAATAAAACTCCTGCAAAGCTTGTGGTTTTCTTATCCCTGGTAGGAATAAAATCCTGGGGGTAAAGGGTTAGTCTATGAGGGGTGACAGAGTCTGTCACCCGAGATGTCCTCTTCCTTTCATTAAAATAAAAAAAACAAGCCTGGTTGGATATTTCTTGATGCCAGGTGTATAAGTGACCCCTCCGCCCTACATCCAGCATATTTATATGGATTTTTATTCTTGGGCCATTTTTTCGTGATAGTGCTCCTTTAATAAAACCCCTGGGAGGACCAAATCTCACCAACACAGCCCACAGGTAGTCCTCACTCAATTGAACCGCTTTCTCGTTGTCCAATGAGATAATCACCCGATTTCCCACATTCCTGTGAGTAGCCTGTAGATTGATCATCAGTCTGCGCAGGTTTATACTCGTGGTGCGCCCCGGCATAAACCCGGACTGATCCGGCCCAATCAGCTTAAGAATTACTTTGTTTAATCTGATGGCGAGGATTTTTGCCTGCACTTTTGCATCCTGGTTCAGCAGTGATATTGGCCTGTACGATGCGCAGGAGTCTGGCGGTTTACCCTTTTTATGAATGGGGACTATAGGCTCGATTCAGAGAGACAAAAAAAACTTCAGTTTTAGTGCCGATCTGTTTTTTTTGTGAAATGTTTCCGTTCTCATATGAGTGTGCGAGCGATTCTATGCATGCATTGAAAACCTTCTGTAAAGTTTCCATCCGTTCGTACGGCAGATTACGAATACGAGGATGTCATTTTCCACCGTGACTTTCCCGTTTCATTTTCACATGTTACAACGTAGGCTTTCGTTTTTGCCCTTTTCCCATCGTATCCTCCAACGAATCCTTTGCGTTTCCCGTTCGATTCTGTTTCCCTTTTTCAATAAATATTCGTCCAGACGGAAATCCCTACGATCTTGCGCCTGCGCACTACAAACTTAACTCATTAAAGTGCTCGCCTACATATTTGCCACCCTCACTTCTACTACAATGTTTAGCTAAATCACTTAGCACTATCCACCATCTTCCCTTTTGGACCCTTAAAGCTCACCCAAATCACTTCTCGGTCATGTGAATATTCATCTTTAAATATTTCTGGGCCCATTAGTTTTGTGTTAATGTATTTTGTAAATGAAATGACACTGTAACTTTTTTTTATGGATTCCATCATAAAATATAAAATTTTTAAAAATTTTGAAAATTTCTAATTTTTACAACTATAAAAAACAAAATACAAAGCAATGGCAGGCCACAGAACATTATGCTTCGTCTGTGGTCCCCAACGAGTCGCGCAGCTCCTGCATCTCGCCCACCAACTGAAGGACCCTGACACTCAGTTGTGCCACTCTGGCACGCGTGGTCCCTGTTAATAAACGTAAATTAAAATATTGGTATAACCTTGTTGGGGTCATACTGCAGTGCCCCCCCCCCAGTATGGTCCAAACACCTAAATCTGGACTTCAAAAGCCAGAGGGCCCTCGCCACCATGGGCCGGGTTTTGCATAGTGCCCGATTAGAGAACCCCTGGCCCGCATTCTGCAGGCAAAGAACGGGCATTAGGAGCAAGGGCAGGAGTGGATATCCAGAATCCCCTGAAAGAATTTAAAAATAATAACATAAAATACACATTCTAAGCTACATTATTGTTTAACATGTCATCAAGGGCTGAAAACAGCAATAGGTTAAGTCATGAGTCATCAACTATATTCATTGCCATACAGTGAAAATGGATTGATGAAATGTGACCAACTTACCCAGGAGCCATCTACCAGATAATTCTCCTGACTCAAACTGACGAAATAAGCCGGAGCTCCGCAATATATAAGCATCATGGGACGACCCTGGATGCCCTGCAAGAACACTGAGGAATCACATAGCTGGACCAAACACTGCTTGTATGTTGTGTGAGTGGCACATCTTGCGGTTCCTGCAACCAAATATAAAATAATTACACAAAGCAAAGGTAACCGACTAAAACAATAACTCCTACAACAAATTAAGATTCAAGTTCAACAATCCAAATATAATTCACAAAGGACATAAGTCTAAAAAAATCTAGCAATTGTATGGATATGTGGGAAAATAAATGTTTACATGCTAAGGACTAATTAAGGTGAGCATTAAAATGCATCTATAGGGCATACATGAAATGTATTGATTCAGGTATGCATTGCTATACAATTTATGGCCTCGGCCATGCTGATGCATGCAATGCCTTGGTGCTAAAGGCGCGCAGACTCCTCCACATAGCCGCAAAACATGTTCAACAATAGCAATCCGAGCCCTCAAAGTAAAATGAAACGGATTTATAGGGTGGTGGTCCGTCGGAAATCAGCTCTCTGAATCAGACAGAAACCCATCCCAACAACGTAAGAATGAAAAATTTCCGATTTTGTTTGGAAAATGATCCGAACTAACGGAAATGATCCGATTTGCTTCCGTTCATCGAAAGTTCATCGAACCCGAACGTTCGTACGAATGAAAAATGAACGAAAAAATGCAAAAAAAACACCCACCCAAACATTCACAGACAGCTACGGAAGTCCGGACGAATGTGCCTTTGAATCGAGGCTTAGAAAAGGAATCCGAGAGACTACCTATTTCTGCCGCACAGCTCAGCACCTCGAGCAGTTTGGGAGTGATCTGCTATATATATCACTTATACCATTCTGCTAGCCCGTCAGGCCCCGGCGCCTTTCTATTAGGTATAGCTCTAATAGCCTCCGTCACCTCCTCCAGGGTAATAGGACCTTCCAATACCTCATAAATCTCTGTTTACATGCAGAACCCAGCAATAGGGAGCGGGGGCATCCTCAGTTTCCCTTTAGATGAGATATTCTGGGGCCAATGTTTACATCACCGTGGGAATCCAAGTGAGTTTGAGTCAACCTAGGGGGTTTTACACAATGGGGCATCCTGATTTGGGGTGCCCCAGGGGAATACCAGCAGCCGACTCTGGGATCTTTTAAAGTTGACCAAAAGTGGCCTGATTCCCTTCCCCCAGAGCATCCAGATTCAGGATGCCCTGCTGTAAGAAACCCCCTGAGTCCCCTGTAAAACCCACCTTCTCCCTGATCCAATGGTGCATGCGCGCGCCGTGTCAGCTATACTTTTAGCAGAGCACCAGGGATTTGTGAATGGCCAGCGTGGGCATGCACCCTGCTAAAAGCTAACGGTGTTGTGGCCGCCAGCGAGTTCAGCTCCGCTTGGCTTTTCTGGGCTGGACTCAGCTACCAAGTGTTAGCCAATTTTGATGAGCACCCATGCATGCGCCGTAGGTCTGTGGAAAGGCGCATTTACTGGTCCACCTGCGGAGGTTTACATAGCGGTGCATCCCGAATCAGGGTGCCCCGGGGCAAGGACCAAAACCCAGTGATAGTCAAAATCCCGGGTTTTGGTCCACTTTAATGTAAAGTACAGTAGAAACTCAGGCAACCCCCCTTAGTGATCCCCACATATCTCACCCATATGGTTGCAATGAACATATTTTTGTTACCTGTGAGTGAATACAATGTCTCTAAGGACGTCTTTCTATGCTGCTCTACAGCTGTTTTGTATTTTAAAGAAAAACTGAAATACAGAACTTCCTCTCCCTCTGCATCATGGGATTATAAAGCTACATTCACACTGAGATGACACCAGTTAAACGCTGCCTTTTGTAGCCTGTAGGCCATTTCACACCATAGCGGGGCGCCGCAAAGCTGCCACTTGCTGCGTTGTTGTGATAGCAGCGATTACAACCCTCATGTATTACTGTAGATTGCAAGCTCTGTCTCCCCAGTGTGTGTCAGCTTTAGGCTGAGAGCCATGTAGGCGGTTCATTTTCCAGCATTTGTGACTGTGATTGAGATGTAGGAATTTTGTAAAGAACCAGCACTCCAGTGCAAAGGTAAAAGTAAATGAGCTTATATTTGTAATACAAACACCATAAATCATGCAAAACAAGGATTGGTTTCTGGTCGACGTTTCGGGGTGCACTGTGGCCCCCTTCCCCCCTTTTCAGATTAATCAACCTTTCCCCTATTTTTAGGACTGACTGTATGTACCCCAATTCTCCAGTCCAAGCAAATCATTGGTGTTTCCATTTCCATCCCTAAGGGCTTTTCTCCTTATGTAGGATAAGTTTTTCACATTATTATTTTTCAAATTTTTATTCCCAATAGTTATATGGTTATTTTGTCAATATCTTCTTCAATATCCTGCAGTTGCGTTCTTCTTTAAGACACCGCCGCACTGGGGTCGGGTGCAGAAGCTGATGCTCTGCCTCCAGCAAAGCTTTTGCTGGAGATAGAGTGCTAGCTCTGCTACACCCGAGAGCCAATCAATTGGCTCCTGGGTAGCGTCATCGGTTACCGGGCAGATTTCCCAGGACCTGTGACATCACGCCTGACCTTCCCTGATTGGGGGACAGCATGGGGTTGCTTGGCAACCCCCTGCTGACAATAGCGGCGGTGCCCTGCAGATTCTATTGGCAGGGGCGCATAGCAGAGGTAAGCCGGGACCTCAAGGGGCCCCTCGATTGTCATTTACAGCATTAATTTACATTCTTATTGATATGCTAATTTCCGAGCGCCGGTGACGTCATTGATGACGTCAGGCGCGAATGTTTGAATGGTTATGGGCCAGTAGGCCCCCTTTTTGTATATAATGGCTGTTCACTGTCTGTTCTGGTTGTATGTGGTTGGTCCTGAGGAAGGGGGCCACAGTGCACCCCGAAACGTCGACCAGAAACCAATCCTTGTTTTGCACGATTTATGGTGTTTGTATTACAAATATAAGCTCATTACTTTTACTTTTGCACTGGAGTGCTGGTTCTTTTACAAAATTCTTGGACTTTGGCGGTGTCTCCGCGGACCGCGCACCCACCCGACATGGGATACATATGAGTAAGAGTGCGACAGCCACTAGAAAATTTTCTGTGATTGAGATGTAATCATGATTAGGGCAGGCTGATTCATTACTAGCGCCAGTACCGGCAGATGAGCGTCTGTAGCAAAGCACTCAGAGTGACCACTAGTAGTCGCTGTGATGGGCTATAGGTCGCTGTTACTGAGCGCCTCAGTCTCTGGCCGGCATTGATGAATTAGATGTGTGAGTCGCTATAACACCAGTACAGCACTATATAGGTGCGAACGGTAGCGGCTGGTTAATGTGAGCCACTCAAACCATATTCATCAAAATAACAGCCTCACACAGCGCTGGCACTCAAAATTGTGTCGCTGTAGCCCAGAGCGCCAGAAGCAGTGTGATTAAAGTCCGTTGTTGAACGCATATCCACCAGTAACAAAGCGAAAACATATGGAATTACATTGTTATTACATTGTGACATTAATACTTTACTGCCAGATCTGTAATGACAATTCTGCACAAAAATATAAAAAAATCAAAAACATTTTCAAAAATGGCTTTTAATAGGCCAGGAGAGGTCACACGATTTCATAAAAAAAAAAAAAAAAAAAGAACGTCCATTAAAATGTATGGGAGAGCGACAGGTAGCTAGAGCGTCGGCGCTATCTGCTGAGCCGTCTGTGATGAGGAATCGGACGCTACATGGCGCTGTTAGAGTCGCTCACCGGAATTGCTTTGATAAATGTGGTATTTCGTACACCTTCCGGCGATCACCGTTCGCTATCTGTCGCTACGAAGCACTACCTGCCACAATCCCTTGATGAATAAACCCCTGAGTCTCTATGCAGGGACCGAACAATCCTGCATACAGCTGTTAGTCTATTCAGTGTAATCATAAGAGGGGAGAATCAATGACAAGGCTGGGAGAGATTAGTAGGAAGTGTGTACGGATGCAATCCACCAGGGTTAAACCACACCAAAGCGCATAACTTCCCAAGTGGGCATCCCAAAGTGGGATTCCCTGCAGCAGGTGACGAGCCTGAGTGTCCCCCGCTCCCCCTCCTCCCTCTAGGGGCTCCAGTTGCTGGCACTTTCATCGGTGGTATCACTCTTTCATTGTTACATGGTGACCTTCTGTGGCTTTTTCGATTGGAAAATGTTACCTTTTATATCCATAGCGAACCTCACTTGTTATTATTTGATAGTTACATTTATTTAGCTACATTGCTGCTAATTGATCTAATTGATAGTTACATTTACTCAGCTATAGGTGGGGGATGTCGGGTGGGCGGACGCACCACATGCTGCATATTGAGATGGGAGTTCCCTGATGACGCAAGCCCTGCGCCTGTGCGCTTCTGTCGCCCAGAGCCGCCGCACACGCCGAGCGAGCGCGGGAACCTGTACCACTGGCTGGAGGGGGTATATAAGTGGAGTACATGGCGGCACAATGCTATATCCTGAAGAAGTGGCTTAGCCACGGAACCCGTGGAATCTTATCTCCCATCTCGGGGGACAGCGGGCCATCATCCCTCTGGGCATCACTTTTAGGTGACTTACACTTTTTACCTTGCATATTTTGCACCACATTAATTAAGCACTTTAATTAGCACTAGAGCACTTTATTTCTGTAATAGCAGAATGATGTATGCATATAATAGATAAACTCATCAGTTGGTGGATTAATTTTAAGATAAAGTTTTGTCTGTTGGTTTTCTTCCTGCTCGGTGGTGGTCTCCTGCTATGGAATCATGGATGTTTGTAAATTTATGTTTTTTTATGATGTAGTGAATGGGATTTTTTATTAATAAATTTCATTTGTATGGATTGATTTAATTGTATTTATTTAAGGGCTTTTTTGGTGCGGTGGGTTAACCCTTAGCCGTAACTAACTGTATTTGTTTTGGATCACTTATAAGGGGAGCTACTCCCATAGGCCTGTTTATGTTAATTTATTGCTAAGTTGTGGATTGGTGGTGCACTGAGCACAAAACAATCTTTAGGTATCTTTGTTATTATTTGATAGTTACATTTGTTTTGCTACATTACTGCTAATTAATGGTTACATTTACTCAGCTATATTGAACACGGTGTGCAAAAACCCCTTTCTTTGGTAATATAAGTAGGGCATTTTGGATGTTATTCAGCACAGGATTATTTGTGCACTTTTTTCACGTTATTTATTTTTTGTATATTTGTTGGTATGTCTTCAGATTGTGGCATGGATGTTGTAAAAATCTGTGTGCTGTGTACCCACTGTATAAAATAAGTGGGTATATTCTTGGTTAGTATGTGAATCTGTATATATCTATTCATATATATACACACCCTCAAGTATTTGTGCCGGCACAAAAAGACCCAAAGTGGGCCCCTTTAAATGAAAAAGACCACCTATGCGCATAAAAAAATAAATAGATAAAGTGTAACACATCTATATATAAAAAAAAGGATAAACGTGATAAGATATATATATAAAACATAAATATAGTATTAAACCAATAATAATACACAATTTCATACAATGTAGTGCATATTGATACATAAATAGCAACTATATAAAGTGCTAAGTGTTGAACTATTCCTATTATGTTATGGAACAGTGCATACTCTACGTAAACCTAAAAGTGTCCATAAAAATCTAACCCCACAATAATTCCCCAAATCGAAACCAATACAACAGGTGGTTGTATGATGCCAAATGGCACTCAATAAGAAACTGTGCCAGCGTAAATCAAAGTAATGCTACCCAAGTTGACAAACAGCCAAAGAAAGGGGGACCGCAGCCAAAGCCACCCACGCGCCCGCCGCTGCCCGTGCGGCTCACTACTTCCATAATCTCTCTCCAGAATCGCCCAATGATCGCACACGACCAAGTCATATGTTCCCAAGAGGCATCATCCCTCTGGCACTGTGGCCACTGATCCCTCTCCAGTAATCCCATTCTCTGCAGCCGGGCCGGCTTAATCTATGCTTGGTGCAACCATTTAGTTTGTATAAACCTGTCTCTAGCCTCAACTATGGACAAGTGGATGTTGTCCATCACCTCGTACCAGTCATCCTCGTCCAAGCCATGGTCCAATGCATGCCAATTTGTTTCTGTTTGTCTTATTGAATTTGTGGTGCTCCTCTTCTCTTGCCACCCCTTTATTTTTCCCAGCAGCAGGGAAGCACTTAGTAATTCCCCACCTGAGCTGCCACCACCTCTGGATCCTCTGCAGTTAAATTCAGCACAGTGAGTGGACACAGCAGCAGCATCCCTCTGCATGCCAAACAGACCTGATAGTTTGCTGAAGAGGGCATACACAGCACGGGGAACTGGGACGCCACTGCGTGCACTTCCTGAATTCTACTGCAGGGGATCCCAGAGAGGTGAGTATGCAGCATAGGCCCTTATTTATGAAGGAATAGCGACAGGTAGCGACTGGTGAGCGGCCGGTAATGACGGGCCCCGCCACGAGAACGCCGGCTCCCCACCACAATCACACATTTATCAAGCCGATCCTGCTTAGCGACTGAGATAGCGCCATATAGCCACTCATTCATCATTATTCCAGCCTCACCCCACAGCGCCAGCGTCCGACCTTGAACAGCGACAGGTATGACCTCTCACTACCTGGCGCTCTCCAATGCATTTCAATGGAACAATCTTTAAATATTCATAATTAATTGTTATTAATTTTTTTTTTTTTTTTTTAAATGTGAAAAGTTCTGTGACCACTTCTGCCATTTTAGATAATTTTTTTAAGGTAAAAAAAAAAATTGTACAGAATTGATATTACAGGTCTGATATTAATGTATTCATATTACAAAATTATTTTAAAAACTTGTTTTTTTTGGTTTCCAAAAATATGGTTGTTTGGGGGTTAAAAAACTTCTTTTAACCCATCACCGCCAGCGCTCTGGGGTTTAAACATGCATTTTACAGTGCAAGAATTTTTTGAGCGTGATTTTTTAATGAATATGGTGGGAGCCAGTCGCTAGGGCCAGTCGCTATCATGCGCTCCCATACAGCGCGGAACCTGTCAAATAGCGACTCCTCACCCAATATTCAACATTACGGCAAACCGACTGAGTCGCTATCAACTACCGAAAAACGGCCAAGCACATCGACTACTAGCGGGCGCTCTGAAAAAAACGATACAGTCGCTCAACTGTCGCTACCTGCCGCTATTAATGAATCGGCCTCTTAGGTGCAGGTTTATAAAGTGGTTCTCCTCTCTGGGGCTGGGATGACCTGTGGAAAACTGCTCTCTGAGCCAAAGCGGACCTAAACCCACTTAACTTGTGAAACACATTTGGCCAAAGCCCCTGCCGATACTACCTTCTCAGGGTGTAGAACTAGAAATGAGTATTTTCGCTTTTTAAATTGTCCCGGAACACTGATTTCTTTGCTGTCTCTTGGTGTGAGATCAGCCATTGCATAGGTAGGGCAATGACACACACAACAGTGGCAACAAACGGAGGAGGCGGAGCTTTATAGCTAAAACAGGCGCCATTATCTGGGGTTAAAGTGAAGCAGGAGCAGTGGAAATAGGCAAAAGTTGCTCTTAATAGGGGAACAATTCAAGGCATGCTAGTTAAAAATGTGGGTTTTGGTCTGCTTGTGTTTGAGTGTGGTATTAGTAGTAAAGTTTTTGTGAAGAACAATAGGACTGATCTTCTGAGCCTATATGTTTGCCAAGTTTTCCACCTGGTAACCTGGTGAAATCCAAAGGGAAGTCTGTGCAATACAGGCTTCCCCTCAGCACCCCAAATGCCCCTCAGACCTACCATGCAGTTTTCCCATCATTTCCATCTGTGTCTCCATATCCTGGGTGGGGGACAGGGAACTAGAGTACACTGCTGGCTTGCAGCGGCACCTCAAGACACTGGAAGAGGTAGTAAGCAAAAGGGACCACTGGCCTTCCCTCAGATTGGGATGCCCAGCTGTTTGATCCCCCTGGATCACCGCAAACTCACCTTTAGGTGCTCCCTCAATAATGCAATCGGGAGCAAGAGTGGCCGCATGCTCCCACCCGCAGCCATTCAAAGGAGGATGCAGCTGCTCTCGTTTCCTATTGCAGAGCTTTGTGTCTAAACAGAGCCATTGGCTGAGCATTAATATGAACGATATACAGCGCTGATTGGATGAGAACCTGCACGTGTACTGTACACGTTGGTATGGGTGATCTGGGCCCATATAGCCCCCCCCCCCCCCCCCCCCGGATAGTCGAAATCCCAGTTTTGTTACGTTTTAAATTCAAGATGGTGTTTAGGTAATAAGTCCAATAATAAACAAGCAAACGCTGAGAAAAGGAAGTTACCTGACTTCAAACCAATCCAGAGTTCAGACAATGGAGTCAATTCAGAGCCAGGTAAGAATTCACACTCCTTTTTAGGAGAGAAAGCTGCCATTCACTTTCATTGTCTACCTTGGGGCTGATTCAGAGCCAGGTGAAAAAACTCCTAAAAAGGAGTGTTTTCTCACTTGAATCGACCCCAGTGTGGTGAAAACTGATGCACCTAAGCTTTAGTGATAAAATATTACTATACTATATATATACTATATAATATATACTATATATATATATATATATATTACTATATACTAATATTACTATAAAATAATTATAAAATACAGCTAAGGCGATGCAATTACTAGATGGTGCTCAGGTGAAAAGAACAATACAAGCGGATTAATTGCTGGCCTTTTCCTGACCCCAGCTCTGCTCTGTCTGAGCAAAGCACAGCTATAATTCGCCCCCCTGTACTTTATCCCGCTCTCCTCCCCTCAGTATGTGTGATGCTTCTGAGTCAAGATGGCGGCGCCCGTATCCTAGAGTCCTGAACAGAGTTGCAGCCCAGTGGGGGAAAGAATAATAAGTGACTAAAAACTTAAAATATATTAATTTTAGATGCTGGGGAATCATTTTATAAGGGTTTGGGCTTTTCAATAAATCATGGTGAAGGTCCGGTTTAAGCAAGCAAACTGAGTTTTGAAAAATAGTGAAAATTAACAAACGATGAACCAAAAGGTTTAGTGAAAACAAAGCGACTACAGAATAATAATAACCATAAAACACAGCTAAGGATATTTGGCAAGCAGACAATGAGGAAAGGAAGTCATTTAAAGCGGAACAAAACCCCCAATTTAAAAGATTCCAGGCTATTCCCCCAGGCATTCTGAATCGGGATGCCCCATTGCACCCGTAAAAACTCACCTTTCCTCACTCCCAAGGGTGCAACTGCGTGCTCTCACCTTGATAACTTAAAGGGCTCTGATTATTTTCAGTTGGGGAGTCTGCGCTGTCGCATCTCCTGCATTCCCGGTGGTGTGTGCATGCTCCTGCCCCAGCCATTTAAATTGGCTGGAGCAGGAGCGTACAAGCTGCTGGGAATACGGTGCATCCCCATTGAACTCAGTTAGAGCCCTTTGCAGAAGTATGTAAACACGGCAAAGGGCTCTGAAGCATCACATACTGAGAAGAGGAGAGCGGGGCAAAAGTAGGGGGGGGGGTTATAGCTGTGCTTTGCACAGACTGGGGAGCTGGGGTCAGGAAAAGGACAGCAATCCCACAATGCAGAGCAGCACAGTCAGAAGACACTTCCTGTCTGCAGGCAGCCTGTAACTCCATGGGCCACCAATCCGCATTCTCGGAGCCGCTGAGCTATGGACGTCTAAGCCGATGTCTTAGCACAGCGGCTCCGAGCTCGCTGGCGGCCGCATCCCCTGCTTACCTCTAACAGGGAGCGTGCCCGCACCGGCAATTCACAAGTGGCTGCTAGTGGGATAGCGGGGATGTGGCTGCAGCCTGTGCATGCGTCGTTATACCGGGATTAAGGTAAGTGTAGCTAGCGACCTGGGGGGTTACACCACGGGGGGGGGGGGGAATGGATCAGCCCGGGAATCTTATAGATTACCAGGCCGATCCCCCTGGGTTTTGGTCCACTTTAACTAGCATCCCCTGAAATGCTCCCCCTATGAAGAGAACCTTTTGCTAATTTTCACTGCTGCTTCTTCACCTAATCTCAGATAATAGCACCTGTTATAGTTGTAAAGCTCCGCCTCCTCCATTCATTGCCACTGTTGTGTGTGGCAATAATGTCCCCACCTATGCAATGACTGATCACCTGCCATCCTACAGAGAGCTAGAGCAAAAAAACAGTGTTCCAAGACAATTTGAAAGGCGAAAATATCCATTTCTAGTTCTACACCCTAAGAAGATAATTTCAGCAGAAGCTTTGGCCAAATGTACTTCACAGGTTCAATGGGTTTTGGGCCACTTTAATAGGCTTCAGCCTGATGAAGTGGGTGATGTGCCCAAGGAACGCGTGGCTCCTGGTGCGGTAAGCAGTGGGGAGACTTCACAAATGTTATTTTCATGATACCTTGGCTTTGTTTCTGGTGATGTGATAGATTTGTGATTTTATTTTTTAATTGATATTGTGATATACATCAGTGGTTCCCCTTTGGGATGCCTAATAATATATACAGGTGATTATATTTTCATATTATTCTTTAATTGGTGAATAGAGTAGATTGATATGTTTATGAGTTGTTATGGTTGGGAATATTAATTCTTAATTGATTGTTAGACTGGTAAGACTTGTACTTTATAAATATATAGATTTTATAGTGATCCGGATCATAGGCAGGATTTGCACATGTTTAGTTGTATTGTTGGAACACTTTGTTGAATGATTTAGCACATGTTTCAGGCATTTGATATCAGTGTGGTGAAAATTTCCCCATCGCCTACACACCTTTATGTTGATTTGTCCTGTGTGTTATTGTTCGATTTATGTGTTTTTTAAGGGAATTTAATATGTTGAGTGTATTGTATGTAGTGATTATAAATATGTCATTAATAAAAATGTATTTTTTGATCAGTTTATGAGTTGAGCGTTGCCTCCCTACATGCTTTTTTTGTTCCTGGTTTGAGCTCTTTTGCAGCTTTGGGAGCTGCACCTCTACAGATTAAATAGGGTCTAGTGCAAGCCTCCATTTTTTCTTTCTTGAGCCTCGATTCAGAGACACATTCGTCCGGACTTCCGTAGCTGTCTGTGAAAGTTTTGGTGGGTGTTTGTCATTTTTTTGCTTTTTTTCGTTCATTTTTCATTCGTACGAACGTTCGGGAATGCGCTTTCGATGAACGGAAGCAAATCGGAACATTTCCGTTAGTTCGGATCATTTTCCAAACAAAATCGGAAATTTTCCGTTCGTTCAGAAAACTTCCGTTGTTGGGATGGGTTTCCGTCTGATTCAGAGAGCTGATTTGCGACGGATCACCACCCTATAAATCCGTTTCATTTCCGATCCACTTACGAGACCTTTGAGGGCTCGGATTGCTATTGTTGAACATGTTTTGCGGCTATGTGGAGGCGTCTGCGCGCCTTTAGCTCCAAGGCATTGCATGTATCAGCATGGCCGAGGCCATAAATTGTATAGCAATGCATACCTGAATCAATACATTTCATGTATGCCTTATAGATGCATTTTAATGCTGACCTAAATTAGTCCTTAGCATGTAAACATTTATTTTCCCACACATCCATATAATTGCTATATTTTTTTAGACTTTTGTCCTTTGTGAATTATATTTGGATTGTTGAACTTGAATCTTAATTTTTTGTAGGAGTTCTTGTTTTAGTTGGTTACCTTTGCTTTGTGTAATTATTTTATATTTGGTTGCAGGAACTGCAAGATGTGCCACTCGCCCTTGCTCCTGATGCCCGTTCTTTGCCTGTAGAATGCGGGCCAGGGGTTCTCTAATCGGGCACTATGCAAAACCCGGCCCGTGGTGGCGAGGGCCCTCTGGCTTTTGAAGTCCAGATTTAGGTGTTTGGACCATACGGGGG
Source organism: Gastrophryne carolinensis (assembly GCA_027917425.1). Lineage (NCBI taxonomy): Eukaryota > Metazoa > Chordata > Amphibia > Anura > Microhylidae > Gastrophryne > Gastrophryne carolinensis. The sequence goes on from CM051237.1 coordinate 448,998,797, forward strand.
GGGGGCACTGCAGTATGACCCCAACAAGGTTATACCAATATTTTAATTTACCTTTTTTTAACAGGGACCACACGTGCCAGAGTGCCACAACTGAGTGTCAGGGTCCTTCAGTTGGTGGGCGAGATGCAGGAGCTACGCAACCCGTTGGGGACCACAAATGAAGAATAATGTTCTGTGCCCTGCCATTGCTATGTATTTTGTTTTTTATAGTTGTAAAAATTTGAAATTTTCAACATTTTTAAAAAATTTATATTTTATGATGGTATAAAAAAAATGTTACATTGTCATTTCATTTACAAACTACATTAACACAAAACAAATGGGCCCAGAAATATTTAAAGATGAATATTCACATGACCGAGAAGTGGTTTGGGTGAGCTTTAAGGGTCCAAAAGGGAAGATGGAGGACAGTGCTAAGTGATTTAGCTAAACATTGTAGTTAGGGATGAGCGAATCGATCCGGACGAACCCGGATTCGATCCGAATTTCAGGAAAAATTCGATTCGGATCGAATCCGAATTTCCCCGCGATTCGATCACTCGAAGTTTTCCTTTAACATCCATTCATTTACATTACAGGCATTCTAAGATGGCGGGCGGGACATGTCTGGACATGTATCCCGCGCCAGTGCAAGCTGGGGCAGTCACATGCAGCCTATCAGCAGCCAGCAAGCCCGGTGACGTCACACAGCGGTATTTAACGGCGGCCATCTTGCTTTTCCTCATTTCTCTATTGCATTCGTGACAGACAGACAGAACGCTGTGTAGCTGAGGCAGTTAGACAGGCTGGAGACAGGCTGGAGACAGGGACAGACAGGGACAGGCTGGAGACAGGCAGGAGACAGGCAGGAGACAGACAGGAGACAGACAGAAAGCCAGGGAAAGGTAGGAAAAACGGAGCTGGCTGACAGGGAGAATTTTTTTTTTTCATCCAGCCTTTGTTAGCGTTTTCAGGCTGCTTATAGTAACTAACTGTGCATATATACTGAACTGATCTTAAGTCTGCTGTGAGGCATCCCATTCTGTGACTAAAGCAGCCTCTATTTAATAGCATAATAAACATTTGCACTTATTCTCATAGAAATCAGGCCTGATAAAGACACTTTTGCTGTGCATGCTCTCTGGTTTTTGTGGCACTGGCATCCCATTCTGTGACTAAAGCAGCCTCTATTTAATAGCATAATAAACATTTGCACTTATTCTCATAGAAATCAGGCCTGATAAAGACACTTTTGCTGTGCATGCTCTCTGGTTTTTGTGGCACTGGCATCCCATTCTGTGACTAAAGCAGCCTCTATTTAATAGCATAATAAACATTTGCACTTATTCTCATAGAAATCAGGCCTGATAAAGACACTTTTGCTGTGCATGCTCTCTGGTTTTTGTGGCACTGGCATCCCATTCTGTGACTAAAGCAGCCTCTATTTAATAGCATAATAACCATTTGCACTTATTCTCATAGAAATCAGGCCTGATAAAGACACTTTTGCTGTGCATGCTCTCTGGTTTTTGTGGCACTGGCATCCCATTCCGTGACTAAAGCAGCCTCTATTTAATAGCATAATAAACATTTGCACTTATTCTCATAGAAATCAGGCCTGATAAAGACACTTTTGCTGTGAATGCTCTCTGGTTTTTGTGGCACTGGCATCCCATTCCGTGACTAAAGCAGCCTCTATTTAATAGCATAATAAACATTTGCACTTATTCTCATAGAAATCAGGCCTGATAAAGACACTTTTGCTGTGCATGCTCTCTGGTTTTTGTGGCACTGGCATCCCATTCTGTGACTAAAGCAGCCTCTATTTAATAGCATAATAAACATTTGCACTTATTCTCATAGAAATCAGGCCTGATAAAGACACTTTTGCTGTGCATGCTCTCTGGTTTTTGTGGCACTGGCATCCCATTCCGTGACTAAAGCAGCCTCTATTTAATAGCATAATAAACATTTGCACTTATTCTCATAGAAATCAGGCCTGATAAAGACACTTTTGCTGTGCATGCTCTCTGGTTTTTGTGGCACTGGCATCCCATTCTGTGACTAAAGCAGCCTCTATTTAATAGCATAATAACCATTTGCACTTATTCTCATAGAAATCAGGCCTGATAAAGACACTTTTGCTGTGCATGCTCTCTGGTTTTTGTGGCACTGGCATCCCATTCCGTGACTAAAGCAGCCTCTATTTAATAGCATAATAAACATTTGCACTTATTCTCATAGAAATCAGGCCTGATAAAGACACTTTTGCTGTGCATGCTCTCTGGTTTTTGTGGCACTGGCATCCCATTCCGTGACTAAAGCAGCCTCTATTTAATAGCATAATAAACATTTGCACTTATTCTCATAGAAATCAGGCCTGATAAAGACACTTTTGCTGTGCATGCTCTCTGGTTTTTGTGGCACTGGCATCCCATTCTGTGACTAAAGCAGCCTCTATTTAATAGCATAATAAACATTTGCACTTATTCTCATAGAAATCAGGCCTGATAAAGACACTTTTGCTGTGCATGCTCTCTGGTTTTTGTGGCACTGGCATCCCATTCCGTGACTAAAGCAGCCTCTATTTAATAGCATAATAAACATTTGCACTTATTCTCATAGAAATCAGGCCTGATAAAGACACTTTTGCTGTGCATGCTCTCTGGTTTTTGTGGCACTGGCATCCCATTCTGTGACTAAAGCAGCCTCTATTTAATAGCATAATAAACATTTGCACTTATTCTCATAGAAATCAGGCCTGATAAAGACACTTTTGCTGTGCATGCTCTCTGGTTTTTGTGGCACTGGCATCCCATTCCGTGACTAAAGCAGCCTCTATTTAATAGCATAATAAACATTTGCACTTATTCTCATAGAAATCAGGCCTGATAAAGACACTTTTGCTGTGCATGCTCTCTGGTTTTTGTGGCACTGGCATCCCATTCTGTGACTAAAGCAGCCTCTATTTAATAGCATAATAAACATTTGCACTTATTCTCATAGAAATCAGGCCTGATAAAGACACTTTTGCTGTGCATGCTCTCTGGTTTTTGTGGCACTGGCATCCCATTCTGTGACTAAAGCAGCCTCTATTTAATAGCATAATAAACATTTGCACTTATTCTCATAGAAATCAGGCCTGATAAAGACACTTTTGCTGTGCATGCTCTCTGGTTTTTGTGGCACTGGCATCCCATTCTGTGACTAAAGCAGCCTCTATTTAATAGCATAATAAACATTTGCACTTATTCTCATAGAAATCAGGCCTGATAAAGACACTTTTGCTGTGCATGCTCTCTGGTTTTTGTGGCACTGGCATCCCATTCCGTGACTAAAGCAGCCTCTATTTAATAGCATAATAAACATTTGCACTTATTCTCATAGAAATCAGGCCTGATAAAGACACTTTTGCTGTGCATGCTCTCTGGTTTTTGTGGCACTGGCATCCCATTCTGTGACTAAAGCAGCCTCTATTTAATAGCATAATAACCATTTGCACTTATTCTCATAGAAATCAGGCCTGATAAAGACACTTTTGCTGTGCATGCTCTCTGGTTTTTGTGGCACTGGCATCCCATTCTGTGACTAAAGCAGCCTCTATTTAATAGCATAATAAACATTTGCACTTATTCTCATAGAAATCAGGCCTGATAAAGACACTTTTGCTGTGCATGCTCTCTGGTTTTTGTGGCACTGGCATCCCATTCTGTGACTAAAGCAGCCTCTATTTAATAGCATAATAAACATTTGCACTTATTCTCATAGAAATCAGGCCTGATAAAGACACTTTTGCTGTGCATGCTCTCTGGTTTTTGTGGCACTGGCATCCCATTCTGTGACTAAAGCAGCCTCTATTTAATAGCATAATAACCATTTGCACTTATTCTCATAGAAATCAGGCCTGATAAAGACACTTTTGCTGTGCATGCTCTCTGGTTTTTGTGGCACTGGCATCCCATTCTGTGACTAAAGCAGCCTCTATTTAATAGCATAATAAACATTTGCACTTATTCTCATAGAAATCAGGCCTGATAAAGACACTTTTGCTGTGCATGCTCTCTGGTTTTTGTGGCACTGGCATCCCATTCTGTGACTAAAGCAGCCTCTATTTAATAGCATAATAAACATTTGCACTTATTCTCATAGAAATCAGGCCTGATAAAGACACTTTTGCTGTGCATGCTCTCTGGTTTTTGTGGCACTGGCATCCCATTCTGTGACTAAAGCAGCCTCTATTTAATAGCATAATAAACATTTGCACTTATTCTCATAGAAATCAGGCCTGATAAAGACACTTTTGCTGTGCATGCTCTCTGGTTTTTGTGGCACTGGCATCCCATTCTGTGACTAAAGCAGCCTCTATTTAATAGCATAATAAACATTTGCACTTATTCTCATAGAAATCAGGCCTGATAAAGACACTTTTGCTGTGCATGCTCTCTGGTTTTTGTGGCACTGGCATCCCATTCCGTGACTAAAGCAGCCTCTATTTAATAGCATAATAAACATTTGCACTTATTCTCATAGAAATCAGGCCTGATAAAGACACTTTTGCTGTGCATGCTCTCTGGTTTTTGTGGCACTGGCATCCCATTCTGTGACTAAAGCAGCCTCTATTTAATAGCATAATAACCATTTGCACTTATTCTCATAGAAATCAGGCCTGATAAAGACACTTTTGCTGTGCATGCTCTCTGGTTTTTGTGGCACTGGCATCCCATTCCGTGACTAAAGCAGCCTCTATTTAATAGCATAATAAACATTTGCACTTATTCTCATAGAAATCAGGCCTGATAAAGACACTTTTGCTGTGCATGCTCTCTGGTTTTTGTGGCACTGGCATCCCATTCCGTGACTAAAGCAGCCTCTATTTAATAGCATAATAAACATTTGCACTTATTCTCATAGAAATCAGGCCTGATAAAGACACTTTTGCTGTGCATGCTCTCTGGTTTTTGTGGCACTGGCATCCCATTCTGTGACTAAAGCAGCCTCTATTTAATAGCATAATAAACATTTGCACTTATTCTCATAGAAATCAGGCCTGATGAAGACACTTTTGCTGTGCATGCTCTCTGGTTTTTGTGGCACTGGCATCCCATTCCGTGACTAAAGCAGCCTCTATTTAATAGCATAATAAACATTTGCACTTATTCTCATAGAAATCAGGCCTGATAAAGACACTTTTGCTGTGCATGCTCTCTGGTTTTTGTGGCACTGGCATCCCATTCTGTGACTAAAGCAGCCTCTATTTAATAGCATAATAAACATTTGCACTTATTCTCATAGAAATCAGGCCTGATAAAGACACTTTTGCTGTGCATGCTCTCTGGTTTTTGTGGCACTGGCATCCCATTCCGTGACTAAAGCAGCCTCTATTTAATAGCATAATAAACATTTGCACTTATTCTCATAGAAATCAGGCCTGATAAAGACACTTTTGCTGTGCATGCTCTCTGGTTTTTGTGGCACTGGCATCCCATTCTGTGACTAAAGCAGCCTCTATTTAATAGCATAATAACCATTTGCACTTATTCTCATAGAAATCAGGCCTGATAAAGACACTTTTGCTGTGCATGCTCTCTGGTTTTTGTGGCACTGGCATCCCATTCTGTGACTAAAGCAGCCTCTATTTAATAGCATAATAAACATTTGCACTTATTCTCATAGAAATCAGGCCTGATAAAGACACTTTTGCTGTGCATGCTCTCTGGTTTTTGTGGCACTGGCATCCCATTCTGTGACTAAAGCAGCCTCTATTTAATAGCATAATAAACATTTGCACTTATTCTCATAGAAATCAGGCCTGATAAAGACACTTTTGCTGTGCATGCTCTCTGGTTTTTGTGGCACTGGCATCCCATTCTGTGACTAAAGCAGCCTCTATTTAATAGCATAATAAACATTTGCACTTATTCTCATAGAAATCAGGCCTGATAAAGACACTTTTGCTGTGCATGCTCTCTGGTTTTTGTGGCACTGGCATCCCATTCTGTGACTAAAGCAGCCTCTATTTAATAGCATAATAAACATTTGCACTTATTCTCATAGAAATCAGGCCTGATAAAGACACTTTTGCTGTGCATGCTCTCTGGTTTTTGTGGCACTGGCATCCCATTCCGTGACTAAAGCAGCCTCTATTTAATAGCATAATAAACATTTGCACTTATTCTCATAGAAATCAGGCCTGATAAAGACACTTTTGCTGTGCATGCTCTCTGGTTTTTGTGGCACTGGCATCCCATTCTGTGACTAAAGCAGCCTCTATTTAATAGCATAATAAACATTTGCACTTATTCTCATAGAAATCAGGCCTGATAAAGACACTTTTGCTGTGCATGCTCTCTGGTTTTTGTGGCACTGGCATCCCATTCTGTGACTAAAGCAGCCTCTATTTAATAGCATAATAACCATTTGCACTTATTCTCATAGAAATCAGGCCTGATAAAGACACTTTTGCTGTGCATGCTCTCTGGTTTTTGTGGCACTGGCATCCCATTCTGTGACTAAAGCAGCCTCTATTTAATAGCATAATAAACATTTGCACTTATTCTCATAGAAATCAGGCCTGATAAAGACACTTTTGCTGTGCATGCTCTCTGGTTTTTGTGGCACTGGCATCCCATTCTGTGACTAAAGCAGCCTCTATTTAATAGCATAATAAACATTTGCACTTATTCTCATAGAAATCAGGCCTGATAAAGACACTTTTGCTGTGCATGCTCTCTGGTTTTTGTGGCACTGGCATCCCATTCTGTGACTAAAGCAGCCTCTATTTAATAGCATAATAAACATTTGCACTTATTCTCATAGAAATCAGGCCTGATAAAGACACTTTTGCTGTGCATGCTCTCTGGTTTTTGTGGCACTGGCATCCCATTCTGTGACTAAAGCAGCCTCTATTTAATAGCATAATAAACATTTGCACTTATTCTCATAGAAATCAGGCCTGATAAAGACACTTTTGCTGTGCATGCTCTCTGGTTTTTGTGGCACTGGCATCCCATTCTGTGACTAAAGCAGCCTCTATTTAATAGCATAATAAACATTTGCACTTATTCTCATAGAAATCAGGCCTGATAAAGACACTTTTGCTGTGCATGCTCTCTGGTTTTTGTGGCACTGGCATCCCATTCCGTGACTAAAGCAGCCTCTATTTAATAGCATAATAAACATTTGCACTTATTCTCATAGAAATCAGGCCTGATAAAGACACTTTTGCTGTGCATGCTCTCTGGTTTTTGTGGCACTGGCATCCCATTCTGTGACTAAAGCAGCCTCTATTTAATAGCATAATAAACATTTGCACTTATTCTCATAGAAATCAGGCCTGATAAAGACACTTTTGCTGTGCATGCTCTCTGGTTTTTGTGGCACTGGCATCCCATTCTGTGACTAAAGCAGCCTCTATTTAATAGCATAATAACCATTTGCACTTATTCTCATAGAAATCAGGCCTGATAAAGACACTTTTGCTGTGCATGCTCTCTGGTTTTTGTGGCACTGGCATCCCATTCTGTGACTAAAGCAGCCTCTATTTAATAGCATAATAAACATTTGCACTTATTCTCATAGAAATCAGGCCTGATAAAGACACTTTTGCTGTGCATGCTCTCTGGTTTTTGTGGCACTGGCATCCCATTCTGTGACTAAAGCAGCCTCTATTTAATAGCATAATAAACATTTGCACTTATTCTCATAGAAATCAGGCCTGATAAAGACACTTTTGCTGTGCATGCTCTCTGGTTTTTGTGGCACTGGCATCCCATTCTGTGACTAAAGCAGCCTCTATTTAATAGCATAATAAACATTTGCACTTATTCTCATAGAAATCAGGCCTGATAAAGACACTTTTGCTGGCCAAAGCCCTACTGGACCCTGCCAGGTCGATTCCTGCCCGGGGCATCCCATTCTGTGACTACAGCAGCCTCTGTTTAAGACCATATAAGCATTTGCTCTTATCATATTTGAAATTAGCCTGATAAAGACACTTTTGCTGGCCAAAGCCCTACTGGACCCTGCCAGGTCCATTCCTGCCCAGGGCATCCCATTCTGTGACTAAAGCAGCCTCTGTTTAAGACCATATAAGCATTTGCTCTTATTATATTTATATTATAAGACACTTTTGCTGGGCATAGGCTTACTGCTGCCTGCCAGGTGCACTTCTGTTGAGGCATCCCATTCTGTAACATAGCATACCCCTCTTTATTTACACTAAGCAGCTCTCTTATTTACACTAAGCAGGCCTGTTGGAGGCTGAGTGTTACTGCTCACTTTTGGTGTGCATTATATTCTGTTTTATATAGACCCACTGCTGCCTGGGGGTTCTTAAAATATCACCTACTACCACGCCAGTTAGACTATGTCGGGCAGACAAGTGCCTGGAAGTGAAAAGAGGAGTGGCAGAGGCCAAGATTCCGCAGGCAGAGCTCGCATCAGACTGGGGGCCAGTAGCAGCAGGAGTCACGCTGAGAGACCTAATCTGCCAGTATCTGCTAGCGGTCGGGTCTCCACCAGTAACGCATCTGCCGTGGTAGATTGGCTGACGCGCTCATCAACAACATCATCACAACTTACATCTGAGACCCCCAGTCTAGGGTCGGTAGGTTCCTCTGACACAACCCTGAGTTGGCATGCCCCGAGAGCAGTCCCTGTCCTCCCATTGCCTCTGTCCTACGCCGTTCCCTCCCCCAGCGACGTATCCTATGCTTTGGGTTCAGCTCCACTCTTTAGTGAGGAGGACGATCAGATACAGGAGGACAGTCAGCAGCTACTGCCCAGCCAAGAAATGGAGGTGGCTTCTTTAGCTAGGCAGACAAATAGTGATGTGGACAGTGTCGTGGGTGCTGCGAGCGTTCCAGCTCCTGCGCCAGACACTGTTGACGAATCCACGAACATCAGTGACGTACAGCCACAACCCGGTGATGATGATGATGATGACGATGAAGCCGATCGCACTTGGGAGCCGGGTGATGAAGGGGCTTCATCGTCATCATCAGGAGAAGAGGGGCGCAGGTTGCCCCGGAGTCAGCAGCTGAGGCAGCAAGGTGGTAGCAGTCAGCATGGGGGCACAATTCCAAAGGCTGGAGCCGGCCGGGGCCGGGGCCGGGGTAGAGCACCTGCTGTGCGGCAGTCTACCTTATCGGGAGGTAGTGGAGCAGGGGTTCCTGGAGTTGGCAACAGCAGCAGTGAATCAGTGAGGCCAGGGGGTGGGAAAAGTAGCTACTCGGCAGTGTGGCAGTTTTTCCTGAGGCATCCGCAGGAGGGTAACATGGCCACATGCAAGATATGTAGGCAAAAGGTGAAGCGTGGCCAGGGTCCAAATGTTGGCACCACGGCCCTGCGTCAACATATGATGCGTCACCATAAAACGACCTGGGAGAACCGAGGCTCCCAAGGGGTGGTCCAGTCTGCTTCCTCACCAAGTGAGCTCCCAATTTCTGCCAGCCAAGGCTCCAGCACCTCAGCCGAAGGCAGCTGTGCGTCACACCCATCCTCTGTCGCTCCTGCTCCTCCTCCTCCTCCTCCAAGTCATGCATCCCGCCAGCAATCCATCAGCGAAGCCATGTCCAAGAGACAGCAGTATGCGCCCACTCATCCTACGGCGCAGAAGCTGAATGTGCTCCTGTCCAAGTTGCTGGTGCTGCAGTCGCTCCCTTTTCAGGTGGTGGAATCTGCACCTTTCAGAGAACTGATGGCTTGTGCCGAGCCGAGGTGGAGAGTCCCAAGCCGTCATTTCTTTGCCAAGAAGGCAGTACCAGCGCTGCACACTTTTGTTGAACAGAAGGTGGGCCAGTCCTTGAGCCTGTCGGTGTGTAGCAAAATACATGGCAGCGCCGACATCTGGAGCTGTAACTACGGTCAGGGGCAGTACATGTCGTTTACGGCCCACTGGGTGAATGTGGTCCCTTTGCAGCAGCAACTTGGACAGGTCACGCCGCTTCGGCCTCCGCGCTCTCTGCCCATTGGGCCTGTGACACCGTGCGACTCGGCCTCCTCATCCTCCGCCATCTCCTCACCCTCCACTGTAGGCTCAAGTCTCAGTGCCCCTCCAGTCTACCATGTGTGCAGGGCACGGAGGTGTCACGCAGTGCTTCACATGGTTTGTCTTGGCGAACGGAGTCACACAGGGGAGGAACTGCTTAAATGTATTCATCAGGAAATCCAAACATGGCTTACTCCGAGAAAACTTAAAATGGGAATCATGGTTACCGACAATGGGAAGAACATTTTGTCTGCGCTGCGCCAAGGAAGCCTGACCCATGCCCCCTGCATGGCTCACGTCTTTAATCTGGTTGTCAAGCGGTTTCTGAAGTGTTCCCCCCATCTGCAGGACATCCTAACAACTTCACGGAAACTTTGCATGCACTTCAGCCACTCCTACACCGCCAAACACACCCTTCTTGAGCTACAGCGTCAGAATGGTATCCCCCAACATAGTCTGATTTGCGATGTTTCCACCCGTTGGAATTCCACCCTTCACATGTTGGACCGATTATATGAACAGAGAAAAGCCATCACGGATTTCCTGATGATCCAAGCAGATAGGGGGACTCCCCTGTGTAACTTCAATGTCAACCAGTGGCAGCTCATACGTGACACCTGCCGTTTGCTCAGGCCCTTTGAGGAAGCCACTTTATTTGTCAGTCGGCAGGATTACGGGATGAACGACGTGATTCCACTGCTTCATGTACTACAGCACATGTTGGAAACCATGGCTGGTCAGGGCACTGGAGACATGGCGTTTACATCTTACGGCCACATGAACCCCGTTGGAGCTGAACTGGAGGAGGAGGAGGAGGAAGAGGAGGAGGAGGAGTTGCCCAGCGAAACACAGTTTAGGCTTGGCGAAATGGCTGGTTTATCTAGTCAGCGGACAGGAGAGGAGGAGCAGGAGCAGCCAGAGGAGCTAGAGGTTTTTGAGGAAGGAGAGACAGAGGACCCGGGCACACCGTGGCAGTATGCAGTGGAGATGGAGACAGGTAGTCCATCCGAGTCACTTGCGCAAATGGCACGAAGCATGCTCACATGCTTGCGTAGTGACCCCAGAATTGTTTCCATCTGTCGGCGGGATGACTTCTGGCTGTCCACCTTATTGGACCCTCGCTTCCGGCACAAAATGGGGGCATTTTTTAAACCCACCGAGAGGGAGGACAAACTCAACTACTACAAAGACATTCTACGTAGGCAGTTGGCCGATGCCTATCTGCGCCATGGTCCATACTCTCGCAGGTCTGACTCGAGGGGACCTCTGCGCTCACCTTCCACTGCCATGGCCGCTGGGGGGGTTGGCAGCAGCAGCAGCAGAAGCTCCATCAGCAGCAGCAGCCTCAGTCTTCAGTCGCTAATGAGTAGCTTTCTACACCCGCATAGTGAGGCTACTCATGAGCAGCAGGAAGACCTGGAGCAGGACCTGAACCAGCAGGTCATGTCATACTTTGACATGACCATGCCAACACACCTTGAGGATCCGCTGGACTTCTGGGCAGCCAAACTTGATTTGTGGCCGCAACTAGCAGAGTTTGCCCTGGAAAAGCTGTCCTGCCCGGCAAGTAGCGTGCCATCTGAGCGGGTGTTTAGTGCGGCGGGGGCCATAGTTACGGCGAGGAGAACTCGTCTGTCAACTAAAAATGTGGAGAGACTCACCTTTGTCAAAATGAATCAGGGATGGATCAGCCAGGATTTCCACCCACCAATGCCTGATGCATGCGACTAGATTCAGCATGGTGCCACGTTTTACACTTTACAAATGGTGCAAAACATATTTATGTCTTTAGGCCATTTTTTGGGCTCCTGCTGCTGCTACTGCCAACTTCTGCCAACTCCAGGGTGTGATTCATCCAATTTTTGGGCTCCTGAAGCCAACTCCAGTGTATATTTGGGCTCCTGCTGCTACTACTGTCAACTCCTGCCAACTCCAGGGTGTGATTCATCCAATTTTTGGGCTCCTGAGGCCAACTCCAGTGTATATTTGGGCTCCTGCTGCTGCTACTGTCAACTCCTGCCAACTCCAGGGTGTGATTCATCCAATTTTTGGGCTCCTGAAGCCAACTCCAGTGTATATTTGGGCTCCTGCTGCTACTACTGCCAACTTCTGCCAACTCCAGGGTGTGATTCATCCAATTTTTGGGCTCCTGAAGCCAACTCCAGTGTATATTTGGGCTCCTGCTGCTGCTGCTGCCAACTTCTGCCAACTCCAGGGTGTGATTCATCCAATTTTTGGGCTCCTGAAGCCAACTCCAGTGTATATTTGGGCTCCTGCTGCTGCTGCTGCCAACTTCTGCCAACTCCAGGGTGTGATTCATCCAATTTTTGGGCTCCTGAAGCCAACTCCAGTGTATATTTGGGCTCCTGCTGCTACTACTGTCAACTCCTGCCAACTCCAGGGTGTGATTCATCCAATTTTTGGGCTCCTGAGGCCAACTCCAGTGTATATTTGGGCTCCTGCTGCTGCTGCTGCCAACTTCTGCCAACTCCAGGGTGTGATTCATCCAATTTTTGGGCTCCTGAGGCCAACTCCAGTGTAAATTTGGGCTCCTGCTGCTGCTACTGTCAACTCCTGCCAACTCCAGGGTGTGATTCATCCAATTTTTGGGCTCCTGAAGCCAACTCCAGTGTATATTTGGGCTCCTGCTGCTGCTGCTGCTGCCAACTTCTGCCAACTCCAGGGTGTGATTCATCCAATTTTTGGGCTCCTGAAGCCAACTCCAGTGTATATTTGGGCTCCTGCTGCTGCTACTGTCAACTCCTGCCAACTCCAGGGTGTGATTCATCCAATTTTTGGGCTCCTGAGGCCAACTCCAGTGTATATTTGGGCTCCTGCTGCTGCTACTGTCAACTCCTGCCAACTCCAGGGTGTGATTCATCCAATTTTTGGGCTCCTGAAGCCAACTCCAGTGTATATTTGGGCTCCTGCTGCTGCTACTGCCAACTTCTGCCAACTCCAGGGTGTGATTCATCCAATTTTTGGGCTCCTGAAGCCAACTCCAGTGTATATTTGGGCTCCTGCTGCTACTACTGCCAACTTCTGCCAACTCCAGGGTGTGATTCATCCAATTTTTGGGCTCCTGAGGCCAACTCCAGTGTATATTTGGGCTCCTGCTGCTACTACTGCCAACTTCTGCCAACTCCAGGGTGTGATTCATCCAATTTTTGGGCTCCTGAGGCCAACTCCAGTGTATATTTGGGCTCCTGCTGCTGCTGCTGCCAACTTCTGCCAACTCCAGGGTGTGATTCATCCAATTTTTGGGCTCCTGAAGCCAACTCCAGTGTATATTTGGGCTCCTGCTGCTACTACTGTCAACTCCTGCCAACTCCAGGGTGTGATTCATCCAATTTTTGGGCTCCTGAAGCCAACTCCAGTGTATATTTGGGCTCCTGCTGCTGCTGCTGCCAACTTCTGCCAACTCCAGGGTGTGATTCATCCAATTTTTGGGCTCCTGAGGCCAACTCCAGTGTATATTTGGGCTCCTGCTGCTGCTGCTGCCAACTTCTGCCAACTCCAGGGTGTGATTCATCCAATTTTTGGGCTCCTGAGGCCAACTCCAGTGTATATTTGGGCTCCTGCTGCTACTACTGTCAACTCCTGCCAACTCCAGGGTGTGATTCATCCAATTTTTGGGCTCCTGAGGCCAACTCCAGTGTATATTTGGGCTCCTGCTGCTGCTGCTGCCAACTTCTGCCAACTCCAGGGTGTGATTCATCCAATTTTTGGGCTCCTGAGGCCAACTCCAGTGTATATTTGGGCTCCTGCTCCTGCTGCTGCCAACTTCTGCCAACTCCAGGGTGTGATTCATCCAATTTTTGGGCTCCTGAAGCCAACTCCAGTGTATATTTGGGCTCCTGCTGCTGCTGCCAACTTCTGCCAACTCCAGGGTGTGATTCATCCAATTTTTGGGCTCCTGAGGCCAACTCCAGTGTATATTTGGGCTCCTTCTGCCCCTCATAGTGATGCCACTTCAACTCTCTGCAATTGTGCCGCTCTGCGATTCTATTAGCGATGCCTCTGATCTGCATGTGATATTTCTTCAAAGTATTATTTAACAAACCCAGCACGCATCCTGTGCGTGTTACAGCAAGGCTGAATGGTTTACAACCCTATTGAGGCTGTAGGAGGCTCAGAAATAGCCGTTTTTAATAGCGATTCGTCGCGAATTTATTCGGGTCGAAACGATTTTTGTCGGAAAATTCAGCGAATCAGTCGAATCGAATTTTTCAAAAGTTCGCTCATCTCTAATTGTAGTAGAAGTGAGGGTGACAAATATGTAGGCGAGCACTTTAATGAGTTAAGTTTGCAGTGCGCAAGCGCAAGAACGTAAGGATTTCCGTCTGGACGATTATTTATTGAAAAAGGGAAACAGAATCTATCAGGAAACGTAAAGGATTCGTTGGAGGATACGATGGGAACGTGAAAATGAAACGGAAAAGTCACGCTGGAAAATGACATCCTCGTATTCGTAATCTGCCGTACGAACGGATGGAAACTTTACAGAAGGTTTTCAATGCATGCATAGAATCGCTCGTACGCTCATACGAGAACGGAAACATTTCCAAAAAAAAAAACGATCGGAACTAAAACTGAAGTTTTTTTTTTTGTCTCTCTGAATCGAGCCTTTGGTCCGGTTTAATAAACCAACCCCAGGTTCTGACAATTGGGTGCACCCCCCACACCAGTATGGTAGACAATCACAGGCAGTAATGTATTCAGCAGAGCTCAAGCTAATGTCCCTGCTCAAAATGAAAACTCTTTAATCTAATATATGTATATTTTTTGTTTTATATAGGTATGTTTTTCAGCATAAGCTTATGTTAGGTACCAAAATATATTGTTTTTGCTCTTAGGACTATAGAGCGAATACTCTTACACCCAGTGGGGAGGGAGTGGGGAGTTTAAGTTGCAAATGAAGGTCAGTGACAGTGAAATAGATATGGCTTGAGGGTTGTAAGTCCACTTTAAGAAAAAAATACTAAAATAATAAGTCTGTTATTGACAGCCTAATCCTGCTTTTGCATTTGTAAAGCGTAAAGAATACTCCGTACACATTATTATTATCTTAGTGAATGGCTGTCAATCACGCAGCACTGAAATCTACTAAAAGCTATTCATCTCCCATCCTGTGTGTAGCCTAAAATATCAGCTGCTCCAAGGAACATAATATATTATTTTATATGTTTTATTTATACAGTTTTAGCGGGGCGTGCCGTACGTCTTTCCACTTTGTCAATGAAAATTGCAATTGCCTTCCTCTACAATATGTTATAGAACAAGGGGAACACGCTACTTTGCTTCTTTACAAACTCTACATTGTAATTTTCCTCAATGTTACCCAAGCGGAATGGCTCTCCAGCCTGTTTTATGTGCTGAAAAGCAAACTCTCGCACTTAAGCTCAAGCTGTCATTACTAACAAAACATTTCTGATTCATTTACTATTTTTAAATAAAAGTTACTGCCCACCAGAAAGTTCGGCTGTGGGTTTTGGATATGCGCAGGTGTGCGGATAGAGAATGCTGTAAAAGTGCTCTGAAGTGGGGAGATGAGAGCTCAGAGAGTGCAGAGAAGCAGTGGTGTGGATAGAGTGTGCAGCAGCTGGAATAACCACAATGTCTGTGCAATAAAGTGCACCAGAGCAGAGATATGGGTGCTGATAGAATGCTCCAGAGCAGAGATATAAGTGCAGATAGAGTGCACCAGAGCAGAGATATGGGTGCAGATAGAGTGCACCAGAGCAGAGATATGGGTGCAGATAGAGTGCACCAGAGCAGAGATATGGGTGCAGATAGAGTGCACCAGAGCAGAGATATAAGTGCAGATAGAGTGCACCAGAGCAGAGATATGGGTGCTGATAGAGTCCACCAGAGCAGAGATATGGGTGCAGATAGAGTGCACCAGAGCAGAGATATAAGTGCTGTTAGAATGCTCCAGAGAAGAGATATGGGTGCGGATAGAGTGCACCAGAGCAGAGATATGGGTGCAGATAGAGTGCACCAGAGCAGAGATATAAGTGCAGATAGAGTGCACCAGAGCAGAGATATGGGTGCAGATAGAGTGCACCAGAGCAGAGATATAAGTGCTGTTAGAATGCTCCAGAGAAGAGATATGGGTGCTGATAGAATGCTCCAGAGCAGAGATATGGGTGCAGATAGAGTGCACCAGAGCAGAGATATAAGTGCAGATAGAGTGCACCAGAGCAGAGATATGGGTGCTGATAGAGTGCACCAGAGCAGAGATATGAGTGCAGATAGAGTGCACCAGAGCAGAGATATAAGTGCAGATAGAGTGCACCAGAGCAGAGATATGGGTGCTGATAGAGTGCACCAGAGCAGAGATATGAGTGCAGATAGAGTGCACCAGAGCAGAGATATAAGTGCAAATAGAGTGCACCAGAGCAGAGATATAAGTGCAGATAGAGTGCACCAGAGCAGAGATATGGGTGCTGATAGAATGCACCAGAGCAGAGATATGGGTGCAGATAGAGTGCTCCAGAGCAAATATATGAGTGCAGATAGAGTGCACCAGAGCAGAGATATGAGTGCAGATAGAGTGCTCCAGAGCAAATATATGAGTGCAGATAGAGTGCACCAGAGCAGAGATATGAGTGCTGATAGAGTGCACCAGAGCAAATATATGAGTGCAGATAGAGTGCACCAGAGCAGAGATATAAGTGCTGATAGAGTGCACCAGAGCAGAGATATGGGTGCAGATAGAGTGCATCAAAGCAGAGATATAAGTGCAGATAGAGTGCTCCAGAGCAGAGATATGAGTGCAGATAGAGTGCATCAAAGCAGAGATATAAGTGCAGATAGAGTATACCAGAGCAGAGATATAAGTGCAGATAGAGTGCTCCAGAGCAGAGATATGGGTGCAGATAGAGTATACCAGAGCAGAGATATAAGTGCAGATAGAGTGCTCCAGAGCAGAGATATGGGTGCTGATAGAGTGCATCAAAGCAGAGATATAAGTGCAGATAGAGTGCTCCAGAGCAGAGATATGAGTGCAGATAGAGTGCTCCAGAGCAGAGATATGAGTGCAGATAGAGTGCTCCAGAGCAGAGATATAAGTGCAGATAGAGTGCTCCAGAGCAGAGATATGAGTGCAGATAGAGTGCTCCAGAGCAGAGATATGGGTGCAGATAGAGTGCTCCAGAGCAGAGATATGAGTGCAGATAGAGTGCTCCAGAGCAGAGATATGAGTGCAGATAGAGTGCACCAGAGCAGAGATATGGGTGCAGATAGAGTGTACCAGAGCAGAGATATGGGTGCAGATAGAGTGTACCAGAGCAGAGATATGGGTGCAGATAGAGTGTACCAGAGCAGAGATATAAGTGCAGATAGAGTGCTCCAGAGCAGAGATATGGGTGCTGATAAGAGTGCACCAAAGCAGAGATTTGAGTGCACAATAGCAAGGATATGAGCGCAAAGTGCACCAGAGGAGTGCAAACTATCAAAAGTAAGTCCGCCTAACTGGTTGTAGAACGGTAATAAAAAGGAGGATAGAGTACTTTAGCGAAGTCAAAGGACAACGAATAGTGTGCACAGGGATAAGAGTGTGAGTTTATCAGAGCAGAAATAGGAGTACAGTTAGAGAAGGCATACTACTGTAGATAAAGTGCCCAAAATGTGCATAGCAATGCAGATACAATGCAGCATAGAGTGGGAATAGAGTGCACCATACCAGTGATAGGAGTTTAAATAGAATGCACCAAGTCAGGGATACGAGTATGCATAGAGTGCACCATACCAGGGATAGGAATTTTACTAAAATGTACCAAAGCAGGGATAGCACTGCAGATAAAGTGCTCCAGAGAAGGCACATGACTGGAAATAGAGTGCACCAGAGAAAGCATAGAAGTGCAAATGGATTGCACAATAGCAGGGATATGACTAACCAAACTGTCCCAGAAGAGGGATAAATGTATAGGTAGGCACTGAGCAAATATACTGTATGAGTGGTAATAAATGGTTGGATAGATGGAACCAGAGTAGAGAAAGGAGTAGAAAAAAAAGCATGCTAGGAAAAGAAAAGGAATGTGAAAATAACAAGTCATAGTTTTGGGTTAGGACTAAACTCATTATTGCCCCAGAGCAGGAGTGCAGATAGATTGTACCAGCCCAAGGTAGGAGTGAGGAGGTATTGTAGTACTCTGGAGCCGGAATAGGAGAGAATTAGATAGCATGGAGGTACAACACGCATGGTCAGCACCAGGCAAACCCGTGTAGGATCTTGGCCTGGGAAAACCTGTTTTGGGGAGCCCACTCAGTGCCCAGGCTCGGCATAATATATAGGGAGTATATGGAGGAGGTGGCCACAGGGTTTGAAGCGCAGAGCTGGTTGTGAAGGGTTTTACAAACCGTGCCTTTGCATTTTTGGGTCTATAGGTTTTGAATTCAATCTGCATATTCTTCGGAGCTAGGGAGACTGTTTACAATCTGGCCACATATTTGGGGATGAAGGGAGGATCTGCTTGGTCTACTTTTTTTGAGTGGGGGAGCAAAGGTCGGATATTCTTAAACTTGTCTTGCTTTTTTTGAAGGGCCGGTGCTTCCATTCTGCCAATTTTGAGGGCTGCCGTCTGGGGGTTTACTCTCATTCAACACTCAAAAAAGGCCTACTGAGACTTTATTGCCCAAGGGCCCACATAAGCCTGAAACAGCCAGGGTCCATTTTGCCAGCACTGTAGGCTGGTGTTGGAGGATCTCCTTGTCAAATTTTGGGATCCATTGTCACTGCATTGTTGACTATTGCTATATGCGTAATCCATTTATGATCACAACTGACCTTTTTCTAATAAACTGACCATTTTTGGGGATATTAAATGCTGGACACTTAGGCTCTTTTCAATCTGGGGCAGGGTGTCGGCAATAGCGATTTCCTCAGAAAACGCTATCACTGACACGATTGCATGTTCAGTGAAACTGACCAGTTGACCGGGTAATAGGTTTGACCAGGTCTAGTTTGAGAGCGTGGTATATTAGTGGCCTTTTGAAGAACGAAAACCCACAGCATATGATACGCTTCTGTGTGTAAGTAGGTGTAGCCTTTCCCCATCTAACCCGTACATACACTTAAAGAGGACCAAAATCCACGCCTCCATCGGCCCTGACATCTTTAAGAATCCACTGCCGCTGGATTTCCTTCTCCCAGGTTTCCAGGAAACTCACCTTCTTTCCCGTTTCAATGGTGCATGCGCAAGCTATCCATACCCGCCAGGCATTTGTGAATGGCCAGTGCAGGCATGCTCCCTCTTAAAGGGTAGCAGGGTATGTGGCCACCAGTGCACTTAGATCTGTTTGCATAAAAAAAAACCCTGGACGCAGTGACTCGAGCAGCATGCGCCGTAGTACTGGGAAGAGTTGAGTTTGTTCAGGCGACCTGAGAGGTTTCACACAGTAGGGCACACCTGATTGGGGTGCCCCAGGGGCAAGGAACAACACCCAGAATAGTCAAAATCATGGGTTTTGGTCCACTTTAAAGCACAACTTGGATATCTCAGGTCCATAAAAGATGTTGGTGGTTGCTCTAACCCTCAGCCAATCCATACATTCCACTACCAATGAGCCCAAGAAGGTCCCCAGTTGTAAACTGACCAGATGTCCTGGATCTGGTGGGACAGTCTTCCCACTAATGTCCACAAATTGGACATGTAAGTTTCTCCAGAGTTTTTGGAGGGGCTAAATGCCCAAAAGTGGGGCGTCTGGTCAGTTTATCTTCTAATGATTTCCTTTGTTTTATGGACATAACTGATTATTTTATATATCAGTGGCTTCCTTACTTACCAGATCTGACTCCAATGAGGCATCTTTGGGGTTTGGTCAAACGGAAGAGTTACAGCATAAAAATGCAGAAATGTTGTAATGCATCATATTAACATGGGCCAGAAGAACCATGGTTTCTCATAGTAAAGGAAGGCCCTGGCACATACTCACATACTAATAAAAGTGCTTGATGCAGTGGGAATATATCTCCATTGGGTCTTGCACTCAGATAAGATGTAAGGTGGCTTAAAACAAATCATCAGACATTCTTGTTAGCTGTATTCTTTATATCATCCCCCATCTCACACATCAATGTGTCGCAGTAATCAGCAAGTTTAATAAAGTTATAAAACAAACAGCAGCTGAAACAATAATGTAATAATAAGAGGTGAATATATTTAATGGCCATCATAAAGCTAAATTGTAGACTGATGAGGTGTGTGATATATACAGGTACAGCCGATGGATCACAGCGTTATCATTTTTGGACTTTTAGACTGCTAGGAAAAAGCATTGAGGAGCAGATTTATCAAGCCTGAAGCATGGATAGCTGGGGTAGAAGCAGAGTGGTTTTCAAGAGTAATTGGTCTAAATTTTGGTTTAAAGCGGACCTTGACCCTGAATAAGAGCATACCCACACCACACCCTGTACATACAGATTTCTCACATTAAAACATCCTACCTGCATCTACTGCATGTTATGAGCCTTTAAACATCCAAGATGGAGGCTCATGGAGCACCAGGCAGCCTGCAAACAGGAAGTGTCTTCTGACTGTGCCGCTCTGCATTCTGGGATTGCTGTCCTTTTCCTGACCCCAGCTCTGCTCTGTCTGTTCAAAGCACAGCTATAACCCTGCCCCCCTGTACTTTATCCCACTCTCCTCTCCTCAGTATGTGTGATGCTTCTGAGTCAAGATGGCGGCGCCCGTATCCTATAGTCCTGAACAGAGTTGCAGCCCGGTGGGGGTAAGAATAGTAAGTAAGTGACTAAAAACTTTAAATATATTAATTTTAGATGCTAGGGATTAGTTTTCTAAGGGTTTGGGCTTTTCATTAAATCATGCTGAAGATCCGGTTTAAGGCTCTGTTCACACCACTCAATTGCATTGAAGTGGAACTTCAGTCTATAATAAAAAGAAAAAAAAAACGTACCTTACCCTGGGGACAGCGCCGCTTCTCCCATCTCTGTGCGGCCGTTGCTGATAAGGACAAAGAGCTGAACCCCCAGATCCACCCCCGCCGCTCATTCACTTGAATGAACTTGGGGCGGACCGGAGCTCACATGGTGCCGGAGGATGTGGCCCTGTGTCATTCTGGCAAGTTGGCGATGCCCAGGATCCAGAGCCATGGAGGAAAAGCAGTGGCCAGAGGGTCAGGTAATTTTGTTTTCCTGTCCCTTGCGTTCCAGGGCACCACCACCAGCAACGCGTGGGTTAACCTCAGCTGTAGGCGGGGACTGCAAGAAAACCAAACTAAGCTCCTCCCGGCCTGTATAGGGCAGGCTGTGGCTGGACACCCCCAGTTCTTTTCCTGCAGTTGACGGGACTGTGAAGCTATTCAGGATTTGATTTTTTTATTTCCAGTTGGCGGCCGCATCCCCACTAACCTCTAACAGGGAACATGCACAAATTCACAAATGCCTGGAGCGGACACGTGCCGTGCTAAAGGAATAGCAGGGATGCGGCGCTGTTGCTGTACGCTCATGTGCTGTTGGAAGGTGAGAGAAGGTGAGTTTCTGGGTGACCCGGGGGGTTTCACACAGCGGTTTCCTGATTCTGGATGCCCCTGGGGGGAGGGAATTCAGCGGCCCTGTTATCTTATAGATTTCAGGGGCGTGAGTTTCGAGCCACTTTCTTAAGGGTAAAGTCATTCTCCATTCTATAGTAAATAGTTCCCTTACACTCAGATGTAGAAAGATTTGTATGGAAGGTCGTAGAGATACATTACAAAAGCAAAACCTAAGTATTGCAAATAGCATGGCTCTGCTTATTACCTTATTCAGGTAGACTGAGCAAAGGCAATCCGTTAAATTATTGGAGGCTAATTTAAGACTAGCACCATGTATTGCCATTTGAGTGTCTATGTAGAGTGACCGCTAGTGGACGCTGCAAGCAAGTGTCGGGCGCTATAACCTAGGGTATGCGGTGTCTCTGCGGACCGTGCACCCACCCGACATGGGTAACATTTGAATAAGAGTGCGGCAGTTATTGAGAATTTGGGGCGCTATAACCTAGCGTAGGGGGCGGACAAGTAATGCTGTAGTATCCTGGCCGGCATTGATGAATGTGATGTCTGGTGGGCGCTGTAGAAGCCTCTCCCTGAATCAATGCAGAGCCAAACGCTAGGTGGTGTCCCGAGTTCAAAGCGGACACGACTCTACGCTACATCTAACAACAGGACAGCGCTGCAGCGAACGATAGGTAGCACCAGTTAGGTGCGTCCAGCACTCGACGCTGAAGCTCATATTTAAGAAAAAACTACACACTACCAGCATTGGTGCTCTAAAACTGAGCACCAGAAACTATGTGCAAAAAGTCCGTTTCTCAACACATATCCACCAGCACCAGAGCGAAAACATATCGAATGACATTGTTTTAACACTGTGATAATGACACTGCAATGGCCGACCTACACATACAATTCTGCACAAAAAAAACACAATAAAAGTGTTTGGCTGCCGGGCAGGAGAGGCCACACAATGGTTTGAGTAAAACATTTTGAACATTACTTTAGGAAAACGCTATTTATACACAACCAAAAAAAACGCCATTGAAACGTATGGGAGAGAGATACTGAGCGACAGGTGCTACATGGCGCTGCTAAACATACAGCGCTGACACTTTACACTGAGCCACCGCTAGTGATACATGTGACGCTTCATGACGCTATTAGAGGCACTCACCAGATTGACTTTCATATATATGGTTTTCACATACGTTGCCCCGCGTTCACCCCACGCTATGTGGCACTACCTGGCCTTAGCATTTCTTAAACTGACCCAACACCCGTTATTACTTTAACAGGTGTTGGTACCTTTCTCTGCTGATAGCAAGAAGCTCGGGGAGGGGGGGCATCCACAACGCTTGAGCCCACTCACTCCTAACTGCTCAGAACGCTGAGAATACTCACCTTCATTACGAGCCAGCGCCAGGAAAGGAGTCCCGCGATTGGCCGCCATGTGGGCCGTAGTTGCATCCTCTGTGCCCACGTGACTGCTCGGCGGGCAATAGCCAGGAGCTCATGTGACGAGCCAGCGCTGGGAAAGGAGTCCCGCGATTGGCCGCCATGTGGGCCGTAGTTGCATCCTCTGTGCCCACGTGACTGCTCGGCAGGCAATAGCCAGGTGCTCATGTGACGAGCCAGCGCTGGGAAAGGAGTCCCGCGATTGGCCACTGGGCGGTCACATGGGCAGGTCCTGCCGGCGGCCAGCACAGAAGACGCAACTACGGCCCACATGGCAGCCAATCGCGGGACTCCTTTCCCGGCTCTGGCCTGTAATGGTAAAGGTGAATATTCTCAGCATTCTGTGCAGTTAGGTGCGAGGCGTTCTCCAGCGTTCTGAATGCCCCCCCAGGTTCTGGGACCAACACCCGTTAAAGTAATAACGGGTGTTGGTCCTGTTTAAATAACCCCCGTAATAAATATTGCTCTGTCTGGTGTATCTATCTGCATAGAGGACCAGAGCCCTGCTATTGTGCAGCACTTAGCCTTTACAACCTGCCCCATCCGCTTACATGATTCAGAGCACAGATGTGTCAGCTATTGTCTGAGTTCAAGACCAGGCTGGCCAAACTAAAATGATTGTTTATATAAAAAATATTATTGAAAGCCTTACTGATGGCGCAGAACATGAAATGTAGGGAATCTGGGTGAATCTTTTGTCTGCATCCTGATATCCGGTGGCGCTGGAGGGGGGTGCCTCTAATTTACTACAGCTGTCAGCATGACAGTTCTCAGTATGGCGTAATGTTGCTTTAAACTATGGCATTCAAAGGAATGGCGCTTGCTTTCATGTAATCCTATTTTACAATGACTTTCCGAGGCCGTTTTTCTAAAATCCGCCATAAACATGGATGATCCTTATCTGCAGGCAAGAGATAAGCTTCAGCTCTGACACTGGCGGTGAGCAGCAGGACAGATCCCACTAAGGCAACGTTCACGCCAGGGGTTGAGCTGCCGATAGGCTACGAGCGCTTTCTGCTTTGCATTTTTCTTCTTCTTCTTCTTTTTTTTTTTTTTTTGTAGCTTGGTTTCTTTTTGTTGCATTTCTTAGTTTATGGCAACACAACCAAAAACGGGGTCACTGCTCTTTTACCTGCTTTATCCTGCCATAAACTTTAATGACTTGCACTGGCGTGGTGTTGTGGTCCAATGCAGGCAGGTGAACTTGCCTAATGAAAATGATGGTAACCTTTTGGGGGCATTAAAGCAGCACTAAAGTCCCAAAAGACATCCCTCCCGTTGTGGGATGTCCTGGAGGCAAATACTGAAAATAGCCAGAGGGGAGATGGGCAAGTACAGTACATGAGGCGCTTCTCTGCAGAGCTGAAAGTGGACCAAAACCCACGGTCCAATGGCCCTGGAGTCTATAAGATTCCAGGGCCACTTGTTCCCCCCCCCCCCCCCCCCCCACCGCATGAAACCTTCCAGATTGCCCAGAAACTCACCTTTTTTCCCGGTCCAAATACTGAAAGCTATCCTGAGGGGAGAGGGGCAAGTACAGTACATGAGGGGCTTCTCTGCAGAATTGAAAGTGGACCAAAACCCATGGTCCAATGGGGCAAGGACCAAAACCCAGGATAGTCAAAATCCTGGGCGGTCACGTGGTCCGTAGTCGCGTTCTCTGTGCCCACCGCCAGCAGGACCCGCCAACATGACCACCCGGTGGCCAATCGCGGGACTCCTTCCCCAGTGCTGGTTCGTAAGGAAGTTGAGTATAATAAGTGTCCTGTGCAGTTAGCGTTCTGGATGCCCCCTCGAGCTTCTTGGTAGCAGTAAAGAGAGGAACCAACACCCGTTAATGTAATAACCCTGTGAAGCGGCACGGGAGCCGCGGGTGCGGGTGTTCTTTTGCATTCCCTCTCTTGTGTATTGCATCTGTAGGCTGCCCTGATACTGTGCGGTAACTCTTTGGACATATGCTGGCACATGCACTTTATATGTGTTGTTTATTATATTTTTTTGTCTTCATTTGTTTACATTCATAAGTAGTAGTGATCATTGTTTGCTTTTTCCTCTGGGGCTGATTGTATTGTGCAATATCTTGAGTTTTCATAGTTTAGTATCAATTGTAGTTATACACTTGTTATGAACTAGGCACTTTGTATACATTATTATTGCACTTTTCATCATTGTACTGTATGTGATTATTACACTAGCACTTTATATATGTAGTTTCTTGCAAGACATGTGTAGGAAGTTGGAT
This sequence comes from Gastrophryne carolinensis, assembly GCA_027917425.1. NCBI lineage: Eukaryota > Metazoa > Chordata > Amphibia > Anura > Microhylidae > Gastrophryne > Gastrophryne carolinensis. Next base: position 449,023,957 of record CM051237.1, read on the forward strand.
TCTTTATGAGCTTATTCATTTATATAGATTCGGTATAGAATAGGGTTTTTGTGCAAAAATACTTAGGGTAGTATACATTTCAGGGTAGATGTATTGCCTACTCAGACTCTTATTCAGCCTGTGCCAACAGTGGCTTATTATTATTGTTATTATTATTGTATATTATCAGAGATTAAAGGGGGTATTGCTTTGGTTTTAAATGTCTTGTGTGGTATGTGTACTGTGTATTTTTAAATTTTGGTAATTTAATAAAATGCTTGATGTTGATTATGAATTGTTTCGATGTGTATATTATCTGGTGCTCCTCATTAGGAAGGAGGTGTGGTTTATCCACATCCACTCTATTTGTTGTTGTTGTTTAGGTATAGGGAGTGAGCACAAATTTGGTCTTTGATAGGCTGTGCACCCCGCAGTATCTATGTTGGTCCAGTTTAAGTATTAAACGAAACTCCCTCCTTTCCCTCCTCCTCTTAGAGGCTTGGGGAGCAAGAGGCGGTCCGTCATCAATACCACGGAACAGGGCCGGCGCCAGCACAGGGCAAACTTGGGCAGTTGCCAGGGGCCCACTCAGGCTCACACTTGGCCATTTTACAGTGTACCCGAACCAGCAAATCCCGGGTGTTGAGTGTCGACCTGCTCATGGCTGGCCCCAGCAACAGGGTATGATCAGCAACATTGGAGAAGGTGGCATGGAATGGAGGGCAGCTGATGGAAGCTCAGAAGGTGGCGAGAACCAGGTGACAACTGATAGCAATGGTGGAGTCTTTAGCAAGCAGTAAGGGCTGAAGACTGCTTGGTGGCTATAGGGAAGGCAATAAGGACTGTAGGGCGATCAGCAACAGAAGATGCTCCATTTGAGGAAGCAGAGCTGAAAGGTGACATCATGTGACACACTACTTAGGGGCCCACTAAGACCCAAGGGCCCCCACAAACCTATAGTCGGCCCTGCAGTGGTCGGTGCAGTACCTGGATTGTGCAATCATGTGTTTATATTAGCAACGTACACCAAGTGGTCTGTTTAGTGTACATAGCAGAGACTTCCTAACTCTGCCTTGCTAATCATCTGCTAAAGCAGAGATGACAGATTTAATCACATCTTCTCTCATTTAACCTCTGCAAATAAGGGGGTCATAATCTTGTGTTCCAGTAGCCAAAGGCTTACAGGCAGCATTCTCCCCCTGAGGAGGGCATTACTGCTGCTTGATTTAGCCAAAGCTGCTGATGTGCTCACCCGTTACAGTGGAAGAATTCTGGGACTTGTAGTCAGTAATTTCTTTTATTCTTGGTGGAAGGGAATATGATTTGCTTCCTCCCTCTGTTCTAGTTACCACTTTAAATGGTTAAAGCTCGATGTTCGGGCTGAGTGTACTAAAAATAACAACCAAAAAGGTAATGGGATCTGGGCTGATCCCTATTCCTGGGGATCTGTGTTGCCCAAGTGGGAGAGGTTTTCCTGACCTTGAGCAAAAACTAACAAACAAAAAGATGATGGGCCCCGGACCGATCCCTTGCCCCAGATATTCCCACTACCACACTGTTTCTTTCTAATATAAAATACATTTTATTGCTTATAAACTAAAATTCACTACTGTATGTGTGCAAAGTCATTACAAATACATTTTTATATACATGTCTCTTTAAAAAATACATGATATGGGGCTGAATTTCATCAAAGGTTCTGTAGGCTTCTAAATGGAGCTGATTGGTCGGTTTTGTTCTGAACCAGTGTCGCCCCTAAGATACAGCGCTCCTGTGAAGCTTAGTAGTAGAAGTTAGGGCATAAGGTACATTAATGTGGACCAAAACCCATGCCGATTGATTCCCTCCCCCCCGGGCATCCAAAATCAGGATACCCTGCTGTGTGAAACCCCCCAGGTCGGCCCATACACTTACCTTGTTTTCCGGTCAAATGGCGCATGCGCGAGCTGTGGCCGCATCCCCGCTATCCCTCTAGCTGCGCGCCAGGCATTTGTGGATGGCCAGCGTGGGCACCCTCCTGTTAGAGGGAGCCGCTCAGATCCGCTGGCCTTAGACGAAGGCTTAAACGACCTGATGCCAGCATCTCCAAGCGTGCTGATTGGACGAGCGTCCGCGCATGCGCCGTAGGACCCGGGAAGAGGTGAGTTGGCATTGGCGATTTGGGGGGGGGGGGCCACTTTAAACCGGACCTTCACCTGGAATAAGAGCATATCTTATACGTTTCCCTGATGCTGTACATACAGATTGCTCACATTAAAAATCATCCTACCATGGCGACTCATGGAGCTTCAGGCTGCCTGCAAACAGGAAGCGGTTTCTGACTGTGCCGCTTTGCATTCTGGGATAGCTAACCTTTTCCTGACCCCAGCTCTGCTCTGTCTGTGCAAAGCACAGCTATAACCCCTGTCCCCTGCCCTTTTGACCCCCCCTCCTCAGTATGTGATGCTACTGAGCCAAGATGGCGGCACCTATATCCTAGAATGCTGAATAGAGTTGCAGGTCAGTTTGGGAAAGAATAAAAAGTAAGCAATTAAAATGTTGAATATATTAATTTTAGATGCTGGGGAATAGTTTTTAAGGGTTTGGGCTTTTCATTAAATGATGCTGAAGGTCCCTGCATCATGAAGAGTGGAAAGTCTGTCCTTGTCTATTACACATTGCCATGAATCTATAAATGAATATAACAAGTTCTTTGTTTGAATGCCTCCTAAGTGCTAATTTCCAATATATTCATGTTAACTCACCCAGAATCAGGCTGTGGCCCCCCCTAGGGAGGTCAGCCAGTGGCTGTAGGTGCTGGAACAAGTGGGGGTCGCTCATTTAAATATAGATAAAAGTTCTACAAACAATTAATATTTCATAGATAACTAATAGATCAGCTCCATTTAGAAGCCTATAGAACCTTTGATGAAATTCAGCACCATATCATGTGTTTTTTAAAGAGACGTGTATATAAAAAATTGTATTTGTAATTACTTTGCACACATCCAGTAATGAATTTTAATGTCTAAGCAATAAAATGTATTTTATATCAGAATAAAACAGTGTGGTAGTGGGGATATTTGGGGCAAGGGATCAGCCCGGGTCCCATCATCTTTTTGTTTGTTAGCAACACAGATCCACAGGAATATAGGAAATGTGGAAGCAGCATGCCGATCACAGGTCCGGAGTTACAAGCCCAGCACAAATGTTTATTTCACATTCCAAAAGTGGGAAGGCAGAACAAAAGGGGAGTGTCAGAGAGTCTGACTAGGAGTGATTGTCTACAGGGGATAAAAGGTGAGTATAGTGGTTTTTTTTTGTTTTGATGCCTGCCCAATTACTTTAAAGAGGAACTTTGATCTATTATAACCCCCTGCCCTGCCAAGTGCTGAGGCGGGGGGGGGGGGGGGGGGTTACAATGAAAAAAAAACCCTTACCTTAAACCAGGGGTCCACGGCGCTCCCACAGCGCTCCAGATCGTGGGCATCGCCATTTTAGGAGTAAAACACAGAGATTGCGGCCATTCGGGAGTGCGTGCCGAACCCGGGGATGACGCTTTCTATCTTTTCCTGCAGCGGCTGTGGGAGACCAGTAGGAGCGGCGCAGGTCCTTGGTTTAAGTTAAACTGGAACTTCAGCATCATGTAATGAAAAGCCCAAACCCTTAAATAAACATTCCAGCATCTAAAATTAATATATATAAAGTTTGTCATCACTTACATTTTTATTTTTTTCCACCACTTGGCTGTAACTGTAATATGGGCGCCGCCATCTTTGCTCAGTAGCATCACATACTGAGGAGAGGAGTCAAAAGTACAGGGGGCGGGTTATAGCTGTACTGTGCAAAGACAGGGCAGAGCTGGGGTCAGGAAAAGGACAGCAATACTAGAAAAGAGCACAGCACCGTCAGAAGACACTTCCTGTCTGTAGGCTGCCTGACACTCCACAGGCTGCCATCTTGGATGTTTAAACACTCAAATGCAGTAGATGCAGGTAGGATGATTTTTAATGCGGACAATTGGTTTGTACCGGGTGGGGGAAACACATAGGCTCCTATTCAGGGTGAAGGTGCAGTTTTTTTTTTCTTTGCAACCCCCCCATCCTGCCTCAGTGCCAATGTGGGGGGGGGGGGGGGGGGTTATATGTGACTGAAATTCCACTTTAAGCCTGGCCTAGGGCCTCTTTATATGTGTGTGTGTAGATAGATAGATAGATAGATAGATAGATAGATAGATAGATAGATATGAGATAGATAGATAGATAGATAGATAGATAGATATGAGATAGATAGATAGATATGAGATAGATAGATATGGGATAGATGGATAGATAGATAGATAGATAGATAGATAGATAGATAGATAGATAGATAGATATGGGATAGATAGATATGGGATAGATAGATATGGGATAGATAGATAGATAGATAGATAGATAGATAGATATTAGATAGATAGATATGAGATAGATAGATATGAGATAGATAGATATGAGATAGATAGATATGAGATAGATAGATAGATATGAGATAGATATGAGATAGATAGAGAGATAGATAGATAGATAGATAGATAAATATGAGATAGATAGTTGTGAGATAGATAGATAGATAGATAGATAGATAGATAGATAGATATGAGATAGATAGATGAGCAGAGAGATAGATAGATAGATAGATAGATATGAGATAGATAGATAGATAGATAGATAGATAGATATGAGATAGATAGATAGATATGAGATAGATAGATAGATATGAGATAGATAGATAGATATGAGATAGATAGATAGATAGATATGAGATAGATAGATAGATAGATATGAGATAGATAGATAGATAGATAGATATGAGATCGATAGATAGATATGAAATAGATAGATAGATATGAGATAGATAGATAGATAGATAGATAGATAGATAGATAGATAGATATGAGATAGATAGATAGATAGATATGAGATAGATAGATAGATAGATATGAGATAGATAGATAGATATGAGATAGATAGATAGATATGAGATAGATAGATAGATAGATAGATAGATAGATAGATAGATAGATAGATATGAAATAGATAGATAGATAGATATGAGATAGATAGATAGATAGATAGATATGAGATAGATAGATAGATAGATAGATAGATATGAGATAGATAGATAGATAGATAGATAGATAGATAGATCGATAGATAGATATGAGATAGATAGATAGATAGATAGATAGATAGATAGATAGATATGAGATCGATAGATAGATATGAAATAGATAGATAGATAGATAGATAGATAGATAGATAGATATGAGATAGATAGATGAGCAGAGGGATAGAGAGATAGATAGATAGATAGATAGATAGATAGATAGATAATTAGATAGATATGAGATAGATAGATGTGAGATAGATAGATAGATAGATAGATAGATAGTGTATATAGGTTATGATGTATGTCAGGTATTGAAAGACACACACACATATTCTTTCCCCCAGATAAATAACAGGCTGTTTTGATGATAAGTATTCCATGGGGAAGCTGGAAGCCGAGTTATATTTTTGGAGAATAAAGCCAAATGAAATGTTTAGCTGGGTGCGTCATTCTGTCACTTGGCGCTGACTTGTGTTTGGCATGGATCAGGCATGAGACTAACCCCTAGTGAGAACGTTTGATTCATGGCGATATGTCTCCTGTTTGTTCATCTGGTTTAAGGTGGACTCGGGTGCCAATCATTTCTTCCTATTTTAATGATGTAACAGCTGGAGTCTTTGACACATTTAGCATCAATGCATTTATTGACACTTTGCTGACATCGGGGGGAAGCAAGCTGCCGTCTTGGCTTCAGTCATTTCGCAAGAGGCAGAAGTAAAAGTTTTATGTTCTTTAAAGTTGTGATAAAACTAAGGACTAAAACTAATATTACCAGCAGGTAGATTGGCAGATCTGTGAGTGTGATTGGCCACACGGATAATGATGAGGTCACATTATACAAGTTACATTATTGGTGACACCTGGATTTACGAGCAGCCTGATTCATTACTAGCGACAGGTACCGACAGATGAGCGTCTGTAGCGAGGCATTGAGAGTGTGCTCGGCTATCGGGCGCTGTAACAGAGCACCTCAGTCGCTGGCCAGCATTGATAAATATATTCTGTGAGTCACTATCACACCAGTACAGCGCTGTATGGGAGCGAACGGTAGCGTCAGCTAAGTGCGACCGTCTCACACCATATTCATCAAATGTGTGCTGTGTGCCTCACACAGCGCCAGCTCTCAAAATCGAGTCGTTGTAGCCCATAGCGCCAGAAGCTGTGTGATTAAAGTCTGTTTTTGAACACGTATCCACTAGTAACAAAGCGAAAACATGGAATTACATTGTTATTACATTGTGACATTAACACATTTAATGACAATTCTGCATAAAAATATTATAAATCAAAAAAGTTTTAAAAAGTAAAGTTTTCTAGGCCAGGTGAGGTGACACAAATATTTGATAATTAAAAAAAAAATTACAAAAATAAAACCCTGTTTAATGATAAGAAGAGGTCCATTGAAATGTATGGGAGAGCGGCAGGTAGCGACATGTAATACCAGGCGCTCTGGAAGCCAAAGCTCGGGCAGTATAGGCTGAGCCGTCTGTGATGATGAATCGGTCGCTACGTGTTGCTGTTAGAGTCGCTCACCAAATTCGCTTTGATAAATGTGGTATTGCGTACAAAGCCCGGTGGTCACCGTTTGCTACCTGTCGTTACCTGTCGCTGCCAGTGGTTACTTGGCGCTATGGCTTGATGAATAAACCCCTGAGCATTCTCCGGCCATTCACTGACCATTCGCCAGGCTTCCGCTAGTTTGCCACATTTACAATGCTAAAAATGGCCTATTCGCCAGGCCAAGGCTGTGTTTACCTTATTAAACCAGACCTTCAGTATCATTTAATGAAAAGCCCAAACCCTTAATCTATTCCCCAGCATCTAAAATTAATATATTTAAAGTTTTTAGTCACTTATTATTCTTTCCCCCACTGGGCTGCAACTCTGTTCAGGACTCCAGGATACGGTCACCGCCATCTTGTCTCAGAAGCATCACATATTGAGGAGAGAAGGAGGAGAGGAGAAGTTCAGGGGGCGGTTTATAGACAGAACAGAGCTGGGGTCAGGAAAAGGACAGCAATCCCAGAATGCAGTGTGGCTCAGTCAGAAGACACTGAGACTCCACAGGCCTCCATCTTGGATGTTAAAAGGCTCAAAAAGGCAATAGTTGCAAGTAAAATACTATTTAATGTGAGCAATCTGTATGTATAGGGTGGGGGAAACATACAAGATAGGCTTTTATTCAGGGTGAAGGTCCGGTTTAAGTCCCTTCGTCTTCACAGGGCAAATGCTGGCGAACGGCTTTTCAGTGCACCAGCACTGTTATTTTGGGGTGAGAATGACTGTTTATGTAATTTTTATATCTGTCACTAATACATTGAGCGTGAAGGTCAGATAGACAACTAATAAAACCATTTTTAGAGGCTTCCCAAACACCCCAGACACTCCAGAGACGCCATATATACATTCTGAGACAAATTCCATGCTTCCCTAAGCTGTAAAGTGGGTTTCCAGCACCATTTCTGGTTTTGGTAACAGCAAACACCGCCACAGTTCGTCCACTGTAAAGAGCAACCTGTCCGCCAGTAAATAGCGCACAATTTGACCGGCGGAGACGCAGCAAAATGCCACCAGAAGGTTAGTTGTTCCCTGCATTTGCCAGTGCTAAATAGCTTAGATCGCTGTAGATCGCAGCACACATGGCGCACCATGTCAGGAGTAAACTGGCGAACAGGCACAAGTGTAGTAAATAGAAATATGTACGGTTTTGTCACATAATTAATAATAAACTCTAAAGACATTTTGAGGCAAATACCAAAAAGCCCCTATACTCACCCTTTCTTCCATGCAGCCATCACTCCTAGTATGGAGCTGCAGCTCTTAACCTGCAGGTTGGATCCAAATCGCGCGTCTCTTCCTGTCCCTCCGAAGTGGAGACGCCCCCCGGCCTCATCACTGTGAGCTGGCACGCCCTCCCTTCATTCACTGCAATGGAAAAGGGCATGTGAAGACCTAACATCAAAATGGCGGGGCGCCCAAGTGTGCATCAGCCAAAGGAAGCCGTGGATTTGGCCCGCACGTGCGCCATGGGAGTTTGAACCAGTGGGGCACCTCAAATTGGTATGCCCCAGGGATAGAAAATTAGCCAGCCCTGGAGTCTTTTAGAAGGCCAAGCTGGAATCTAAATGATTACAAGGCCGGCCACTGGCTTTCACCCGGGGCATCCCAAACCAGGCTCTGTGAAACCCCCCAGGGTGCCTTACACACCTTTCCCTGGTGCAACAGCGCATGTGCAGGCTCTTGTCCAATGAGAACTGACGTACCGGTAATTTGGCATGTGGCTCTTATTGTTTCCATTAACATAGGCGGGAGCTCGTGCACGATTGGGGGTGCAGGGGATGCAGCAGCGTGTGCTCCTAATTATAGTCAATGAGAACCATTTGCCAAAAGATGTAACCATAGCAAACGGCTCTCTTTGGCTGAGCGCCCACGCATGCGCCATTGACCCAAGGAGAGGTGAGGGTGAACGGGGGGGTTTCCCCAATTGGGAATGTAAAAGTGAAAATCCCAGGTTTTTCTGCTTTAAAGCAGACCAAAACCCACCAGTCTATGAGACTCCCGGGCTGGCATAATTGCCCCCCCCCCACCGCTGTGTGAAACTCCCCAGTTCACCCGAAAACTCACCTTAGTTCCCAGTCCAACAGCGCATGTGCGAGCAGCGGCCACATCCCCGCTATCTCTTTACAAATGTGAATTTGTGAATGGCATTGGTGAATGGCTGGTGCGCGGGATGCAGCCGCCAGCGCACTCGGAGCATTAGGAGAGCTGATTGGACGAGCGGCCAGGCATGTGACGTAGGACTGGGAAGAGGTGAGTTTGTTCGGGCGACATGGGGGGTTTCATACAGTGGGGCACCCCCGATCCCCTGGGGGCAAGGACCAAAACCCAGGATAGTCCACTTTACGTCTATCAGAGTTTGGAGAGCGGAAAGTGGCGAGAAATCATCCAGCAGAAGTGAATGGCACTGGCAGTGGGAGAGCACAATCTACAATCCACATGAATATTAGACATGCAGTAGATGCCTTTTTATATTATGCAAAATGTGTCCGTTTTTGGGGGGAACTTTCATAAGGGCTAAAACAGTGAAGGTTTGACAACTACATAACCTGATGTTGCTTCCATTCGCATAGGAGGCCACTGCCCTGAGATCGCCAGCTTATAAACAAACAACCCAAGTGACGGGCAGGCTGATTCATTACTAACGGCAGGTAGCGACAGATGAGCGGCTGTAGCGCCGATTTCAGAACGACCGCTAGTAGTCGCTGTGCTCGGCCATTGATCATTATTTCAGAGCGCCTCAGTCGCTGTCCGGCCTTAATGAATATGATATGTGAGTCGCTATACTACGATGTATGTGAGCGAACCGTAACGCCAGCTCAGTGCAACTGACTAACAACCACATTCATCAAAAAAAACAGCCACAAACATCGCCGGCGCTCAAAATCATGTAATTGTAGCCCATAGCGCCAGAGGCTGTGTGATTAAAGGCTGTTTTTGTACATGTATCCACTAGTAAAAAAGCAAAAACATATGGAATTATATTGTTAAAACATTGTAACATGAACACTTTAAAGTGGACCAACACCCAGGATTTTGACTATCCTGGGTTTTGGTCCACTTCGGCGGGGCACCCTGATTGGGGGTGCCCCGCTGTGTGAAACCCCCCAGAAAGCCCCAAAATCTTACCTGTCCCCGCTCCCACGTGACTGGACGGTCCAATCCCCGCCAACGTCCAGGCGGGGATCAGGAAAGTCCAAGCGGCTGCCGCCGCCGCCGCCTCCCTCGCGTCACTTTCGGCGCGCGCGCGCCCCCGCCGGCCATTCGCAGACGGCCGGCGAGGGCGCGCGCACGCCTACAGGGGCGCGAGGGAGGCGGCGGCGGCCGGCCGCTGCCGAAGATCAGGTAAGTGATTTGGGGTGTCTGGGGGGGTTTCACCCCGCGGGACATCCCGATCTCGGATGTCCCGCGGGGTGGGAGGTGATCGGCCCGGGAATCTTATAGATTTCCGGGCCGATCACCTCTCGGTGTTGGTCCACTTTAATACCAGACCTGTAAGGACAATTCTGCATTAAAATATTATTAATACAAAAAGTTTTCAAAAATTTCATTTTCTTGCCCAGAATACATGTCAGAAGTTTAGAGTTTTTTTTTTTTTTTTTTTTTTAAGGAAAAAAAAAATTGGGATCAGGAAAGGGATTTAAGGATCGTCCATAGAAATGTATTGGAGAGCGCCAGGTAGCGCCAGGTATTACATGGCGCTCTGCAAGGCCGGCGTGTCCGGCGTTCACCTGCTGCTACCTGCCGCTGTACAGGCGCTACCTGGCGCTATACCTTCATGAATAAGGCCCTAAGTCACACAGGCACAGTTTATGTTGGTGTGTTATGTTTGCATAGTTGTTACAGAACCTGTCCCCCCTGATTTCCTATTCCTTCCATTAAAAGTAAGAAACAAGCCTGGCTGGATATTTCTTGATGCTGTGTGTATAACTGACCCCTCCTCCCGCCATCCAGCAAATTTATATGTGTGGCCCACAGCTGTGCACCCCTTTAACTTTAGCCGGGCACAGTTCTGCCCTTACGAGAGCTCTTGTCAGCTAAGGGCTTTATTCATCAGGGGATAGCGACAGGTAGCAGCAGGTAGCGGCAGGTGAACGGCGGCCGCGGCACGCAATACCATATTTATGAAGGCGATTCTGGTGAGCGCCTCTTACAGCGACACGTAGCGACCAATTCATCATCACAAGTGGCTCAGCGGATCCCGGCAGCACTCTGCCTTTCAGAGCGCCTGCCATTACCTGTAGCTACCCGTCGCTCTCCCATACATTTTAATGGATGTTCCTTTTCTTCTCTTTAAAACAACAATGTAATTCCATATGTTTTAGCTTTGTTACTGATGGATATGTGTTCAAAAAAGGACTTTAATCACACAGCGTCTGGGGCTCTGGGCTACAGCGAAACAATTTTGAGCGCCGACACTGTGTGAGGCTGATGAGCTTTGATGAATATGGTTTGAGTCGCTCACACTGACCAGTCGCTACCCTTCGCTCCCGTATAGTGCTGTACTGGTGTTATAGCGACTCACACATCAAATTCATCAATGTCGGCAATGTTACTACAGCGATAGTGTAATAGCGACTCATGGCCGATCAGAGCGACCACTAGCGGTCGCTCTTAGCGCCGCTGTACAGACGCTCATCTGCAGTTACCTGGTGCTAGTAATGAATCAGCCTGCCCGACTAAGAAAAGATGGCCGGCTAAGAATAGCCGAATAGAGCCGAGAGCACCGATTGGCTTCACGCATGTACCAATGGATAGTCAAATATCAAGGTTGGCCCATGACCCTGTCCAAGTTTTTAATTTTGGCCCACTGTGTATTTGTTTGACACCCCTGTCCTAATGCAGTGAGCAGCCTAGAGTCTCACAAAAGGTATCCACAGCAGCACTGTGCTCCACCAGGCTCGGGGGACCTATGGGCTCCTCATAGAAAACTGTGTACCATGGACACCCTTAATCTGGCCCTGCACCTGCAGCTTATAAATAGCGAATACTATATGACTTAAAGTGGACCAAAACCCAGGATTTTGACTATCCTGGGTTTTGGTTCTTTTCCCCCCGAGCTGTGTGGAACCCCTACATTGCCAAGCGCAACTCACCTCTTCCCGGTCCTACAGTGCATGCGTGGCTGCTCGTCCAATCAGCACACTTGGAGCCGCTGATGTCACACTGTCTAAGGCCAGCGGCTCAGAACGCGCTGACGGCCGCATCCCCCACTTCCCATTAACAAATGCCTGGCGTGGGCATGCGCCCTGCTAGAGGGTTAGCGCGGCTGCGGCCTGCACATCCACCATTGGACCGGAAAGCAAGGAACGTTTACGAGGCGACCTGGGGGGTTTCACACAGCGGGGCATCCCGATTTTGGATGCCCCGGGGGGAGGGAATCGATAAGATTCCCAGGCTGATTGCACTGGGTTTTGGTCTACTTTAAAGCGGACCATATCCACATTTTTAACTAGCATCCCCTGAATTTCTCCCCCCGTGAGGAGCACCATTTGCTAATATTCCAAGTATGTCACACACCCCACTTCCACTATTCATGACATATGGGTTATGGTCCAGTAGGGGGCGAACTTCTGCAGAGATGAAAGCAAAAAAGAAGCCCCTCCCAGTCTTTTTGCGGTCTTTTCCTCTTTATTTCTAGTGAGTGTGTGTATGTGTGTTTGGTGCTGCACTTTACTGGCTGGTCGCCATTTTTTACTTCTGCTGAGGGGAGCTTCTTCCCCTCAGGCTGCGGTGTTAGGGGGGCGGGGGCGGGCGCTCGCACGTTGCCACGGCCCGCCCGCCCTTTCTGGTTGGAGCCAATTACGGAGCCCAGCCCACGGCTGGGAACCGCGCTGCTGGTTGTGTTGGTGAGGGGGCGGGGCCAGGCGCGGCGCGCACTTAAAAATCCTCCCACTTGGGACTTAAGGGGCATCCTGGGTTGCTTACCAGCGTAATTCCCTCGGGTCATTGTGACTACCTTAAAATCACCATATGGAGGCTCCACAGGATACCGGGCTCGGGCTCCCCTTGGGACAATCCCGGCTATGTGTGGATTGTGGGGTATCCCTTACGGGGGAGAATGTGCTTATTTGCATACCATGTGCACAACAGGCCATAACGCAGCAGTCGGGACCCCAGGCGTCTGGGTCAGTGCCGCCCGCCTCTCCTACCCCACTCCGCATCATCCGTACCCCAAGTGACACTGTCATTAGTGGGGAGTCGCACTCGGATGTATGTGCCAGGCTGGACAACCTCGAGAAAATTATTTCTAGCTCAGTGGGCAGAAAGGCCACTGCTAAGAAAAGGCATCTGTCACTGGCTACGCCGGTAATTGATTTTGATGATTATGACTCATCTGATGGGGCTGATTATTCCCCACTTGAGGAAGGGGAATTGTTTGAGGAATCAGAGACTGAGGAATTGCAGTTCTTTGATTCTGATGCCGGGCAGGCACTGGGGGATGCTGTTGATACCCCCAGGGTCCTGACCCATCTGTTAGAGGTTCTGGGTATTTCCCCACCAGCGGAGGCTCCTCCGAAGAAGGGGGAATTCTTTGGGTTCTCTAAGCCCCGCTTGGAGTTCCCAAATCAGGATCATTTTGACAGCATGATTTTTAGAGAATGGGAGAAGCCGTGTCGCCTTCACGGTGTTCCTCAGGGATGGGATAGGAAGTATCCCTTTCCGGTTGACGTGGTGAAGCGCTGGTCTTCCCCTCCCAAGGTTGATGCTACCATTCTAGGATTGTGCGCTTGTCCTCGCCATCCTTAAGGGTAGTGGCATCAGGAGTATGTACAACGGAGATGTTGGACAATATCTCCGTTGTACATACTCCTGATGCCACTACCCTTAAGGATGGCGAGGACAAGCGCATTGATCAGATGGAATGTCAGGCTTTCGCCAGTGTGGGTTCTGCCTCCAGGTTGGAGATCAGGGACATGTTAAATGGGTCCCAGCTCAGCCCGGACAGCGTTGAATTCACAACCCTTAAGAGGTGTGAATTGTTTATGAATTTTGTTCTGTCGGCTATGGACGACACTATTACCATGTGTAGTAGAACTTCGGCCCTGTTGGTGGCCATGTGCCGATCGGTCTGGCTGCTCCAGTGGGCGGCAGACATTGCGGCCAAGAAGTCACTTACAGCTTTGCCCTTTTTGGGAACGCGGCTGTTTGGAGACAAATCGGATTCTGTGGTGAAGGGTGGGAAGCTACCTCAGCGTAAGAAGCTGCGTCGCTCCTTTCGGGGGACAAGCTGCTTTAATCCTGCCTTTCGCGGTGCCAGAGGGGGCAGAGGCCTTGCCTACTCTGGCTTTAGAGGTGATTCCTGGAACAGAGGTAGAGGACGTGCCCGTACAGCCTCTACCTGGGGTTCCAGGCCCAAGTCCACTGCCAAGCCAGCTCAAGAATGAGGAGGCGCCCTCACCCTTGCGGGTGGGGGGACGGCTGCGGCTCTTCCAGGTCTGGGCCCAGGAGGTCACAGACAAGTGGATATTGGAAGTGGTCTCGTCTGGGTACAAACTGGAGTTCGAGTCCCGGCCTCCTCCCAGATTCCTAAGGTCACGAGTGCCATCAGATCGCGCAGGGGCTCCTGTTGGCTGTAAAGAATCTCCTTGACATGGCGGTCATATGCCCGGTGCCTCTTTCAGAGAGAGGCCGGGGCTATTATTCCAACCTTTTCACGGTTCCCAAAAAGGATGGCTCCATAAGACCCATCCAGGATTTGAAGCTTCTCAACAGGTTCATCAGAACCAAGAAGTTCCGCATGTAGACTCTGCGTTCAGCCATCGGTTCCGTTCGTCAGGGGGATTTCATGACGTCCATAGCCATCAAGGATGCTTACTAGGGATGAGCGAATCGATCCGGACGAACCCGGATTCGATCCGAATTTCAGGAAATATTCGATTCGGCCCGAACCCGAATATTTTGTGGTTCGTGCCGATCGAATTTTTCCTGAAATTAAAAAAAAAAAAATGCCGGAATGGTGGGAGCGGGTCGGCCGGTTCCGCTGTCAGCGGGCCGGCGAAGCCGGCCCGCTGACAGCGGAGCCGACCGGCAGGCCAGTAAAGCCGGCCGGCGGGCCGGTAAAGCCGGCCGGCGGGCCGGTAAAGCCGGCCCGCTCCCACCATGCCGGCATTTAAAAAAAAAAAAAAAAAAAAAAAAGCATTTTTGCCGGCATGGTGGGAGCGGGCCGGCCGGTTCCGCGCTGACAGCGGAACCGGGCGGCGGGCCGGTAAAGCCGGCCGGCCCGCTCCCACCATGCCGGCATTTAAAAAACAAAAAAAAAAAAGCATTTTCGCCGGCATGGTGGGAGCGGGCCGGCCGGTTCCGCGCTGACAGCGGAACCGGCCGGCCCGCTCCGCTGTCAGCGGAACCGGCCGGCCCGCTCCCACCATGCCGGCATTTTTAAAAAAAGCAAACACTTACCTGCAGGTCCGGAGCGTGGAGGCCGGCGCCGCTCTCAGCTGTCATCTGAGGGCGCGTCATCAGAGGGCGCCTCTGATGACGCGCCCTCAGATGACAGCTGAGAGCGGCGCCGGCCTCCACGCTCCGGACCTGCAGGTAAGTGTTTGCTTTTTTTAAAAATGCCGGCATGGTGGGAGCGGGCCAGCCGGTTCCGCTGACAGCGGAGCGGGCCGGCCGGTTCCGCTGTCAGCGCGGAACCGGCCGGCCCGCTCCCACCATGCCGGCGAAAATGCTTTTTTTTTTTTGTTTTGTTTTTTAAATGCCGGCATGGTGGGAGCGGGCCGGCCGGCTTTACCGGCCCGCCGCCCGGTTCCGCTGTCAGCGCGGAACCGGCCGGCCCGCTCCCACCATGCCGGCAAAAATGCTTTTTTTTTTTTTTTTTTTTTTTTTAAATGCCGGCATGGTGGGAGCGGGCCGGCTTTACCGGCCCGCCGGCCGGCTTTACCGGCCCGCCGGCCGGCTTTACTGGCCTGCCGGTCGGCCCGCTGACAGCGGAACCGGCCGGCCCGCTCCCACCATTCCGGCATTTTTGATGGGGAACTTCGTAAAAGTTCGATTCGGCCGAACCCGAATTTCTTTGTGAAATTCGGCGAATCGGCCGAATCGAACTTTTCAAAAGTTCGCTCATCTCTAATGCTTACCTTCATGTTCCAATTTTCCCAGCACACCAGAGATTTCTCAGGTTCGTGGTGGGAGATCAGCATTTTCAGTTTGTGGCCCTCCCGTTCGGGCTGACCTCGGCACCGAGGGTGTTTACCAAGGTTCTGGCGGACATAATGGCCCTGCTCAGAGCCCAGGGCATTTGCATTGTGCCGTATTTGGACGACCTACTCATTACAGCTTCTTCCCTCTGCCAGGTGCAGTTAGACACCAGGACGGTGGTGGCAACACTGGAGAAGTCTTCTCTCTCCCCATCAAGGGAGATCTCCTTTCTGGGCATGAATCTGGATACAAGTCAGGCCAGAGTGTTCTTACCTTAGCCAAAGGCGCAGAGGGTTCAGGATTTGATACGTGTTCTCCTGACCAACCCTCGCCCTTCCATTCGGCTAGGGATGACTCTGGTGGGTTTGATGGTGGCCTCCTTCGAGGCAGTCCCCTTTGCTCAATTCCACATGAGGTCGCTACAACTCCATCTATTGCTGAAATGGGACGGATGTCCACAGTCCTTGGATCAGTCATTTCTGATGTCTCCCAGGGTTCGGCAGTCCCTTCAGTGGTGGCTGGAATCAAGCAATCTGATGAGGGGCAGATCGTTCCTGGCCCCTCGTTTGGAGACGGTTACCACAGATGCCAGCCTGTCAGGCTGGGGAGGTTTCTGGAAAGATCATCAGTTCCAGGGGTTGTGGGGTCCTCAGGAGGCTCACAACCCCATCAATGTCTTGGAGCTCAGAGCTATCCGCTTGGTTCTGTTGCGTCTGACACTTCACCTACAGGGTTTACCGGTTCAGGTTCGATCAGACAATCGTACTGCGGTAGCTTACATCAATCACCAAGGAGGGACTCGCAGCAGGAGTGCCCTCAGGGAAGTCTATCTGATTCTGACATGGGCGGAGAGCAATGTTCCTTGCATCTTGGCAGTATACATTCCGGGAGCGGAGAACACGGAGGCGGACTCCCTGAGCAGGGGATTTTCTCGCCGAGGGGAATGGTCTCTCAGCCACAGGGTGTTTCGGGTCCTGTGTCACAAGTGGGGGACTCTGGAGGTGGATCTCTTTGCCTCTCGGCACAATCACAAGCTCCCAACCTTCGTATCTCTGTCTCAGGATCCTCTGGCCCTGGCAGTGGATGCCTTGTCCCTTGCCTGGAGGGATCTGGGGTTTCTGTACCTGTTTCCCCCCTTCTCCATGGTGGGCAAGATAGTGCGCAAGCTGGCTCCAGAGGGGGCACCAGCAATTCTGGTGGCCCCAAGGTGGCCAAGACAGGTTTGGTTCGCAGGCGTCGTAAGATTGGCGGTATATCAGTACAGGCTGCCTCTGTTTCCGGATCTGATCTGATCTCTCAGGGTCAACTACGTTACCCCAATTTACAAACGCTTGCTTTGACGGTGTGGCTGCTGAAACCTTCATCCTGAGGGAGGAAGGTTTGTCTGTGGCGGTTATTCAAACCTTGATTAGAGCTAGGAAGAGGTCTTCCTCTACTATTTACTATAGGACTTGACGTTCCTATATTGACTGGTGTGAGGCTAGGGCCTTACCTTGCAGGGTGTTTTCGATTCCTAGGATTTTGGAGTTTCTACAACACGGTCTGGATCTGGGGTTCCAGCTCAATACTTTGAAGGGTCAGGTTTCTGCCCTGGCTGTCTTTTTTTAAAGGTCTTTTGCTTTGCATCATCTGGTCAAGACTTTTTTCCAAGGGGTCACGCATGTTCGGCCCCCTAGAAAGCCTTTGGTTCCCGTTTGGGATTTAAATTTGGTTCCTTCGGCCCTCCAGGGGCCTCCCTTTGAACCGATGCAGTATGTGGCTCTTTCTGTGCTTACTCAAAAGGTCGCCTTTTTGGTGGCTATTACCTCTGTTCGGCGTGTCTCTGAGCTGGCGGCTCTGTCTATTCAGGCCCCTTACTTTGAGAGACACCTGAGCTTTTCAGCACCAGGCTTCTGTTGAACAAGTTTGTAGGGCTGCTACTTGGTCTTCTGTTCATACTTTTTCAAAGTTTTATAAGGTTGATGTGCGGGCCTCAGCGGATGCTGTTTTTGGCCGCAAGGTTCTGCAAGCTGCAGTGGTTTAAATTGGTGCATTTTTTTGCTGTATTTGGATCCCCACCCATGACATACACCGCTATTGGATGTCCCATATGTCATGAATAGTGAAAGCGGGGTGTGTGACATACTTGGAATAATACCATTTTGTGATTACTCACCTTTAAAATGGATATTATAAGTATGTCACACACCCCGCTTCATCCCGCCCTTTAGTATTCTGGATCCTTTATATGGTGAACCTTTTATTGTTAAGAATGTTTTATTAGTTCCTGGTCCCCTTACTGCTGTCATATACTGGGGAATGTGTGGGAGGTCCCAGGTATTTATGGACCCGGAGGGGCTTCTATTTTGCTTTCATCTCTGCAGAAGTTCGCCCTCTACTGGACCATAACCCATATGTCATGAATAGTGGAAGCGGGGTGTGTGACATACTTATAATACCCATTTTAAAGGTGAGTAATCACAAAATGGTATTTTTCTCTGCTCCTTCTTCACTCTAATCCCAGATAATGGCGCCTGTTTTAGCTGTAAAGCTCCGCCTCCTCCATTCATTGATGATGTCATTGCCACACCTATGCAATGACTGATCTCCCGCCATCTTACAGAGTGGGACAACAACAAAAAAAGTGTTCCAGGACGATTCGGAAAGTCTCTTAAAAATCTCTATTTCTAGTTCTACAGCCTAAGAAGGGAGTAAAGGCAGCAGCTTTGGCCAAATGTATTTCAGAGGTTCTGTGTGTTTTGGCCTGCTTTAAAGGGCAGGAGCAGAGTAAGCCATGCCGATTTTTTTTAAATATAACAGCATACATTCATTTTCTGAGCTGGTACAAGGGCTGTTCTACGCCAGAGCTGAGTAACATGATTGTACCTGTGGGTGTATATACAATTGCCGAAACGTATTACTCTCCATGGTAACGCTCTTAATGCTATCAGAGTATCTCTCTGTCCAGGTGCCTGTGTGTTTTGCTGATGCTTTGTGAAATAATATATTTCTGATTTTAAAGAGGGTGAAAACCTGCTCAGCACAGACCTGGAGTCTGAAGGACTCCAGGGCTGGCCACTAGCCGGGATGCCACAATGTGTATGCCCCCGGGTGGCTGGTAAGCTATCCTTTTCCGGCGGGTGCACCCCCCTGCTTCCCTTCCTTTCTGAATAGCTGGACTCGCCCAAGCAGGGAGCCATGGATGGGCCAATCAGTGATCTCAAAAGTGTCCCTGGATGTGGCTTAGGCAGTGGAAAGACCCATTTTTCTTTGAAAACTGGGCCAACGCCAAGTCATCAGCAGTGCTGGGCTGCCAGGGTGGGGGGCAGCCAGGGGATGAGTGGAGGAAGCCAAAATTGGTTTCCATCCACTTTAACACTATAAACTATGCAGAATTAGTATTTTTGTAAGACATGTGATTATGCTTAGGCATTGAATATTAAATTTAGGAGATAATACAAAAGAGGTGTATGAAGTGGTGGACTGGTCATAGGGGCTGCTGTTCCCTAACACATCCAATGCTTGCCTCCCTATTTCCCCTCCCTCCCAGGACTCTCTGTACCCAGGCCCACCGTACACCCCTCTGACAAGAAACCCCTATCAGTGTTCTGTCCCTACAATGCTATAGCCTCAACATCATGGCTGTTGGGTCATCCATACCCACTACTGCCACCCACCCACTATCTGCCCCTTCAATATTAAAGCTTCAGTACCATCTATTTATGGCCACACCCATGATCTGCTAAAGCAGTGGTTCTCAACCTTTCTAATGCCGTGACCCCGCAATACAGTTCCTCATGTTGCGGTGACCCCAAACCAAAAAATAATTTTGGTGGCTACTTCAAAACTGTAATTTTGCTACAGTTATGGTTCAGAATGTAAATACCTGATAGCCATTATGTATTCTCATTGCTACAAATCAAACATAATTTAAACATAGTGATTAATCACAAAAACAATATTTAATTATATGTTGAGAAATATTTATTATTAATTCCAATAAATAACATTTTACCATGTCATAGCATGTGTCGGAAACTGTCATTTCTCCGCCTCTTATTGAAATTAATAGGAGTCTGCGGTGGATTGTGTGGTAGCTCGAGATTCTCGGGAGCTCTCTTCCACAAAATCTGCCGCACTCACAATGAAATCAATAGGAGGTGGATTCAATGCCGGAAACCGCTGATTTCAGCAGTTTCCTCATTCAGAATATGGGAAAATAGTGGGAGATATGGGAGATAATTTTACATTGGGGAACAGTGTGAACTACATCTTATAGTGGTCCTTTATAGTATAAGACTGATGTAGTTCACACTGTGTAAGTGTAAGCTGCTTTGTGTACTGTGTAATTATTACACACAAAGCACCTTACACAGTATTGTGTGTATGGTGTGTGCACTGTTTTAAAATTATTAACCTTTTTTACACCAGCAGGCTGTCTCGCAGGCTCTCTTGCCTCTCCGCCTCCTAGGCTTCTGTCCTCCGGCGCTTGCTGTGTCTGCCCACTGATGATGTCAGCAAGCGCTGGACACACGTAATGCGCTGCTATGGACTGTGAAGCGTTCCCCCCGCCTCAGGCCCCGCTCGGATGATGCAATCACGTCTGCACATGTGCGCAGGCATTCAGTTTGGAACGCGCATCCATAACGGCGTGCGTACCAGCTGAATAGCGCTGCTGCAGATGGTAGCGCAACTTCTCAGCAGCTAAAGCCATCGGAAATATGTATTTTCCGATGGCTTTAGGCGACCCCTGTGTTTTGGTCGTTCGACCCCCGCCGGGGTGCCGACCCACAGGTTGAGAACCGCTGTGCTAAAACATCCACCTTGGAACACACTCTTTGGTCAGAAAGGCAAGAAGGATAAGGGTGGATGATACGGGTAGGCCATGGGCTTGCCAGGGGCCTTTAAAGTGGACCCAAACCCAGGATTTTGACTATCCTGGGTTTCGGTCCTTGCCCCCAGTGCACCGCGAATGGGGATGCCCCACTGTGTGAAACTGAACCCTGAATCCCACTGAAGAGGATTACAGGTTAACAGTATACCTACACTCAGTGGCAGACTGAGGGCTAAAATCAGCCTGGGATTTTAAAGAGGACCAAAACCCACGGAGATCGGCCCAGGAATTTAGAAAGATTCCCGGGCCGATCTATTGCCTCCCCCGGTGTGAAACCCCCAGATCGCCAAAATAAACTCACCTGCTCCCAGTCCTACAACTCATGCGTTGCTGCTCTTCCAATCAGCGCGCTTGAGCCACTGTGTCCAGGAGCTTATCTAATGCGAGTGGATCCGAGCGCACTGGCGGCCACATCCCCTGCTACCCTCTAACAGGAAGCGTGCCCGTGCTGGCCATTCACAAATGGCTGGGGCCGGCTCGTGCATGCGCCGTTGGACCGGAAAAGGTAAGATTATGGGCGATCTGGGGGTGTCACACAATGGGGCATCCTGATTTTAGATGCCCCGGGGGGAGGAAATCGATCGGCCTGGAAATCTTTCTAGATTTCTGGGCCGATCTCTGTGGGTTTTGGTCCACTTTAAAATCCCAGGCTGATTTTTAGCCCTCAGTCTGCCACTGAGTGAAGGTATACCTGTAATCCTCCTCAGTGGGGAATAGTGAGCAACCTATGTTCAATGGGCTGGCTAGAGATACAAATACTGTAACCAGACTGGGATACATTCATGGGTACTTCTGGACTTTCTAGTGCCTGAGCCAAAACGTGTGAATATTAGATTGTTATAATAGTGAAATCACTAGAGTGGCTGTTGAAAAATAAAACCAGAACACGGGGAGGCCGATTCATTAATAGCGGCATGTAGCGACAGTTGAGCAACTGTAGCAGTATTTTCACAGTGCCCGCTAGTAGTCGCTGTGCTTGCCCATTGTTCGGTTTGATAGCGACTGAGTCGGTGTGCAGTAATGTTGAATACGGGGTGACGAGTCGCTATTTGACAGGTTCTGCGATGTATGGGTGCGCATGATAGCGACTGGTCAGAGCGACCGGCTCCCACCACATTCATCAAAAAATCACGCTCAAAAAATTCTCGCGCTGTGAAATGCATGTTTAAACCCCAGAGCGCTGGCGGCAATGTGTTAAAAGTAGTTTTTTAACCCCCAAGCCACCATATTTTTGGAAACAAAAAAACAAAAAAAAAGACCTGTAGTTTTTCCTTAAAAAAATTAACTGACATGGCAGAAGTGGTCACAGAATTTTTCACATGTAAAAAAAAAAAAAAACATTAATAACAATTAATTATGAATATTTAAAGATTGTTCCATTGAAATGCATTGGAGAGCGCCAGGTAGCGAGAGGTCATACCTGTCGCTGTTCAAGGTCGGACGCTGGCGCTGTGGGCTGAGGCTGGAATAATGATGAATGAGTGGCTATCTGGCGCTATCTCAGTCGCTAAGCAGGATCGGCTTGATAAATGTGTGATTGTGGTGGGGAGCCGGCGTTCTCGTGGCGGTGCCCGTCATTACCGGTCGCTCACCAGTCGCTACCTGTCGCTATCCCTTCATAAATAAGGGCCTTAGTTTAAAAGACAACTTTTGAAGATGGCAAAAAGATACAGAAGTAGTGGCTCTTTGCCTTTGCCGCATGTTTTTTTTTTGTGATTATACTACGCCCTCAGTTACACCCTTAACAACACATTGACCCATTGACGCCAATTTACACCCAGGGAGAAGGAGTAAATGTGATAATGAGTGCAAAGGGGCACATATAGACAGGAGAGAGAGAGAAGGGGGAATAGAGAGATGGAAGGAATGTTTGTTGTTGTGTATGTGAGACTTGATGAGTCTGTGCAGTAGATGTTGGTGGTGCAGTGGGTTGGTATGAATCCGGCTTAGCTTTTACTGAGGACCTCATGCTGTGTGAGGAAGGTGAGGACTCTTCTGTTGATGATGTTACTGAATAGCTTGCCCAGAGTGCTGCTAACACAGATTCTAGTTCGCTGGGTCATATTGGTCCCCGTTCTTGTAGATAGGTGTCATGTATATTGCCTCTGTAGGGTGTCTTAGGCTTCCCTCACATCCTTGTCATCGGGGTCTGACCTAGAGCTCTGCATTCCTTGTCAATTTCTCGGACTGTTTATTAGAAAGTCTCCTGAGGTTGGTCTGTTTGAGGCCTGCTAGTTCTGCCATGGTGTGCAGGATGGTATTAAATCCTTTACTGCCGGGGTGACACTTTGTGGCTTTGGCTCTTAGAGGTTGGTATGAAAGTTTATGAGCATTTTTTTGATTTCCGCTCCGTTGGTCACATTGGTATACTCAGTGGCAGATTGTCTGAGCCACTTGAAGGATGGTGGCAGGTTGTAGAGACCAGTCTGGTGGGGCTGCTGTGTGGATGGCCGCTCGGTGGACCTCATGTACAGCAGGATCTGGATGTGGTCTGAGAGGTGCGTGTAAGGAGTGACTATGAAGGCGTTGATATTTGCAGGATCTGCATCTGTGATGGCATAGTCTGCTTCACTGCTGCCCACATGGAGTTTAAGGTGAATATCCATAGACAGTCACCCCTGATACACCCATTCATTATGTACAGTCCCAGGCTCTGGAACAGGTTCAACAGATTTTTCCCACTATTGTTAACAGTTCTGTTGTAGCTGTTTCTTACTGTTTGTATAGCGTCTGAGTAGTAGGTGTCACCCCCTACGATATATGCATTGGCATGAGAGATGAGATAGTCCTTCTCTATACCTGTCCTGGCATTGAGGTCTCCGCAGTTCAGCACCCTGCCCTGGCACTAGAATTGGGTAGCCTAATTTTGTAGGACCTCATAGATGTCTGGGTTGTGGTAGGGGGACTCGGCTGGAGGGATGTATGCTGCACACAGGATAGATGTCATTTTGAGAGGTGAGGATGGAGCTGGTTATTTTAATCCAGATATGATTGTCTCCTCGTTTGACTGCTCTCATGTGACCTTTAAGACCCTCCTTGTCCCAGATTATTATGCCACATGAGTGACAGCCCTGTTTGGCAGTTTTGTGTTGCTGGGCAGGCACGGAAAATTCTTTGTAGCCCCTGGGTCTCCATGAGGATTTGTATATCAACAGTTTTTACTTTTTCTTTAAAGTCTGGATTATTTGAATTGGATCCAAAAGCTGAAGAATTCAGCCCTTGGATATTCCAGCTACTGATGATAAGAGATGTCATTGTGAGTCGGAATAACCTTGTAATGAGTTGCTTTTTCATCGAACTTAGCAGGCTAGTTCAGAGGGGTGACATTAGTTTGTTAAAAAGTGTGTTGAGCTGGTTTCTTATCTCTTCCATATTGCTGCCCTCTGTTGTGTGTTTTCATTGTGGGGCTGGTGGGACTGAGGTCTCTCTAGCAGGGCCGGCGTCAGCAACCGGCAAGGCGGGGCAGCTGCCGGGGCCCCCACCCTCCGGGGAGCCCACTGACAGGGCTGGCTTTTGGAGTGTGCAACGGCGCTTGACAGGCAGCAGACTGGAAGGGCACTGCCACAGCTGGGCTCGGGCTCCACACACGGGGCATCTCGATTTAGATTCCAGGGCAGAAAGTGCTGGGTTTTGTTCTGCTTTTAAGATGCCCACCCCAGCTGATTTCCTATCCCTGGAGCATCCCAGTTTGTGATACCCTACTGTGTGAAACCACCTGGGATTGCTGGCATACCCACTATACAAGCAATTCCACCCCTGAGTTTTGGTCCACTTTACAGGGGCATCTTGATTTGGGATGCCCCTGTTTGTAAAAGAACGGTTTGGCCATTAACTCAAACTGGCGATCCCACAGTGCACTCACCAGTTTGAGGAAAGTAATGAACAAAGGGGGGGGGGGGGATCAGACACAGGGGCATCCAATTTCAGGAGAATCTAGATTGTTTTAGACTTCGGGGCAGGTTTAAAGGGGTTTGATACGCTCCAAATAGCATGATCCTTAGGGGGCATCTAGATTTAGGACATCGGTGATGTGACGCGACCATCCACAAAAGGGGCCCGCTGAGACCATGCCGCCCAAGGGCCCACATAAACCTGGAGCCGCCCTGCTCTCTACTACCGTGTCCTTGAGTTATTTTGCGAGTTTGCTTACTCCTTGTTTCTCACGGTGTTTGGCATCATACTGGTGCTGGAGGGTCATTTCCTGGCGTAGTGCTAGTTTTGTGATTGGTATTGAGGTGATATTGGAAGCCAGCTCTGCATCCAAAATTGGGATGCCGTGCTGTGTGAACCCCCCATATTGCCCCATACACTTACCTTGTTTCCCGGTCCAACAGGGCAAACTGTGGCCGCATCCCTACTATCCCTATGGCAGGGCGAGTGCCCGCGCCAGGCCTTTGTGAATGGCCAATGCAGGCACGCTCTGTGTTAGAGGGTAGCAGGGGAATGCTGCCGCCAGCGCGCTTGGAGCCGCTGGCTTAGATGGCATGACGTCAGCGGCTTCGAGCACGCTGATTGGACGAAAGGGACGCTCATGCGCTGTAGGACTGGAAAGAGGGGAGTTGCAAACAAATAAAAAAGACAAACAATGAAGAGATAAGCTCAGCACCTTAAAGGGCCAATCCAGACAGATGTTTTTTAGACCAGTGGGAGGTAGTGTGGGAGGACATGTGATTTGTGCCATCATAAGATGACATTGAAATGTCACACCCCCTAACTCCACCTTAGATGATCCAGTACAGTGCTTGCTTTTCAAACCATGGTGTTCTTTTGCCCACCTGGATTCAGTGTGGTCCTTTTGAGCTTGTGCTCTGTTGTATTAGCAGAGAGACCCGATCTGAACCTGAAACAGGCAGAACATGTACAGGACCATCCCGCTAACAGCCTAGTGTCCCTGATTTGGAGGAACTGTCCCTCTTTTGAGTCCATATCCCCCTGTCCCTCGTTGTTCTCATTTGTCCCTCTTTAGATGTAACATGCAGATCTGCAGCAATAAATGATTCATTTGCCTGTTTAAAGTGTCTATATTGTTGTAACTGTTACATCTTATCTCCTGTCCATAAATCAATGAGGGGGCGTGGCCTAATTTAACAACTGTCCCTCTTTCCTACTCTAAAAAGTTGGGAGGTATGTAACAGGTATACTGAACGCTCATCACATCACTACCGCTTTCCCATTTGTTTTTAGGCAGGTTCTCCCTATCGGGGCATAGTCACGTCTTATTTGGTATAATTATACAAGCAGTTAACTGACTCATGAACGCCACGGTATATTGTTGTGCTTGTAATATTCATGAAATTCTTATACAGAAACATTATTATCAGGTTTTGTAAGGAATAGTCTTTTATCCGAGCTGTGCACTCCGGTGACTGCAACACTCCCTACAACACAAAGTCACACCTCAGCTAATTTGAAGGCAGATTTAACTCGGCTTTAGAAGCCTGAGGATAGTAATTTGAATTATGCATGAATGTCTGCTGCGTGCCGCCATTAGCCGGCGAGATAGTAATGTAAACATGCCCTGAATTTCAAGTGTTCTATAGAAGTATCAGCTACTGAAACCGAACATATGGCTTACAGTTCCAGCTCAACTTCAGGACTAATAGTCTTATTTAAATACCTAGGGTGTAGAAGGGGGCTTATAAAGGTCCTAGGCTGTTAAAATGGGTATGTTACATTTTGACTGGAGCTGGACATGGGTATTTTAAAACGGACCAAAACAAACATTTTTAAAGTGGACCAACACCCTGCCGTTTTTTTTTTGGCTTTTAAAAATATGGCAAATAATGCTGCCGGACCCGTTATCAATAGTAATGGTAAAATAACTTACCTTTAATGCTCCAGCGCTGCGTCACTTCCTTTAGAATCTCTCGCCACCATCTTGGATTTGCTTGTAAAAGGAAGAGATCGTTTGACCTCTTCCTAAAGCAAATCTCGCGCATGCGCAGTAGGTCAGGGGAAGCGCCGCTTGCATCGGTAGCAAGCGGCGCTTCACCTGATCTAAATCAGCGCTACTGCCCATGCGCTTTTTTTTCCCTACCTCGGTACAGGCACGCACGAGCGCGCTCTGGTAGGGCAAGAGGCGGAGACTCATGCTGCTGCAGCCAATTATGGCTGAGCACATGATGTCAATCGCCTACACAGAGAGAGGAGAGAGGCCACGCTCCCCCTCTAGTCCTTATTGCCTTTCCTATAGCCACCAATTGCCTTCCCATCCTTATTGCCTTCCCTATAGCCACCAATTGCCTTCCCATCCTTATTGCCTTCCCTATAGCCACCAATCGCCCTCTAGTCCTTATTGCCTTCCCTATAGCCACCAATCGCCCTCTAGTCCTTATTACCTTCCCTATAGCCACAAATCATCCTCTAGTCCTTATTGCCTTCCTTATAGCCAGTAATCGCCCTCTAGTCCTTATTACCTTCCCTATAGCCACCAATCATCCTCCAGTCCTTATTGCCTTCCCTGTAGCCACCAATCGTCCTCTAGTCCTTATTGCCTTCCCTATAGCCACCAATTGCCCTCTAGTCCTTATTGCCTTCCCTATAGCCACCAATCGCCCTCTAGTCCTTATTGCCTTCCCTATAGCCACCAATCGCCCTCTAGTCCTTATTGCCTTCCCTATAGCCACCAATCGCCCTCTAGTCCTTATTACCTTCCCTATAGCCACAAATCATCCTCTAGTCCTTATTGCCTTCCCTATAGCCACCAATCGCCCTCTAGTCCTTATTACCTTCCCTATAGCCACCAAT
Source organism: Gastrophryne carolinensis (assembly GCA_027917425.1). Taxonomy (NCBI): domain Eukaryota; kingdom Metazoa; phylum Chordata; class Amphibia; order Anura; family Microhylidae; genus Gastrophryne; species Gastrophryne carolinensis. The sequence continues at coordinate 449,051,387 of CM051237.1, forward strand.
CATCCTCCAGTCCTTATTGCCTTCCCTGTAGCCACCAATCGTCCTCTAGTCCTTATTGCCTTCCCTATAGCCACCAATTGCCCTCTAGTCCTTATTGCCTTCCCTATAGCCACCAATCATCATCCAGTCCTTATTGCCTTCTCTGTAGCCACCAATCGTCCTCTAGTCCTTAGCGTCTTCCCTATAGCTACCAATCGCCCTCTAGTCCTTATTGCCTTCCCTGTAGCCACTAATCGTCATCTAGTCCTTATTACCTTCAATATAGCCACCAACTGTCCTCTAGTCCTTGTTGCCTTCTCTATTGCCACCAAGCACCCTTCATCCCTTATTGCTTGCTTTGCTGCCACTAAAGACTCGATCATTGCTGTCCCTTGTCACCTGGTATTCACCATCCATATTCCATGCAACCTTCTCCATTGTTGCTTATCATCCCCAGTTGCTAAGGTCAGTCATGAGTAGGTCTGCACACAGCATCTAGCATTCGGTGGTTCGGGTCCACTGTAAAATAATACCATGGCCAAGTGTGAGCCTGAGTGGACCCCTGAAGATGCCATGGGCCCTGGCATTTGCCCAGGTTTGCCCTGTTCTGGTGCGTTTTGGTCTGCTTTAAAGAATGAAGAAAACATTTCAGGGAATTTCCATATTTGGATGCAATTGCATTATGCAATTATAAGTTTAGGGCTTGCAAATAGGGTTCCTTTTTTAGGCAAAAAAAAACTTTTTTTGAACTATTGTCCCCATGGCCCCTGTGACTAGGCCGAAATACTCCAGTGCAATGAACACAGGTGTTGTGTCCATTGAAAGAATGGGCCCTTTCACATCACAAGTCTTAAAGTGGCCCAAAACTCAGGATTTTGACTATCCTGGGTTTTGGTCCGTTCCCCTGGGGCCCCCCCCGAAGGGGGGTGCCCTGCTGTGTGAGCCCCCCAGATCGCCCAAAAAAACTCACCTCACCCTGGTCCTACGGCGCATGCACAACCGCTCGTCCAATCAGCACTCAGGGGCCGCTGGCGTCACGCCATTTAAGACATCGTCTAAAGCCAGCGGCTCAGAGTGTGCTGGCGGCCGCTTCCCCTGCTTCCCTCTAACAGGGAGTGTTCCTGTGCTGGCCATTCATAAATGGCTGGCCCGGGCACGCACCCTGCTATAGGGATAACGGGGATGTGGTCCGTGCATGCGCCGTTGGAACGTGAAGAAAGGTAAGTGAACGGGGACGACCTGGGGGGTTTTAACACAGCTGATTTTGAGGGGGAGGGAATCGATCTTCCTGGGCCGATCACGGTGAGTTTTGGTCCACTTTAACAGCTGGCTAGACCTTTAGTCCTGTCTAGCAGATGAGCCACACCACAGGAGTCCACAAGCCACATGTGGCTCCCAAGCATCAGGTTGGTGACCCCTAAACTAGATCAATGAGAATCTTCACAGATATGTCCCTGTAGCTTATTTTCCTTCTTTATACAGAGGAATAGATAAGAGTCTAACAATGTCAGAACCTAATTACCGATAATCTATGATTCTATGAAAGGCCTCCGATGATGCAATATCACATTCACCATTGATCTGCTTTGTTATTCTGCTTTGTGTGTCATCACAAATTCCTTCAAACTGTGTCTCCAAACCTGCCCGTGTCTCCTTTGTTATGGGAATAATTTATTCGAATGTGACACACTCTCCAGAACAGCCCGCCATCAATGTGGTTAAACGCTTGCTGTGTTTTAGTGAATGACCCCCCCCTCCCCACAATCACTGCTGTGATGATGGGTTAGTGTGACGTCCACAGAGGACAGAAGACAGCAGTGTATTGCTTTGTGACATTCACATTCAGCTGGGTTTTGAGCCACTTTAAGGAATGAAGAAACATTTCAGGGGATTTCCATATTTGGGTGCGGTTGCATTATGCGATTTTGCATTTAGGGCTTGCAAATAGGGTTCCTTTTTGAGGCAAAAAAAAAATATTTTGAGCTATTGTCCCCAAGGTCCCTATGCCCAGGCCAAAATACTCCATTGCAAAGAACTCAGGCAAGTTGTGCCCATTGAAAGAAAGGGCCCTTTCACATCACAAGTCTAGGGGCCACAGCACTCAACCCTGTTAGCTTGCAGATAAACCTATAATCTGTCTCTAAATCTAGTTAAAAACGGACGTCTCGGTCCACAAACATCTGCAGTAAAGTTGCACCACCAAGCGCCAAGGTGCCTCTGTGGAGTGCAGTCCTAACTCTAATCTCTGAGAGCCCCATTTGGGACATACAATGCAAGAGATAAATTGGGAGCAGGCTTACCTGAGGTTGCCCTATAACCTTGAGTGCAGCACATGGGGAGAAAGGGTTGAAAGCCTTGCAGTAAAGCTTCAGACCCCCCCACCCCATGTGCTTACACAAAATCAAAAGAAACAAAGGAGGGGTGGCAGCTGCTCAGAGCAATTTATAACTAACCTGCAAGGTACAGGTGAGCAGGGCAATTAGGATACACAAGTCTTAAAGGAGCCAAAGCACTCAACCCTGTTCACTTGCCATCCAACCTAAAATCTGTCTCTAAATCTGATCTAGTCCACACACATCTGCAGAAGTATGCTAAAGCTGTACCACCAAATGCCAAGATGCCTCTGTAAGGTACAGTCCTAACTCTAATCTCTGAGAGCCCCATTTGGGGCATACGATGCAATAGATAAATTGCATTGATTAGAGTTAGGACTGCACCTCACAGAGGCACCGTGGTGGCTGGCTCTGCAGCTCCATTTTCCAAGATATATTGCTTGTTTTTTGTGGTGACCAGGACGTACACAGAAAAGCTGTGGGTGCCACTGCCACCACATGGTTGTCACTAGTACAAGCCGAGTCCGCAAACTCAGTTAGTTGGTCAACGGCAGTTACATGATTGTCAGTCATACACTGACACAGGAAGTGGTAAGCATTAGTTGACTTGACTAATTCCTCTTTAAGGAGACTGCCGGGTGGAACTTTGATTGGGAAGTCTAACAGACCCACCTGACCACTCAGTTTGGAGCCCGGAATCCTAAGGACTACCCTTGTCTTCAGTGGGGTCCCCCACAAGGGAGGATAGGTTAGGCTGCAAGAAAGGCCCTACAACCAGGGAATGGGTATTGCCAGAGCTGATGAGCCAGGAATAATTTTCTCTGGTGGGTCCCAAGAATGATTTCATTTAGTGGTTCCCAAGAATGATTTCCTCCCGTGGGCCCTAAGAATTATTTTCTCTTATGGGCTTTAAGAATTATTTCCTCCAGTGGGTCCCAAAAATATTATTTGTATAGTAATGCACACCATGCAAAAATATGTTGCAAAGATTTATCTGGTGGGTCCCAAGAATGATTTCCTCTGGTGGGTCCTAAGAATGATTTCCTCTTGTGAACCCTAAGAATGATTTCCTCTGTTGGACTCCAAGAATGATTACCTCTGGTGGGTTCTAAGAATGATTTCCTCTGGTGGGCTCCAAGAATGATTTCCTCAGAATGATTTCCTCTGGTGGGTCTGAGAAATGATTTGCTCTGGTGGGTCCGAAGAATGATTTCCTCTGATTGGCTCCAAGAATGATTTCCTCTGGTGGGTCTGAGAAATGATTTGCTCTGGTGGGTCCGAAGAATGATTTCCTCTGATTGGCTCCAAGAATGATTTCCTCTGGTGGACTCCAAGAATGATTTCCTCCAGTGGGCTCCAAGAATGTTTTCCTCTGATGGGCTCCAAGAATGATTTCCTCTGGTGGGCTCCAAGAATGATTTCCTTTGGTGGGCTCCAAGAATGATTTCCTTTGGTGGGCTCCAAGAATGATTTCCTCCAGTGGGCTCCAAGAATGATTTCCTCCAGTGGGCTCCAAGAATTATTTTCTCTGGTGGGCTCCAAGAGTGATTTCCTCTGTTGGGCTCCAAGAATGATTTCCTCCAGTGGGCTCCAAGATTGTTTTCCTCTGGTGTGTCCCAAGGTTCATTTCCTCTGATGGGCTCCAAGAATGATTTCCCCCGGTTGGGCTCCAAGAATGATTTCCCCCGGTTGGGCTCCAAGAATGATTTCCCCCCTGGTTGTGCTCCAAGAATGATTTCCCCCCTGGTTGGGCTCCAAGAATGATTTCCCCCGGTTGGGCTCCAAGAATGATTTCCTCTGATGGGCTCCAAGAATGATTTCCCCCGGTTGGGCTCCAAGAATGATTTCCCCCGGTTGGGCTCCAAGAATGACTTCCTCCGGTGGGCTCCAAGAATGATTTCTTCTGGTGGACTCCCAGAATGATTTCCCCCGGTTGGGCTGCAAGAATGTTTTCCTCCGGTGGGCTCTAAAAATGATTTCCTCCAGTGGGCTCTAAAAATGATTTCCTCCGGTGGGCTCCAAGAATGATTTCCTCCAGTGGGCTCCAAGAATTATTTTCTCTGGTGGGCTCCAAGAGTGATTTCCTCCGTTGGGCTCCAAGAATGATTTCCTCCAGTGGGCTCCAAGATTGTTTTCCTCTGGTGTGTCCCAAGGTTCATTTCCTCTGATGGGCTTCAAGAATGATTTCCCCCGGTTGGGCTCCAAGAATGATTTCCCCCCTGGTTGGGCTCCAAGAATGATTTCCCCCCTGGTTGGGCTCCAAGAATGATTTCCCCCGGTTGGGCTCCAAGAATGATTTCCTCTGATGGGCTCCAAGAATGATTTCCCCCGGTTGGGCTCCAAGAATGATTTCCCCCGGTTGGGCTCCAAGAATGATTTCCCCCGGTTGGGCTCCAAGAATGATTTCCCCCGGTTGGGCTCCAAGAATGATTTCCCCCGGTTGGGCTCCAAGAATGATTTCCCCCGGTTGGGCTCCAAGAATGATTTCCCCCGGTTGGGCTCCAAGAATGATTTCCCCCGGTTGGGCTCCAAGAATGATTTCCCCCGGTTGGGCTCCAAGAATGATTTCCTCTGATGGGCTCCAAGAATGATTTCCCCCGGTTGGGCTCCAAGAATGATTTCCCCCGGTTGGGCTCCAAGAATGATTTCCCCCGGTTGGGCTCCAAGAATGATTTCCCCCGGTTGGGCTCCAAGAATGATTTCCCCCGGTTGGGCTCCAAGAATGATTTCCCCCGGTTGGGCTCCAAGAATGATTTCCTCCGGTGGGCTCCAAGAATGATTTCTTCTGGTGGACTCCCAGAATGATTTCCCCCGGTTGGGCTGCAAGAATGTTTTCCTCCGGTGGGCTCTAAAAATGATTTCCTCCAGTGGGCTCTAAAAATGATTTCCTCCGGTGGGCTCCAAGAATGTTTCCTCTGGCAGGCCCCTGTTATGATTTCCCCTGATGGATCCAAGACACTCCAACTTAAACCGGACCTTCAGCATCATTTCATGAAAAGCCCAAACCTTTAAAAAACGATTCCCCAGCATCTAAAATGAATATACTGTAAGTTTTTAGTCACTTATTATTCTTTCCCCCACTGGGCTTCAACACTGTTCAGGACTCTAGAATACGGGCGCCGCCATCTTGCCATAGCCAAGCATCACATACTGAGGAGATTAGAGGGGGCAAAAGTACAGGGGGCGGGGAATAGCTGTGCTTCACACAGACAGAGCAGAGGGTCAGGAAAAGGACAGCAATCCCAGAATGCAGAGCGGCATATTCAGAAGACACTTCCTGTCTGCAGGCAGCCTGAAACTCCACAGGCCACCATCTTGAATGTTAATAGGTTAAAAAAAAAACGCAATAGGTGCAGGTAGGATGATTTTTAATGTGGGCAATCTGTATGTAGGTGGTGAGGGAAACATACACAATAGACTCTTATTCAGGGTGAAGATCTGCTTTAACACTGCACATGTATATCTTAAAGGAAAACTCCCTTTTTGTCAAGTTCTTTTTGTGTTCTGTCTTATTGTTCTCCACTTCTTGGATGTAAAATAAACATTTGTGTTAGGATTTTCCCCCAGATCTGTGATTTACTTCTCAGCATGATTTTTCCAAGTTCCCAATATCCTGTGTCTGTGATGCTAAGATGGGTTTTTTTTCACTATATCCAGTCCACAATAATTACATGTGGGTATTCCACCACCAGGTGGCGCAGTCTACTGCAAGATCCAAACCTGTAGCTCCTCCCCTATAAAATGAGGTGTCTCCCAAGAATCCCCAGATTTCGTCTGGCAGTTCTGCTGCTAGGATCATCTGGATCGTCTGGATCTTTCTCCTGGATACTGCAGCTGAGCCGGGTCTCCTAGCCTGTCGGCCGCTGCACCCCTATTCCCACCATTCCCGTGGACCCATTCTGCCTCCAACAGACCTGGCTGACGGGACGGTGAAGGTAGGGGGAACGCCGGGGTCAGGCGTTGACAGAGCTAGTCTCTGGGCCGCAGACCCTCCCTAAAGGGTAGCCGGCCATAGGCAATGGTGAGCCTATTGGGGGGGAGGAACCACTTTATGCCCATGAGTCATGCCCTTCTTCCCACAAGCTTTATTATTTAAGTTGTGTTGTGCATACTGTTTTTCTGTTACACTGGGCTCGATGCCTGCTTGTTCTTTTACTGACATACTTACCTCCCTCGTTCCCTCGGCTCCTTCACCTCCCCCTCCATCTTTGACGTGCTGTGGGGGGGGGAGCGGAACAGCGCGGCTGACGAGGGCTTCTTTCCTGAGGCCGCTGCCTCTTTTGGTATGTGGCGTGGGGGGCCCCTCCTCGCTGGCTACTTCGCCCTCCTCAGATCTGCTACGAAGGAAGGTGCTCGTTTTGCGGGGCCGCCCCTCGAGGATCGCATTAGGCTGGCTGACCTGCGTGATCTCAGCAGCCTGATTCTGCCTGCTTCCCCAGCGCGCCATCGCTGGTGGTTCTGCGAGTCCCTCTCTTTATCTTTTATTATTTAAGCTGCATGTGTTGTGGGATTCTCATACCCCCTTCTGATTGTGTCTTGTAGGTGGGCCTCTTGACAGCTAGGGTTGTGGTTCCTCCCGGTCTCTGACCCCCCCTCTCTCCGCTTCCTCTCCCATTAAGAGGGATCACAAAAAGAGGGACTAAATTGGGGATCTCATAGGTTTGGGCCGTTAGTGCCATGTAACCTATCTATTTTTTCGCTATAATCACCATAATGGAGGCTTCTGGGGATAGTGAGCTAGGGGCCCCCTCTGGACGGGTGAAGCTCTGCCCCATGTGCAGTACCAGCCCTCTGGGCGGACTCGGCACGGTTTGTGTCACTTGTGCCAGGAGCGTATTTTTAGGGCATGATAGGGCGGGTGTATCTGCCCCTAGCCCTTTATTGCCTGCGGCCTCGCCAGCACCCCCGCTATTGCATTCAGCCCTCAGCGAGGGGGAAGCCAGCAAGGGGACCCCAGTTGATTTGGCATACCGGGTGGCCAGCCTTGAGAGACAGTTATCTCGCACGGCTCCTGGGAAGGCCACGAGTAAGAAGCGGCACATCGAGCCCGGTTACTGGGATCTTGCTTATGATGATGATGATATTTTTGGAGGTCTGGGCTCCATGGAGGAAGACGAGTTGTTTAAGGATTCCCTTTCCTCAGGGGATCATTCAGCCGGCTATGACAGTGAGCCTGGCTCTTCCTCGGGCGAGGATAAGTGGCTCCCTGACGATACGGAGAAGTTGCTGACTTCTGTGTTTGAGTTGTTACATATTGTCCCTCCTAAAGCGGCCAAGAGGAAGCAGGGTGATTTATTCCGGCCTGAGAGACAGAGGCATGTCTTCCCTGAGCAGGCCCATTTTTCCAATATGGTTTTCAAGGAATGGGAAAGGCCCAATAAACTACCATTGGTGCCTAAGGGTCTGGACAGGCGGTATCCTTTTCCGGGGAAGCTGGTCCGCCTCTGGTCCCGTCCCCCCGATGTGGATTCCCCCTGCGGCTAATGGGTGACTTGCCATTAACCCCCAGCACCCCCAATTACCTGCCTCCCCAAAGCCCGGGGGGGGGGGGCAGAAGAGCCCGTGGCCATAGGCTATGCCGGCTTGTAGCCAGAAGGGCAGGGGGGCCACCATAGCTGGCCCCTTGCGCCCTGTTCCTACAAGACCTGCATAGCTGGTCCCGGCCTGGTTGTTCCGGGTAAGGGGGACACCATGTCATTTTTTTGCGGATTTCTAAGGGTTTTTAACCCGGGAGGGGGGATTCTATATCATTTTTTTTTTTAATTAACCCCTTTTGTTCGTCACCCAGCAGCTATAAAAGGCTTCCAGCATGCGAGCAGGAGCCAGTGATTGGGAAGGGACACAGTGCAAGATGGATGGGAAGTATCAGATTTTTTCCTGTGTGTGTGTGATTTTCTTACATTTAACCCATTGTGAACTGGTAAGGGGTCCATGAGACCCCTATACCAGTTCACAAGGATGGGGGCTGGCAAGTCAACTGCGGCTAGCGGGTGACTTGCTATTAACCCCTGACACCCCCAATTACCTGCCTCCCCAAAGCCCGGGGGGGGCAGAAGAGCCCGTGGCCATAGGCTATGCCGGCTTGTAGCCTGCAGGGCGGCAGGCCACCAAAGCTGGCCCCTGCGCCCTGTTCCTACAAGCCCTGCATAGCTGATCCCTGGGCTGGTTAGCTGGGTCGGGGGACAATGTCATTTTTAGGGGATTTTTAAGGGTTTTTAACAGTTAAAATTCCCCCCAAAAAAATGGGGTCCCCCCCTGGGAAGGGGGACCCCACGCCAATTTTTTTCTTGATTTAACCCTTTATAGTGTGGATGATAGTTGTATTTTATTTGTAAATGTTATAAAGTACTCGTTTCAGTTTGGGGGGGTCTCCTGGGCAGGAACGGGGGGCTACCGATACATATGTGGTACCGTTCTAATTGGTAGAAATGGGGCTTTCACATATATGGTTTTCTTTAATAAAATACATTTTTTTTATTTAAAACAAAGGAGACAATTTTCTAAAAAATAATTTTTTATTTTTTTTGTTTTTTTTTTACTTAATAATATTGTAAAAGACGGAATAAAAATTACAAAAAAGACATTTCATGTTAAAGCCTAAACTCTGCTGCAAAATATATATTCCTGCAAAAATGGCGCAAAACATGGTGCAAAATGGGGAAAATTACCTGTCAACAGAGGGTGACAAAATCTCAAGTAGGCTGGCAATTAAAAGGGTTAAAAGTAGCTATGCATGTTGGGTATTGTTCTGTTCGAGGGACCTTGCGCTTTCCGATTTTAGCTTGTGTTTTTTTGTTTACATATTGATATTTTAGGAATAGGTGTTTTATATTCTGTTTTTTATACATTTTTTAGGGAAACCCTGCACAACCAAAGAATTCTTCGAGGGATTGCCTCTAGAAAGTTGGGCCCACTACAACAAGCTGGGTACGCTTAGAAAGCTTAACATGTGTACTTTCAGGGAATATATGGTTTGGGGGTATTCCAAATGTAAAGGGTTGTTTTGGTTGAAAAATCCCAAGGTTTACACTTTGTCTGCAGAGCTGAAATTTTCAAGTAAAATTACCGTTATGCACATGCTTTACTTTGGGGTGTTTGGCAACTCTTCCCTTGACAGTAGCTATGCATGTTGGGTATTGTTCTGTTCGGGGGATGTTGCTTTTTCAGATTTAACTTGTTTTTTCTTATTTGTATATATTTTTTTTAGGAAAATGTGCCTTTGATTCTGCTTGTATTAGGGAAACTCTTTGCAACCAAGGAATACATTGAGGGATTACTTCCAGAAAACTGTGGCCACATAAACAAGCCTGGTACGCCTAGAAAGCTTGAGGTGTGTACTTCCAGAGAATATATTGTTTGTTGGGGGTATTTCAAATATAAAGGGTTTTTATTGAAAAACTGCAAGGTACGCATAGCGCTTAGCATAGTTGTATTTTATCTGAAAACCCCTCAAAGCGCTGTTTCAGTTTGGGGGAGTCTCCTGGGCAGGAAAGGGTGTCTACCAATACATATGTGGTACCGCTGTAACCGGGAGAAATTGGGATTTCACAAGCAATAAGATTTTATTGACGAACTTACATTTTTTATTACAAAAAAACACTACAAATTGTAAAAAATAGATTTTTTTTTTTTTTGCACATATTTCACCCAAAAATGATGAGCATACACCTAAAAAAATGACAAACAAGACTCTGCTGAAAAAAACAATATATCATTTTCATGGGAAATCCCTTCAAAAATCACATTTGAACATGCGTAGCGCAAAATAGTGATAAATGGTCTGGCAACAAAGGGTGACAAAAACTCCAGGTAGGCTGGCACTTAAAGATTTATGGAAATACACAGTAAATATGGCAGTTAGTGCTAATATACAAGCTACAAATAGCCCATGTTGCGGAGCTCAAGGCTCCTTGGTCAAGACAGCGATAATGTGGGTACCTGAATGGTGCGCTTCTATATCTCCCCCCTGGCCGGCCAGTGTTGCCTTTCTGGGCGCACTCGTGGAGCGCAGCCCGAAACGTCACTTCCGGTCCTGAGGTCCCAGCACACAATAATGGAAACTTTTAAAAATGTCATTGAAAGTGGGATAACCCTTTAAATGTAAGTACCTGTACATTAATCCTGTATATAAACACACACATACACACTCTCTGATGTTCTAGATCTGTGTTGCATTGTATATTGTGGCATGCAGTGCAGCATGTAGATCTGTGTACACTGTCAGCTTTCTGTCATGTCAGTGCTGTCAGTGCTTTCCAGGTACAGTAATGAGTCCTTTCATATGTCCATTTGAGATGTGTTTGGTGTGATACCAGTGCTGAGGAAAATGCTCTTGTTGATTCCATTTCCACTATAATTAGTTGGCTGAATCAGAATAATGGAAAAGCCGCTACACAGAGGTGTCAACATATCCATAACATTTTCCAGGATATGCCGGGGACAGCTCTATAATGAGGAGTGGAACATATAAAGGATTGGGGTGAATGGTCTGTGTTGCTGTACAGCTGTGGAAGTGACACTATTCTATCTTCTCCTGATCTTGCCTCAAAGTCTTCTGATTGGCGGCCTACTGCCAGAAACTTCACATGAAAGACTGACGTGGTGATGGACAATTATAGGAAAAAATGAAAACCATGCGTTTCACAGCCTCCTTCTTCTTATAGCTCAGTATTTTACCTATTTAAAATGTACCAAACCCAATCTTTTTGACTAATATCCTGGCAGTACCTTCTGGGTGACCTCTCCAATTTTCCAAGTCTTCTTTTCCAGCAATAGATCTGTCAATTTCTTGGGAGTCTCAGATTGCTGGGTGTTTAAGTGGCAGGAGCAGTGATAGTGGCTTGGGTGTAGAACGGCAAAAACAGGGTGTACAATATATTAGGGCAATACTATGAGAGCAACTTTTAGCAGTGAGAGATGTTTGGATGCCACTTTTAATGGCTCATAAACGTCCTGTAACACTTAAAGTGGACCAAAACCCACCTTTATTCTGCTGTGCATAATAAAGAGCTGCATGGGCATACTCACTCCCCCCGGGGCATCCAGATTCGGGATTCCCCTGTGATAAACCCCCGAGGTCACCCAGGAACTCACCTTCTTCCCTGACCCAACAGCGCATGCGCGAACAGCAGGCACATCCCCGCTATCCCTTTAGCAGGGCATTTGTGAGTGGCCAACATGGGCACGCTCCCTGTTAGAGGGTAGCGGGGGATATGGCCGCCAGTGCGCTCGGATCAGCTTGCCTTAGACGGGCTTTTGGACAAAGGGGCGGTAGCAAATCCGAGCGCGCCATAGGCTGCGCATCCGCCATAGGACCGGGAAAGGGTGAGTGAGATTGGGCGATCCAGGTGGTTTTACACAGTGGGGCATCCCAAAATGGGGTGCCCCTAGGGCAAGAACTTTAAAGAATAAGAAACTATTAAAAACAATTAAAAATACAGTGAAGGACTTGAAGGTATAAACACAATGGTTTATTGAACATGGACCTCTATTGTACCCCCCAAAAATAATAGTAATAATTATAACAGATCTTCTCTGCCTCTAATATATCTACTCCACAGAAGTAGATCCCCCCAGCCATAAATGGCAGATACGGGCAGAAAAGCATGCTGGCTTACTAAAGGACTACGTCATTCAGCAGGTGGCTCTCGTTTTGAATGGGGATCGCCAACTGCTGCATTACCGAAGATACGCGCGCAGACCGGCCTCAGACATTCACATAGGCTGAGACGGTACATTTGCACGGCCAGAGATATGTGAGATGCGGCAGCCCTTGCTCCACATTAAAGTGAATGAGGGCCTTTTGCCAAAAGTGGTAAACATAGCAAATGGGTCTCATTGGCTAGAGTTCCATGCACATGCACCTCTGGAATGCAGAAAAGGGGAGTTGTTTGGGGCTTTCTGAGGGATTTCACAAAGAGGGCATCCCGTCTTGGGAAAGTCAAATTCCCAGGTTTGGTCCCGCTTTGTGTCCCCAGAGTTTTTTTGGGGGGGCAGTGGGACAAAGTGCCTCAAATTGGAACGGTCCCATCAAAAATACAGGTGTAAAGGAGTTCTAAGAGAAAGCTCCCTTTCAATATAATTATATATAATTAACTAATCTCCAATAATAAAAATCAATTAAATATAATATACTAGCTACAGAGATGCTGTGTGATATGAAAGCACAGACTCTTATGGAAGAGGAACAAAACTTTCATGCTCCTGGGTCTTCCTCCCTCCTGGGGCATCCTGATTTTGTGATGCTCCTCTTTCTGTAGCCCTGTTTTCTTACCTCGCCATCTACTCCAATCAGATTTCTATGCTGTGCATAATAAAGAGCTGCATAGAAAGCTGAATGGAGGGAGAGTGGCAGGCACCCCTCCAGGGGAAGCAGGGCATATCAGAGGGTGGGCTTTGGGAGCAAGGATACAGGTAGACTAAATATATGGGGAGCCAGGGGGTTTCACACAGAGGGGAATCCCAAAATGCCACGGGGAAGAGGGGCCCCATACTGGAGTCTTGTTGTGATGATATGTGTTATCTTTGCTTTATTTAAAGTGGACCAAAACCCTGGATTTTGACTATCCTGTGTTTTGGTCCTTGCCCCGATTGGGGGTGCCTCGCTGTGTGAAATCCCCCAGGTCGCCCAAACAAAATCACCTCTTCCCGGTCCTGCACCGCATGCGCCGCCGCTCGTCCAATCAGCGCGCTTGTTGATGGCTGCATCCCCTGCTACCCTCTAACAGGGAGCGTGCCCGTGCTGGTCATCCACAAATCGCTGGCGCAGTCACGCACCCTGCTAAAGGGATAGGGGGGATGCGGCTGCTGCTCCCTTGGACCAAGAACAAATGTGAGTCTACGAATGACCTGGGGGGTTTCACACAGTGGGGCCCCGATCAAAGTGTTCCGGGGGCAGTGAGTATGCCTGCCCTGGAGACTCCAGGGTGGGTTTTGGTCATCTTTAATTATTCATGGAGCGACCATTAATTTTCTAAACGTTCCTTTCATTTCATCTTCTATGGTGTATTTATACCCCTTTGGGAACTTCTTCGGGCCTATCAGCAATTATCCTTATCTTTACAAACTAGTTGTTATTAGTGCAAATTAGATTTGATTACATTTACTAAACTGTAGCTTACAGATAAAATATAATAATAATATTCACCTACTTGTCCTATGTTCTGGGGCCAGTTTACCTGCTGCCCGGGCCCCATAAGCCCCACAAGCAGATTTGCCTGTACTAACCTGATAGCAGCCCTGAATACTGGCTGTACAAGCTGACAAGTCTTAGAGGCCGATTCATTAATAGCGACAGATGAGCGACAGTAGCGGTATTTTCACAGCGCACGCTAGTATTCGCTGTGCTTGGCCGTTGTACGGCTGTTGACAGCGACTCAGTCGGTGTGCGGTAATGTTGAATACGGGGTTAGGAGTCGCTGTTTGACAGGTTCCGCGCTGTATGGGAGCGCATGACAGCGAATGCCCATAGCGAACGGCTCCCAGCATATTCATTAACAAATCACTCTCAAAAAATTCTCGCGCTGTGAAATGCTTGTTTAAACCCCAGAGCGCTGGCGGCGATGGGTTAAAAGTAGTTTTTTAACCCCCAACCATATTTTTTGAAAAAAAAAAACAAGTTTTTCAAAACATTTTGTAATATGAATACATTAATATCAGACCTTTAATATCAATTCTGCACAAAGTTTTTTTTTTACCTTAAAAAAAATATCTAACATTGCAGAAGTGGTCACAGAATTTTTGACATTTAAAAAAAAAAGAAAAAAAAAAAAAATAGCAATTAATTAAGAATATTTAAAGATTGCTCCATTGAAATGCATTGGAGAGCGCCAGGTAGCGAGAGGTCATACCTGTCGCTGTTCAAGGTCGCTCGCTGGCGCTGTGGGGTGAGGCTGGAATAATGATGAATGAGTCGCTATCTGGCGCTCTGTCAGTCGCTAAGCAGGATCGGCTTGATAAATGTGTGATTGCGGAGGGGAGCCGGCGTTCTCGTGGCGGTGACTGTCATTACCGTTCGCTCACCATTCGCTACCTGGCGCTATCCCTTGTTAAATAAGGGCCTAAACATGGTAACAAGTACCCAATCGAAACTGCAGCTTTACAGAAGCTTTGTAATATCTGAAAGACCAAGAGTGCCATCTTTCCCGTTAATTTCCAGCACTTGTCATCAGAGCATTGTATTGCTTACATCTAATATACTGTGCACAATAATTACCTTGACATTTACTTGTAGCATCGGGTGAAATTAGTTTAATACAGCGGAGAAGTGTTAATATATTTTATGATTGCTCCTTAATCAGTTAAGGCGAGTACTATAACACAATATTAGCTCGACAAATCAAAGTTACACCCCTTTGTAGTTTTAGAACAATGCCACAAGCTTCCATTTTACATCCATCCTGTTTTACAGAGGGCGTATAACCTGTGCTAATGAGGAGCGCCATCATCTACCGCTCCATGATCAGACGGACTAAAATTGTGGCTGAGGCTATTGTTCTCTATAAAGGATCATATGATCCACATCTCTATTTTGCTAAATCGATCACAATCAGTGGAGAAAGGATCAGTGGAAATTCCTGCTGAAATCGAGTGATTGAACGATAATTGATTCATTGGTCGAGCATTATATCGTTTTGGCTTGACATAAAATATAATAATAATCTTTATTTAGCTTCAGCATATTCCACCGCACTTTACAATCAGAGAGTTTGTATGCAAACAGAGTAATAAGTTACATAGGAACAAAACAGATTCACCCCCTAAGACGCACCTAGGGTTTAGAGGAGAAACATAAGAAAAAAAAAGTCTACACCAAAAAGCATGTTAAAATACCCCCCCCCCCCACACACACACACAAGAACCGAATAACAGAAAGTGGCAAAATCTCCCCATCCCTGTATAATGGGCAGTATGCAGTATCCCCCCAATCCGCCTATAACAGGCAGTGTGGCAGAATCCCCCTAATCCACCTATAACAGGAAGTGTGCAGAATCCCCCCAATCCTCCTATAACAGGCAGTGTGGCAGAATCCCCCTAATCCACCTATAACAGACAGAGTGCAGAATCCCCCCAATCTGCCTATAACAGGCAGTGTGGCAGAATCCCCCTAATCCACCTATAACAGGAAGTGTGCAGAATCCCCCCAATCTGCCTATAACAGAATCCCCCCAATCCACCTATAACAGGCAGAGTGCAGAATCCCCCCAATCCTCCTATAACAGGAAGTGTGCAGAATCCCCCCAATCTGCCTATAACAGAATCCCCCCAATCCACCTATAACAGGCATTGCGGCAGAACCCCCCAATCCGCCTATAACAGGCAGTGCGGCAGAACCCCCCAATCCGCCTATAACAGGCAGTGCGGCAGAACCCCCCAATCCACCTATAACAGGCAGTGCGGCAGAACCCCCCAATCCGCCTATAACAGAATCCCCCCAATCCGCCTATAACAGAATCCCCCCAATCCGCCTATAACAGGCAGTGCGGCAGAACCCCCCAATCCGCCTATAACAGGCAGTGCAGCAGAACCCCCCAATCCACCTATAACAGGCAGTGCAGCAGAACCCCCCAATCCACCTATAACAGGCAGTGGGCAGAATCCCCCCAATCTGCCTATAACAAGCAGTGTGGCAGAATCCCCCCAATCCCCTATAACAAGCAGTGTGCAGAATCCCCCCAATCCTTCCCCTTCCAGTCACCAAGCTGAGGCAGTTGAAAAAAACTGTGGTATAGGCATAGGCAGCACCACAGACTGTTCACAGAGCAGCTTCCCCCGCTTTGTGCGCATGGCCGCCCACTAATAGCAGAGTGGGCAGAAACAGAAGATGGCTGCCCCCGGTGCTGGCATTGCCTCTGGATACGGGCGCGTTAAGGTTAGTTTTTTTTTTAACCCCCCTAGCCCTGTCCACTCACCTCACTGGCACTCCCCCACTGCTGTGTCCTGCATCTGATCGTCCACTTTCAACCTTCACCCTTAATAAGTGCCCTGTACATACAGATTGGCCACATTAAAAATCATCCTACCTGCACCTATTGCATTTTTGGAGCCTTTTAACATCCAAGATGGAACAAAGGGTACAGTGGATATTGCTTGATAATGGATCAGAAAAAATATGTAGAAGATGAGTTGACCGTTGAAACAGAACTTGACACGTGAAAATCGAAATTGACCATAAACATGATCTGCACATGGACAGACACACACATACAAACAGGTTACCGCCTGCCTTCAAGCAGTTCCCGGAACTAGTGCTGGTTCAAGGCTGTGGGTGAGCGTCCGCCCCCGGCCGGGAACCAGCAATAGCTCCTGGAACATGTGCGGCAGCAGCTGCAGTGATGAGCGCTCGGCATACGTTTTTTAAAATGTATTTTTAATACTTTCACCTGATAAGACGCACTGACATTTCCCCCCACTTTTGTGGGATAAAGGTGTGTCTTATAGGGTGAAAGATAGCGTAGTATTTACTCCCAAACAGTTGGAGTTGATGTTGCTCATTTTATGGTTTGATTTGATATTTTTGTTTGCGTTTTCTTAATGTTTGGGAGTTTTTTTTGGGGGGGGGGGGAAAATGGTTACTTTAATGTTCATTTTGATCTTCCTGGGTAAACTTAGCTATACTTCTTGAATTCAGTGCTTTTTATTTTGTTTTTTTTTGTTTCAATATTTTTATTAAAGCTTTGAGTTTTCAACATTACAGATATTTGGAGCTTATGCATTATATTGCCATCCCGCACAGGGGAGGTGAAAGAAAAAGCTAACATTCTAAATTGCATAAGATTATACATAGATCATGTTGATGTTTTAATAATTTACAATGCATACAAAGCGAGGAAGCAAATGACAACTTAAAAAACATTCAACGCCTTCGCGTGACCCACTTGACCTGGGACATGTTTATATCCATCCTAGGGCCATGCAGGTCGGGGGGGTCCCGGCCCCCACGATCCGCACCGCCCCAAGTGAGCCCACAGGATTTGCAGACTTGGTCAAGCGCGTTGACGGGAAAGGGTTAATGAAAGCCTTTTGGGATCGTAGTCTAAAGAGAGGAGAAACAAAGAACTGGGGGGGGGGAGGGGAAAAGTTGGAGGGGGGAGGGGAGGTCGGGGGGGAGAAGGGTCAAGGGGTTCCCGCACTAATTCAGTGCTTTTTTTTTAACAAAGAATATATAAGTCTTACAGGTACTTGCATAGGAACCAAAGTCCCCAATGGGATCATACACAGACATAAACAACATTACAGTATTGAAAAGATATTTCAGTTATTATGGTTTCCGGCAGCTTGCTTATGATGAGTAGTGTGTAAATGGGCTGTGACTGAATAAATTCCATCATGCTATACGGTGTATGTCATATGACGTTGAATTGTTCCATTCTTGAAGAAGCCGATGTTTAAAGAACCCTCTGACATTCCTAGCCAAGCAACATTGTAATAATAATAATAATAATAATAGTTATAACATTCTATGCTATGGTTTGGCCAACGTGGCTGAATTACCCTTTAGACCAGAGGTACTCAACCAATTTTTTGTAAAGGTTCATTTAAAGGCATCAGGTGAAAGATGAAGGTCCAGTCTGAGGTCTGTCACGGGGGTGAATAGTTATAAATTAGCACACTGGGAGAGGGGCTGTAGATTCCCCAGGCAAAGCTAAAAAAAAGGCTGCTTGTACCTTGCAATGCCACATCCTGCCCGTGCAGTACTTCATTTTGCAATGATAGGTGCCAGGGCACCATGACACTGGCAGGGAAGTAATACATCATCAAACAAGGGGGGGCTCTAAGCATGGCAACACAGAAGTAACTGAATGCAGGGCTGACAGGGCAGAGGTCCGCATTTGGAACCCTGTCCACCAGTTGAGTACCACTGCTCTAGACAACATTATTTTTACACATTGCTGGACACTGTTTTTGTTTTTTACTAATTTATTGGTAGTCCTTCAGGGATCAAGGTGTCGCTGCATGTCACCATGTTTTTTTTAAAAAAATACATTCATTCATTGGTTGCTTAGTGGCCCTGACCTCTACCCCTACCGTCGCTCACTGCAGGGGGTAGGGGTGGGGCTGCAAAGCCACTAATGATATTTGATATACAGGTAGTTTATTTGATAAGGTAGGGGTGCCTTTCTATAGCTTGCCTCAAGTGGTAGAAAGGTTAGCTTCACCCCTGAGGATATATCATTTCATTCTACCACCAAATTTTATCTCTTTCTATAGGTGGGTGACCCAACATCCCTCCTTGTCCCCATAGGCTGTCCTGAATGTACTTGCCTATGCCTGGAGGACCAGGTGTCCTTTTTTCAGAGAGATGTTCCTCAGAATTTACCACAGGACCTGTATCTCCACTCCCCTTAGACTCTAATGTTTGCCTGATATGGGGAACAAGTCCCATCGATCTGTTCCACAAGTTCTTGGAATTCAGATTTATTAGGAGTTTTTGGCAAAAGGTAATCATGTGTAAAAACCTACTCTGGGGGTATGGCAATACACGAGAGTCTTTTTCTAACGGGGGCCAACTGGGCCAGGAGCATAATTCCACAACCGGACACTTTCACAGCCTGTAGAGTCCAACTCCTTGTGGCATCACGCTGGTCACCCCACTTTTCAGTCACTTACACAGGTCTTCCCCCAGGTTAAGGGTGGTCCCGGACACTACACCCGGACAACACTCCACTCCAGACTACTCCTGTCTACACCCTGGACATTAGACACAACACTGGAATAGTGGCAGTAATCAACTTCCAACTAAAACTACTTTAAGCTGCTTTACCCTAAAGCAGAGACACCTAAGACTTCACAACTAACTTTCTCAGTGAGTTCATGTGAAAGCATCCAACACCTCTCTACTGACATGCTCGGAACATTCATGGCAACAGGTCAATATGACAGCCCCCGTTTGGGACATACTATTCATTTACACACTAACCTAGAATTCTGGAATATCAGGTGACATAGACTACCATGAGGTCCCTGAACTCAGTGAAACACGTAAGGGCATAAGTCTATACGAGTTCCAAGGTTAAAGGAGCAGTGACCCCTGTATATATATATGTCACACCTCGCCATGCCATGTTTGGATGCCCCCTAGTTTTTACCTTGTTTTGTCACTTTTGATATCCTTGCATCTTGATATCTTGATATTCCAAGCCTGTTCATATATGGAAATGTACTATTCTATGCTATGTATCATACTGGACGACATGCTGACAGCTGTACCACATAGTTTCTTTTCTTGACCTGTCAGCTCCAGACACACTTTTATATTTCTCTTGACTTTATGCTAACATTTTTGGTTGGAGCAGTCTGGTCTAACTTACATGTTTATTTCCTTAGGCAAGATATTTAAAGTGACATTTAATTTTAATGGTGGGGTACTTCACCCTGCACCCAGGGTAATAAGCTAGCCCTAATACTTTGGAAGGCCAGGTGCCCATTTTGGCCTATTCCAAAAAACATCCTACAGCAGTTGATTTCCCCACAACCCCCTATTTATGGAAAAGCTAAAACATTTTGGGGCTGATTTACTAAGCGTTCACCAGGCATTTGCCGCGCTTTCCCTAGTTTGTCGCACTAATGTAAAAGTGGGCTATTCGCCAGGCGACGGCTGCGTTTGCTGTGTTTACACTTCTTCGTTTTCGTCAGGTGAATGCTGGCGTATGGCTATTTAGTGCGCCAGATTTTAGCACTGAACCCCATAGGAATCCATGTTATTTTCGACAATGCTGGTTTATGTAAATTTTACATCTGTCGCTAATACGTAAAAAGGTCAGATAGCAAACTAGTATTGGAGAAACAACTAATACAATGGTTTTCACATGTTTTTTTTTTTTTATATAACCACACACCACACATACATTCTGAAAAAAAATCCATGCTGCCATAAGGCTTTTTAGGAAGACTTATTGTTTTGTCAAAGCAAAATGTGCTGCCTCAGTTTTTGATTTTAAACATGCGAACTGCAACAAGACTCAGCAAAATGCCACCAGAAAGTCAGTTGCTCCCAACGTTCGCTGCCGCAATGTAGGTAGTATAGCCGCAGCATACACAGCGCTAAATGCCCACAAATAGCCACGAGTGTAGTATGTCAGGCTCTTTATATATTATTTATTTATAATATACGTATAGGCAGCAATCGCAGGAAACCGAGCTGCCAGGCAGTTTCCAGGTGTAAAAACAAATGCGGTAAGTTTGGGGCTACTCTGGCTTACCTGGGCTTTAGAGCTGGGTCACCTAAGGTTCTGGACAGTTACAGTTGGTGTCAAATAGCTAGATTTTTAAAAGCCGAGCTTTGATGGTGCAAGTTGCAGTTTTACTGTAGTTAGTTTAAACTGAAGGAGAATTCACTCAAAAAGGTTAACACAGAAGGAAGCCTCAGCAATAATGGGCAATAAATTATTATGTAAATTAAATTAACAATGTTGTTCCTTGATTACTTGGCCCTTGGATCCCTAGCAGAATAATGTTTTGCTTTATGTATTTTTGTTTAATTGGTTGTTAATAGTAGTCATTTGGTAATTAACTCTATTACAGTTCAGTAGCCATTAACAATCGCTGACGGCAGTCATTTTGTAGGTCATAAAAAAGTGAAGTCTTAATTACCACAGCTGCTGGTACAATGATATTTCCTGGATGTTATATGCCGTACTCTCCAGCACATTTCATGCATGAGCCTCCTTGAATAACAGAGATGGGCAGGTACCTCCTTAAGAACTAGAACTAGCTGTTGTGCAAGTTGTAGGAGTACCAGCACCTGCCAAGACACTTGTTGGGGGATGTACATGGACATACTTTTTGGACTATTACTGCATTCTTATTCTTTTTCTATAAAGAGTTGAGATGGTTTTGCAAAATCAGCAGGTTGGAAACTGTATTGAAGACCAACTAAAGACACAATAAATATCATCTTCATTTAAACTTTTTCCTCCTCCTTTTTGTTCTGTAGGTCTTTAAAGCGGACAAAAACACAAATTTTTTACTTGCATCCCATGAATTGCTTCCCCCTATGAAGAGCACATTTTGCCAATTTTCACTGCTCCTGCTTCACTCTAATCCCTGATAATGGCGCCTGTTTTAGCTGTAAAGCTCCGCCTCCTCCATTCATTGCCACTGTTGTGTGTGGCAATTATGTCATTGCCACACCTATGCAATGACTGATCTCCCGCCATTTACAGAGAGGGACAGACAAAAAATCAGTGTTCCAGGGCGAATCGAAAAACAGAAATATCCATTGCTAGTTCGACACCCTAAGAAGAAAGTATTGGCAGGGGCTTTGGCCAAATGTATTTCACAAGTTCAGTGGCTTTTGGTCAGCTTTAAGCTAGTTCTAGGCACAAGTAATAAAACAATGTTTTTTTTTCTGGAAGTATCACCCTGGCTTCCCTGCAACTCTATTCCGCTTAGTAGGAGTGATATCCGGTCCCTTTCACATTGTACGCTTCCACTGCATTGCAGAGCACTTTTGTGTACCGTACTGTGCCTCCCAACGGGTGAGGTGGCAGACCCAGCAGAGGTGGCAGCGGCCCGGCGTAGGAGGAGTCAGACTAGTGGAGGAGGAAGGGAACCGATGCGAACAGTGGCAGACCAGGAGGAAGTGGCAGCGGCCCGGAGGGAGGAGGAGGCGGACTAATGGAGGAGGGAGGGAACCGTTGCGAACAGCAGCAGACCAGGGGGAGGTGGCATCGGCCTGGCAGAGGAGGAGGCGGACTAATGGAGGAGGGAGGGAACCGATGCGAACAGCGGCAGACCAGGGGGAGGTGGCAGTGGCCCAGCAGAGGAGGAGGCAGACTAATGGAGGAGGAAGGGAACCGATGCCAACAGCGGCAGACCAGGGGGAGGTGGCATCGGCCTGGCGGAGGAGGAGGCGGACTAATGGAGGAGGAAGGGAACCGAAGCGAACAGCGGCAGACCAGGGGGAGGTGGCAGTGGCCCGGAGAGAGGAGGAGGCGGACTAATGGAGGAGGAAGGGAACCGAAGCGAACAGCGGCAGACCAGGGGGAGGTGGTGGCGTCCCGGTGGGTGAAGTGGCATACCCAGTGGAGGAGGCAGCGGACCAGCGGGTATGGAGATGGAATCGGGAGGCAGGGTTGAGCATTTCCCTGCACCGAAAAGCATGCACAGGTGAAGCTGTGCTTTACCTGCGCTGCCTATGGGATACATTGTGATCGCATTTCAGGAAAAACTTTGCATGCAAAACGCAGCACAAAGATGAGATGGAGCCCAATGATATAAATGTATTCTCTTCCTGATTTTGTCACATTGGAGAATTCCATTAAGACATATATGGGCAGGTGGGAATGGGGTTTTACTGTCAGATTACAAATCTCCCCATGACCAAGGGGTCCCAGCCAGCAGTAATAGTACTTCCATCCGGTGTTATCTAAGGTCACCAGGGTTAAACAGCAGGGGGACATAAGGCGCTGGGCACTGTGTACTTCAGTAGGATGTGCCAAATGACCCAGTCAACTAGTAGTACCTTGCTCAAACCCCCCCCCCCCCAGTAATTCTGCATTTTATGGTACTTGAAAAGACTGGAAAATGGCAAGCGGTATTCTCTGATAAAAGGTTGGGAAAACCTTCCCTAGAGGCATGGGTCACACCAGTGGAAAAGGCTTGGATTATAGTTTATTGGAGCTGTAGGAAGGTTAGAAGACTTTAAATAACGGTGACTGGGGAGATTCCAAGCTCACCAAGATATTAGGGTTGATTCAGAGCTAGGTGAAAAAATTCACTCCTTTTTTAAGAGAGAAAACTGCCATTCACTCTTATTGTCTAGCTTGGGGGCTATTCAGAGCCAAGTGAAAATGTACAGCCAGTTGTTGAATCAGCCCCAAGGTAGACAATGACATGTGGTTTATACTGTTGGGCCACTTTAAATGCTCCTTATAAAATTACCTATTACTGTTAGATGTTATCTTGAGGTATAACATTTCCACTTCCATGTCCCTTGGTTGAACTTGATGGACATGAGGAGCTGATTCAGCACATTTTTTTTTTTGCCAATAGCAACAGGTTACGGATAATTAAAACTGTTTCCATAAAACACACATTTGCTAACAAAGAAAACATTTTAAATAAATACTAGATTAGCTCAGCACCTTGAGGACATCATTTTGGCGCACAAAAAATTATACTTTCAAAAATTGTATCAAATATAGACTTTCCCTATAAGTCAGCTGATCTTTACTTTAGCTTCCATTTGGCTCTTTCCACTCTGGGTGAGCTTGATTTATTGTCTGTAAAGCGCCCCATCCAGGCCCAATGTGCAAAGACGTTCTAAATAATTACAGTACACATGCAGGTTGCTTTGTGCTTCATTGATTCTGCATATAACACAAAATTAAGAAAATCCTTTGTAAAATATTCATGTAAAACCTCGTCTCTGTTCCTTGCTGTTGTCAGAGTATCATCATTATGGCTTTCTCTGAAAATGCTTTCCAGGTGCGTCTCTAATCAGAGCACTCCACCACCGCAACGATAATCTGGAGGACTCTGGAAAAACTTCACAGGTTTCCTCATTAAGTGCGCACACTGTCACATGTGTGAAGAAGCTTCCTATTCGCACATTAAAAACATCTGTAGTGATGAAGTTTATTACATGTTTATCTGCCATCCCATTCCTAGAGGGAGAAATATACCCCAACATTACACCCAACAACAATGTTATATTTAGTAATACTCATTCTAAGAAATGATTATTTTCTTTAACCCCCTTGATGTCTGAACCTTGTTAATAGTATACTTGTACATTATCAGTTCACTTTTTCATAGTGTATTATGTGTGGCAAGAGAGAAAACTGCCTTTCACTTTTATTGTCTAGCTTGGGGGTGATTCAGAGGCAGCGGAAAATGTATATCCAGTTGTTGAATCAGCCCCAAGGTAGACAATTGGGTTGATTCAAAGAAACATGTAACAGCTTGGATTTGGGTCACGATCATCCTATTTTTCACGTCCGCTCGTGCGTTCGTATGAACTTGCGAGTGATTCTATAAGCAAATACGTTTCTATCCTAAAATATACGTCCGTTCGTATGGCAGTTCGGGAATCAGACCTATGTCAGTTTCCATCCTGATTTTTCCGTTTCATTTCTCAGGTTGCAACATTGGTTTTGCCCTTTTTCCTTTTTTGTCTGGACGTAAATCCTTCTGATCTTGCGGCTCCGCACTACAAACTTACCTCATTAAAGTGCATTCTAAATATTTGTTCTTTTATTTTTCTTTATTTCATTCATTTTGTAGTAACCAACCATTAATGAATGCATTTGCATAAGTAAATCTTACTTTGTTTAATTTTTACTTAACTTGCATTTTTTACTTGTGGATTTAATTTTAATATTTTGGCTTCAAATGGTACAACTTTAAATTTTGGGTGTGGTTACCCACACCCTCTACATACAGATTGCTCTCAAAAATTAAAAAACACCCAGCAACTTCTGCATGTTATGAGCCTAGAAACAGCCAAGATGGCGGGTCAGGTATTATCGGGCAGCCTGCAAACAGAAAGGGCCTTGTGACTGTGTTGCTCTGCATTCTTTGATTTCTGACCTTTCCGTGCCCCCAGCTCTGCTGTGTCTGTGCAAAATACAGCAGTAACCCACATCCTGCACTTTATCCCGCTCTCCTCTCCTCAGTAAGTGTGATGCATCTGACCAAAGTTGAGCTAAAATAATTAAACAAAGCAAAGGTAAACAACTACACCAATAAATTCAAATTAAAAATATTATTCTAGTACATCAATTTTAAAATAAATAACAAAGGACATAAGTTTCTTTAATTAACGCAAATATATTGCAAAATAAAGGTTTACATGCAAAGGACTAATTAAGGTCCACATTAAAATGATTTTATAAGGCATACATGAAATGTATTAAATCAGGCATGCATTGCCATACAATTAATGGCCTCGGCCATGCTGATACATGCAGTTCATTGGAGCACAAGACGCGCAGACTCCTCCACATAGCCAAAAAACCTGTTCACGAACAGCAATCCGGCTGCTAAAAGGTGTCGGCTGTGGCTTTCTTTTAAAACGCGTTTAGAGGTTTCTCTGAATCACACCTAAACACATCCAATTATCCTAAGTTTTACGTTTTGATCGTAAGTTTTAGGATTTGATCCTAAGTTTTACGTTTTGATCCTAAAATTTAGGAACGAACTTCCGCTGATCGTAAGAGCATATACGCATTCGTACGTAGGCTCGTGCGAGTCGGAAATGGCCAAAAAAACAGGAAAAAATGACTAACACCCACCCAAACTTACGATTTTCGATACGAAATCAATTAACTTTTCCTCTTTGAATCGAGGGGAATGACGTGGTTTATACTGTTGGGCCACTTTAAATGCTCCTTGTAAAGTTAACTGTTAGCTGTTATCTTGAGGTATAACATTTCCACTACCATGTCCCTTGGTTGAACTTGATGGACATGAGGAGAAATATACCCAACATCAATGTTATATCTAGTAATACTCATTCTAGGAAATAATTATTTTCTTTAACCCCCTTGATGTCTGAACCTTGTTAATAGTATACTTGTACATTATCAGTTCAATTTTTCATAGTGTTTTTTGTGTGGCAAGAGAGAAAACTGCCATTCACTTTTATTGTCTAGCTTGGGGGTGATTCAGAGCCAGGTGAAAATTTATACCCAGTTGTTGAATCAGCATTGTACATTATCAGTTCAATTTTTCATAGAGGCCGATTTATTAATAGCGCCAGGTAGCGACAGTAGCGTGATTTTCACAGCGCCCGCTAGTATTCGCTGTGCTTGACCGTTGTTTGGCTGTTGACAGCGACTCAGTCGGTGTGCGGTAATGTTGAATACGGGGTTAGGAGTCGCTGTTTGACTGGTTCCGCGCTGTATGGGAGCGCATGACAGCGAATGGCCATAGCGAACGGCTCCCAGCATATTCATTAACAAATCACGCTCAAAAAATTCTCGCGCTGTGAAATGCATGTTTAAACCCCAGAGCGCTGGCGGCGATGGGTTAAAAGTAGTTTTTTAACCCCCAAACAACCATATTTTTGTAAAAAAAAAATAAACATGTTTTTCAAAACATTTTGTAATATGAATACATTAATATCAGACCTGTAATATCAATTCTGCACAAATTTTTATTTTTTATTTTTATGACCTTAAAAAAAATATCTAACATTGCAGAAGTGGTCACAGAATTTTGGACATTAGAAAAAAAAAACATTAATATCAATTAATTATGAATATTTAAAGATTTCTCCATTGAAATGCATTGGAGAGCGCCAGGTAGCGAGAGGTCATACCTGGCGCTGTGATGGGATTAGCAGCGGCGCTGTTCGCTGAAGTCTGCCACATGATGAATTCCGCGCTAGCTGACGCTCTCGCCGGCGCTAGCCTCATTTAGCGTGATAAATGCGTGATTGTGTTCGCAGCCTGGCGTTCTGGAGTCGGTAGCCGCCGATAGCTGGCGCTACCTGGCGCTAGTGAGACACTACCTGGCGCTATCCCTTGATAAATAAGGGCCATAGTGTTTTTTTTGTGTGACAAACTGGTTTCCAACAGTAGTAGTATGAATGCCCTCAATCAGCACCAGAATAGACTTGCTTTGAGGTGTTTTGTTTTAGTTGTTTTTTTTTTTGCTTTCATACGTAAAGATGGCTATTGTACCCCTTATCGTAAATTAAATTCTTCCTGTCCTCCCAATTTCCTTTCAGTTTAACTACTTAAAGTTGTATTAGCCTTTAGAGGGTGCTCAGTCATGGGAGCCATGTCTGATATCTGTTAGCTTTGTCCTATAGAACTCAATATCTGGAGCCAAAGTAAGTTCCTTGTATGTATGTTCATATATATCTAGCGAATAAAGTATTCTGTAAGACCTATAAATTTATTAACAAAGTCACTTGACTGACTTTCCACCAAATCCATGGGTGTCATAATTGGGGTGTCCCACCTCAATAAGAGACTAAAAAGATATATTTTTAGCGGTGGATTGGTAACACTATAACTTCACTATAACAATTCTAAGCAGTACAGTCATAGTAGCTGGTCATATGCAGTGTTAGAGCAGATTTGGGATGCCCACAAGGTCCACCTGGTACCTTCTTTCAGAAGGTACCTTCTCTCCGATCCAATGTCGCATGCATGATCGCTGCCGCTCCCTGCTATGCCTTTAGCACAGCCGCACCAGGAATTTGTGAATAGCCAATGAGGTCACGCTCCCTTTTAGAGGGTAGCAGGGATGTGGCCACCGGCGCACTCGGGTCCGCTAGTCAGGATCATCAACTAATCTTAGACGATCCTTAGATGAGTGGCCGGGAGCAGATCTGAGTGCGCTGATTAGACGAGAGCCCGTCCAGATCTGAGAGCGCTGATTAGATGAGAGCCTGCCCAGATCTGAGTGCGCTGATTAGATGAGAGCCTGCCCAGATCTGAGTGCGCTGATTAGACAAGAGCCCGTCCAGATCTGAGTGCGCTGATTAGACAAGAGCCCGTCCAGATCTGAGTGCGCTGATTAGACGAGAGCCCGCCCAGATCGGAGTGCGCTGATTAGATGAGAGCCGTCCAGATCTGAGTGCGCTGATTAGACAAGAGCCCGTCCAGATCGGAGTGCGCTGATTAGATGAGAGCCCGCCCAGATCTGTGTGCGCTGATTAGATGAGAGCCGTCCAGATCTGAGTGCGCTGATTAGACAAGAGCCCGTCCAGATCGGAGTGCGCTGATTAGATGAGAGCCCGCCCAGATCTGAGTGCGCTGATTAGACAAGAGCCCGTCCAGATCGGAGTGCGCTGATTAGATGAGAGCCCGCCCAGATCTGAGTGCACTGATTAGACGAGAGCCCGCCCAGATCTGAGTGCACTGATTAGACGAGAGCCCGCTCAGATCTGAGTACGCTGATTAGACGAGAGCCCGCCCAGATCTGAGTGCGCTGATTAGACGAGAGCCCGCCCAGATCTGAGTGCGTTGATTAGACGAGAGCCCATCCAGATCTGAGTGTGCTGATTAGACGAGAGCCCGCCCAGATCTGAGTGCACTGATTAGACAAGAGCCCGTCCAGATCTGAGTGCGCTGATTAGACGAGAGCCCGCCCAGATCTGAGTGCACTGATTAGACAAGAGCCCGTCCAGATCTGAGTGCGCTGATTAGACAAGAGCCCGCTCAGAACTGAGTGCACTGATTAGACGAGAGCCCGCCCAGATCTGAGTGCACTGATTAGACGAGAGCCCGCACAGATCTGAGTGCGCTGATTAGACGAGAGCCCGTCCAGATCTGAGTGTGCTGATTAGACGAGAGCCCGCCCAGATCTGAGTGCACTGATTAGACAAGAGCCCGTCCAGATCTGAGTGCGCTGATTAGACAAGAGCCCGCTCAGAACTGAGTGCACTGATTAGACGAGAGCCCGCCCAGATCTGAGTGCACTGATTAGACGAGAGCCTGCACAGATCTGAGTGCGCTGATTAGACGAGAGCCCGTCCAGATCTGAGTGCGCTGATTAGACGAGAGCCCGCCCAGATCTGAGTGCGCTGATTAGACGAGAGCCCGCCCAGATCTGAGTGCGCTGATTAGACGAGAGCCCGCCCAGATCTGAGTGCACTGATTAGACAAGAGCCCGTCCAGATCTGAGTGCGCTGATTAGACGAGAGCCCGCCCAGATCTGAGTGCACTGATTAGACAAGAGCCCGTCCAGATCTGAGTGCGCTGATTAGACGAGTGCCCTCGCATGCACTGTAGCTCTGTGGAAAGGTGAGTTACATTGGGCGACCTGGGTGGTTCACACACCCGGGGGAAAGAACAAAAACCCAGGATAGTCAAAATCCTGGGTATTGGACCACTTTAACTGGAGTGCACAGCTATTTCCTTTTCGCCATCATAAAGAGCTCCATGGCCAATTCTGTCTCATGACAAAAGATCTTTTTCTCCATTTATTTTCCTGTTCTCCGTGCTTCGAATTGATGTTGCCACATTTTGCTAATCCCGCCCCAGAGACCTGTCAGTCCACATCTGGCAGATGGAGGTATCCAGTAATGACAGCCTCTGTTAATTGCTATTTACGTGACACGCTCCCGTTACAGCCTGTCCAATTCTCCTTCTTGTCATGGACGTCCTCCCTGTAGATCTGTTCTCTTTGAGCGACAGCTTGCTCGGTTACTATGGTTATATAAATTTCTTTAAAAATCTTAATGTAACTTGTTACCACAGCATCCGGTAAATAGTCACAATTTAATCATTTAACAATTGATGATGATAAATGTAAATGATAAAACATTAATGGATGTGCTTGTTTCCAGCCAACAGCATCCAAAGAATGAGGAGGACTCCTCCACTGGACGAGCTGCAACCTCCACCCTACCAAGATGACAGCGGATCTCCACGTCTATCGTGTACCCCCTCCGAACTCGGGGACAGTAAATGTGAACTGTCACAGGGTAGCAATAGCCCAAGATACTCTTATAACAAGTGTCCAAGTGAGGGCAGCATGGGGCACGAAATAGAGAGCTTCCAGAACAAGGGATATGAGGAGGATGTCCCAAGTGATAGCACAGCAGTCCTAAGCCCCGAGGTAAGTGACGTAAAATCAAGTATCTGGCAAGGGGACGAGTGGGTATAGGCTGACCCAGTCTAATATTCACCTATGGGTGTGACCCCACCTTCACTCATTGGGAAAATTAATTAAGGTTTAATTGTGTATAAAATTGTAATTCTTTATTGAGATTCTTAATTTAAAAGGGGGGGGGGCAGTCAATCGGTTTCCCTCACAATTAAAAGAGCACGATCATGAAATTGTGTAATATTAAAAACCTATATAAACACGTCTGCTAATGAGACCAGGGGTCACTTATACACTCAAACTGAATAAAACTCCTGCCAAGCTTGTAGTATTCCAAGTATGTCACACACCCCGCTTCCAATATTAATGACATATGGGTTATGTCCAGTAGAGGGCGAACTTTTGCAGAGATGACTAGAAAAAAAGGAAGCCCCTCCCGGTCCATAATTACCTGGGACCTCCCACACAATCCCCAGTAATCGTCTCTGCAGACGGCGAGCAAGTCATAGGATGGCTATCTCCTTCCTTACAGGTAAGCCGGGGTCACACCCGGCAATTTATTGCCCTATTTCTGCCCGGACCGGATTAAATTTAAACTCCTATGCCTCCCAGCCTTGGCTGCAGGTCCGGATGAGGGTAGGCTGCACCCGAGCAGGTGTAATTTAGGAGCCATGCTCCACCGTGAGACCCCATATCAAGGGGTAGGCGGTTTACCAGGTTGGTGACCCTGGTTTGGGATGCCCTGTCCCGTTATCCCTTCACTTCTGGTTAGTATGGGATCCCCCCTTTTTTCCGTGTCTCCCTGTTCCCCTCAGGCCGGGCCGGCTGGTCCCGTTCTTGTTTGTCTCTGTCTTTTACTTTATTAGTGTGTGTGTGTGCTTGTA
This sequence comes from Gastrophryne carolinensis, assembly GCA_027917425.1. Taxonomy (NCBI): domain Eukaryota; kingdom Metazoa; phylum Chordata; class Amphibia; order Anura; family Microhylidae; genus Gastrophryne; species Gastrophryne carolinensis. Next base: position 449,082,090 of record CM051237.1, read on the forward strand.
CTGCGGAGGCTGCCCTGGATGAGGCGTTGGCCGCTCGTGGGACGCCATTGCGGCGGGGAGAGCTTCTCCCCCTCTCTTCTGTTTGAGCAGGGGGCGGAGCTGGGCGATCGGCGCATCCGCGGCCGGCCCGCCCCCCTGTCTATGGCGCCTATTGCGGCACCCAGCTATTGGCTGGGATCCGCGTTGCTTGGGCTGATTGGGAGGGGGGCGGAGCCAGGCGCGGCGCGCGATCCACGCTGGCCCGCCCTTCTTCCTCCTCCTGTCTTCTGCCGTCGCCATTTCCTGGGCGGTGAGTGCCCTGCGGGGTTTTTTCGTGCCTTTAATTATGCCTTGTACCCCGTTATAGCACCGGGGGCTACTGTTTTAACGCATTGTTATCCATAAAGCATGCATTATATGTATATATATATATATATATATATATATATATATTCACATTGGATATATATATATAATTTTTTATATAGCAAGTCTTATTAGCTTGTGTGCGTGTGTGTGATCTTTGTGTCTTTCAGGAGGACTCCCTGTTCCCATTAAGAAAAAGGGGGTTCTCCCAGTCCTAGGTCCCTTGCATAAATTGGGTTTTTACAAATCCTCCCACTAGTAGACTTAAGGGGCATCCCGGGTAGCTTAATAGCGTAATTCCCTTTGGTCAATTACTACCATAAAAACACCATATGGAGGCTTCCCAGGATACCGGGCTCGGGCTCCTTTCGGGGCAAGCCCGGCAGTGTGTGGGTTGTGGGGTATCCCTTACGGGGGATAATGTACTGATTTGCATACCATGTGCTCAGCAGGCCATAACGCCATAACGCAGGCCATCCGTACCCCAAGTGACACTGTCATTAGCGGGGAGTCGCAATCTGATGTATGCGCTAGATTGGCCAACATAGAGAATTTGATTTCTAGCTCTGCGGCCAGAATGGCCCCAGCTAAGAGGAGACATTTGCCACCGGCCGTGCCGGTTCTGGGTTTTGAGGATTATTATTCTCTTGACTGGTCTGATTATTCCCCACTTGAGGAAGGGGAATGGTTTCTGGATCTGATGGCTCTGAGGATCAGCAGTTTTTGGATGCTGATGCTGGGCAGGAGCATGGGGATGCCGTGGCTACCCCCAGGTCTCTGGCCCATTTATTTGATGTGCTGGCTATTTCTCCTCAGGTGGAGTCCCTTCCGCAGAAGGGGGAATTTTTTGGGACCTCTAAGCCTCGATTGGAGTTCCCAAATCAGAAGCACTTTGACAATCTGATTCTTATAGAATGGGAAAGCGTAGCCAGCTTCCCGGTGTTCCTCAGGGATGGGATAGAAAGTATCCCTTTTCGGTGGACGCGGTGAAGTCTATGCGCCCATTCTGAGATTGTCCAACTCATCTGTTGTGCACTCTCCAGATGCCACCACGCTAAAGGATGGTGAGGACCGACGTATTGATCAAATGGCATGTCATGCCTTTGCCAGCGTAGGTTCGGCCTTGCGGCCTGTTTGTGCTTCAGCGCTCATTGCTGTTGCCACCAGGTCTGTGATTAGGGGCCTGTTGAGTGGTTACCAGCTTAACCCGGCCAGTGATGAATTGGCAGCGCTTACGCGGTGTGAATTGTTCATGACTTTTGTCCTATCTGCCTTGGATGACACAATATGTATGTGTAGCAGAACCTCAGCGTTGCTTGTGGCTATTCGCCGATCGGTCTGGCTGCGCCAGTGGGTGGCTGACACTGCGGCTAAGAAGTCACTTACAGGGCTACCCTTCCGGGGTATGCGGCTGTTTGGAGATAAATTGGATTTGGTAGCGAAAGGAGGAAAGCTACCACAATGCAAGAGGCAGCGTCGCTCCTTTCGGGGGGCAGGCTCCTTTAATCCTTCCTTTCACCATGCCAGAGCAGGCAGAGAAGCTGCCTGCTCTACTTTCAGAGGTGACTCTTGGGGCAGAGGCAGAGGACATGCCCGTCCTGGACCTGCCTGGGGTTCCAAGCCCGCGGCCAAGCCAGCTCAGCAATGAGGGTGCGCCCTCACCCTTGCGGGTGGGGGGGTGGCTGCGGCACTTCACCCTGGTCTGGGCCTGGGAGGTCACAGACAACTGGGCCTTGGAAGTGGTCTCTTCCGGGTACAAACTGGAGTTCGAGTACCGGCCTCCTCCTAAATTCCTCAGATCTCAGGTCCCCTCGGACCCCCGGGCTGCGCAGGGGCTCCGGTTGGCAGTGCAAAATATTCTGGACATGGAAGTCATATGCCCGGTGCCTCTCTCTGGGGGAGGCCAGGGCTATTATTCCAACCTTTTCGCTGTGCCCAAAAAGGATGGATCCATAAGACCCATTCTGGATTTGAAGCTTCTCAACAGGTTCATCAGAACCAAGAAGTTCCGCATGGAGACTTTGTGCTCAGCCATCAATTCTCTTCGTCAGCGGGACTTCATGACGTCCATAGACATCAAGAATGCTTACCTTCATGTGCCGATCTTTCCAGCACACCAGAGTCCTGAGTGGAACAGGACAAGATTAGCAGTCTCACGTGCGTGTGGGAAGCCATGTTTTAGATTTCTTAAGTTTGTGGCCCTCCCGTTCGGGCTGACCTCGGCACCTAGGGTGTTCACCAAGGTGCTGGCGGGTATAATGGCCTTTATCAGAGCCCAGGGCATTCGCATTGTGCCGTTTCTGGACGACCTTCTCATTACGGCATCTCTCTCTCACATAGGCGGTGATAGACATCAGGACGGTAGTGACTACGCTGGAGAGGTTCGGCTGGGTGATCAACCACCCCAAGTCCTCTCTCTCTCCTTCAAGGAAGTTTTCATTTCTGGGCATGAATCTGGATACCATTCATACCAGGGTGTTCTTGCCTTTGTCAAGGGTGCAGATGGTTCTGGACCTGATCCGTCTTCTTTTGTCCGAACCCGCGGCCGTCTATCCGGCTAGGGATGAGGCTGGTGGGATTGATGGTGGCTTCATTCAAGGCAGTTCCCTTTGCTCATTTTCACATGAGATCGCTCCAGCTCCATCTTCTGTTGGCTTGGGACAGATACTTGCTGTCATTGGTTCAGTCATTTCTGATGTCTCCTCTGGTTAGGCAGCCTCTTCAGTGATGGCTGGAACCAAGGAATCTTCTGAGGGGCAGGTCTTTTCTGACCCCTTGTTGGGAGACGGTCACCATGGATGCCAGCCTGTCGGGCTGGGGGGGTTTCTGGAAGGAACATCAGTTCCAGGGGCTGTGGGGTCCTCTGGAGGCACACACCCCCATCAATGTCTTGAAGCTGTGAGCCATTCGGTTGATACTGTCACGCTTAACGCATCTCCTCCAGGGTTTACCGGTTCAGGTTCGATCAGGCAATCGGACTGCGGTCGCTTACATCAATCACCAAGGAGGGACTCGCAGCAGGAGTGCCCTCAGGGAAGTTTCTCTGATTCTTGCATGGGCGGAGAGAAATGTCCCATGCATCTCATCAGTGTACATTCCAGGAATGGAAAACATGGAGGCGGACTCCCTGAGCAGGGGATCATCTCGCCAAGGGGAATGGTCGCTGAACCAGGTATCCCGGTCCATCTGTCTCAAGTGGGGGATTCCGGAGGTGGATCTCTTTGCCTCACGTCACAATCACAAGCTTCCTGCATTTGTGTCTCTGTCTCAGGATCCTCTGGCCCTGGCAGTGGACGCCATGTCTCTTGCCTGGAGGGATCTGGGGTTTCTGTACCTGTTTACCTCCTTCTCCACGGTAGGCAAGGTGCTGCGCAAGCTGTCCCGGAGGGTGCGCCAGCAATTCTGGTGGCCTCAAAGTGGCCAAGACAGGTGTGGTTCGCAGACGTCGTACGGCTGGCAGTAGATTAGTTCAGGTTTCCGGATCTGATCACTCAAGGTCAACTTCGTTGCCCCAATTTACAAATGCTGGCTTTGACGGCATGGCTGCTGAAACCTCCATTCTAAAGGAGGAAGGCTTGTCTGATGCGGTGATTTAGACACTTGTTAGAGCTAGGAAGAGATCTTCCTTTAGCATCTACTAGAGGACTTGGCGGTCCTATATTGATTGGTGTGAAGCTAGGGCCTTGCCTTGCAGGGTGTTTTTCGATTCCTAGGATTTTGTTTTTTTCTTCAGCACGGCCTGGACCTGGGGTTCCAGCTTAGTACCTTGAAAGGGGCAGGTCTCTGCTCTGGCGGGCTTCTTTCAAAGGTCCTTTGCTCTTCATCCTTTGGTTAAGACTTTCTTCCAGGGGGTCACTCATGTGCGACCCACTCGAAAGCCTTTGTTGCCTGTTTGGTATTCGAATTTGGTTCTGTCGGCCCTCCAGGGGCCTCCTTTTGAGCCGGTGCAGGATGTTGCACTTTCTATGCTCACACAAAGGGTTGCCTTTTTGGGACGTGTCTCTGGTTGGCGGATCTGTCCATTCCGGCCCTTTACTTTGAAAGACACCAGGACAAGGTGGTCTTTCGCTTTCAGTCAGATTTCCTTCCTAAGGTGGTTTCTGCCTTTCATCTTAATTAGGAGGTAGTTCTCCTTTCCTTGTGTCCTAAGCCTAGCAATGACAAGGAGAGGGTCCTGCACTCTTTGGATGTGTTTCGTTGTGTGAAGTACTATTTGGTGGATACATCTCCCTTTCGTAGGACGGACGCCTTGTTTGTGGTGCCCTCCATGCCCAGGAAGGGTTTGGCGCCCGCCAGGTCTACCATTAGTGATGGATACGTCAGGCCATTGTTGGGGCCTATACTGCCAAGGGGAGGGTTCCTCCTTTTCAGATCACTGCTCATTCTACTCGTGCTATTGGTGCTTCCTGGGCTTTTCAGCTCCAGGCCTCTGTTGAACAAGTTTGTAAGGCTGTTACCTGGTCTTCTGTTCATCATTTTTCCAAGTTTTATAAGGTTGATGTGCGGGCCTCAGCGGATGCTGTTTTCGGCTGCAAGGTTCTGCAAGCTGCAGTGGTTTAAATTTGTGCATTGTTGCCTTTTGGGATCCCCACCCATGACGGACACTGCTATTGGATGTCCCATATGTCATTAATATTGGAAGTGGGGTGTGTGACATACTTGGAATAATACCATTTTGTGATTACTCACCTGTAAAATGGGTATTATAAGTATGTCACACACCCCGCTTCATCCTGCCCTTATGTATTCTGGATCCTCTATAGGGTGAACCTTGTTTTGGTTAATAGGTTTTTATTGGCTCTTCCTGGTCCCCTTACTGCTTTCCTATACTGGGGATTGTGTGGGAGGTCCCAGGTATTTATGGGCCGGCTTCCTTTTTTTCTAGTCATCTCTGCAAAAGTTCGCCCTCTACTGGACATAACCCATATGTCATTAATATTGGAAGCGGGGTGTGTGACATACTTATAATACCCATTTTACAGGTGAGTAATCACAAAATGGTATTTTTCCTCTCTTGGTGGAAATAAAATCCAGGGGTGACAGGTTTAGTGTATTGGGGTGACAGAACCTGTCACACGATTTCCTATTCCTTCCATTAAAAAAAATAAAAAACAAGCCTGGCTGGATATTTCTTGATGCTAGATGTACAAGTGACCCCCTCCTCCTGCCATCCAGCATATTTATATGGATTTTTATTGCCCATTTTCCGCGATAGTTCTCCTTTAATCTAAACCATACAAATATATTGACAGGATCAAGTGTATGTACATGAATTAATGGAACAATTCCTCTTGATTGTTGGACTTGGTGACTGTTTTGGCGTACTAGTTTCGCCCGGTAAGACTTCCTCAATGCCAGTCATCAATGGTAAATGATGTATGCATAGATCTGTGACCAAGACAATAATTACAATTTTTTTTTCTCATATCGGTAAAGTAATTCGTTTACAAGTTAAACTTCGTCAAATCAAGTTTTTTTTGTCACATACAGGGCTGACTCCAGGCTTATGGGGGGCCTTGGGTAAGAGTCTCAGTGGGCCCCTTGCGATATGGTGTGATACTCCAAACATGGTGATAAAGTTGCATGTACGGTGGATACTGCCAAAGAATAGAAAGAATAAAATACTAGAAGGAATGACATAAAGAAATAAAGAACAAAAGGAATGACAGACAAAAGAAATACAGAAAAACAGAGAAAAAAAAGAAAGAATACATGGAAAGAAATATAAAAAAGAAATAAAAAAACAAAAGCATAGAATGAATGACAGAAACAAAGAAAGAGAATAAATGGATGAATGACAGAAAAAGCAGGAAATAGAGAGAGAGTAGACTAGACTAGAATGAATGACAAGGAAAAAAATGAAGGAAAGAAGAAAGAAAGAGAAGGAATGTCAAAATGAACAGATGAAAGCAAGAAAGAAATACAGAAAATAATAGAAGGAAAGAAACAAAGAATAGATGCACTGATAGCAATAATAGAAGGAATGGCAGAACAGAACAGATGAAAGATTATCAAAGATGGTAAGGAAGAATGAAAATAAAAGCAGGAACGAAACAAAGAGTAGAAGGACTGCCTGAAAGAAAGGCCTCCAATGGCCAATCTGCCCCTGGCTGACAGTTCTTAGTCCTGGTTACTGCACGTCCCTGTGTCCTGCATAGGGGCTTCCCAGGGTAGAGGGGATGAGGTGGGCCCTCCCAAGGCACCTGCCCGGGTTCGGCCAGTGCTGACGTCTGCCCTGGTAACATACATAATCATGTGCTTTACAACTGTCCATGGATAGGTAAGTACAGATGTATAGTAAAGCATTCATGTCTTGCCGCCCCGCATTTCTGATCAAATTTAACCCAAACAATAGCTTTGTGTCCAGCATCATGTCTGGAGGGCTGATCTGTAACTATATTGCCAAACTCCAGGACAGTTTCCTTAGATCGACTAAAATCACGCGTTGAAAGAAAGTTAGATTTTGATGATGTGGAGGATTTGGGTAGGTAAAACACTTTGACTTGCCCATCCACATGGATATGTCTGTTAGGTCTTGTGCTAGGAAAAAACAATTATTAGGAAGCGCAGATGCACCAGCAGCACCTTTGTGGGTTGGTTACACCTTCACAGCACAAATATAAAAAAGAATGCAAAGGGGTTAAATAGAATACTTCTCCAGGCTTTCCTAGGTGCGCTTGGAAAATACCGCAAGAGAAGGCTGTTGGGGATGATTGATACTGGGGTGCTATCATCCACCTTCAGCCAAAATTCCATTATATATATATATATATATATATATATATATATATATATATGCCTAATACTAAGCAGAAAAGCGTCTGCCTCCTGGGTGAAGCTGGCTGGCTACAGAGAGCTGCAGGGACAAGCCTTACAGCGGAACAAAACCCAATATGCCCCCCCCTCCTCCTGGGGCATCCCATCTCAGGTCCCTTTGCGCTGTAAACAATGGGGAGTGGGAGCCGCCACATCCCCAGCATCTTTGGACCTGCTGCTGGGGATTTGTCCGCTCTCGCTCTCGATTGTTGTAAACAGAGCCATTTGTCTAACATTAAATATGCTCTGCAAATGGCTCTGATTGGAGAAGAGGCTGTGCACATGCTGCAGGACTGGGGAAAATTGAGTTTTTATGGGTGACCTGGGCGGTTTCACACAGCAGGGGGATCCCCCAGAGCAAGGAACAATACCTGGGATACTCAAAATCCCAGGTTTTGTTCCACTGTAATGATATGCAGAATACATAACAACACTGTATGTAAAAAAACTCAATGACAGATTAGTAATACATATGGAGCACAACTTGTGGGACATCACCCTTTCTCTAGGACCACCTCCAGTGGTGCTTGAAAGGTTTGTAAACCCTTCAAAATGTTCTATAGTTCTGCATAAAATTGACCTAAAACCACATCAGACTTTTTTGTATTAATGCTAAGAAAACAAAAGGCTTACCTTTTGTCCCCTACACCTGATCAGACCTTCTTCGGCGGTCACAAACTTACTGGGTCGTAAGACTGAGTTCTGACCTTGTTAGGTCTGTTACTGATCTACAATATTTCTGGGCCGATTGATTCCCTCCCCCCAGGTCATCCATAAACTCACCTTTCTTCCGGTCCAACGATGCATGCGCAATCCCTGGTCGCATCCATGCTATCCCTCTAGCAGGGCTTGTGCCTATGGCAGGCACTTGCGAATAGGCGGTGCGGGCATGCTCCCTGTTAGAGTGTAGCGGGGAATGCGGCCGTCAGCCTAGACGAAGGGGCGGGAGCAGATCCGAGCGCGCTGATTGCACAAGCGGCCGCGGGAAGAGGTGAGTTTGTTTGGGCGACCTGCCTTACAGCTAATTAGTTCTACAAAGGGTGAATCGTGACTCTAGATCCTTAAAGTAAACTAAAACACAGAATTCTGACTTGAGTTTTGGTTCCTGCTCCTGGGGCAATATGACATGGCGTTCTCTACTTACCCAGCCTGCAATGCCATGCATATTAATGTGGACCAAAACCCAGGATTTTGACTATCCTGGGTTTTGGTCCTTGTCCCCGGAGCACCCTGATCATGGATGCCCCACTGTGTGAAACGCCTCAGGTCGCCTGAACCAACTCACCCCAGTCCTACAGCGAATGCACAGCTGTTTGTCCAATCAGCGCGCTTGGCTGTCTAGCATTTAGGCTGGCGGCTGGAGGCCGCATCCCCCGATACACTCTAACTAACAGGGAACGGCCATTCACAAATACCTGGAATGAGTCGTGCTAGGGGGATAGCGGGGATGCGTCCGTGGCTCGCACATGCGCCGTTGGACCGGAAAAGTTGGTGAGTTTATGGGTGACCTAGGGGGCTTCACACAGCGGGGCCTCCTAATTTTGGATGCCCCAGGGGGAGGGAATCAATCGGCCTGGGTATCTTATAGATGGGCTTTTGATCCAATTTAATGCATGGCTAGGAACCCCTGAAACCTAGCCATTCGGCTTCTGATGAAGGTAAGGCACAGAACTCTGGGGGGGTATCACCAATGAGGTAAGTTAACGTGGCGAACTGGGGGTTTCAAAAAACAGGGCATCCCAAATCAGTATGTTCTGCTGGCAAAAGACGCACAGACTTCTTCCCCCCCCCCGCGCTAGTCGCAGTATAAAGTGAGTTCACATCTCCCCTATGGAGTCACTGGGCAGCAACTTATTCCCCTAGAATATTAAGCTAAATAAATCAATTAATAATAAAATATTAAGAAGTGAACCTTTAACTTTTTATTCCCAGTAACGATCATTTGACACAAAAGATTTTTGGCATCTGCTCTTTTTACACAGGAACACATTTATTCACATAAGCATTTAACACCATCCGTCTAGCAGATGAAGCCCTCCTAGGTTAGCACCGCAGTATTAGAGGAAAAAAGTTTGAGAGCAAATCATAAACCAGATTAATAATAAAAATGTCAAATGTGAGAAACATAATTAACACTGCTGTATTTACCAAGCTAAATCACAAGGAAGATTTAAATGTCTTCTAATCAGAGGCTGACGTGTGTTTCTTTTTTTTTTTTTTTTATCCACTGGCTCTCCTTGGCAAATGTCAGACAGTTTTTCCAGACATTCATTTGCCTTTCTGTTTTTCGCACTGTAGATATGTCCCATTAATCAATCAATCAGAGTTTCCAATATAAATTGTGAAATGGGCTTTACCAAGGTTATATCTCTCTTCAATGAACAGATTAACCCGTAATTGTAGTGCACAAAATTCCCTAAATCTGCATACCCGTCATAATTTAAAGCTGGACTATAAAAGGGTTATTTATTAGAATTTAAATTTTAATCCACCAAGGTTACTGGGGGTTTCCTATCCTTGCCTTATGACACCATGTAAATAGAGTTTTATGAATTATTGCTTACGCGAGTATATGTAAGAGATTTAAGATTAAGATTAAGTCTCAGAATCTATTTGATAACTGTATCGACATGGAAATTGTTGTGATTGTCTTGAACATTTAGATTGCTTGAGAAAAGTCCCCTGATGAAGACATCCGAAATGTGTGGGGACAACAATTTTATTTTATTTCTAAATACGGAATTATTTAAAATATCAGACTGAAGGGACTAGGCATATGGTAAAAGCAAGTAGCGTTGCCGACAGTGGCTTCGATTGCAAAAACAAAAAAAATGCTTTCCTAGGCACAGGGGCCCCCCACTGCCTCTGGTGGCCCGTCAGACCACAGACTGAAGAGCCTCCTGGGCCAGACCATAACTCAAAGTTTGGTGGAGGTCCCCTTTGCAGGGCAAGTGGTGGAAGCCCTGGGGCGCGCGTCCCCCTAATAATGGAAAAACCCTTTTTTTGGTTTAAAGTGGACTGAAACCCAGCTGGATCTATAGATTCCCGGGCGGGATGCCCCACTTTATGAAACCCCCCAGGTTGCCCGCAACACTTGCAACACCTTAATCCCGGTTCAACGGCACAGGCGGAGGGCGTGGCCGCATCTCCGCTATCCCTCTAGCAGGGCGCGTGCCTGTTAGAGAGAAGCGCGAGATGCGGCCACCAGTGTGCTTGGAGCCACTGAGCTAAGATGTTCTGTTAGACGTCCATAGCTCAGCAGCTCTGAGCACGCTGATTGGACGAGCGGCCGTGCAGATAGCGGGGCACCCCGAACCCAGGATAGTCAAAATCCTGGGTTTTGGTCCACTTTAAATTCCGGATTGGGGTTTCCCAGAGGCAAAAACCAAAACCCAGGATAGGCAAAACCCTGGGTTTTGGTCCACTTTAAGACATTTCTGAATTCTAAATGGCAGCTTGACAGCCATTCATGCCGAGTTTTTTGCCTTTTTTTCTGCAGCACGGGAGGGTAAGAAGTATCAAACGCAGACATGCTCCTTCCCTAAACATATTTATGAAATGTACAAAGCGTTTACAGGAGGTGAATCTTTCCGGGATCCTCCAGTCACTGTGCAGTAACCGTTCTCATATTCCGTTGAAGGTGAAAAACCTTCAATTTGCACGCACACCCTAATTTCTTACTACAACTCCACTAACTGTAAAAACAGCCCAGAGTGTCTCATTTCACACCCTGACATTTACTTACTAATCTTCCAATGATTCAAACTCGGTGCCAATCACTTCACGAGCTGCAAATTCCCCGAATGATGGAGAACGCCCCGGGGCTCATACAATAATTCGGGGGCTTACTTAACAGTCAAGTTTGACATGTTCTTAGCTAAAGGGGAAATGGAAGTCTATAATATATTCTATGAATTTCTAAAAGGTTTATTTTCAGCTTCGGCTTAGTCGTCAGGCTTTTCTTGTTGACAAGTCGGTGTAGGTTGCCGTTATTTTCTTTCTTCTAGATGCAACGTACGAGACGTAGCACTTGTCTTGTCGTAGTTTTTGTAGTATATTTTTTTCTCTCGTAAAGATCTGAAAGTTAGAGGAATAAATAAATACGTACATATTTCTTTTTCCCCAGGATTTGTCAGCCAGAGGATCATCTTCACAGCTTCCCAAGTCTTTTGATCCGGAGCCAATAGCTAAATACGGCACGTTGGATGTAACTTTTGACTATGATTCACAGGAGCAGCAACTCGTCGTCACAGTGACAGCTGTCACTGACCTGCCTACGTACAACAGGACTGGGAATAGCAGCTCCTGGCAGGTTCACCTTGTTCTGCTGCCCATGAAGAAGCAGAGAGCCAAGACTGTCATCCAAAGGGGGCCCTGCCCCGTCTTCACCGAGACCTTCAAGTTCAATCACATAGAATCGGAAATGATCGCAAATTACGCCATCCGATTTCGACTCTACCTGGTCCGTCGCATGAAGAAGGAGAGGATTGTGGGGGAAAAGGTTTTTTATTTAACCAAACTTAATCTACAAGGGAAGATTTCCATTCCAGTGGTGCTCGAACCGGTGTACAGTATCTCGGTAAGTATTTATGGTGACCGTACATATCATGATGATGACTGAGATAGACATGCACTGTGGGTAAAGTGGCTAAATCTAAAAGATTCCAGGGTTGGCCACTGGCTTTCCCCTGGGGCATTCCGCTGGTTATAACTCACCTTTCCTCGGCGCAACGATGCATGTGCGGGCTCTCGTACAATCAGAGCCCTTTGCCTTGTCTAAAAGATTCCAGGGTTGACCACTGGCTTTCCCCTGGGGCATTTCACCAGTTAAAGCTCAATGGCGCATGTGCGGGCTCAATAAGAGTCCTTTGCCTTGACTACATCATGTGGTACTAAATCCACCAGTGGTTTGCCAGCAATCTAAAAGATTCCGGGGTTACCCACTGGCTTTCCCCTGGGGCATCCTGCCGGTAATAACTCATCTTTCTCCAGTCGAAAGCCGCATGTACGGGCTCTCGTACAATCACGGCCCTTTGCCTTGCCTACATTATGTGGTACTAAACCCACCAGCGGCTTGCCAGGAATCTAAAAGATTCCAGGGTTGGCCAATGGCTTTCCCCTGGGGCATTCCGCCGTTTACAACTCGCCTTTCCTTGGTCCGATGGTGCATGTGCGGGCTCTCTTGCAATCACAGCCCTTTGCCTTGTCTACATCATGTGGTACCAAACCCACCAGCGGCTCGCCTGGAATCTAAAAGATTCCGGGGTTGGCTACTGGCCTTCCCCTGCGGCATTCCGCTGGTTATAACTTACCTTTCCTCGGTCCAACGGTGCATGTACAATAGGAGCCATTTGCCTTGACTATATCATTTGGCAAAGGGCTCTGATTGTTCTCATTGGGGAGCACGCACTGCCGCGTCCCCTGCAACACCGACGGCATGCGCATGCTCCCAGCAATTCAGATAGTTTGGGGCTGGAGACCTTTGTCAAAGGATGTAAACACAACGGCAAAGGGCTCTGATTGGGCGAGAGCCCACGCATGCGCCATTGGACCAGGGAAAGGCGAGTTATTACCGGCACCCCTGGGGGATTTTACACAGTGGAGCATTCAAGTTCAGGATGGAGTAAGCCTGCCATAGCCTCCACAGTGGGCTTTGGTCCACTTTAATATGCAAGAGCCAGCCAGCAAACTTGATCGAGTGCTGGTGGTCAAGTGTCCAGCTGCTGTGGGACCTCACCGGGAAAAGGTAATTAATGGGGTGCGAGGACCTGGGCTGCGGCACTGTGTGGAGAGGCTGGGCTTCCAAATGGGGATTCTTCCATGCTTCCCTCTAACAAGGAGCGTGCCCATGCCGGCCACTCACAAATGCCTGACGCGGGCACTCGCCCTGCTAGAGGGATAGCGGGATGCGGCTAGCGCATGCACCATTGGACCGGGAAACGAGGTAAGTGAATGGGGCAACCTGGGGAGTTTCACGCAGCAGGGCATCCTGATTTTGGATGCCCCAGGGGGGGGTAAGAAAACGTAAAGAAGCAGTCCAGTCTAAATAATTCTTGTGGTTCCTGTGAGTAGCCATGATGGGATTTCTGCTGCATGCCGCCCTATTGACTCCTATTGAGAGGAGGAGGGAGGGGGAGTGGTTTGTCTCAAAAGAAGACGATGGGCCGGTAGCTACAGTAATCACACCATGGCTGCTCCCATGAACCACAAGTTATTTTGAGTAGACTGTCTCTTCAAAAGGAAAGTTTACTTTGGTTGACTGGAGTGGGTGGATTGAAAATAAAGCAGATAAAAACCCTTGCCAGTCAGCCCTGGAGTCTAAAAGACCCCAGGAATGGAGGACTCTTTATCCTTAGTGGGTCCTGATTAAGTGTAAAACCATTGCGATCTTCCACAAATCCCACCAGGGCTCCCAGGCTGCAGCTGCATCCCCAGCTTCCCTTTAGCTGAGGCGCGCTCCAGGGTCCAGCCACTTAGATAGGCTCCCTTGAACCATAAGTTCAGTTTCAGAGTGGACTGTCCCTTTAAAAGGAAAACCTACTTTAGTGGATTGGAGTTGGTGGATCGAAAATAAAGCAGATAAAAACTCTTGCCGGCCAGTCCTGGAGTCTAAATGACCCCAGGGACAGAGGACTCCTTATCCTTGGGGAGTCCTGATTCAGTGTGAAACTACACCGATCGCCCACAAATCCCACCAGGGCTCCCAGGCTGCAGCCGCCGCATCTCCGGCTTCCCTTTAGCTGAGGCGCGCTCCAGGGTCCAGCTACTTAGATAGGCTGGGGGCAGGAGTGCATCTCAGACTAGAAGTAGGCTAGGTCATCCGGGCACATCTGAGATCAGCCAATTGCCTTATCTCGCCTGGCATCCGGTGCTGTCACTGGCTGAAAAGGTGAGCAGTGGCTTCCACTGCTCTGTGCGCCCCGTCATTTAAGTAAATGCGCGCACAAAGCTGGGGATGTCGCTCCATGCAGCTTTTTCAAGATGGCTGCGTCCAGGTCCCCGAAATGCTGGGGAAACAACCCTGGATCCCTGGCAAGTCGGGCAGGCTGATTCGTTACTAGTGCCAGGTAACGGCAGATGAGCATCTGTACAGCGGCGCTAAGAGCGACTGCTAGTCGCTATTACAGAGCGCCTCAGTCACTATAGTAACATGGCTGGCATTGATGAATTTGATGTGTGAGTCGCTATAACACCAGTACAGCACTATATGGGAGCGAACAGTAGCGACTGGTCAGCGTGAGCGACTCAAACCATATTCATCAAAAAAACAGCCTCACATAGCGCGGGCGCTCAAAATTGTGTCGCTATAGCCCAGAGCGCCCGAAGCTGTGTGATTAAAGTCCGTTTTTGAACACATATCCACCAGTAACAAAGCGAATACATATGGAATTACATTGTGACATTAATACTTTAATGCCAGACCTGTAATGACAATTCTGCATAAAAATATAAAAAATCAAAAAAGTTTTCAAAAATGACATTTAATAGGCCAGGAGAGGTCACACAATGATTTGAGAGAAAAAATAAATAAAAAGAAAACCCTGTTTAAAGTGAAGAAAAGTTACGTCCATTGAAATGTATAGGAAAGCGACAGGTAATACCTGGTTCTCTGGAAGCCAGAGTGTCGGCACTATACACTGAGCCACCTGTCATGATGAATCAGACGCTACATGGCGCTGTTACAGTCGCTCACTGGAATCGCTTTGATAAATGTGGTATTGCGTTCAGCGCCTGGTGTTCACCAGACGCTGCCTGCCGCTACGAGGCGCTACCTGCCGCTATACCCTGATGAATAAACCCCAAGGTGTATTTCTTTTTTTTAACTCCTCCCCCTGTCCTGTCTCTGTGCCGGGAGAGGATGGTGGGAGGGCTATATCTAGACTGGACTTTCGCTTTAACCCTCTCATTACCATAGAACAGGGGTGCCAAACTCTAATACACAGAAAAGCAAAATGAAAAGGCTTGGACAGAGTCAGGGGCCAGCCTTGATAATTATTGAGAAAATGGCTACAATTAGGGACGTTTTGTCTTCTCATCAGGAAAATGAATAACTCTGTGCATGTGGGTAACACCAATATTTGTTGCTCCCCCAGGCAAGACCAGCAGCGATTTCGCCAATAAGGGCTAAAGTGGACCTCCAACCTATTAAAGTGGACCAAAATCTGGTATTTTCACTATCCCAGGTTTTAATCCATCCGCCTGGGGCACCCCGCTGTGTGAAACCAACCAAACCTCTCATTGGTCCAACGGCATGGCCTCTCGTCCAATCAGCTTCTCCGCGCATATTAATGTGCGACTGGAGAAGATGAATGGAGTCCCAGCCGCACATATCAGCGGTGCACGGTATGACTCGCATCCTTCGGCTGTGTGCAGGGGCGGACTGGCCATAGGGAGACCCGGGAAAAAGCCAGGTGGGCCACACTGCATTTGGCAACCTTTACTAACAATCCCAGCCATCCACCCCTTCACAACTCTATCCCCTCACCCCAAGCAACCCCAGACCATATCCTTGCCCTAATGATTTAGCCCCAGTCTTGGAACACACTGGTTGACTGGCCAGAAAGCAGAAGAGATGTCACTGGTTGGTCATGGGCAGGTCGGTAAATCCTGGACTGATTTTTGGCCCCAGTCTGCCACTGGCTGTGTGTGGTATCATTCGTATCCTTCGACTGGATCAACACCCCTAATTACTTTAATGGGTGTTGGTCCCTCTCTTTGCTGCTAGAGCCCCCTCACAACTAACTGCACAGGACGCTTAGAATACTCACCTTCCTTACGTGCCAGCGCCAGGAAAGGAGTCCCGCGATTGGTCGCCGGGCAGTCACGTGGGCCAATTGCGGGACTCCTTTCCTGGTGCTGGCTCGTAAGGAAGGTGAGTATTCTAAGCATCCTGTGTAGTTTGGTGCGAGGGGGCTCCTCGGGAATCAGACGGTTTTGGCCTGCTTTAAGTGCACCCCTGCACATAAACATCTCTTTTACTGCCCCAGCGTGTGATCCCTTTTATCCATGGTTGGGGCAGAAGTGGCAGGAACTTGGCAGCAGTAGCAGGTGACAGGTAAAATGTATTACTCACTGAGTTGTTTAGGTGCAGAAGTGCACATATTAGGGTGCAGGTCCCCTTTGAATGTTCTGAGAGGAAGCATAACAATTTGGGACAGGCTTCTTCTCAGATCTTTCCCCACGTGGACCTCTGCGCCTTAAAGCAAACCTTCAGCGCCATTTAATGAAAAGCCCAAACATTTAAAAAAATTATTCCCCAGCACCTAAAACTAATATATTTAATGTTTTTAATCACTTACTTTTTATTCTTTCCCCCACTGGGCTGCAACTCAGCACTCTAGGATACGGGCGCCGCCATCTTGGCTCAGTAGCATCACATACTGAGGAGAGAGGGGTCAAAAGTGCTGGGGAAAGGGTTTTAATTGTGCTTTGCACAGACAGAGCAGAGCTGGGGTCAGGACAAAGTCAGCAATCCCAGAATGCAGAGTGGCACAGTCAGAAGACACCTGCAGGCAGCCTGAAACTCCATGGCCGCCATCTTGAATGTTTAAAGGCTCATAACATGCAGTAGATGCAGGTAGGATGATATTTAATGTGAGCAATCTGTATGTACAGGGTGTGGGAAACATATAAGATAGGCTATTATTCAGAGTGAAGGTCCGCTTTAACACCTCCCTTCATAAAGAAAAGGTGAGTATCTCCTAAACGCACGGCAAGTAGGCAGCAGAAGTATATGGATTAGGGTTTTTGCAAACCTGCACCCGAGAGACAGAGTGGCCATAAGCCCGTTAAGTGTGGCTTGAAAAAAATAAAAAAAGGCAATGTAATAGCTAAATAATGTTATACTTTTCTAAGGACTATGCGCCATTAAACTGTCTCTCTATGACTGGCTCCTGCGCTGCTGGATAACCATCCGGCTCTTACGTTAACGCAGCTTTACACCGCTGTCCATTCTCTGTGAATGTCACACAGCAATACACTGCTGTTTTCTGTCCTCTGTGGACGTCACACTAACCCATCATCACAGCAGTGATTGTGGGGAGGGGGGTCATTCACTAAAACGCAGCAAGCGTTTAACCACATTGATGGCCGACTCACCACACAAGACAACGAGGTGTTCTGGAGAGTGTGTCACATTCGAATAAATGATTCCCATAACAAAGGAGACACGGGCAGGTTTGGAGACACAGTTTGGAGGAATTAGTGATGACACACAAAGCAGAATAACAAAGCGGATCAATGGTGAATGTGATGGTGCATCATCGGAGGCCTTTCATAGAATCATAGATTATCATTAATTAGGTTCTGACGTTGTTAGACTCGATCTATTCCGCTGTATAAAGAAGGAAAAGAAGCTACAGGGACATATCTTTGAAGGTTCTCATTAATCTAGTTCAGGGATGTGGCTTGTGGACCCCTGTGGTGTGGCTCATCTGCTAGACTGGACTAAAGGTCTAGCCAACTGTTAAAGCTGAACAAAACCCACCGCGATCAGCCCAGGAATCTATAAGATTCCCTGGCCGATCGATTCCCTCCCCCATGGGTATCCAAAATTGGGATGCCCCCCCCCCGTATGAAACCCTCCAGGTCGCCCCATACATTTACCTTGCTACCGGGTCCAATGGCACATGCTCTAGCCGCATCCCCGCTATCCCTTTAGCAGGGTGCGTGCCCGCGCCAGGCATTTGTGAATGGCCAGCGAGGGCACACTCCCTGTTAGAGCGAAGCGGGGGATGCAGCCGCCATCTCGCTCTGAGCCACTGGCCTTAGATGAAGGCTTAGACGACGTGACGTCAGCAGCTCTGAGCGTGCTGATTGGACGAGCGACCACACATGCGCCATAGGACCGGGAAGAGGTGAGTTTACTTTGGTGATCTGGGGGGTTTCACACAGCCAGGGAAAAGCACCAAAACCAGGATAGTCAAAATTCTGTGTTTTGGTCCACTTTAAAGCAAAACAACCCACCTAAAAGATTCAAATTCCGGCTGCTGGCTTTCCCCCAGTGTGACCCCCCCCCCCCCCAGGACACCGGTAATAGATTACTTTTCCCCGGTCCAACGGGGCATGCTCCAATGAGAGCCGTCTGCCATGGAAATGTCATTCAGCAACCCGCTCACATTTTTGCATTGGGGAGCACACAGAACCTAATTAACTATAATCTATGATTCTGTGAAATGAAAGGCCTCCAACAGCAGCGCGCTCCCATTGAAGTCAATGAGAGCCCTTTGTGGAAGGATGTAAACATGGCAAACGGCTCTGAATGGCTGCACGCCTGTGCATGCGCCGCAGGAATGAGGAAGATGTGAGTTGTACTGGTCATTCTGGGAGGGGGGGTTCACACAGCGGGACATCCAAATTCTGGATACCCCAGGGGGGTCGGAATAAAACCCGGGAAAGTCAAATCCAAGCTTTGTTCCGTTTTAAGGTTCTAGGGGTTTCATGGGGTACAGTACTGGACATTGGTCAGAGCTGTTCATGGGGTCAAGCAGACAGAGAAGTAGGTTTGGCCTACTTGTCTCAGAAGCCTCCTACACCATACTGGAGCACTGGTTGTCCATTCGGTGTTATATAATGATTGTGTCCAGTTCCTAGCATGCTTAGAGGATGAAAGGTGGGAAACTGGGTGTGGTAAGTGAGCGCTATACTCCGCCCACCAGATTCCGTCATTACACTTCTTTGAGGCTAGTGGATATTGGGCTTGTGGGAAGACAGCCGTGGCCTAGGAGTTGATGACCAGAGGGTAGGGGGATGGGCAGAAGGATGAGTAAATGACAGGGGGAGGGGGTGAAAATTATAGCTTCAGGGTGGGAATGATCACCTCAGAGGGGGGTTAATGATGGTTAAGGAGGGCTTGCATGGGATTACAGGATTTTGGAACTTTAAATCGGAACAAAACCCAGGATTTTGACTATCCTGAATTTTTTGTTCCATGCTCTGGGACTTTCCAAATTGGAATGCCCTACTGTGTGAAACCCCTTAAAACACCCCCGTCTCTTATATGTTACACAAATGGCTGAATAGCAGGCTCCTGGCTGCATCACTGGCTTGTGGTGCTTCTGTGGATTTCATTAAGTAATCATCAGAGTGTTCCTGCTGTAACCCTGTTTATTTCCCTACTTGTCTTCTCATCTCCTATGAATATTGGATGAAGCTTCCGCCGGCCCTGCTAGCCCACGTTTAGACGTCGTTAGTTCTCATCTGATTAGATTGCGCTCTGTAGTTAAGGGCTCATATTTCGTACAACATTTTTTCCCCCCCAAATGCTCTGTTGTAATCAAATATCCCTGCCCTACATTCTGATCCATTCCTCTATAATTGATTTATGCATGAATAATGCAGCGTCAGATGATGGTGCATATGAAACGCGGGCTTTAGCATTCTGATTTGGATCTCAAGCAGCTGCCTTCACGCGTTTCATCTGCACATCCCTGATAGTGGCGTGGCTTCCCGAAGCAGATCTTTCTCTCTATAATTTGGGGTTGCTATAGGGGTAACGGGATCCTGACACCTGCCCCTTATTTTTGCCACTTTTCACTCGACGCCCTCTGCTGATGTATTGATAAGATTGTTGGCCCTAAAGATATTTTGGGTTATTTTCTGACAAAATGAGGCCAAGTGGAGCAGCCAATGGGCTTCCCATTCTTATGTTCAGTAATAAAGGAGACTCCAAGTTAAAAATGTCTTAAAGGAGCCACAGCACTCAACCCTGTTAGCTTGCAGACCAACCTAAAATCTGTCTCTAAATCTGGTTAAAAACAGAGGTCTCAGTCCACACACATCTGCAGAAGTATGTTAAGCTGCACCACCAAGCGCCAAGGTGCCTCTGTGAGGTGCAGTCCTAACTCTAATCTCTCAGAGCCCCATTTGGGACATACAATGCAATAGATAAATTGTGAGCAGGCTTACTTGAGGTTGCCCTAAAACCTCAAGTGCAGCCCATGGGGTGGAAGGGTCGAAGACCTTGCAGTACAGCCTAGACCCCACACCCCATGTGCTTGCACATATTCAAAAGTAACAAAGGAGGGGTGGCAGCCGCTCAGACCATTTTATAACTAACCTGGGAGGTGCACGTTAGAAGGTCAATTAGGATACAAAAGTCTTAAAGGAGCCATAGCACTCAACCCTGTTAGCTTGCAGACCAACCTAAAATCTGTCTCTAAATGGTCTGAGCGGCTGCCACCCCTCCTTTGTTTCCAAAGTTAAAAATGACTTGACTTGGTCCCTGTTAAAGGACAGCTGTCCCTCAAATTAACACTCAAATATTAAGGAGGCTAAGTTTCTGCCATGTCTACAAGAAAACAGAGCCTACCCCGTGAATACAATAGACTATATTCACACCTAGGCCAACCTATATTCACATATACACACCTAGCTGCCAACAACCTCAATAGTTGAGCTGCAGCTCACTTACTTTGAAAAGGAATCCTTGAATTCCTAATTATACACAATTATACACAAATACACATTGTACACGAGTATTAGATATTATTTGTTGAAGAGCACTGTAATTCTCGAAATATGTCAGTTATGACTATATTAATGAGAGAGTCTTATTCAGACTATAAGGCCTTTCATTTGATATCAAACATGGTCTACATATATTGTCCAGAGCCTGATAATCCACATAGTATCAGACTCTGTATGATATATATTTGATGTTTAGGTTCATTTAACTAAGAAATTAATATTGTGGGAGTTATACCCTTTATAAAATATGTATCTAATCTCATAGAGACCGGATGGGGACAGATCTTGGCAGAAACCCCCACGAGGCGGGGAATTCGGGTCCCACCCCCTAGTGTTGGTAGATTAGTGAGGCTACTGGGAAGACTAGTCAGTGACACAATGGATGGGCCCCAATTGAGAATGCCTCCCCATGCTGTGGGGTAGAAGGAACAGCTAGTCACTTCTGGCTGGAAGCCCAATTTTTTGAATCTTAGGAAGGCTAAAAAAGGGATGAATAACTCACCCAGTCTGTTTCTCTGTGTCAACCGCAATTGGATGCTGGAGGGCTGCAGTTTCAACATCATAAGATCCCAAAAAAGTAAGTATGTTTTTAGGCTTAGTAGAAAAGTAAAGTTTTTAGGCTTAGTAGTAGTTGACTGTCCCACGTGTAGTACAGTCAACAACCATTTTTGAAAATGGTTGTTGACTGTACTACACGTGGGACATTCAGATACCTGATGCCCCCCCAATGCCTGCCCATGGAGGCCCAGTATTCTTACATCCTCCTCACTCCCTCAACTAAGCCAAGCTCTGTGTTTGGCCGCCGGTGGTCACATGGTCCAAAGTCAGCTTACTGGCTGTAAACACAGACAAGAAAACTCTAGACGAGACAATGTGACCACCTCCGGGCAATGAGGAGGTCAGTTTTTGCAGAGCGAAGAACAGGTGGAAAAAACTGGGATCAGGTGCAATTGACACCCATTTCTTTTATAAAATGTGTGCTGGATCACTTAAAAGCGGACCAACAGCCAAAAATTAATTAAATCAGACCAACAAAACTAAACAGTGCTCATATGCATCCCTCCCCAGGGCAATTTAGATTGCTGCACATAAAAATTCATTTAGCTTTTTCTAACGCCTGCTGGAGTAAATTTTAAAAACAAGATGGCCACTCATGGGCTTGCAGGCCACCTGTAAACAGGAAGTCATGCTGGGCTTCCTGTTACTGTGCATTTCAGTTATGTCAGTTGGGAGAGGAAACCCCAAAATGGCCGCTACCTTTTTTTCCAACTGTGGCAGACTATTGGTCCGGTTTAAGAAGTGTGCCGTCGCAAATCAGGATAGCCCAGCATGATGGAGGCCAGCATGTCTTGAAAGCTTTAAAGCGGAACAACACCCATTTTTCAAAAAATTATTGCAAATGCCCCCCCTGTGCATTAACAATGCAGTTCCCCAGAGAAATCCTGCCATCTGATTTGCCACTGTTGTCATGTCACTGCTGGTCGGCCGAGTTGACCTGGCAGCCAATCAGAGCATTGGATTTCTCCACGGGGGCCAAGGAGAAAGGTAAGATTTCTCCCATTGTGCACCGTTAAAGCGCAGGTGGAGCATCCGCAATCGGGATGCCTCCCTGAGAATAAGAATAAGAAAAGACACCTATCCTTTAATGTTTTACATAACTTAAACAGCTAAGAAAGTTTTTGATGTGTCTAGGGCTCAACTTAAACTTACCTCTTGATATCCTTTTCCTCTTGTATTGCTGCAGATAAAGAAATGCCATCCCTAGCACCATGGCTTATACCTGTATAAATTATGTATCACAGCAGAACAGTCGCACCACCTTGCCATCAGTCTTGTGTGTTTTTTCTCTTTTTTTTACATCATTATGCAAAGCAGTCCTATTCGCATATATTCCTTATTAGCCTCACAGAGCCTTTTTTCTTTCCAAGTTGAATGGGGTTTAGTGACAGGCCGCTCTCTAATCTAAACATGTCGGCCTGCCAGTCACAGTAGCCACATCAGATGGAAGCCACCTTCTGAATAATTGATGGAGAATGTTGGTGCAGGATTATCCGAGCACCCCACGGACGAGGCTTTGTTCCGAGCTCCACACGTCTTTGAGCTTACAATGGATTGTCTTGTATCAAGACACACAGCCAGATCTAAAGATAATAAAATCATCTGATCGGATAATGGAGCTAGGTGGTTAACCACTTCTGTACCTGCCAACCCTTCAAATAAATTCGGGCCAAGAGTTTTTCTATCTTCTTGGAAGTAAGTCTTGAAGGTTCTTCTCTTAATTAAGTAGCAGTTGTTCTGATGGGCCCTGTCTAAGCATATCTTTGGTGGTAAAAAGCCAATTTAAGACGAATGTGGATTACGAAAATCAGACACTAAAGCTGAAGTCAAGAGCAACCCTTGTTATTTGAAAAAACTTTGATGTTGGGGATAGGCTGGTGCAGCCGCGATGCTCCATATCCATCCAGGAAAATAGTTTTGCCAGGACTGGGAAGGCAGCTAACTAACCAGGAACTGGAGTTTAGAAGTCAAGTAGGCTGGCCAAGCTCTGCTGGATCAGGTTCATAGTCCTATAAATAAGTTGAGGTTGTGGGCAGGCAGATGTGGTTCAGAATCGAGAAGAGCGGTTGGGGTTCTTGAGCAATAGTAGAGGAAGCATGGTCAGGAATGGGAGCCAGGTTATACAAATGATGTCAGAGGTTCTTGGTTCGCAGAATCAGGAATGAGACCAACTGATACAATCTGGCTGATAAGTTGATAATGTTTACAGAACATTTCTGTTGGATTGATGGCAGGACTTTGACTTGTCCATTCCAAAATGTTGTGCTCCTGTTCCTGTGAACTTCAGATCGTGAACCCTTGGACTGACTTCCTGTTATCGACTATAGCTGCCAGGCCTTTGATTTGAGCTTTGTGCTAGCCCTTTGCATTAGACTTTGTTTTATACTCTTGCCATGACCTGGGACCTCTCCAGCAGAATCCCTTTAAATATAAGCGGGGACACATTTCAGATTAAAGGTTTATTTAAAAACGCTAAAATGAAAGAGGTACTTCACGATAAGTATTTGGTGTGATCGATTAGGAAAAAATAATATTTACAGATCTACAAATAGGGAAAAAAATATAACACCAAAACTCCCTAAAACTCACTTGCCCCATGTGCATTCATGATACTGAATCAATGATTGGCGTTGAATTCCAGGGCAGGTAAGTGTTTTTTATTTATGATTCAGTGCTGGGGTGGGTGGGAGGTTAAAAAGCGTCAAATCTGGCCCTTTAACTGATATAATCCACAAAGCAAGAAACCCAGCAGCACTTTATCTTTGCAGACCATAATATGGAGGGAATTGACCACGGCAGGAGTTACAAAAAGGTTAATTCATTTTTGTGCATCAATCTGAATTGCCCTAGGAAGGGATGCATATGTTTATTGTTAGGGTGTTAGTCTGGTTTAAGTTGTTTTTAAATACATAAATGAGGGAAGACTAGGTGGACTAGTTCTGTGTCTGCTGTCAAAGTTTTATAATTATACGACTTCACATAG
This sequence comes from Gastrophryne carolinensis, assembly GCA_027917425.1. Taxonomy (NCBI): domain Eukaryota; kingdom Metazoa; phylum Chordata; class Amphibia; order Anura; family Microhylidae; genus Gastrophryne; species Gastrophryne carolinensis. The sequence continues at coordinate 449,106,259 of CM051237.1, forward strand.
AGCTTAAAAAATCTTGCCTAGTGTCTAAGCAACAGGCTGGCTATGTTTTGGCATACTGATGAAGTTTGTGAGCATGAACAACAAGAGCATTGATGATCTTGGGTGCCGGGGTCTATTGTACAACCGATTCTATTGTCATACCTGCTGCTGTGACTGACACCTCCTCCTTCCCGTCTGCCTAAATTAATGTCAAACAATAGACAAAAGTCAGCTTTTGTGAGAGCTCCGCTTGTTTTGGACCCGCTACGTTGATGATATCTTGTCCATGATGCCTAGTACACATAGCAGAGCAATGTGATTTGTTTATGCACAGAATCCTGAACATTGTCAGTAGTGTCTAGAACAGCAGCGGCTTACTGTATTCACCAGCAGTAACAATGTATGACCTGACCTCAAAACAATGTCATTATGGGGCCCCTATTTTCTTATCCCTTTACTGTGTTACATAGTTACATAGTTAATACGATTGAAATAAGACATATGTCCATCAAGTTCAACCAAGGGTGTTGGGGTAGGGGAAGTTATTTTTTATTTAATTTTTTTTTACTGATAACAGCTAATAGTTACTGTTAATGTTATTTTCTTGTAAATTAGCATCTAATCCTTTATTGAAGCTGTCAGCGGTTGATGCTGTAACATGCTTCTGTGGGAGGCTATTCCACAGATTATTTTTTTTTTTTTTTATTTATGGTAAAGAATGATTGTCGCCTCCAGAGACTGAATTTCTTTTTTTCCAGTCGAAGGGAGGGAGTGCCCCTTGTCCTTAGAGAGGATTGTACCTGAAATAGCGTTTCCCCATATTTTTTGTATTGGCCATTTATATATTTTTACAAGTTAATCATGTCCCCCCCCCCCCCCAGTCATCTCCTCTCAAGACTAAACAGATTTATTCTCAGATTAATTCTCGTAATCTTCCCTCATAACTAAGATCTTTCATTCCTCTGATTAGTTTGGTGGTTCTCCTCTGCACCCTTTCCATAGTCAGAGCGTTTCTATAAATGGGTGCCCAGAGCTGGACGGCATATTCTAGGTGAGGGCGCACCAGTGCCTTGTAAAGAGGCTAAATTACATCTCTATCCCGTGATTCCAGGCCTCTATTAATGCATGATAATATCTTGGTGGCCTTGGAAGCAGCTGCTTGGCATTGCATGCTGTTATTTAGTCTGTGATCTACTAGTACCCCCAGATCCTTCTCAACAAGTGACTCTCCCAGGTTTACTCCCCCGAGGACATATGTGGCCTTCAGGTTATTAGACCCCAAGTGCATGACTTTACATTTCTCCACATTGAACTTCATTTGCCAAGTGGATGCCCAGACACTCAATGTGTCCATGTCAGCCTGAAGCTTGTATTCTCCTTATCATTCTAAAAATAAAGCATAGTGAGACTGTTCAATGTTGAATTGTGACTGTGAGACATCAAGGTTGTACTGTGAGCAAGGTGGGCGCCGAAGACTACCCAGACCCCAATACTGGACCTGGCGCTCTGAAATCTAACACCCCCCACAATAGAGTATACGCTGTGTGGGAAGTCTTAGATCATGAGAACTGAAGGTCTAGGTAAGCAGGTACTAATGGACTGGCAGCAGATGTATTGTAAATTATGGGCTGACAGCACAGATTTGGAAATGACAGTCGGTAACAAAGGAGGTGGACAGGTGTCAGAGGGCGTAATCCAAAAGTTTGCAGGCAGCAAGAAGCATAATCCAAAATCCAGGCGATTGTCGACAAAATCTTGGAAACAGAAATAACGTCACAACAAGACAACAAATTCCGAGGTTGATTATCCGGTGGCATCTTGGCACCTTGGCTTCCTGCATACATGTCTGCACATTGCACACGAATTTTTGTACATTGGCATTGTGTTCCGCAGCACACATAACGCGCCCAGGAGTCTGCATGCACTTCTGATGGCGCCATGACAATAGTTACGGCTTTCCTGATACAACCTAGTCAAGGTATTAGTAGTCCATTCTCTCCAACCAGAAAGAACTCCAGCCAATAATTTTGGATCTGCACAGAGTGTAAAGCAGGCTGATGTTTTGTAACAAGGCAAAATATAAAGGGCATACATGACCCCTGAGGGTGTGCGTAGTGAACTCTTTCGGGCCTTAAGGATTTCCTTTGTGGGACTTGCAAGTGTAGGTGCAATTAAACCTGTGTGGGCCAGCCCTGGAGTTTAAAATACTTCAGGACCGGCCGCTTGCCTATGCCCAGGGCATTCAGATTTAGGATGCACTGCAACCCCATTCCCCCCTCCCCTTTAGTGGAGGCTCTTCAGCACCCAGCCATTCAGATCGGCTGGGGGTGCAAGCGCGCTTAAAACTAAGGGAGCCTGGGGAAGAGGCAAATTTGAGATTCGCCAATCGGCGATCTCATATTTGCCAGGTGGGTGTGCCTACAGTGGTGAAAAAAAAGCCAATAGACGATCCAGGGGCAACAGTATTCATATTGGCTCAACTTACTATCTTTTAATGAGCTGATCAAGCTGGATACCTATATGTATACTTCAAAGGTAAATCCATTTTAGTGGACTTCCCCAGCCAACCACCAATTCGGGGTGATTTTCCACTCGCTCCTGCGTCGCACATCTCTCACCTGCAGGATGTGCGTGGCCTCAGTACAGTATGTTCCAATAAAGATCAATGGGTGCCTCTGTGAAGGAAAGTGTCTTGTGTACAAAGGCATACCGTGATCTCTATGGGAGCATGTCATATCAAAACCACGAACACCCGCCACACTGGCTTCTCATACCGGCACTGCGGGTGAGAGATGTGCTGCACAGAAGCAGGTGCGTGGTAAGTGGGGGGTCTTGTGCTCAAGGGCTCCCCTGATCTGAGGTCTGATGGGAAAGTCCAGAAAGGAGGAAGTTCCCTCTAATGATAGTTATTGTCTATCTATAATGATATATATATATATATCTGTTGCTGTAACAACTCAAAGAGGAACAACACACAGGAATTTCACTTTCCCCGCTCACCTTCCTTTCACTATCATGGCGCAGACTTGGTGAGAGCGGTGAAAGCGCGGTTGCTTTCACTGGACACTGCTGGCACCGAAGGGGGCAGAGTGCGTTGCCAGCTGCATCCCCCGGCTCACCTTGTTGCCGTGGCGTGCCCACGACGCCCATTCAGAAGGGCAGGGCGCAGGCATGCGGCCGCAGCGCAGAGACGCAGAGAGGGCTCCTGTATAAAATGAGTGAAACTGCCAAGAGGGGGGGGGGGGCTTTTCACACAGGAGTAGAACTGACTCCAGGGTCGATACTCTTGTTACCTGTACCTGTATATACCTGTGCATGTGTGCCAGTGCCATCTAGTGGTTGAAAAGTACATCAATTAACTTATTTTACTAAAATGAAGACCGTCCTATACCATTGAATAGTAAAGTGATTTATTTCATATCGGCCCCCTGTTCAAAAAACGATTCCCCAGCATCTAAAGTTAATATATTTTAAGTTTTTAGTCACATACTTATTATTCTTTCTCCCACTGGGCTGCAACTCTGTTCAGGACTTTAGGATACGGGCGCCGCCATCTTGACTCAGAAGCATCACACTTACTTAGGAGAGGAGAGCAGGATAAAGTACAGGGGGGGAGTTTAGCTGTGCTTTGCTCAGACAGATCAGAGCTGGGGTCAGGAAAAGGTCAGCAATCCCAGAATGCAGAGCAGCAGAGTCAGAAGTCACTTCCTGCAGGCTGCCTGATGTCCCATGAGCCGCCATCTTGGATGTTTAAAGGCTCATAACATGCAGTAGATGCAGGTGGGATGATTTTTAATGCGAGCAATCTGTATGTACAGGGTGTGGGACTTTTATTCAGGGTGAAGGACCGCTTTAATATCCTTAAATCTTAATGAGGTACAAAACCCTTTGCCGGCCCTCTCTGTCCGAGTGCCTTGTGTGATACGGCCAACTTAGCAGTGGCCCACTTTTGATAAAAAAAACAAGTTTGTCCACAGAGGAGGCCACATCCACCTGGCATGTTTGAGATCGCTGATTGGCAGCATCCCCAGCTTCCCTGTAGACTGGCAATTAATTCCGCCCCGTTCTATCTGAATGGCGTCTCAGTTACAGTGAAGCAGGGGATGCGACCGCAGGCAGCAAGTGCTGTGGGAACTGCCAGGAAAGGCGAGTTTATCGGGCAGACTGGTGACCGTCTCATAGACCTACTCAGGGGTTACCAGTGGGCAAAAGAATCCCCTGTCATCCGCTTCCATGCCACTGAGCGGCAGCCCTGGTATGAGAAGTTGGACAGTCCAATGGGCGCAGCCCTTTTGCCATGGCTCCTGTTGTAACATTATGTTGTTACAAATGTTCAAGTTCTCATGGCTTAACAGACACTGACAATATGAATATTCCTTTTTGAATTTCTTCTAAAGACTCAATCAGGGAAGCGTAGCCTTATCTGTGGGTGGAGGGATCTCGCCGTTTTATGAAAACTTCTGGTTTTGCTAAACTGGTCTTCTCAGCTGATATATAGGTCTGGATGTAGCTTTTAACTATGTAACCGGTGAATCACATGGAGGACAGTCACACAGGTGCCTTTGCAATGACACCTGGCCCTTAAGGTGATGCCCTTAATCCACACTCGTTCTTCCTCAGGTTCCCTGGATCTGCTTCCTCCCTCATCTAAGGTCCATGGGTTCCATTAGCTATTGCTGGCCTCTCTTCTCTTCCCAAGTGGCTGATTCCCATAGTCTAACACTGATTGGACTAACTATGCCCATAAGCATTGCCTAAATAATCCCCTCCCAAGTTAACCCTACCCATTAAACTCTTCTCCACTAGATTAAATGCTGTCCTCAACATCCACTGCTCTGTTTAGGGACATAAATGTCTGTCACAAAGACAGGTGTTGTATCTCGACAGAGGACAGCAACTCCAATTTCCAAGTGTTATTTTGGCATTAACACCCAAAGGTGCCTAACCTATATAGACAACTATATGTTATTAGCTATACTCAGGGGTGGGCTTATCATTTCTGGGGCCCCATGCAAAGTTGTGTCTGGGGGCGCTAATCAAAGACAAATTTTGTATAGCAAAATACAATATTAATGCACCTTGTTGGGGATGTAGCTTTGGTCTGCTTATGCGCTGTGGGAGCATGATCAAACCCAGAGGGTTTCACACAGAGGGGCATCCTGGCATTGTCCATCCATGGGATAGGGAATTGTCTGGGAATTGCCCATATGGCTGTCCAATTTCTACTCCCTATGGCATCCCAAACCAGGATGACCCACTGTGTGAAACTCCATTATATCACCACACCCACTTACCTAACCTCAATCTAATGATACAGGTCATGGCCTCACTATACCTTTAGCTAGACACATACCCCGGGGAAGTGTTTTGTGATTGGCCTGAGCACGCCTCCACCTAGAGGTGAGAGAGGATGCAACCAATGGCCCGCTCTGTACCGTTTAGCCTCCCTAACTACTGTGATGTCACAGACCCTCCCACCATTGTATGTGATGTCACAGCATCTTGCATAACTGAATGGAGCTGAGCACCGATTCTGCAGCAGCCGGCTCATGTAAGTGTACAGTGGCTTCCTATCTGCTGCACACTCTGCATTGTGTTACACGCCCCCCTCACTTGCCGCAGGCCGCCTGTCCGCTGAGTGCCGTTAATTATTTTTTTATACAAAATGTTGCCACTGATCGAGCCCTACGTCTAGGGGGCCCCTGACAAATGGGAGCCCCAGGCATTTGCATGGTTTGCATGGTTAAGCACGCCACTGCCTTTACTATACCCCATTCTTTGTCTAGGAAACACCAACTCTCCATCTATCCGCTGTGACACCTATATCAGATCAACTTTAGGTCCAAGGCCAAGGTTACTCAACTGTTTCATTAATTTATTAATAAGATTAATTGTATTACTTAGTAATTTTCTGAAAGCATTCATATTTATAATTTATTTTTAAAATGGACCAAAACCCACCCTGGAGTCTATGAGACTCCAAGGCAGGTATACTCGCTTCCCCCGGGGCATCCAGATTCAGGATGCCCCGCTGTGTAAAAGCCCCCAGGTAGCCCATTAAGCTCACCTTTCATTCTATGTTGCATGTGTGAGCGGCACCGCTCCCTGCTATACCTTTAGCAGGGCGCACGCCTGCATCAGGCATTTGTGAATTTCCGACGTGGGCATGCTCCCTGTTAGAGGCCAGTGGCACACTAGGCTCCGCTCATCAGGCCTTGGCTAGACTCAGCCTGAGCCTTAGATGAGCGGGTGGAAGTGGATCTAAGCATGTTGATTGGACAGGCACCCATGCGTGCGCCATAGGAGCGGGGAGAAGTGAGTTAGTTCGGGCGACCTTGGGCCAAGGACCAAAACCCAGAATAGTCAAAATCCTGGGTTTCGGTCCACTTTAAAGTGCTAGTGGTTTATATCTTATCCAGCACGATCAGCAATACACATCCCCCCAGGTCGCCCAATAAACTCACCTTCTCCCCGATCCATTGTCGCATGCATGAGTGGTGTCGCTGCCTGCTATACCTTTAGCAGGGCGACACGCCCGCGCCAGGCATTTGTGAATGGCGGACACGGGCATGCTCCCCGTTAGAGGGCAGCGGGGATGTAGCCTCCGGTGCACTAGGCTCCTCTCGTCAGGACTTGGCTAGACTCGGCATAAGACAAATCTTAGACAAGTGGATGGAAGCGGATCCAAGCATGCTGATTGGACAGGAAGCCATGTGTGCGGCATAGCGCCGGGGAGAGGTGAGTTAGTTTGGGCGACCTGGGAGGTTTCACACAGTGGGGTGATCGGGGTGCCCTGGGGCCAAGGACCAAAACCCAGAATAGTCAAAATCCTGGGTTTCGGTCCACTTTAAAGTGCTAGTGGTTTATATGTTATCCAGCACGATCACCAATACACATCCCCCCAGGTCGCCCAATGTTGCATGCGTGAGCGGCACCGCTCCCTGCTATACCTTTAGACATTTGTGACTGGCCAACGTGGGCACACTCCTTGTTATAGGGCAGTGGGGATGCAGCCACCAACGCACTCAGGTCTGCTCGTCAGGACTCAAATAGACTTGGCTTGAGCCGAGTCTTAGACAAGGGGGTGGAAGCGGATCCAAGTGTGTTGATTGGACAGGCACCCATAGGACCGGGGAGAGGTGAGTTAGTTCAGGCGACCTGGGGGTTCTCATTGATCTAGTTCAAAGGTTCCCAACCTGTTGCTTGGGAGCCACATGTGGCTTGTGGACTCCTGTGGTGTGGCACATCTTCTGGACTGGACTAAACATCTGAACCAAAAACAGGATGCCCCACTGTGTGAAACTCTCCTCGTCGCCCCATACACTTACCTTGCTTCCCGGTCCATTGGCGCATGCGCAAGCCGTATTCCCATTATCCCTCTAGCAGGGCGCTTGCCCACGCCAGGCATTTGTGAATGCCCGCCAGCGTGCTCAGGGCCGCTGTCCTTAGACGAAAGCTTAGACAACGTGACGTCAGTGGCTCAGAGTGCAGACTTGACGAGCAGCCGCACATGCGCCATAGGACCAGAAGGGGTGAGTTAACTTTGGCAATCTGGGGGGTTTCACAAAGCGGGGTGCCTCAGGGCCAAGGACCGAAACCCAGAATAGCCAAAATCCTGGGTTTTGGTCTACTTTAAAGTGCTAGTGATTTATATCTTATCCAGGACGATCAGCAATATACATCCCCCAGGTCGCCCAATAAGCTCACCTTCTCCCTGATCCAACGGTGCTCCCTGCTATACCTTTAGTAGGGCGACATACCTGTGCCCGGCAGTTGTGAATGGTTGACGTGGGCACACTCACTGTTAGAGGGCAGTGAGGATGCGGCAACTAGCGCACTCAGGTCCGCTCGTCAGGACTCGGATACGACTCGGCTTAGACAAGTGGGCAGCAGTAGATCGGAGAGTGCGGATTGGACAGGAACCCACTCGTGCGCCATAGGACTGGGGTTAGTTTGGGTGACCTTGGGGGTTTCACACAGAGGGGCTTCCCCGATTGGGGTGCCCTAGGGCCAAGGACCAAAGCATGCGTTATAGGACCGGGGAGAGGTGAGTTAGTTCTGGCAACCTGGAGGGTTTCACACTTTCCCTGGGGCCAAGGACCAAAACACAGAGTACCGGGTTTTGGTCCACTTTAAAGTGCTAGTGGTTTATATCTTATGCAGCAGGATCAGCAATACACATCTGCAGCTGACGGACCTGGGGAAATGTTTTAGTTCTGCCTGCTTATCTTGTGTTTTGTATTTGCAGGGCTGTGACTCCCAGATGAGCATGTCGGAGGTGTCTTGTGTAGAGAGCACTTCCTCGTGTCAGTCATTGGTCCACACCGCGGCTCCCGAAATCCTCATCGGCCTGCTTTATAACGCCACCACAGGCAGACTTTCAGCCGAAGTCATAAAAGGCAGCCACTTCAAAAACCTGTCAGCCAACAGACCTCCCAGTGAGTGAAATGCTATTCTATTTCCTTCCTCCTAATGAGTTCCAGCGCCAAGAGGATCACAGCCTTTCTAACTACACTTAAAAGACCAGTAAACCTTCCGGCTACAGCGGCTTCAGTGGCTGGGCTGTGCATCTGTTAAAATGATTCTTTTTTTTTTTTTAACGGGGACCTTAGAATAGATCTGCTGCTTACACTGGCAAAGAGATGCCTGCACTTGGTTTAAAGGAACAGTTGGGGCAAACATAAAAAACCTGAAATCCTTACCCCTTGCTTTAGGTTTAGCAGTCTCATACTTACCCATTACCGAGATCAGATTGGTCATACACACACCTGGAGATGCCTTGGGCGCTCATACACCAATTGCAAGCAGATTGCTAGATGAGACCCAACTCTGTCCTACTGATCTTGGGTCCTGACCCGATCTTGGGATTGGGTGATTATTAGGGCTAGAAATTAATGAAGCTACAGGAAAAGAGTTGTAGGAGCATCATAGTAAAAGCCCCCAACCACCCAAGAAAGAAACTATAAGGTACTTGCCAGATGGTACAGATGTCCAGCGGACATACACCAGTTCGCAGCCTCATACCCAGACCATTGCTGGAGATGCCAGAGGGACGTAGGCAACATGACCCATATCTGGTGGGGCTGTCCAGCCATTAAGGCCTTATGGGACCAAGTCTTTTCTATATACGAACAGATCTCGGGCTCTAGGTTAGCAAACACACCCCAATTGGCACTGTTGTCTCTTGCCCCTGGACCCCTGTCTGACATCAAAAAAGGTGTCCTGAGACACTTTTTTTTCAGCTATGTGAGCCATTATACCAAGGGACTGGAAGTCACAGGAACCCCCCACACTAATGGAATGGGTTTAGGAACTGGAAAGGATCCGCTACATGGAGGACCTATGCTAACCTGGACTGGGTGGAGGTGTGTACCGAGATTCGCGCCTTCTAGCCCTACTCCCCTCGGTGGGGCAAATTTGGGAACTAGCTCCAAACTGACTCTATGCCCTTATAATCCTGACTGAGATTGCGGGGGGTCACACATACCTTACCTTACACGCCCCGGGCGTTGAGGTTTTTGCAGGCAACGAGACCAAAAAGCGCAAGATAGTAAAAGCCCCCCCAAAAACTGCCATTCTTGCGGCCTTTCCCATCAGACCTCAGATGAGGGGTGCGAGGCTCCCCTGCTTGCCTTTTGCCTCCACCTAACATGCTCTTGAAGCCGCACTTCCAGTTTCTAGCCTCAAGGGGGCGTGTGTGGTGTATGAGACCAGACTGAAGCTCTCATTTTATTCTACAGAGGCCTCAGTTGAGCTTCTAACTCTGTCGTACCCCTCCAGACAGCTGGAGACAAGAGGTGCAGGAACAGGATAAATGGTGAGGAGGACAACCACGTGTCCCTCTGTCTGAAGTATTGACAGGAAAGTCTAAACGTGCACTTTCCTTTTAAAGTAGACCTAAGCTGGCAAGGCGAGTTTGAGTCCACAGTGATACTAACCTAACCTGCCCCCTTATTCCATCACTGAGCCTGCATTCAAGAGATACCTATTTCTAGTACAGTTTCTTCCAATGGTTTTCTGTCCCGTTTTATACCAAGCTTCAAAAGGTAAGTATCTCCTTATTTCAGGGTGTGATTAGGGTCCATGCCTTTGCCTGGCACCTAGCTGCTAGTAAAGTCTGAATCCACTTTAATGCAATGACGTTTGTATCTTTTCCCGTGTCTTTGGGGCATCCCTCAATATAGGCTTGTATAAATACCTAGACCCAGGAAAGGACTAGGGCCAAAAATCAGCCCCCCAGCATAACCTGCGCACTACATACCCCGGCCCCCATCATGCTTCCAAGCGAGGGCACCCCAAGGCTGAGGCTAAAGCATTGCCGGGACAGATCATGATGGATATGGCGGTGGTAATGAAGCTTTAGTATTGGTAAGGACAGACAATGTGGCATGGGTGGGTATGGCCCCCTATGGAAATGATGCAGGGGCTTTAGCATTGCAGGTGCAGAACCTGGGCTGGGGGTACAGTATGGCTGGAACAGAGGGCCTGGGGGAAGGATGGGGATGTTAGAAATGGCAGCTCAACCAGCCCAAAAGCTGCCCCTGATATAAGATTAACACAGACAACAATGCAAATACATGGACCACAACTGTTAAAACTACTTAAAGTGGGCCAAAACCCACAGAGATCGGGCCAGGAATCTTTAAGATTTCTGGGCCGATTGATTCCTTCCCCCCGGGGCATCCAAAATCGGGATGCCCCGCTGTGTGAAATCCCCCATGTCGCCCCGCTCACTTTCCTTGCTTCCCAGTCCAACGGCGCATGCGCGAGCCACAACCACATCCCCGCTATCCCTCTTGCAGGGCACGTGTCTGCGCCAAGTATTTGTAAATGGCCGGTGCAGGCACGCTCCCTGTTATGTGGCCACCAGCGGGCTCCGATCTGCTCACCTTAGACGAAGGTTAAGACGAGCTGACGTGAGCGGATCCGAGCTCGCTGATTGGATGAGAGGCTGTCCACGCGCCATAAGATCGAGAAAGGGTGAGTGCTATCTATCAACCTGGGGGTTTCACACAGCGGGGCATCCCCAAAACCCAGGATAGTCAAAATCCTGGGTTTAGGTCCCCTTTAACGAGGACCAAAACTCAATTGTCTTTATGACTTAGCATCCCTGCTCCCTCCTCCCATCCAATGTAATCCTCTGGGGGAGGGGGGGCAGGATGCACAGAGCTGGGATGCAGGGCCTAATCTATGCATGCGCTCTGGGACTGAGGATGATGGTGAGTTATTGGCGAACTGGTGACGTTTCACACGGGAAGGCACGGAAATGTTTTGCTACTCTCTAAAATCTAACTCTCTAAAAGTCCCTGACTGCAATATACTTGCCCCTCCCTTTTCTGGGGGAGATACATCAGCTAGCCAATCCTTAACATAAATGGCAAAATTATTAAAGTAATATTAAATAGTAACCAATATATAGAATTATCCAATCCAATTGCATATATTTAAAACCTCCAGTCAAAATAAGATGACAATTATATAGGCACAAATAACCCATAAGCCCAGATCAGCATAAGCGCCAACAGTTCAAGTGTTATTATTGGAAGCGGTCACCAGGGGCACAGACGTGCAGGATTCCCCTGAGCAAGTGGTGATTAGGGCCGTGATACGCGTGGGGTCTTCGCTGCCCCTAGGGTCAGTTTGGTGGTAATTATAGGCACATTTTTATTATTATCATTTGAACTGTTGACTCCTGTGTTGGTCTGGGTATACAAATTATTTGTGGCAATGTAATTGTCATTATTTATTAAAACACATTTTGCGGTTATTATATTAAATTAATAATATGATAGATTACATTTTGATCATTTATTATATGCAAATGTGATTATTAGCACTTAATATTTTATACATTTTATTTATAACACATCTACCTATATGTTAGTTGCCTTATATCCCCAAGTGGCGGATGTACACCTGGGATTTGTTGCTGTGTCAGTTTTAATTGGTTTACAGAGTTATAGTACTCTACTTATTTTTATCAAATTAAATGGCCTAAATGAATACATACTTACCTCTTCTCCCCCACAGCTGTTTAGCCCATATCCTGCAGTCTAATACCCATTCCCCCAATCGTGCCCCGCAGCATGTATGGGCCTGGGGAGTCCTTGAGTGCTTCCACCATTTCCAAGCTAATTGGTGGACATGGCTCATCCCTCAATCTGCCACATTGTAAACACCACATAAGGCTTGGGGTGCCCAATTAAATCTGGCTAAAGTCCTCCAAAGTGGGCTCAGGGGGTTTCCCAGGGACAGGGCAAGATACTCACACTTATAGCGGTCACTGGTAGTCACTCTTGACTCCAGTAGGCAGGAGAAGGAACTCAACCACAGGCCAAGTGCAGTTTCAACTGAGGGATGCCCCTCTCTTAGTTAATCCTTACATCACAAACAACTTCATGTTACACTTTCGAAGTCCCGAACTCCAACTACTCCTGCGGGTGACAGGATCTCCACCTGCATCAGCTGCTGGCTGGTCTGGTACCCTTCTCTGGGTCCCTAGCTACTCTTGGTCGCTCCTCTACATTAGGCTGCTATTACCAGGGCCCACTTCCCACGCCCAGACATAAGGGATCCTTCTTCTCATGAGCGGAGTAGCTTGGACTCTAGTTAACCTCCTGTGTGCAAGGAGGCCTCTCACTATAGGGGCATCTAGTGGCCGTGTAATGTAATTCCTGCTACTCTACTTTAACCACTAAATCTATAGCTTTATCTAATCCACCCCCACCCAGGGCATCCCCCCATTTTCCAGGGACACCCTCACAGGTGCACTCGTAGCCAGGGAACTACACTGTTACAACATTCACACAGTAGAGGAACATCTAGGTGCTGTTGGACTTGACCTTAGAAATGTGCATTACACTGTCAACCGCAGTGAGACAGCGGCTAGGAAGAAGAGGTGAGTATTTATTAAGGTTTATATTTGTCACGACAGGGGAATTAAAAAGTCCACTTTCCTGGACAGACCTCACATCGGGGTACCATGAGGGGCCCTACGGGACAGAGGTCTGCCCCCCCCCCGCTATTAGTGTCAGTGACCACCCATGCCCGCTTAATTCAATGGATGGGGAGGCCTGATATGTCCCACCCATTGCAATCAGGGCTAACGCTAGGCTTAGCATGGCAGGTGCCTGAGCCACTTGACATGTGAGGGGAGCGACCATATGCTGGAATAGTCTGCATCAAAAGGATCAGATGCTCCTCCAGTGGGCCCCAGGCGAGGACAAGGTTGTGGCGGGCAGTGCCCAGGCCCCATGGGAGTGAGCACGCTGTGCAAATATCACTGGGAACTATCAGGACCGTTCTGTGATCCACTGATGTGCTTCTCAGATGGACAAGTGCAGAGACAGCAATGAGTTGGAGAGCCCAGGTCAGCAAGGGACATGATAGAGCACTGTGTGCATTAGCTCCAGGCTGCCACATTTAAATCAGCGACATCAATCCCCCAAACCAGGTTCCGGAATGCACCTATCCTGCCCTCCTCTGAACCATGTGACTGCGGGTGACCAATTGCTGCCCCCACGGGGCCATAGCTTTTGGCCAATGGCAGTCATGTAAGTCCGAGTCCAGATTCTTGTGGATCCAGTCCTGGAAGAGGTGAGTTTTTGGACTCTGCAGAGGGCTATGCCTGGGGGAGGGGCGCATTAGCTAAAATCCCCCAAATGAAACCCTTCAATACTGAACACAGAAACAACTGAATCTTTTTAGTATGTGGACAGCCCTTCTGCTAAGGGGTTTCATTATTTATTGAGTGCTAATTACTAACAGGAACATCAAACTAAGAAAACCGCCATACACTCAGTGTGCCGCCGAATAAGTGATGCTGTAATACTGACAGGTAACATGTCATAGAATGGCACACTTTCCTTCAACAAAATCTGCCCCGCTAGACAAGCCTTAAAACCTGTTACTGAAACTGGGCCATGCGGTATGCAGACCTCAACTCCCTCTTTTGGGGTAAATTGGAATGTCCATAGTAAGTAGGGGTGTGAATTGGCAAGAATCTGGCGATACGACACGTATCACGATACCATATATCCAGATTCTGTCTCAACGATGATATTGGGGCCCCATTTTTTTTTAAATTTAAGGGTTAAAAAGCCTTAACCCCCCCCAAAAAATGGTGTGAGGTCTCCCTTACCCAGCATAACCAGCCCGGGACCAGCTATGGGGGCTTGTAGAACAGGGCGCAGGGGCCAGCTTCGATGGCCTCTGGCCCTGCAGGCTAAAGGCCGGCATAGCCTAATGGCCACGGCTCTTCTGCCCCCCCCCCTAGCCTTTGGGAAGGCAGGTAATGAGGGGCTAGCGGTTAATGGCAAGTCACCCGCTAGCCGCAGGTGACTTGCCAGAACCAGAGCCTTGTGAACTGGTATAGGGGTCACATAGATTCCTTACCAGTTCACAAAGGGTTAACAGTAAAAAAAAACACCACACACTGAGAAAATGTTTTTCTATTAAAACCTCCGATTGTCAGCTCCTGTGTCCCTCCCCAATCCAATGACAGATGCAGTGATCGAGGGCCAGAGAAGGGGGAGGCAGGGGATCAGAGGATCTCCTGCCCCGTCGTCCTCTGGCCGGCGATCATCACATCTGATAGTTGAACCGCTGGAATGACGCCCGCAGGGGTGACGTCATCTCCCCCCCCCCCCCAAGCCCCCCCCCCCCAGAGAAGAGGCGAGCTGGCCGGATCGAACGAGGGGTCAGGTGAGTGTTTTTTTTTTTACTTTTCTTTTACTGAAGTCAGAATCGATACTAGAAAGAAAGAATTGATTCTAGTATCGTCGAATGAAATATGGCGATACTTGACAGAATCGATTTTTTTCTCACACCCCTAATAGTAATCCAGGCAAAAATAGGGAGACTGCACTCATGCAAGTGCAATTTAAAGGGGAAATTGATTGGGGCAAGTCCCACAACCTGCCCAAACACCCGTAAGACAATGGCACAACCGCTGAATTTAATAAAAAATTAAACTATTTTATTGAGTAGAAAAGTATAACATATAATAGACAAGATTAAAAAACACTAAAGACAATACATACAAAGGAAGGGAGACATCTGGTGGGGGCAGTGGGGAGTGGTATTAATAATAATTAAATCATATCCTATCTATATAAATGAACCCTGGCTGTCTATGTAAAGTGCATAAGTGCCACCTAATCTAAATCACCTAATTATATAAAAACCACTAAATTACACACGATAAATTATTATAAAAAATGAATAAGACATATTATATACAATTATCTAGTGATACCAACATGTGATGCTGTGGGAATCCCTAATCACGCTGCCTCCAAGACTCGATAAGGCAGACACAGCCAGGGAAAACAAAAGAAACAATCCCCAAAGTAACAATGGACTTACATACAGACGACCACCTGCCCACCGCCCCGCCCGTCTACGCGTTGCGTGACGTCAGAACGCGTCACTTCCTCACCTACCTCAGTCCTGAGGAAGTGACGCGTTCTGACGTCACGCAACGCGTAGACGGGCGGGGCGGTGGGCAGGTGGTCGTCTGTATGTAAGTCCATTGTTACTTTGGGGATTGTTTCTTTTGTTTTCCCTGGCTGTGTCTGCCTTATCGAGTCTTGGAGGCAGCGTGATTAGGGATTCCCACAGCATCACATGTTGGTATCACTAGATAATTGTATATAATATGTCTTATTCATTTTTTATAATAATTTATCGTGTGTAATTTAGTGGTTTTTATATAATTAGGTGATTTAGATTAGGTGGCACTTATGCACTTTACATAGACAGCCAGGGTTCATTTATATAGATAGGATATGATTTAATTATTATTAATACCACTCCCCACTGCCCCCACCAGATGTCTCCCTTCCTTTGTATGTATTGTCTTTAGTGTTTTTTAATCTTGTCTATTATATGTTATACTTTTCTACTCAATAAAATAGTTTAATTTTTTATTAAATTCAGCGGTTGTGCCATTGTCTTACGGGTGTTTGGGCAGGTTGTGGGACTTGCCCCAATCAATTTCTTCAGAGTATTGGGTCACCCATTTGAGCACACCGCCCGCATTTAGCATTTTAATAATTTCATCATCAGGTCCGGTGCAGTCTCAAATTGCATCTTAGTTAGTGCAATTTAAAGGGGGACAACAGTCCTTTAGACTCCAAAGCTTTCCCACTGCCTGGAGGCATCCCAAATTGTCCCCAGGTTGCCCTATTTGCTTACCTCTTCCTCGGAGCCCTTGTCACACCCTCATTTTCAGCATACCTCTGTCTGGGGTGCATACATGCGGCAGGCATTTCTGAATGGCGAGCCCAGGCATGCCCACAGAGACGTGTGGGGGATGCGGGTGGTGCCGCACTCAGCTACACTTGGCTTCATTCAGCTCACTAGCCGATGTAACGTTAGAGCAGCTTGCAGGGCTGAATGGAGCCAAGTGAAACTGCGGACTCCAATTGGCCGTGTGGCCTGTGCTGTGGGAATGGTGAAAAGGTAAGTTTCTTGGGAGATCCAGGGGGATACACACAGCGGGGCATCCCAAATCAGGATGTGCTGCCTCAGAGGAACAACACCTGGGAGAGTAAAATCCCCAATGTTACTCTTTAAATCAACCATTGGAGGTGCCAAAGGCATGTGACTACATACATTGGCTTGTTCCAACTGTTACGGTGCTCTCAAGCCTTCCCTACCATACAACCATTGCTTTCAACTTTGTGCGGATGAGGACCACTAGCCTGAAATACGTTTCCACCAGTAGGAAGTGATGGGCGAGGAAATATAAGTGGCTTGTCCCCTTATTAATCCTCTGCACACTCAAAACTTAATAAACAGTGGAAAAGCTTGTGCAAGATTGACTTTTGGATTGCTACTATTAAAAGCATGGCGTGCGAGGGTGGTTGCCGATTTTGATTTCTCCTTTTAAAGTGCATAAACTGTCATTCAGCAGGTCGCCTCATCATGGCTGCCCTCTCCCTTCCTGTCAGAACACAGCTGCTCCTGAAAGTAGAAACAAGGCAAATAGTAGTGGCATACACCCTGAATCCCTTTGCCATAGACCACCAATCACAGGGATAAGCTGGTGGTCTAAAGCTCTGTATCATCAGACTGTGGACACTGGGAGAGAGAGAGAACTGCCATGGTGATGAGAATGCCTGTCTTACAGACCCCGCCCATCATGCTGATTATTATGTGGCGTCACAGAGCCAAGGACCAAGCCCAAATAATTTAAAAGATAAATCACAAGGTCTAACTGTAAACCTTGATATCTCAGCCATTTCTTTTTCACTTTAAAAACAGAAAACAGTTTAGGACAGTGCCAAACGTAACCCGACGCAATGGTGTAAAAATTGCCTTTGCCTTCTGTATCCCTTTAACAAAGAGCCTGTTTTTGGTCTATACGTTTAACCAAATTCTGGGATCTCATGGCAGCTGCAGATGTGGAATCCCTGCTCCGTCTGCTCTGTATGATGCGAATCAGGGGAATCAGGCGTGCACAGCAGAAAGAGCTGGGCATGCCGTGCACTTTGCAGCTTACCCTTTTGCAGCCACCGAAGGTTTCCCATAGTTAGGTGAAAAAAAGACGAGGCGCGTTTCTCTTCTGCGATTCCTGACCCTGAACGGAACCTACCCCACATGACCACTGGCAACCAATCCCAGAGCCAGATTCCGCAGGGGGAGCTCCGGACAGGTAAGATAATCTTGGGATGGTGGCTGTGTAAGCACAGCAATGCATTAGGATGCCCCCCTAGCACATGGACAATTGATGTTGGTCCATTTTATGCAGTTAAAGCAAAATACATACCTTATTTTTCCCCACAAAAGTGTGTGTGTGGTGTGGGGGCGATGTCAGTGTGTCCTATAGGGCGAATGTAAAAAAAAAAGTAAACCGGGTAGGCCAGGTATTTGAGCAGCAGCCTGCTGTCCCTGTCGCTGCTTCTCAGACGCGGTGCATACCCTACACATACACACCGTCCACTGTCCTCATTGGACTGTAGCCACAGGCCATGCTCACTAGCTGCACGGGTGGGTAGGCAAGCAATGAGCCTGAGGAGAAGAAGTGGCAGCGGGGACAGCGCACTGCCGCTTATCAATCATCTGGCCTCCCGGTGGCTGCCAACAGCGTGGGAGCACCGTATGTAAGTTTACTTTGTTTTCATTGGTCCAGTGTTGGGGCGGGGGGGGGGGGGTGGTGGCAGGATAATTACAGAAAGCGAAAATTTTCAACTTTCTTACCATGCCCACCTGCATCCTGGTGGGAGGGGGTTATCTACTCTGCATGGGAGAGGCTAACACTCCCTTCTGCCTCTCCAGTGTCGAGGAAGGGGGGCGGGATGATCCTGACACACTGTCTATATGGGGAATGGGAGGGGGGAATGCCACACTGTCTATATGGGGAATGGGAGGGGGGAATGCCACACTGTCTATATGGGGAATGGGAGGGGAATGCCACACTGTCTATATGGGGAATGGGAGGGGAATGCCACACTGTCTATATGGGGAATGGGAGGGGGGAATGCCACACTGTCTATATGGGGAATGGGAGGGGAATGCCACACTGTCTATATGGGGAATGGGAGGGGAATGCCACACTGTCTATATGGGGAATGGAGGGGAATGCCACACTGTCTATATGGGGAATGGGAGGGGGGAATGCCACACTGCCTATATGCCACACTGCCTATGGGGAATGGGAGAGGGGAATGCCACACTGCCTATGGGGAATGGGAGGGGGGAATGCCACACTGCCTATGGGGACTGGGAGGAGGGAATGCCACACTGCTTATGGGGAATGGGAGGGGGGAATGCCACACTGCCTATGGGGAATGGGAGGGGGGAATGCCACACTGCCTATATGGGGAATGGGAGGGGGGAATGCCACACTGCCTATGGGGAATGGGAGGGGGGAATGCCACACTGCCTATGGGGAATGGGAGGGGGTAATGCCACACTGCCTATGGGGAATGGGAGGGGGGAATGCCACACAGCCTATGGGAAATTCCACACTGCCTATGGGGAATGGGAGGGGGGAATGCCACACTGCCTATGGGAATGGGAGGGGGGAATGCCACACTGCCTATGGGGAATGGGAGGAGGGAATGCCACACTGCTTATGGGGAATGGGAGGGGGTAATGCCACACTGCCTATGGGGAATGGGAGGGGCGAATGCCACACTGCCTATGGGGAATGGGAGGGGGGAATGCCACACTGCCTATGGGGAATGGGAGGGGCGAATGCCACACTGCCTATGGGGAATGGGAGGGGCGAATGCCACACTGCCTATGGGGAATGGGAGGGGGGAATGCCACACTGCCTATGGGGAATGGGAGGGGGGGGTGCCACATTGCCTATGGGGAATGGGAGGGGGGGTGCCACACTGCCTATGGGGAATGGGAGGGGGGAATGCCACACTGCCTATGGGGAATGGGAGGGGGGAATGCCACACTGCCTATGGGGAATGGGAGGGGCGAATGCCACACTGCCTATGGGGAATGGGAGGGGGTAATGCCACACTGCCTGTGGGGAATGGGAGGGGGGAATGACACACTGCCTATGGGGAATGGGAGGGGGAATGCTACACTGCCTATATGGGGAATGGGAGGGGGGAATGACACACTGCCTATGGGGAATGGGAGGGGGGAATGCTACACTGCCTATGGGGAATGGGAGGGGGGAATGCTACTCTGCCTGTTACTGGGGGATTTCCACCTTGCCTTTTATCTGGTTCTTGGGGGACGGTGGTTTACACAACATTTAGTTCAGAATATATAATCCTAGGTGCGTCTTATGGGCAGGTGTGTCTTATATGGCAAAACATGATGTGGCATGCAAGATAATTAATTAAAGAAAATTTGTCAACATTCTTACCATGTCCACCGACCTCCTGGTGGGAGGGCGTTATATACTGTGCATGGGGGGCTAAAACTTAAACTAATGAACTTATTTTACGGTGAGAACCTAGAGGGTTCTTATTTCACTAGGACGTTCCAGCAACTTAATCCACTAAAAACAAAACAAACAAACAAAAAATCAAAGGTACTACATCCAATGTCAATCAAAGGAACATAACTACATCACAGGTACTGAAATTATATTTCCTCGTTTGACAGCAGGGTTGTAACTACCTGGCACTGAATCCATTACTTAAAAAATGACTTGAGGGAAGACATAACCATTAAAGCCCAGGGTTTATGTATGTGACTATTCTCTTCTGATCTTTGTCATAGCCATCAGTCCAGATCAGGGCTAGAGTCTGGTACTGAAATGGTCTCTAACCTATAACCCTCTCTCACCCAACTCTTGTAATTATTTCTTTTTCTGCTTCCTACCCTGTCTTGTCAGATGGACTGTTCTGTTGTCTAAAACACTTGATAGGTGGACAGGTTTATATAATCCGAGGTGAGTCCCTTAGAGGCTAGCTTGGATGTTGTCTCTATCATGCCGAGGAGAACTTGCCAGCAGTAAAGCTGTCCACCATGTTGTTTTCGTTTTTTCGTTCCTGTTCTTACTTGTGGTCAATGAATGTGTTTACTGATGGAACTAATCTCTGCGCATGGATGAAGGTTTACAGACTGCATTAAACAGCGTAGACTACTGTCAGTAGAATGGACCAGTTTTACAATCATATTGTAACTGTAAGGAATGAGAGGGGGAAATGCCACACTGCCTATATGGGGAATGGGAGGGGGGGGAATGTCACACTGCCTATATGGGGAATGGGAGGGGGGGGAATGCCACACTGCCTATGGGGAGTGGGAGAGGGGAATGCCACACTGCCTATGGGGAGTGGGAGGGGGGAATGCCACACTGCCTATATGGGGAATGAGAGGAGGGGAATGCCACACTTCCTATATGGGGAATGAGAGGAGGGGAATGCCACACTGTCTATGGGGAATGGGAGGGGGGAATTCCACACTGCCTATATGGGGAATGGGAGAGGGAATGCCACACTGCCTATATGGGGAATGGGAGGGGGGAAATGCCACACTGCCTATGGGGAATGGGAGGGGGAAATGCCACACTGCCTATGGGGAATGGGATGGGGGGAATGCCACACTGCCTATATGGGAAATGGGAGGAGGAAATGCCACACTGCCTATATGGGGAATGGGAGGGGGAAATGCCACACTGCCTATATGGGGAATGGGAGGGGAATGCCACACTGCCTATATGGGGAATGGGATGGGGGAATGCCACACTGCCTATGGGGAATGGGAGGGGGAAATGCCACACTGCCTATATGGGGAATGGGAGGGGGGGATGCCACACTACCTATATAGGGAATGAAAGGGGGGATGCCATACTGCCTATATGGGGAATGAGAGGAGGGGAATGCCACACTGCCTATGGGGAATGGGAGGGGGAAATGCCACACTGCCTATATGGGGAATGGGAGGGGGGAATGCCACACTACCTATATAGGGAATGGAAGGGGGGGTGCCATACTGCCTATATGGGGAATGGGAGGGGGAAATGCCACACTGCCTATATGGGGAATGAGAGGAGGGGAATGCCACACTGCCTATGGGGAATGGGAGGAGGGGAATGCCACACTGCCTATGGGGAATGAGAGGAGGGGAATGCCACACTGCCTATGGGGAATGGGAGGAGGAAATGCCACACTGCCTATATGGGGAATGAGAGGAGGGAATGCCACACTGCCTATGGGGAATGAGAGGAGGGGAATGCCACACTGCCTATATGGGGAATGAGAGGATGGAATGCCACACTGCCTATATGGGGAATGAGAGGAGGGAATGCCACACTGCCTATATGGGGAATGGGAGGAGGGAATGCCACACTGCCTATATGGGGAATGGGAGGGGGGAATGCCACACTACCTATATAGGGAATGGAAGGGGGTTGCCATACTGCCTATATGGGGAATGAGAGGAGGGGAATGCCACACTGCCTATGGGGAATGGGAGGAGGGGAATGCCACACTGCCTATATGGGGAATGAGAGGAGGGAATGCCACACTGCCTATATGGGGAATGGGAGGGGGGAATGCCACACTACCTATATAGGGAATGGAAGGGGGTTGCCATACTGCCTATATGGGGAATGAGAGGAGGGGAATGCCACACTGCCTATGGGGAATGGGAGGAGGGGAATGCCACACTGCCTATATGGGGAATGGGAGGGGGGAATGCCACACTACCTATATAGGGAATGGAAGGGGGTTGCCATACTGCCTATATGGGGAATGAGAGGAGGGGAATGCCACACTGCCTATGGGGAATGGGAGGAGGGGAATGCCACACTGCCTATGGGGAATGGGAGGAGGAAATGCCACACTGCCTATGGGGAATGAGAGGAGGGGAATGCCACACTGCCTATATGGGGAATGAGAGGATGGAATGCCACACTGCCTATATGGGGAATGAGAGGAGGGAATGCCACACTGCCTATATGGGGAATGGGAGGAGGGAAATGCCACACTGCCTATGGGGAATGGGAGGGGGGAATGCCACACTGCCTATATGGGGAATGGGAGGGGGGAATGCCACACTGCCTATATGGGGAGTGGGAGGGGGAATGCCACACTGCCTATATGGGGAATGGGAGGGGGGAAATGCCACACTGCCTATATGGGGAGTGGGAGGGGGAATGCCACACTGCCTATATGGGGAATGGGAGGGGGGAAATGCCACACTGCCTATATGAAGAATTGGAGGGGGGAAATGCCACACTGCCTATATGAAGAATGGGAGGGGGGAATGCCACACTGCCTATGGGGAATGAGAGGAGGGGAATGCCACACCGCCATATGTTTATATATATTTTTAATATTACACAATTCCGCAATAATGCTCCTTTAACCCCTTTCTGCCACAGTAGTGTCACAGGGAGAGACAGTAGCACAAATAAGGTGGGCTCCTAACCCTCTAAATATGCCTGTGTTTTGCTCGTTTGATAAAAACAGCTTTAAATCGGACCAACAGCTTGGCACAACAAAGGTAGTGGCCATTTTGGAGCTTCCACTCCCAGCCTGGATTCAACTGACATAACTGACAATGCACAGTAACAGGAAGCCCAGCAGCATTTCCTGTTTGCAGGTGGCATGCAGATGCCTGAGCTGCCATTTTGTCTTTAAAATTTGCTACAGCAGGAGTTAGAAAAATGTAAATGAAATTATGCTAATGATGAGAGCTTCTGCCCCCCCCCTCCCCCCAATTAAACTAGGGACTTAGCCATCCCTTAAAGGTTTTGGGGAGGCACTTATTAAAGCCTATATTGTGGGCCCTTCTATTACCTATAATGTAATAGTGGGGCCAAACAATCACATACAGTATATGCTTTAAGAAGGGCCCAGACATTGTTGTTGTGGGGGACCCAAAAGTTTCAGATGTTGGCTGTAGGGGTGGCCATTTTGAAAATGTAGATCCTGTAAGAGGGGCAGATATAAGTGGGGAACAGTGATGATTTGGAGAAAGATTATAGTGTTATTATTTTTATTTATAAAACACCATCATCTTCAATGGTTCTATACGAGGTAGAAATTACAGTAGAGTAAAACAAGTGATATGCAACCCCAAATCCAAAAACATTGGGGGGCTGTGTATAATGTAAAAACATGTGAAAACCATGCAATGATTTTGGAAATCTCATAAAACCATCTTTTATTCAACACAGAGTTTAATCGAAAAATGAACTAAAATAAAAAAAAACTTTCGGACAGGGTTAACAAAAAGTTGTAAAAATAGGTGGAACAAATTAAAAAAATAGACAGCTGGTGGGTCAAAGTCATTTATAAATGTGCATGGCACAAACCAAAAACAATTCAGTCATCTCGGGGCCAAAGCTTATTTAAAACGAAGAAGAATGGAATTAAATTATTTATAAATTGTTATATGAGATTTCCAAATCATTGCATTCTTGTTTTCTTTACATTTTACACAACGTCCAAACCTTTTTGAAATTGGGGTTGTATATAAAGCGTGGTAACAAATCACACAGTGCTAAATACTGATAGCCAAATATGGCTATAAACGATTTACTTTTTTTGCTAAAAAGTATAGATTAACCCCCTAACTGTCCTTGTGAAATACAAAAAAACAAAACATCCAAAATATATCTCCAATGGCAGGGGCAGCTTCAGACACACAGAGTGTGGGGTCCTGGCACACAGGGTGATGGCGGCAGTAAGGGTCTGCAATCTGCTCAACCAAACCCAAAAGCTCCTTTTAACCAAAAGGGCAAACACAGGCAAAGCAGTTAGGGTGTTAACGGCTTATTACTCTGAGGGATATAGTCATAGGACATGGACTCAATGGGGTGGCTGTTGGGCATCTTTACCTGGCACACATGGTAACATATTACATATTATCTGACACGGTGAGTGTTGTAAATGGGCCACGAGAATCCTGATTATTCTAACCCAAGGTTCTTCCATTCAGACTGGGATTGCACTTATCCTGTATGCTTTACCCATAATAGCCCATCATAACTTAACTGCTTAGCATTAGACACGCATCCTATTTTTCGCACCCCTAATTATACTAAGCTATCAGACATTTGGCACGCATCTCCTCTGACTGGAAGTCACCCCTGGGGCGCAATTGTTCTCCTTAATGGCATTCTGTTGTTTGGCACCAGAAGTGACCGTATTTTCAGCAGCACCATTCGAAACTATTATGCTGAAATCTTCTCAGTCTACAGCCGAAATATTTGTACATCATTTACACTCAAATCGAAGACAAATGCGACAAAATTGCAGTCTGGAAGCATTCAAGTGACGCCTGGCTTCAGATCCAATGCTTTTAACTCTATCAGAGCCCAATGCAACTGGCATAAAGATGAGGATAATGCTCTGAAGGAGTTAAAGCTGAGATCTGTTGAGGCTAAACCACATCCATGCAGAGTGTTCCTCCTCATTCTCCATATTTGGCTTTACATCCCCAGCTTTTCCAATGTCATCATTGCACTTTGGTTCCTTAACCCCCCCCCCCCCTCCTCTTTCCTTTCATGAATTCCTCTCATTCCCTCTGTTTATGTCGTCTTAGTCTCCAAAAACTCAGTGGTGTGCTTCACGTGTTGTGGCTAGACAAAGCTTGCTCGGTGTTAGTAACGCTATATTAGCTGGCATAGCGCAACGATTAAGAATGCAAGAGGATTATGAAGGATATGTATTACCATTGGATGAAATGCTCTGGCATATATTTTGTCTGTTTTTTTTTTTTTTTACTTGATTTAAACATTTAACTATGGATTGTCATATTGGTAGGAAGCAAAGTGCACTCACTATTTTGTGAAAAATAATAAGCTGTAGAAGAGAGTACCCATGAACTCTTCTGATTCTTTAAATGTAGGGCTGTGGAGTCGGAAAAAAATGCAATGCATAAAAAAAAATCTCTCCCTAATATTGTAATATTGTATAATGATTGTAACTAATTTAGAAACATTAATCACAAATATATTTTATATGTTTTCAATCTAAGGCCCTTATATATACCAATCAGTGATAAGCAGCAGCAGTCGTGTGTTCTAGTGGTGATAGATAATGAGTTCTCCAACCTCCCCTGCTCCTTATACTGGGCGTCTTCATGCTGCCCCAAGGCCCTTAGTTACAATGCCTAAATCTTACAGGAATGTAAAAGTAGGCAGAAACAAATAAAGTCTATACTAATTTGCAGCTCTTCTGTGCAGGTTGGGTGTTCCCCCGCAGCTCCTCCATGCAGTGCCGGCATCTTCATAATGACCAGTGGTGAGGAGCAAGTGATTCCATCTTCCAGCATCAGCAGCCTCTCATGATGGCATCCATTACAACCCCATAAGCCCACTTAGTTCATTGAAATGGAGGGGGCATTCCATACATAGTTACATAGTTAATACGATTGAAATAAGACATATGTCCATCAAGTTCAACCAAGAGTGTTGGGGTAGGGGAAGTTATCTTATTTTTTTTACTGATAACCGCTAACAGTAACTGTTAATGTTTTTTCTTCTAAATAAGCTTCTAATCCTTGTTTGAAGCTGTCAGCGGTTGATGCTGTAACAAGCTTCTGGTAGAGCAAGGGTACTCAACCACTTCTTGTAAAGGTCCATTTAAAGGAATTCGGTGGGAGGTGAAGGTCCGGACAGAGGGCTGTCGCGGAGGGGGGAATGATGGATAGTAAGAAATCACACACACTGGGGGAGGGCCTATAGATTCCCCAGGCAAAACTAAAAAAAAAGCTGCTTGCCCCCATCCCAAAACCCTAAAGGTCACTGGGAAAAAAACAGGAGCTTTTTATTTGGCCCCACAGTATTACAAATTGAGGTCAGGGCCGGGGTCCGGAAATCTGGTGCTGAGGTCCGCATTCGGACCCCGGTCCGCCAGTTGAGTATCGCTGTGGTAGAGGCTATGCCACAGATTTATAGTTCTTATGGTAAAGAATGATTGTCGCCTCTTCTTTTTCCAGTCGAAGGGATTTTACCTGAAATAGTATGTCCCCATATTTTTGTATTGGCCATTTATATATTTATACAAGTTAATCATGTCCCCCCTCAGTCGTCTTTTCTCAAGACTTAACAGATTTAATTCCCGTAATCTTTCTTCATAACTAAGATCTTTCATTCCTCTGAATAGTTTGGTGATTTCAAAGCGGTTTCAGCATGCATGGCCTCGGCACGCCCCCCGCATTGCAATAAATAGAGGAGAAGTGTTAGCGTACATAAAACCATATTGATGGACGCCACCATGTCTGCCCAGCGATGGGGTATGGAATTGATAGTTCTTCCTCATTGATGAAGATAAAGATGTCGGTGCTGCACAGAGGAGCTATGGGGGCAGTTTAGACTTTTTTATGTTATTGCCTGGACAGGAACTTTTAAGGTGCATTCCAGGCAGAGGGTTAAATATATTGGACTGCCTGTTCATCATACTGTCCTTGGAACAACATGTAAGTGCTAATTAGTGGTTTGGAAGCCTTGTGCTGAAAGTTGAATTTTAGGTAGGTTGATGACTACTGTACTAATTTATATCCATTTTTTAAAAGTAAACTTCATCCTCAAGTGGAGTTTTTTTGCAAACCAGGTATCCCAAGCCCTTCCTGTGCATGAGCAATGATCGAGCACAGGGCCAAGCCCCTGCCAGCTGTACTGATATTTCACTGTGGTGAAATATGTCAATCATATAGGTCCACATCAGTAATATTCTCAGCCTGGTGTATGTACACTGACCATACAAGCCTCTCTCGCTCTAACAACAGTATAACACTGCAGCAAGCGATAGGTAGCGCCAGCTCAGTGCGTCTGGCACTCGGCGCACCCCCCCTTTTTTTAACAAGATACTACAAACACACAGCGTCGGCGCTCTAAAGCTGGGCGCTGTAGCATAGAGCTCCAGACGCTGTGTGATTAAAGTTTGTTTTTGAACACATATCCACCAGTAACAAAGCAAAACACATGGAATTACATTGTTTTAACACTTTAGTGCCGATCTGGTACTAAAGTGACATTAACACTTTAGTGCCAGACCTGCACATACATTTCTGCATAAAAATATTAAAAAAAATATATAAAAGTGTTTTTTTGCAGCCAGGAGAGGTCACACAATGATTTGAGCAAAAAAATTTAAATTTTTATTGCCCAAAGCGCTATTTAAACACCAACAAATGAAACCCCATTGAAATGTAAGGTAATACATGGCGCTCATGAACCTAGAGCGTCGGCGCTATACACTGAGCCGCCTGTAATATTACATGTGACGCTACATGGCGCTGTTAGAGGCGCTTACCAAATTCACTTTCTTAAATGTGGTTTTGGGTACAGCGCCCAGCGTTCACCAGACGCTGCCTGCCGCTACGAGGCGCTACCTGCCACTATCCCTTCTTAAATAACCCCCTTAGTGTTGAGGTATCTCTGTTGCACAAGGGTTTATCTAAGAAGGAAGGAAGAGGAAAGAAATGTTTTTTTGTTTGAAAGCTCTTCACAGCATTACATATCCACAAAATAAGACGTGCACTTTGAATCCTGTCATCGACCTGCCTATTTATTGTGCCCGGTTGGGGTAAGTGAAGGGCATTCCTGTTAATATCCTTCCTCAGCCGACACAATGACTGCAGTGATGTGGTTGCCGAGATGCTAAACTGTCTTGTTGGTTTTTATAGATACCTACGTAAAGCTAACCCTGCTGAATTCCATGGGTCAGGAAATGTCCAAATGTAAGACGTCCACCCGGCGAGGCCAGCCCAACCCCCTGTACAATGAAACCTTTATTTTTCAAGTAGCCCTGTTCCAGCTTTCGGACGTGACTCTCATACTGTCGGTATATAACAAGCGCAGCTTGAAGCGCAAAGAGATGATAGGCTGGATATCCTTAGGTCTGAACAGCTCGGGAGATGAAGAGCTCAGTCATTGGACTGAAATGAAAGAGTCAAAAGGACAGCAAGTATGTAGATGGCACACGCTGCTGGAATCCTAATTGCCGTCAGAAGGTCTCTCGCGACTCCGAAGAGCTCATCTGCTCTTTTGAAAGGACAGGATGTAATTTAGCCACCTGCAGAAGATTGTTCCTCGCAGGTAATGGGTTTGACATGCTGCGGAAAGCTCGGCACACACCAGAGATGAGGCGGCGTGCACAGTGTGTTTCCCCCCAGATGTCTGAGCCAAGATGGAGAGCACACACCTGATCTTTAGATATGATTCCAACCACTTCTCTAGGTGCTTTTCTTATTTTGTCTGATTAAACTGTTTTGTACAAGGGTCTTTCTGATTACCCCCGACTTTTGCTCGAAAAAAGCTTTGGAAAATATACAGGCACAGACCACCCCGTTGTAGGCTTTTTGTGTTTGGTTTTTATAGCTTTGGTCAATTTTTTTAAAGAACAAAAATAATTGCTATCTATGTTGTGTATATGCCAAGAGTAGTAAGCTGTCTTATCCTTGATCCTCACCAGTATCCTCGATCCTTACCTTATCCTTGATCCTTACAGTAGATCCTTGCCAGGTTCAAACATGGGACCATATTCTGCTTCAGCTGGAGCAGGCCATGGCAAAGATGGCAGGTTTGAACCTGGCAAAGATCTAACAAATAAAAGATAACATGTTAGAGGTCTACAGACACCAACAGTCTGGAGCTGATGCAGACCTTTTAAAGTGGCTCAAAACCGACCTTGATTAGTCAGGAAATCTATAAGATTCTCAGGCCGATCAGGGTGCCCTGGAGGAAAGGACCAAATCCCAGGATAGTCAAAATCCTGGGTTTTGGTCCACTTTAAAAGACCTACACTCACAAAGGGAATTCTGTCCTTATGCGGCTACATAGCACCATATCTGCTAGTCCCAGCCTTCTGCTCGGCATGCTTTCTGCATCCAGTTCGGGATTCTGTGTGCTGCTGGACCTGAAACCACAAGGAACAGTGCTGTCAACAAATAGGATGTGCCACCTGTGGCAGTGTGTGCAACCCAATTTAGGAGAGCTGAGCATCACACATCGTTTAAAGTGGACCAAAACCCAGGATTTTTACTATCTTGGGTTTTTGTCTTTGCCCCCCAGGCACCCCAATGGGAGGTGCCCTGCTGTGTGAAACCCCCCAGGTCGCCCGATCTTACTTACCCTTCCTCATGTCTTACAGCGCATGCGCAGCCCTCTCGTCCAGTCAGCACAGTCGGATCTGCTCAAGCCCCTTGGTCCAGGAGCTCATCTAATGCGAGTGGGTCAGAGCGTTCTGGCTGCCACATCCCCCGTTACCCTAACAGGAAGCGTGCCCGTGTCTGCCATTCACAAATGCCTGCCGTGGCCATGCACCCTGCTAAAGGGATAGCGGGGATGCGGCTGCTGCTCGCGCATGCGCCGTTGAACCGGGAACAAAGGTGAGTTTTTGGGTGACCTTGGGGGTTTCACACAGCAGGGCATCCCCAATCGGGGTGACCCAAGAGGAGCGAGTATGTCTGCCCTGGAGACTCTCAGACTCCAGGGTGGGTTTTGATCCACTTTATCAGATGTCCTGATTTGGCCAGGGCAATCTCACTATGTCCAGGTTTCCACCTGAAAACTGTTGGGTCGCTAAAATGTTCCAATATAGGGAAAGTCCCACCATATATCTGGTCCCACCAGGTCTCACTCTGGTCAGCTTGCAAGGCACAGCACTACTAGTGACTAGGTAGAGGCGCAATCTGTTGCCACGTTTGCTTTGAGCCTTTGTGTTGCTGTGACTCGGCGATGGTCTGGTCATTACCATCTGACACAGGGAGGCTAAAGCAAGAACAACCCACGACCTCTAAACCCAGGCACTCCATAGGAGAAGGCCTGGGGCATCAAAGGTGCTCATGTGCTCAACTATGATGTCACATGCCTCCTGTGCAATGCTGCAGATTTATGAGGGTACATTGAAAACATGATGCAACCTGATAATGCTGCTGATGTTCCCGGACACCTTCAGTCCCCACAGAGAGGCTCCCACAGGTAACTACTCTGCTTTTTTCCCCTATCTATATTTATCTGTACCCCAACCTGCAGCCACATCCATCTATACTCCAGCCTGACCTGCAGCCACATCTCTCTGTACCCCTAACCTGAGCCTTAGACACATATATTTGGACCCCAACTTAAGCCACTGTCCCAACGTGACACACAGACACATCAATTTGTACCACAACCTGGCCCATAGCCACATCCATCCATACCACCCTGCAGCCACATCCATCCATACCACAGACCACCCTGATACCATATTCATTCAAACCCCAACCTGACCAACTTTTGGCCCGATGAACTTTGTCTTGTTAAATATTTCTGTCCCGCTATAATCTGGCAGCACATGACATAAAACATAGAGCTTATTTGTGGATCAAATTGCTGTGCGATCACGGCAGCCCTATCAACTCAACACAAATCCTCATGTGCCACCCAGACAAACCTACAAAACTCGCCCACCAACCATCACAACAAGTCAAACTGCAGTCCTTGCACCCCAGTCCTCTCTTATGCCTTAGAAGCCAGAGAATAAGCAATGCTCCTAAACCACAACCCTGCCAAGTGTTCCTCTTTGAGGGCTCCTAGAAATGGTGGGTTTACACACTGTGGGGCTGGGAGGCGGCTCACAGAGGGTTTTAGAATACTGAGTGAAATCCCATCCCACTATCCTTAGCACTCTGCAATATGTAGGTCCACTATGATACCAGCTATGTCTATTTATGACCAAATCCACTGAAGCACCAAAATATCTTGCAGGATTCGGTGCAATCTTTTGGTTGCAGTGACAGGTGACATCAGATGACGGTCAGTCCTAGTCTTGGACTGTATCTAAATATATAGAACATCTACCAATTCTGCATCAGTGATGGCCATCAACTGGACTGGTTGGAAAACCCTTCCTCGTTGTTTAATGGTTAAAGCGGACCTCCAGTGTGAATTTCTGCAGTGGCCACTGGGCCCCCATCCCCTGGGCATCCTAATTTGGGTTGCCAGTCTAAGTTAAGCCCAAAATAAAGCTGATTAATCAAGCCATGCTCCATCACCACTTACTCATCCCACAGCATCAAATGATGTTGGCAAGGCACACATGCACAGCGCCACACAGGCATTAACGTCTGTTGAACCTAGTTGGTTTCTGAGGGAGATGTGGACACGGGGGCCATAGCCACTGGGTAAATATTCTACATTGGAGTTTTACTGATGGGTAGCCCAAATCTGGATGGTTGGGGTTAAAGGAGATGTGCAGTCATTTTTAACACTTTTAATATACTGTATGTATGTGCTTATGGACAAAGATGTTAGGGGATGTAGAGTTTTTTAATGACTTTGGCTGACAATAAGAAGCGAGAGATATTAGCAGTAGGGAATTTTAGTCCTTTCATAAGAATTCCTGTTTTTTCCCTCTCCTGCCCCAAAAAAGTTGATACTCTGTTTTCATAGGAATCCAGGTTCAATACTTGCAGTCTTATGACCACGACAACTAGAGGAACAATGGGTTGGCATGGACATATGACTTCAAAGTCTAGCTTGGGATTCCTATAAACCTTGTAAGTAACACAGAAGAGGATGGACAGGTCTCCCTCTAAGGCACAAGAATCATGAGTTTTATTCTGCCAAGTTTGCTGCCTCAGTTGAACAGTAAATGGACGACGTGTTAGATAATTAATTTCAAGTCCTCCAATTCTCCTGCAGTCCAAAAATGACCGTCTGTAAGAATTTATATTCCATTAGCATTTATGATATGACGTAATAGTTTGTAAGCTCCTTAGGGACAGGGATCAATTTAAAAGAATTATCACTATGAAACATTATTGATTGATGCTCCACTTTTGTATGTGCCAGAGATTACACACAACATGAAAGATGACATCAAATACACAAAAAATCTTTAAGGAGTCACAACACTCATCGCTGTTAGCCATCAACCAATCCTATAATCTAACATCTGGTTAAAAACAGAGGTCTCAGTTGTCACACATCTGCAGAGATATGTTGAAGCTGCACCACCAAGCGCTAAGGTGCCTCTGTGTGAGTGCAGGTGTAGGAACTGTACAATCGGGTTTTGGTCCTGTATAAGGCCACACTCTATTTATTATAAATGTTGGGGTAGTTACCTAGAGATGGTCCCAGGTTTTGTCCAGTGCTCTGAGAGAATCCCTCTGTGTGAAACCCCCCAGATCGGTAGTAACAGCTTACCTTTCCCTGGCCCAACAGAGTTTGTGGGGCTCTCGTACAATCAGAACCATGACTATGTAATTCGGCAAACGGCTATGATAGGATTTAATGGGGAGCAAGTGCGGACACATCCCCAGCGACGTGTTCTTCTACCCCAGCCTATCTAAAAGGCTGGGGAGGGAGCGCACGCCCATCCCAAGTGGAGGGGATGTGGTCGCTCTCACTCTCCATTGTAAACAATACGACTGATTGGATTAGAGCCCACACATGCGCTGTTGGACTGGGAAAAGGTGAGTGAATACTGGTGACCTAAGGGGTTTAACACAGGGGAATGCTAGTGACTGGCCCTAAATGCTTTTAGATTCAAGGGCCAGCAACCCTGGGGTTTTGTTCCGCTTTAAGTTATGTTCAGCTGCTGCTTTTTTTTTGTCAACCTCATACCCCCCCCCCCCCCCCCAAAAAAAAAAAAGGCTTCAATCACTGTCAAGAAATAAATAGCTGTATTCTGATTTAATAAGTATGAATAGCAAAAGCGCAAAAAAAAACCCAAGCAGCAAATTACTACAATAATAATTCAGATATTACATGTATCATCAAGGTGGGTGACTCAATAAAAAGGTAAGGTAACTATAGTAAAAAAAATGCATACCAAAGATAACAATAAGTGCTCGTAGAAATGAATGTAATTTAGCCGTCATATAGGGGTCAACCGGCAATCTGTCCTGATTGGGAGAGTGCTGGTGCGGGCATGACCGCCAGAGAGGTAATAATATGCAAAACCCTGGTCTGCTACCTGTCCACTTTAAAGGGCAACAAGGAACTTTCCTGAAGCCCGTCCCATGTGCCTCTCCCCTACTTCCTAGGTGGTGTAGCAGATTTCCAAACTTTGCCCTCCTTTCCATTCCATTTTTCGATGACCACCCTCCAAATGTGGTCATACGACCACTCCTGGGCCTTCAGAGCTCCCAGTGTGAACAAGCCACTCTGAGGAGCAGACACCATATTTGGAGTGGGGTCAAAAATAGAAAGGAAAGCATGGGCAAACTTTGGAGCCCTGCTACAGTATCTACAGCATGCTGCAAGAAACAGAGGAGAAGCTTCTCTGTTGCCTTATTATTACTATTACCTGGATTGTCCCTTTAAAGTATTTCAGGCCGCCTGCTGATCTTGAATCAGGAAGCCCCCCTCAGGAAAAGGTTGAATGGACTTCAAGTCATTTTTGAAGCACATCTGGCCCCAGCTTCTCAGTTGGCCGAGTAGTTATTGGTCACCAGATGGCTGGACAATCACTTCCATATTCTTGCGTCGGCCAGTTATCACCCTGCCACAATACTATAAGTGCCGATAGGCTGGAAATAAAGGGAGGGTGGAGGGACAGGAGAGCAAACATAATGTTTGCAGTTATTCTTTAACCTACCTTCGGCTTTGTAGCTTTTCTATTCTACCCGGAGTTCTTCTATGGTGCTGCCAATCCCATCTTGTCACTCCCTTTTGTTCCTCCTCATCTTAGTGAACTATATTGTTATATTCCCGATTCCTAGGCAGCCTTTGTATCAGAAGTGATTGTTATACGCTATGTGAATGTCTCTCGTGGAACGTGTTTCTCTTGATTATACGCTTTCAGCCTCAGCTTCTAACAATGAGCGTGGCTGCCTTTCCTCCTGACGGATGTTTGCTGTTTTCAGACCAAAATCTCTGTAGGCACCAGTGTTACACCCCGCAGCCAACGGGAAGGCCTTAAATTGGGCCATTAATTGACCTGTTATCACTACGCTTTGTCTTGGCTGACCATGTGACCTGTCAGACACCAAGGAGGTTCGCTGGCAGGATGCGCACATCGCTGTGCATGTCCGGAGGATAGTGACCCTCTTGGTTGTCAGTCACATTTGCGGACTCAGAGAGGCGCACTTAGGATTACACTAGTCCCCACAGCCCTGCTCATGCCTGGCCTCAAGACCAGAGGACAATCGGCAGCAATGGAGAAAGTAGAGAGGAATGGAAAGCAGTTGGTGGCAGCAGCAGTGGACCAATCAGCACAGTCAGCAATGGTGGACTCTTCAGTGGAAGCATAGTAGGCAGCGAGAGTTGGAGAATGATCAACAGTAAGAGAGGAAGGCGTAAAGACTGGAGGGCAATGGGGGCCAGTGGAGAAGGTGACAATGACTGGTTGCAGTGGAGAAGGCAGTGAGGACTACAGGGCGATCAGCAGCAGAGAAGGACCCATCAGTGAGTTATTATAATTGGTGATTGACATAATCGTAAAAGTAGGAAGAAGTAAGTGACTGACCTTAATCTGGACGAGGGAGGTCCTCAGGGAACTGTAGTTCTGCTTAAAGATGCCTCAGTGGTGGGTATTTACCAGACGCTAGGTCTGGTTAAATACTCACCCCTGAGGCATCCCGATTTGTAATGCCCTACTATGTGAAACACAGAGAGTTATGGCTATCGAGTGGCCAATGGGGTTTCACAGATCTGAAAATCAGGATGCCCCAAGGGTATGGACCAAAACCCGGGATAGAAAAAATCCTGGCTTTTGGTCCACATTGAGTCCCAATGAGTCCCATTGAGTTTTTGATGTGTGATCCCTGTGATCATAAGCCCATTCTCAGGAGACCCAACACAATCCTTGGAGGAGACCCAAGGTACCAGAAATACTGCAAGGTTCTTCCTATAGACAGTGATGGACTGGCCATAGGGAACACGGAGAGTATTCCTGGTGGGATGCAAAGCTTTGGCGCCAACTGACCTGGCACCTCACCCAGACCCTATGGCAGAATTCACTCAGTCTTCTTCTAACACCCCCTCTCAAGTCTCTTCTCATACCTGGCCCAATTGTTAAACCCCCTCCAGCCAAGTAACCCCAGTCCACGTTTTGCCCCTGGTTATAGCTTGATCATTGCTGTGGGGGCCATACCCACTCTGCCTCTACAATATTAAAGGTTGATTACCATTTCTTTAGGAGTGGGCATTCCCACATCTGCCTATGATATTCTCCTGCAGTACTAAAGCCTCAGCTGACAAACGCACTCATTGACTAACTCTGAATCACCTCGGGGGCGGGGCTGAGCAGCTCAGGGGCTGGTCATGGGCTAGCCCGAGACAGTAAATTCCTGGGTTAATGTTTTGACACAGTCCACCCCTGCCCATAGGGACAAAGATAACATGAATAATGGCCAATCACGAAACTGGTTGAGGGAGGGATAAAAAGTTTTCCTGGATTTGGCATTTTAAACTGGACTAAAACCCTCAAAAGGTTTTTGGACTCCAGGACCAGCCGGAGCTGCTTTTCATCCAATTACGGCCTTATCGTCTTAATGCCTTATCGCCTATTTGAAGGGGGCCTTCTGACACCCTGAGGAGGTGCCCCTGCCCCAGATTTAAAGCCAAGACCGTTCAATAGAAAATTCTTTAATTGTCCCAGCTCAGTTTATTTTGTTCTTGTTTTAATTGTGCCGGAGTTAATGTAGTGCATCTGCATCCTGCAAGAAATTACATTAGTGTCACACAAATTTTTCATGTCAAAACATTACAACTCTGGATAATTAGAGACATTAAAATCACATTCACCATGGCTGCTGGTAGACCAGTAAAGCTCCGAGCGCTGCCTGCGCATTGTAATCTGCTTTATTGTGGCATCAGCCTTGTGTTGGGTGTAACAAACGCACGACACACATTGTGTAATTAACACAACGTTCTGAAAGATGGGATCATATACTATGGAATGTATTAGGGCAGCACAGCAGCCACTTCTTCATCTTCTGGAATAGAAACCCCCAGGGTTGGACTGGAGCGAGCGCCTTGGGCCCACCAGAGAAAATCATTCTAATAAGTCTAAATACTATTATACTAATAACCAAAAATCCAAGAAAATAACAAATGCAACATTCTAAAGAAAGAGCACACTCATAGAACACACCAGGCAAAACAGAAACAGAAAGTTTTAGTCTTGAATTTCCCGTACTGCCCTGATGGTGGCCATGGATCAGAGCCAGGGGGCCACTGGATTACCCTCTGGTGGGCCAGTCCAACACTGGAAGCTACCCAACCCAAGGCAGCTTATTCAATGATGTATCCTCTATTGCCTAACCTAGTATGAACACAATATATCCTTTGAAGACTTGTGTCAGACCTAGGCATGCGAAATCCTAGGGCAGTTTAGGTATATCCTGCTTCAGGTTTTGGCAATTGCATACCTGTAGGCAGAGGCCATAGCTATGGTAAGTAACATGTTAACCATACAAGAAAGTCACAGGACTGGGATCAGGATGGCAGGGTAATAGACTGGGATCAGTTAGATGGTGTAACAAGACTAGGATTAGGTGGGTGGTGTAACAAGATTGAGATCTGGTTGGCAGGTTAACAGGCTGGGATCAGCTGGGTGGGGTTACAGACTGGGATTGGGTTGATCAGGTAACTGACTTGGATTGAGTTGGGTATTAGCCTGGGATCAGGTGTGTGGGGGTAACAGACTATAATCAGGTGGACAGAATAACAGACTGGGATCAAGTGGGTGGGGTAACAGAATGGGAGCAGAAGTAACAGACTTGGAACTTAGTTGTTCGCTACACTACAATGGGGCTTTTTGTCTACCCTGTTCTTCAGTTGAGCCCCAGATGGTGGTGGATTCATAGGTCCTGAGCATTCTCCTATTGGTCGCAGAGGGCAGAACTTTAGGGGAATCAGATGGGGTAACAGACTAATATCCAGTGGGTGGGTTAATAGACTGCAATTAGGTAGATGCAGTAACAGGCTAGTCAGATGGGAAGGGTAACAGACTGGGATCAAGTGGGCAGGTAACAGAACGGCATAAGGTGGGAGGGGTAACAGACTAGGATCAGGTGTGTGGGGGTAACAGACTATAATCAGGTGGACAGAGTAGCAGACTGGGATCAAGTGGGCGGGATAACAGAATGATAGTTGTTCGGTACACTACAATGGGGCTTTTATTCTGCCCCGCTTCTTCAGTTGAGCCCCAGATGGTGGTGGGTTCACAGGTCCTGAGCATTCCCCTAGTGGTTGCAGAGGGCAGTCAGGGGACAGGACACAAACAGCAACAGCAGGCAGCAATCACAGATATAAAGACAACATGACAGGAAACAGGCCTAAGGTCCATTACTAGGATAGGGGCTATTTACCAGCACAGGGGGCAAGATGAAGTCTGGGGACAGGCAAACAATGATCCAGCAGGGAGGCAGAGTTACGCACAAGCCTGTATAAGGAAGACAGAGGAGGACATGTCGAGCCGAGGCGTCCGGGCCAAACATGAAAACACATCAGCCCATGCAGCCAGGATTAAAACTGATTATTGCTGGGGGACTGGAAGCTGCAGCACTCATCCCCCTCTAAAAGGAAACAGCAGTGTTGTTGCAGCTTTTGACATCCCACAAACATAGAAAGATGGCGCTGGATATGGTGCATGAACTGAGGTGGGACCTAAGGGGGAAAAATGCTTTGGACTACCAAAGAGAAGGCTGTCCCATAGATGCCCTCCCTGATGATAGGGGAGGGTAATCTGTCTTGTCCATGTAAAGGTACCTAATGCAGGAACGGATTAAAGCCAAACAAATCTGGGGAATTTGACTTTCCCGGGTTTCCCTGAGGGCATCCTAAATTGAGATGGCCCTGCTGTGTGAAACCTCCCAGGACGCCAGCATTCACCTTTCCTAGGTCCAGCGACACATGCCTGGGCTCTTGTCCAATGAGAAACATTTGTTCTGACGATGTCATTCTGCAGGAGGCTCTCATAGGTTTCCCACAGCGCCGTGCTCGGCGGAGGATGCAGGGGATGCTGTGGCGCTCACTCTCTATTGAAAAAAATCATTTTCCGAATGATGTAGTCAAGGCAAATAGTTTTCATTGGACAAGAGCCTGCACATGCACTGCTGGACCCAG
Organism: Gastrophryne carolinensis; assembly: GCA_027917425.1. Lineage (NCBI taxonomy): Eukaryota > Metazoa > Chordata > Amphibia > Anura > Microhylidae > Gastrophryne > Gastrophryne carolinensis. The sequence continues at coordinate 449,144,675 of CM051237.1, forward strand.
GAAGGTGAGTGATTACCGGCGCCCCCAGGGGTTTCACACTGTGGGGCATTCCAAATCTTTTAAATTCCAGGGCCAGCCCCGGGTGGGTTTAGTTCTGCTTTAAATGTAATTGCCCCAAGTGGTGGAGGCCCCAGGGCGGGAGCACCTTAAATTCTGCACTGATCTGATGCCTTGATGATGTAGAAAGGTAGACAGGCCAAATGTTAGGGGCTATATTGTCCTGGGATAAACCAGTAGGACATAAGGGGAGCTTATCCTTTACCTCCAGTAATGCATCTCCTCTACATCATGATTGGGGGAATTAAATGGAAATAAAACTGATTTCTTTTATTTTTTTTATTTCTCTTACATTTTACATTTACTGAAGCGAGAGAAACCGATTGATTATTTCCACTGAGAGTGAACGTTAGTCGGAAGCATCTGTTCACTTTATCTTATCAGATTGAATCCTGAACCTGACAAATCTCACGCTGGCGCTTTCTTTATATCGCTCTGTAATATTTGATACCAATTCTTTTTGCTTTAATAAACACAATTTTTAATCCTTTCGGGAGTTGTGAGTATTATTTACTTGTACTGAGCAGCAAACAGCTATTCTACACAGTCGGTCACATTATAAGGGGGCGCAAGGGGCACGCGCCCTGGGGCCTCCAACACCTTCCCTGCAAAGAGGGCCTCCGCCAACCTTTAGGCTATGGTCTGGTCCAGGAGGCTTTTCAGTCTTTGGCCTAATGGGCTGCAGGCCAGCAACAAAGCTATCAGTGCCCGCACCTGGACAAGCCTTTTTTTTGTTTTTGCAAACCTGCAGCCAAAGCCACCACAGGGCAGGATGGAGAGTCTAGAGCAGCAAAGCCGCCATCAGCAAAAAGTGATGTGTGCAGAGCTGTCACTGCACATAAGCCACCAAGCACAGCCGCTGGCAGCTCAATGCAGGGAACTGTTTTCTGCTGGGGCTACCAGACGTGTGTCTCGCAGTTCAGTGAAGACAACTGCATACTGTGCTCCAAAACCGACGGATGCTCACTGCACCTCTGGTAACCAAATGGGATCAGCAGGGTTCAAGTCTCAAGAATAAGAGGACCAGTGTAGTCCACTGCCTTTGGAGAATGGCAGGGAGAATACCACACTGCCTATGGGAATGGAGGGGGGGGGGGGAAATGCCACACTGCCTATGGGAATGGAGGGGGGGGGGGAAGCCACACTGCCTATGGGAATGGAGGGGGGGGGGAAGCCACACTGCCTATGGGAATGGGAGGAGGAAATACCACACTGCCTATGGGAATGGGAGGAGGGAATGCCACACTGCCTATGGGAATGGGAGGAGGGAATGCCACACCGCCTATGGGAATGGAGGGGGGATGCCACACTGCCTATGGAAATGGAGGGGGGAAGGCAACACTGCCTATGGGAATGGAGGGGGGAATGCCACACTGCCTATGGGAATGGAGGGGGAAATGCCACACTGCCTATGGGAATGGGAGGAGGAAATACCACACTGCCTATAGGAATGGAAGGGGGGAATGCCACTCTGCCTATGGGAATCGAGGGGAGAAGGCAACACTGCCTATGGGGAATGGAGGGGGGAAGGCGACACTGCCTATGGGGAATGGAGGGGGGAATGCCACACTGCCTATGGGAATGGAGGGGGGATGCCACACTGCCTATGGAAATGGAGGGGGGAAGGCAACACTGCCTATGGGAATGGAGGGGGGAATGCCACACTGCCTATGGGAATGGAGGGGGAAATGCCACACTGCCTATGGGAATGGGAGGAGGAAATACCACACTGCCTATAGGAATGGAAGGGGGGAATGCCACTCTGCCTATGGGAATCGAGGGGAGAAGGCAACACTGCCTATGGGGAATGGAGGGGGGAAGGCGACACTGCCTATGGGGAATGGAGGGGGGAATGCCACACTGCCTATGGGAATGGGAGGGGGTAATGCCACACTGCCTATGGGAATGGAGGGGGGAAGGCGACACTGCCTATGGGGAATGGAGGGGGGAATGCCACACTTCCTATGGGAATGGGAGGGGGTAATGCCACACTGCCTATGGGAATGGAGGGGGAAGGCGACACTGCCTATGGGAATGGAGGGGGGAATGCCACACTGCCTATGGGAATGGGAGGGGGTAATGCCACACTGCCTATGGGGAATAGAGGGGGGAATGCCACACTGCCTATGGGAATGGAGGGGGTAATGCCACACTGCCTATGGGGAATAGAGGGGGGAATGCCACACTGCCTATGGGAATGGAGGGGGGAAGGCCACACTGCCTATGGGAAAAGGAGGTTTTCAATTTGGGCCTCTTATAGGTAATGAAGATGAAAAGTTGATTAGGATGCTGAGGATGAACAGCCAAAGAGGTATTGTTTATATTATATTATTTGTTAGTCTTCTGAGGAAGTCCCTGGATCTGCGTTTTCTTTGTGATAATAAGATTATTTATTTTATTTTATGCCTTTATTATGTAACAAATACAGAGTGAGTCATGTGTCATAGAAAACTTTAATGAAAAAAAATATTTTGATAGAAATAGTGAACAGAATGAGATGTTATCTAAATTTGGAGTGAAGGTTAACGCTGTGAAAGTGGTGAAATGCCCCTGAAACTTGGGCGGGCGTCAGCAGTGGGTGTACCCGGGCAACTGCCGGGGCCCCTGCATCTTGGGAGGGCCCACATCATTCCCTCTACCCTGAGCAGCCCCTATGCAGTATCCAGGACTAAGGAAAGTCAGCCAGTGGCAGATTGGCCATCAGGAGATTCTGTCAGTCCTTCTATTTTGGTTTCTTTCCTTTTATTCTTTATTTATTTCATTCATCTGTTCTTTCTGCCACTTCTTTTATTTCTTTTTTACTTTTATTATTTATGTCAGTCCTTCTATTCTTTGTTTTTTTCCTTCTATTCTGTTGTTCTTTCCATATATTCTTTGTTATTTTCTTTCATCTGTTCTTTCTGCCATTCATTTTCTTTTCTTACTTCTATTATTTCTGTTAGTCATTCTATTGTTTCTTTCCTTTGAGCCTTTTTCTTTCTTTCTTTCCTTCCATCTATTCTTTGTTTCTTTCGTTCTATATTCCTTTTCTTTCCTTTTTCTTTCCTGCTTTCTTTTTATCTGTCATTCCTTTTATTCTTTCTTTGTTTCTGTCATTCATTGGTTCTCAATCTTTGTTTGTGTCATTCATCCTATGCTTTTGTTCTTTCTTTGTTTCTTTCATTTTATGTTGTATATTTCTTTATCCCTTTTTATCTAGTCTTTCTTTTTGTGGTTCCCTTTCTCTCTATCTTTCTCTTCTTGCTTTCTTTCTGTCCTGCTTTGTTTTTTTTCTGTCATTCCTTCTATTCGTTCATTCTTTCTTTCTCTTTCTGTCATTCCTTCTATTCTTTCATTCTTTCTTTCTCTTTCTGCCATTCCTTCTATTCTTTCATTCTGTCTTTCTCTTTCTGTCATTCCTTCTATTCTTTCATTCTTTCTTTCTCTTTCTGTCATTCCTTCTATTCGTTCATTCTTTCTTTCTCTTTCTGTCATTCCTTCTATTCTTTCATTCTTTCTTTCTCTTTCTATCATTCCTTCTATTCTTTCATTCTTTCTTTCTCTTTCTGTCATTCCTTCTATTCTTTCATTCTTTCTCTTTCTGTCATTCCTTCTATTTGTTCATTCTTTCTTTCTCTTTCTGTCATTCCTTCTATTCTTTCATTCTTTCTTTCTCTTTCTGTCATTCCTTCTATTCCTTATTTCTTTTGGCTTTCTCTCTATTATATTTTTCTTTGTATTCTTTGGCAATATTCATCATGCATGCAACTGTATCACTATGTATGAAGGGGGCCCGCATAAACCTGGAGCCGTCCCTGTATGAAACTGTTGGGTGCAAGCAGCGTCGGACTGGCCCACCAGAACACCAGAGGATCCTCTGGATCAGCCCCAGGGCCACCATCAGGAGTTTCAGGACTGACACAGCTTTTGTGGCTGGCCTGGAGTGTTCTTTATGTTTGTGGTTTCTTTAATAAGTTACCTTTGTAATTTTGTCATTAAACATAAGATTTTCTATTATTACAATTGAATTGTGTTTTAGCTGAAGGGCGGGCCCCAAGGATAATCTCTGGTGTGACCAAGAATGATTTCCTCTGGTGGGCCCAAGGTGCTCCGGTCTGACCCAGGGTGCAAGGTGTAAAATAAAGTGGGAGCACCTACCGCCCTCCCTTATCCCCGGATTGAGGCAAGCTTAAAAAAAGACTTGTATGATATACTTGGAGTTTTATTATCTTCTACAGGTTCAGGAGGACACAACATCTATTGTAGTAACTAAGAAGTGGGGGGGTGCCCCACTATGAAACTCCCCAAGAAGTACTGAACAGAGTCTTATAACTGTACAACACCAAAAAATGAAGTTAATAAGTAATTTTATTGATCTCTAATGGTTCTAAAAATGTCATTTTTTACATCAAAGACAAAACTGTTAAAACACATATAAGACATGCTAAAATCAATACTGCCAAGAGGGGGCGCTAGTCCACATTACTGCCATATGAATCAATGTGGTTATAAAAAACAGTGTATCAAAATCTAAATCTAAATCTATACACCAATCATAATAAGTCTAATCTCTAAATAAAGTACTACGGGCTTATCCAAAAGTACATCAATTAATAGTAGAGGTAGGTGCAATAAGAATTCCAGCTATTAGCATATAACAGCCTAACACAAATCAATCAAAGCAAAAAAGAGCAATTACTTATCCATCAGGATGTGCAGAATCGGCAGTATGCGTCCCCCCCAACAAGGTTTCCGCAAGCCCTATTGTACATAATGCAAGATGTAAGGAAACATTAGTTCTATTCCGATTTGCCCTTTTATTGCCTATGACTGTAACTATTTCTTTAATAAAATGATTGAAAGAGAAACATTATTGGCAGGAGTGGGGCTTCCAATCAGTGGTCACAAGTCCGGCTAGATGTGGAAAGAGCAAACTGGGGTCATACTGCAACACTAGAAGCCTGATTCATGGCACTTACCACAACATTGGCTGTTGGCCTTTTATGGGGCCACCCTCCACCTGGGCGTCACCCCTTCGTCTGGGTCCAGTGGCGGACTGAGGCCAAAAATCTGCCCTGGTTTTTAGCAGCCCCTGGCCGGACCAAGACATCCTTGCTGAGGCCCCCCCCCCCAACCGTGATACAGGGGCTATAGCATTGGGGGGGCTTGGGTTCCTTGGCTTGTGTGTACGGAGGGGGGCTGAGCGGGAAACTAAGGCTACAGGGATTGAATGTGGGTGTTAAAATCAGCAGTCCAACTGGCCCCAAAGCAGTACGGCCCACTGGGCATTGTCCCCGGTCTCCCTATGGCCAGTCCTTCCCTGCCTGGGTCTATAATGACATGCAAACAGATGTTAAAACTGTTGTGCTCATAAAGTGTTCAGCTTGTATTTGTTAGCACCCACCTGGGTACTGTCAGGGTCCGGGCTCGGGCCCATAGCCGCACACTCCCCCGATTCTGTAGGGAAAAAGAAGCACAAAGCACCAGCGCCAGCACTTAGACATATCATTGGTATTTCCTTTCCTTCAACAGTGTGTTTGGTGTCTGTTGTCCTGCCTGACTGTTCTTGCGCTGGGTGGGACTTCCAAGCCCAACACCTGGGCCTCCTCCTCTTTAGCTGACTCCTGTGGTGGTTGGGGTGAGGCTGACAAGGAGCTGGGGTCAGGAAGAGGACAGCAATCCCAGAATGCAGAGCGGCATAGTCTGAAGACACTTCCTGTCTGCAGCCAGCCTGAGACTCCATGTGCCGCCATCTTGGATGTTTAAAAGCTCAGAAGACGCACTCGTGCAGGTAGGATGATTTTTAATGTGGGAAATCTGTATGTACGGGGTGGGGGAAACATACAAGATCGACTCTTATTCAGGGTGAAGGTCCGGTTTAAGTGGAATTTGTCAGGGATCCTGCCAGTAGAACTACGAGGAGGCCTGAGTACCTTCACATCCCCAGTTTCCAGACCCTTTTACAATGTGACCCTGTCCTGGGGACACTTCACACATATTCCCCTAAACCCCCTCCTTATTACAGGGGGGCATCCCAAAAACTGCAGTTACCCCCAAGTTACATCATGTAACAGCACCTTCATCTCTACTAAGCAAATGTTATGTTTCCCTATTTGTTATTGGCCGCTTGCAAGGCAGCTCATTGTTCTTCAGTGACAGACTGCCATACTGTCATTACGCTCTAATGGGTGCTACCCCAAATGGGATGCCTGTCATTGCCAGCGATGTGACGGGTAGAAACATCTCAGGCTACTCCAGAGTCTAACAAGAGGGAGGCGTTGAGCGTTTTATATTTGTACATGATGTGCGCTCGCTGCCAATCACCACGGTATAGATTTGACTCTCCGTCTGTTATTGTCCCCATCGATTGGATCCATTTGTTATGCCTGGCTATCTCCATCACGGGACGCCATGTCATCAATCAGACGCATGCCATGAGCCCGTTGCGGCAGATGGCGACTCTACTCGCAATTCCTACGAATGCTTCTCGTTCATTTGTGACCAGTTTCTTCTTCTGGGGAATTAAAGGCACAATGAGCTTTAGAACAAAAACAAGAGGAAAATATGTTGAAACAAATTCTTGGCAAAATTACCCACAAGAGGCTGTGTGATGCCAAATATACAGACACGTTCTCCCACTCCGGCAATATCCCGCTATTAATTATCACATTCGCAACGTGCGCACTGTCTGCCAATTCGTATTTTTATTTTGCATACATCGCTTGGAGGAAGAGACTAAATATCTCACTGTCATCCTGAGCACACGGGGAACGCTATGAATGGTGGATCCAGCCCCATGGTTGCCTCTAGAATGTATCACCAGGGTTATACCGACAGTCAGTGTTCTCGTACCTCAAGCTGTATCTTTAAAGTGGACCATATAAGATTCCGCGAGCCGCGGCCGCATCCCCAGTGTCCCTCTAGCAGTGCGCGTGCCAGCGCCAGGCATTTGTAATGGCCGGTGGGGGCACACTCCCTATTGGAAAGAAGCGGGGGATGCAGACACTCGAAGCCGCTGGCCTTAGACACTGGCTTAGAAGGTGTGACATCAGTGGCTCAGAGAGCGTTGATTGGACGAGCAGGAAGAGGCAAGTTGCGCTTAGCGATCTGGTGGGTTTCACACAGCGGAGTACCCCCGATTGGGGTGCCCCAGGGGAAAGGCCAAAACCCAGGATAGCCAAATCCTGGGTTTTGGTCCACTTTAAGACTGATGGGTAGGCTGCAGGTCATATAGAGCTAATGTCAGAGCAGCAACTAAGGGCTGCCATCTAAAACCAGGCACCCCACATGGCAACAGATGGCAAAGCTGAGAGGTCGACCTGGGGCGGTGGCCTGCAGGGCCAGCTCAAGGTTTATGTGGGTTGTTTGGCCAGGGCTGGATTATTGGGGGGGGGGGGGGGGGGGGGTGCAAGGGGCCTTTGGGTTATGGTCTGATGCAGGAGGCTTTTCAGTCCTTGGTCTGATGGGCCACGGGGCCAGCAACAATACTGGTGGCTGTAGGCAAGCCTTCGGCAATCCTGCAGCCAAAGCCACCACAGGGCAGGATGGAGAGTCTAGAGCAGCAAAGTCACCGTCAGCAACGCTACAGTGATGGGTGCAGAGCTGTCACTGCACATAAGCCACCAAGCACAGCCGCTGGCAGCTCAATGCAGGGAACTGTTTTCTGCTGGAGCAGCCGGGCGACTACACTACCCCCCACCCAGAATGGCAAAGCAGGAGTTCCCGAGCAGCACGCACCCGCACAAGGGGGGCACAAGAGACTCGATCTTACGTTCCAGTAAGTAGGTGGGTGCCAGACAACCACCAATCAGTTACTTGGCTGGACTGTTATAAAAAAAATACTGTATCTGGAGCCTCCACCAGATTTTATGCCCGGGAGCCTCCACCACACTTAATCCGGCCCTACCTTAGGTGATAGAATCTTAATGGGCCCCTTGCGGTGTGATGTGACACTGCCTCCTGTCAACCTTTTCCAAGCATATTGGTGACCCTTCTAACCTGACTATGTTTTGTCTGCTAAACCTGTTGCTGAACCTTGTCTTTTCTGACTACATCTCTCAGCCTCATCTTTAATTATCAGCTCTGGCCACCAGGGAAGGCATCAGCACTGGCCGTACCCGGGCAGAAAACCTGACAAAAAAACCTTGGAGGCCCTAAAGTCTAAAACTCCAGGGCCATTTGAGTCCCACTGTGTGAATGCCCCCAGGTCACCCATTCCAACTTCCTCCCAGAGCCCTTGCCCCATTTCGTCACCACGGCCTCATCCCTGCTCACCTCTAGCAGGCAGACTGGCCACGAGGCATACCGGGACCATGCCCGATAGGGTGCCACCTCCACTGCATTGGCTGGCAGCCGATTCCCAAGTTTAATGCAGGCACCGGCTTTGGCAGTGCTTCTTGTGTTGGGCTAGGTAAATGGGAGCGGCTGCGGGCTGTCCAGAGCGTCCCGGCACCCGCAGTGTTCCCATTCACCTAGCGGCCCACCTATGATGGCCGGGCAGCACACAGCGTCAGCATGAGAGTCCCAGGACTCTCAAGCTGCCGCTGTGTTGCCACCGGGCCGTCTTGGGCTGCTGCACAGAGCGGGGGGGGGGGGGGGGGGCTCACAGCAGGTTATAGGGGGATTTTGCCACTCAGCCTGTTATGGGGGATTCTGCCTCACAGCAGGTTATAGGGGGATTTTGCCACTCAGCCTGTTATGGGGGGATTCTGCCATTCAGCCTGTTATGGGGGATTCTGCCACTCAGCCTGTTATGGGGGATTCTGCCACTCAGCCTGTTATGGGGGATTCTGCCACTCAGCCTGTTATGGGGGATTCTGCCACTCCCCCTGTTATGGGGGATTCTGCCACTCAGCCTGTTATGGGGGATTCTGCCACTCAGCATGTTATGGGGGGTTCTGCCACTCAGCCTGTTATGGGGGGATTCTGCCACTCAGCATGTTATGGGGGGTTCTGCCACTCAGCATGTTATGGGGGGATTCTGCCACTCAGCATGTTATGGGGGGTTCTGCCACTCAGCATGTTATGGGGGGGGGGGGGGGCGATACGGGGTCGGACACACTGCAGAAGGGCGGGTGTGATCAGAAAAGTCTCGGGCTGTTTTTTAACCCCAGCCCTCCCCTGCCTCTACACGTACCTGCACCAGGCCTTTCTGAATGGGCGGCACAGTGGGGATGTGGCTGGTGATGCCCTTGGGCCTGTGTCCTGTCTGAAACAATACATGGGAGAGGGAAAATCCCAGGTGTTGTTCCTCTTTAAGGTGCTGGGCTTATCTGGATTTTTTTTTTTGCTGATTTGTCTACATTTCTTTAACTGGAGGACTGCAGCACCCCCTGGGATCAAGTCTATGGGCTGGGAGGTAAGTAACCTTGGTCCTTATAGAGGACCAAACACCTTTTTTGTTACTGTCGTTCAAGTCCACCTGGGACATTCTGATTTGGGATGCCTGGCTGTGAACCTATGCGATTGAACGAGCAATCACTTACCTTTCTGCTGTTCCCACGCAGGGTTCATGGCTGCATCCCCAGCCTTCGTGCAGCTAAGGCATGTTCCCACACCCAGAGTGTGCCACAGACACTGCTGCTTCCTTACCCCTGAGCTATGTTCAAAACAGGGCCTTATGCCATGCATTAATATGCAGGACATATGGAGCCGATTGGATGAGAGTCTGCGCATGCACCATGCGAGTGTCGGGAAGGTACGTTTTAGGGACGATCCTGGGGGCCCCAAGAGCACCAGGACCAAAGGTCTTAAATAAGAGGACCAAAACCCTAGATTGTAAAAATCTGGACTGTACCTTTCAGGACTGGCTCTAGGTTTGTAGGGGCAGGAGAGTCTTAGTGGGCCCCAAAGCAATGAGTCACATGATGTCAGCTTTCATCTCAGCTGCCGCAAATGGGTCATCTTCTGCTGCTGATCGCCCTCCAGTCCTTATTGCCTTACCTATAGCCACCAATCACCCTCCAGTCCTTATTGCCTTACCTATAGCCACCAATCACCCTCCAGTCCTTATTGCCTTACCTATAGCCACCAATCGCCCTCCAGTCCTTATAGCCTTCCCTATAGCCACCAATCACCCACCGTCCTTATTCTAAGTATACAGCACGTCCTGCTCCAGATAGTAATTCTTTACGTTTGGGTTATACATCCACAAGATGGTGCTGGACTGCAGAGACAGCAATAAAGTGGCTCCTCCCGGCCCCTTATATTCTTGGGACCTCCCACAAATTCCCCAGATTTTCTCTGCAGTCGGCGCTGCGATGACAAGAAGATGGCTCTCTCTACTCGCAGGTGAGCGGGGCTATTAGCCTGCTGCCCTGTAGGAATATTCCCACCCGTTCCTCCTTTTCATGCCTCCCAGCTTTGGCTGCACTGTTCGAGTGACGGTAGGCAGCACCGTTATTAGGGGCTTAAGGAGCGCTGCTCCGATCGCAATCCCCCACCAAAGGGTAGGCGGTATAGGCCCATGGTGAGCCTTATGGGATGCCCCTCCCGCGCTATCGCCCCTTGCCCCCTGCCCATCTGTGGGCTCCTGTTAGGTTGGCCGATGCCCTCCCTCGCCTTCCCTGGTATTCTCGGGAGGGGGTGTGTGTGGTGTGTGTGTGTTTTGTAGGTGTATTCTTCACTCTTATGGTTTACATGGTATGGCTTGTCTTGTGTTGCTGCGCACGTGTTGGTTGCACTGGTTGCTTTTAAAAATGCCGCCTCCACTGCGCGCGCTTGTACGGCGTTCCTCGGTCGGCGACGACTTTACCTCAGGTGCTGCTGCGCCATCATTGGCTGACATGGTCACGTGGGCGCATTCGCGCTCTTCGGGGGACGGGCCTTGCGGATGGCGTGTTCCACATCACTGTCTCTGCGGCCCGCCCCTCAAGGTATCTGGGCGCCATTTTGCCTTCTCGTGCTGCGTGGCTGGCTTCTACCTACCGCGGTCCGTAAGTGCCCTTGCGGGCTGGCTTATCTTTATTTTATTGTTGTGTATGCATACCGCTTACTGAACTTTTTGTTTATGTCTTGCAGGTGGGTCAAACTTAATTGTGGTTTCTCCCGGCCTATCCCCTCTATTTAGTTACTATTAGAGGCCTATTCTGCCTTTACCTCCCACTTCCCTAGCGGGTTATTGGGGCATCCCGGGTGACTTTATTGTGTAAATCCCTATTGGCGTTGGCCGTGATAATCACCATATGGAGGCTTCTCAGGATAATGTGCTTGGGGTTCCTTCGGGACAAGTCCGGCTGTGTGTGGCGTGTGGGGTGTCCCCTACTAGTGATGACAATGTGCGGGTATGTGTGCCCTGTGCCCAGCGGGTGCTTGCGCTGCAATCTAGGTTACCTGTGGCTGGGCCTGCGCCCCGTATGGCTTCGCCCACTCCCCCACGCTTACATCTGACTCCCAGTGAGGTGCATACCTGTGGGGAGTCTCAGCCTGATTTGTCTACCAGGGTGACTAGTATTGAGAAGCTGATTGCTGGCTCTACGGCACGTAAGGCCTCGGATAAGAGGCGGCATCTGGCGCCTGGTGTTAACTTATTTCCTATGGAGGCTGAGGAATTTTTTGACCTGGCTGGCTATACCCCCCTGGAAGAAGGGGAATTGTTTTCTGATTCAGAATCATCTGAGGAACAGCCTAAGGTTTATAGTGTTGATTCTGGCTCTGACCCATGGACTCCAGATGATACTGACAGGCTTTTGGCTCACATTTTTGAAGTACTTTCTATCTCTCCTCCTGCCGCGGCTCCTCGGCAGCAGGGGGAGTTGTTTCACACTGCTAAGCCATGTTTGGAGTTTCCTGAGCAAACTCACTTTAATAATCTTGTGTTCAAGGAGTGGGAGCGACCGAGCAGGCTCCCTGCGGTGTCTAAGGGTTGGGATAAGAGGTATCCCTTTCCGGCTGAAATGGTTAAGCGTTGGTCGTCCCCTCCTGAAGTGGATGCACCAATTCTAGGGTTGTTGAACACTTCTGTCATGCATTCCCCTGACTCTACTACCCTGAAGGATGGTGAGAACCGTCGCATTGATCAGCTGACGTCCCATACCTTTGCCTGTGCGGGGTCTGCGCTGTGCCCGGTTTGTGCCTCTGCCATTAAAGCTGTGGCTATTAGGACTCTGCTCAGGAGAATTTTAGATGGGGCTCCTGATGAGTCAGTTAGTGCTGAGTATAGTGCTCTTCTGCGTTGTGATGAATTTGTTGCATATGTCCTCTCTGCCTTGGATGATACCATTAGAATGTGTGGCAGGGCATCTGCCTTGGCGGTGGCTATACGCCGCTCGGTTAGGCTGCGCCAGTGGGCAGCTGACAATGCTGCCAAGAAGGCTATCACTGGGTTCCCCTTTAAAGAGCTGCGTCTTTTTGGGGATCGCCTGGACCTGTTTGCTAAGGGAAGCAAGTGACCCCAGCACAAGAGAAAGTCTCGGCCCTTTCGGGGTTCAGGTTCCTTTCTTCCCTCCTACCGTGGGTCCAGAGTGGGAAGGAGAGCATCATTTGCAGGGCCCGAGGAGATTTCTGGGGCAGGGGCAGAGGACGTGGCCACCCTGGATACTCCTGGGGTTCCAAATCTAAGTCTTCCCCCAAGTCCCCTCAGGCATGAAGGGGCGCCCTCACCCATCCGGGTGGGGGGACGGCTTCGGCTCTTTGCTCATGTCTGGAGGCGTCATGTCTCAGACCGGTGGATTCATGAGGTAGTGTCCTCCAGTTACAAGATAGAGTTGGCAGCCTGGCCGCCCCCAAGATTCATCAGATCCCGGATGCCCCAAGACCCCCTGTCAGCTCAGGGCCTGTTGCTTGCTGTGCAGAATCTACTGGAGCTGGGGGTCATCTGCCAAGTGCCCTTAGGGGAAAGGGGCAAGGGCTACTATTCCAACCTTTTCACCGTTCCCAAAAGAGATGGGTCTGTCAGGCCTATCCTGGATTTAAAGCTTCTCAACAAGTTTGTCAGACCCAGGAGGTTTCGCATGGAGACTCTGCGCTTACCTCCACGTTCCAGTTTTTCCCGGTCATCAGAGATTCCTTAGGTTTGCTCTGGAGGATCAGCATTACCAGTTTGTGGCATTGCCCTTCGGTCTTACTTCAGCTCCAAGGTGCTGGCGGGCATTATGGCTCTGCTGAGAGCTCAGGGCATTCGCATTCTTCTCTATTTGGACGACATTCTTATCACTTCTCCGTCCTTCCAACAGGCAGAGCTGGATACTCAGCGGGTGGTGACCACTCTGGAGTCATTCGGCTGGGTGATAAACCACTCCAAATCTTCCCTGTCTCCCTTTTTGGTGAAGCCATTTCTGGGCATGAATCTGGATACAGCTCGGGCCAGGATCTTTCTTCCTCAGCAGAAGGTGGACAGTCTGCAGGCGCAAGCTCAGCTCCTTCTGTCATGCCCTCATCCTTCCATCAGGCAGGGAATGCAGCTGGTGGGCCTGATGGTGTCCTGCTTCGAGGCGGTTCCTTATGCTCAGTTCCAAATAAGGCCTCTTCAACTCCACCTCTTGTCTGTATGGGACAGGGACCCTGTATCCCTGGATCAGGTCTTGGTTCTGTCCCCCTTAGCCAGGCGGTCCCTCTCGTGGTGGCTGGACTCAAGGAACCTGTTGGTGGGCAGATCTTTTCTGGCCCCTTGCTGGGAGACAGTCACCACGGATGCCAGTCTGACAGGTTGGGGGGGGGCTTCTGGGGATCCCTAACCTTCCAGGGGCAGTGGGGCCCGCAGGAGGCCCACACCCCTATCAACATTCTGGAACTGAGGGCGATCAGGTTGGTTCTAGCACGCTTGACCCTGCACCTTCGGGGTTGGGCTGTTCAGGTACGCTCGGACAACCAGACGGCGGTTGCCTACATCAATCATCAGGGAGGGACCCGGAGCAAGGGGGCCCTCAAGGAAGTGTCTCTGATTCTGTCCTGGGTAGAGAACAATGTCCCCTGCATCTCAGCTGTGTACATTCCGGGGGTGGAGAATCTGGAGGCAGACTCTCTGAGCAGGGGGACCTCTCGTCTGGGAGAATGGTCCCTCAGCAACAGGGTGTTTCGCTGTCTGTCACCGTTGGGGTCAGCCAGATGTGGATCTGTTTGCCTCCCATCACAATCACAAGCTTCCAGTCTTTGTGTCTCTGTCCCAGGACCCTCTCGCCTTTGCCGTGGATGCTCTGACAATGCCCTGGCAGGGCTTTCAGCTACTGTATGTCTTTCCCCCGTTTCCTCTGTTGGGCAGGGTTCTGTGAAAGATAGCTCAGGAAGGGGTGCCAGCAATCCTAGTGGCCCCCTGTTGGCCAAGAAGAGTGTGGTTCGCAGACATCGTGCAGCTGGCGGTAGATCACTACGCCCTGCCCAGGGATCCAGACCTGCTCACACAGGGGCGGCTACGCCACCCCAATTTACAAACGCTGGCTTTAACGGCCTGGCTGCTGAAACCTCCATCTTAATGGAAAAGGGGCATTCTGCCTCTGTTGTTGACACCATGATCAGGGCTAGGAAAAAGTCCTCTTCTTCCATTTACCATAGGGTTTGGCGTACCTACATTGACTGGTGTGAGGCTAAATCTTTTCCCTGTCATGTGTTTTCTATTCCTAGGATTCTGGAGTTTCTCCAACATGGGTTGCATCTGAGGCTTCAACTTAGCACTCTGAAGGGTCATGTGTCTGCCTTGGCGGTTTTCTTTCAGAGATCTTTTGCTCAGCATCATCTGGTCATGACTTTTTTCCAGGGGGTTACTCATGTGCGCCCCCCACGTAAGCCTATGTTACCAGTCTGGGACTTAAACTTGGTTCTATCTGCCTTTGAGCCTGTGCATGAGGCTGCTTTGTCCATTCTTACGCTTAAGGTAGTCTTTTTGGTGGCTATCACTTCTGTTAGGCGTGTTTCTGAGTTGACGGCGCTCTCCATCAAGCCCCCTTACTTTGAGAGACACCAGGATAAGGTGGTGTTTCGCTTTAAGCCAGATTTTCTGCCTAAGGTTGTGTCTGTCCTGTCATTGTTCTACCTTCTCTGTGCCCTAATCCTAGTAACTCTAAGGAGAGGGCTCTTCATTCCTTGGATGTGGTCAGGAACCTGAAGTTCTATTTGGTGGCTACTGAGCCCTTCAGGAAGACTGATGCTCTTTTTGTGGTCCCTTCGGGTCCCAAGAAGGGTCTGGCTCCAGCTAAGTCTACTATCAGCAAGTGGATCCGTCAGGCTGTTATTCAGGCCTATTCTGCTAAAGGGAAGGATCCTCCCTTCCGCCTTACTGCTCATTCCACTCGTGCTATTGGTGCCTCTTGGGCTTTTCAGCACCAGGCTTCTGTTGAACAAGTTTGCAAGGCCGCTACTTGGTCTTCTGTTCATACTTTTTCTAAGTTTTACAAGGTCGATGTTAGGGCCTTGGCTGATGCTGTTTTTGGCAGCAAAGTTCTGCAGGCGGCAGTGGTTTAATCTGCTTGTTGTTGCTTTTGGGGATCCCACCCTACCTTACGGACACTGCTATTGGATGTCCCAAACGTTAGGAATTACTATCTGGAGCAGGACGTGCTGTATACTTAGAATAATACAATTTTGTGATTACTCACCTGTAGAATTGGTATTATGAGTATACAGCACGTCCTGCTCCACCCCACCCTTGTTTTTCATTGTTCTTAGTACCTCTGTATGGTGATTGTTATCATGGTTAAAATTGTTTGATTATGGTAATTATTCTTCCGGCTTCTTGTTAACTGCTTGTAATACTGGGGAATTAGTGGGAGGTCCCTGGAATATAAGGGGCCGGAAGGAGCCACTTTTTTGCTGTCTCTGCAGTCCAGCGCCATCTTGTGGATGTATAACCCAAACGTAAGGAATTACTATCTGGAGCAGGACGTGCTGTATACTCATAATACCAATTCTACAGGTGAGTAATCACAGAATTGTATTATTGCCTTCTCTATAGCCACCAATCACCCTCCAGTCCTTATTGCCTTCCCTATAGCCACCAATTGTCCTCTAGTCCTTATTGCCTTCACTATAGCCACCAATCACCCTCTAGTCCTTATTGCCTTCCCTATAGCCACCAATCACCCTCCAGTCCTAATTGCCTTCCCTATAGCAGTCCTTGTTGCATTCTCTATTGCCACCAATCGCCCTCCAGTCCTTATTGCCTTCCCTATAGCCACCAATCGCCCTCCAGTCCTTATTGCCTTCCCTATAGCCACCAATCATCCTCCAGTCCTTGTTGCCTTCCCTATAGCCACCAATCATCATCCAGTCCTTATTGCTTTCCCTATAGCCACCAATCATCCTCTAGTCCTTGTTGCATTCTCTATTGCCACCAAGCATCCTTTAGCCCTTACTGCTTGCTCCGCTGCCACTAAAGACTCCATCATTGTTATCAGTTGTCACCTGGTTCTCGACACCTTCTGAGCTTCCATCAATTGCTGGCGCTGACCTTGGTACCTTTAATAGGCATAGCAGCCCCCTAACACCAACAATACATACCCACAACCATCCTCGGGACAATCCCGATTTTGGCCAGTTGGTCCCGCGTCCCGCGGCGCATGCAATTGTCCCGTGCCATCACCGCTATGTCCCATGCTGTCGCCCGTTACTGTCCGGAGGGTTGTCACACCCTCTCAGATGCCCGCCGCCTCGCTGGAGACCGCAAAGGAGGGGAAATCGCCTGCACTGGTGAGTGTGTCTGTGTGTGTGTCTGTCTGTATGTGTCTGTTTGTGTCTTTGTGTGTCTGTGTGTCTGTGTGTGTGTGTGTGTGTGTGTGTGTGTGTGTGTGTGTGTGTGTGTCTGTCTGTGTTTGTTTGTGTCTGTAGTGCAATGAAGGATGCCCCTCACTGGCTGCAATAAGGGATGCCACTAACTGTCTGCAATGAAGGATGTCTCTGTCTGTAATAAAGGATGCCTCTAACTGGCTGCAATAAGGTATGCCCACAACTGGGTGCAATGAGGGATGTCTCTAACTGGCTGTAATGAGGGATGACCCTAAATGGCTGTAATGAGGGATGCCCCTAACTGGCTGTAATGAGGGATGCCTCTAACTGGCTGCAATAAGGGATGCCCCCAACTGGGTGCAATGAGGGATGTCTCTAACTGGCTGTAATGAGGGATGCCCCTAACTGGCTGCAATGAGGGATGCCTCTAACTGGCTGCAATGAGTGATGCCCCTCACTGGTTGTATTGGAGGGATGTCCCTCACTGGCTGGAATGGAGGGATGCCCCTCACTGGCTGGAATGGGAGGGGGGTTGCCCCTCTCACTACAGCCCTTCGCTGTAATGTGTTTGCAGAGTAATGTGTATTATTATTATTACTTTTTTGATTCTTAGGTGGTGTTTCCTTTTAAGGGCGTGGCTGGGGAGTGGCTGGGCATGGCTTAAATGCTTTACGGCTTTCAAAAGTTGGGAGAAAGTTGGGAGATATGAACAATGTTCTCCCATTCATCACCATGTGCCGCAATGGGTGCATGGCATGCATCTGAGCACACAACAGACTCTTTTTTATTAGAGATGTCCTTTAAATAAATGTCTCTATTTACCAATCAGTAAAAATATATATATATATATATATATATATATATATATTTGTTTCTGGAGTTGCCTTTTAAGATTTATTTTCTGGTATCTGCGACTCAGGACCCACCATGCTTACTCATTAGTACAAATTGGATAATTATCGGTACAAAGCACGGGAAAAACATGCTGCGTCTTCAACAAACATATTTTCCACTCAAGCTGGCAGCAGCCATCGGTCTCGGCGCCAGTGCTCCACTGCCAACGCTGCTGACAGGCTTCGAGATACAACTTCACTTTAGCAGCAACTAAAAAACCATCCTGAGGTCAGTCCTGTGCTCGGAAATGACTGCAGCAAAGTCCGGATCTGAAACCTGGAGCTGCCGCCATAGAGCACTGGCACCATAGAGCACTGACACCATAGAGCACTGGCACCATAGAGCACTGACACCATAGAGCACTGACACCATAGAGCACTGGCACCATAAAGCACTGGCACCATAGAGCACTGACACCATAGAGCACTGACACCATAGAGCACTGGCACCATAGATCACTGGCACCATAGAGCACTGACACCATAGAGCACTGGCACCATAGAGCACTGACACCATAGAGCACTGGCACCATAGAGCACTGGCACCATAGAGCACTGGCACCATAGAGCACTGACACCATAGAGCACTGACACCATAGAGCACTGGCACCATAGAGCACTGACACCATAGAGCACTGACACCAGGATAGGAGTGTGGGAGCATTTATTATTGACTAGATGTCATGACATTGGATTTCTGATGTCCCAATCCAAACACTATTACTACTATTGTACTTCCATACACACAGAGATTCACCCCCACCTCCATACCTCCCAAGTGTCCCTGATTGGAGGGACTGGCCCTGGAGTCCATGTCCCCTGTCTCTCGTTGTTCTCATTTGTCCCTTTTTGAGGTGTAACATGCAGATCTGCAGCAATAAATGATTCATTTGCCCATTCAAAGTATTCATATTGTTTTAACTGTTACTCCCTATATACTATCTATCAATCAATGAGGGGGCGTGGCTTAATTAAACAATTGTCCCTGCTTCCCACCCTGAAAAGTTGGTAGGCATGCACCTCTGCATGCAGGTCAATTCTGATTCATAATAGAACCTGTTGGTTCTGAGGATTGAGTCAGTTCTTCAAAACCAGCCCTTTAGTCTCTTTCGAATAAGTCCAAATTTTACATAGCTATTATTTTTAGAACTCATATAATGGCTTCTTTGAATTCTCCTCGTCTCCCTGCAGACAGTCTATGCAAATTGATATGAAGCCTACAATGCAGACAACCCGATGAGTTATTGCTTTTGGCTCTGTGGCCTATGATAAAGTTTTGGTTTCTGATCGAAACGCGTCGGCAGTACAACGGGACAGCTATTGCACAGCCCCTTTAGAAACAGGACCCCTTCTTGCCTGGTGGCCGCGGGTTACTTTATGGGGAAGATTGGGATCTGGATTTAACTGTTCTAACGTGTTTATTGAATGGCTTCTTTGTGCATTTTACTATTTTATTAAAATTCTTTCCTTTACTGCACTATGCTCTATGTCTGCTTCCTCTTAAAATTTCTTTTGGCTGATAATTATGAGAAAATCCTCCTCCAAGTGCCTTTATTGGAACAAGTGGAAATTTGTCTGAGGAATCAAGTGTGTCTTTAAAGTGGACCTACACATGAGAACTTATATGTTGACCCACAAGTTTATATCTGGTTGGAGTTTTGGATATATTTGAGGTGGCGGTGTAGTGCCCACAGAACTATATTCTTGGAGAGAACATAAGAGATTTTTTCTGTTATTGCAATCTGCTGTTTTAAAGAAAGAAAAGATTTGCTTAATGCTATTTTGTGTATTGCTTTTAATTATTGTGATCCCTGGATTCCTGACATTTTTATGTATGTTTTTGAGCAGACACTAACTGGTTAAAATTTGTTTAGTATACCACTAAATTTCATTTAGAGGAGCGCAATAACCTTTTGCATACTAACAGGCTCATTCACTACTAGCGCCAGGTATCGGCAGATGAGCGTCTGTACAGAGGCGCTAAGAGTGACCGCTAGTACAAGCTGTAATCGGCTATCGGGCGCTGAAACAGAGCATCTTGCTGTAGTAACCTGGCCGGCATTGATGAATGTGGTGTATGTTGGACGTTCTAACACCAGTACAGCGTTGCAAGGAGCAAAGGTAGCGCCAGACATTGCGACTGACTCTCAGCGACTCACACCATTTTCAACAAAAAATCAGACACACACAGCATAGGCGCTCTAAATCTGGTCGCTGTAGCATAGAGCGCCAGACGCTGTGTGATTAATGTGATTTTTTGGACACATTTCCACCAGTAAAAAAGCGAAAACACATGGAATGACATTGTTGGAACACTGTGACATTAACACTTTAGTGCCAGACCTGTAAGAACAATTCTGCATAAAATCCAAACATTTTCAAAAATATATAATTCCAGGCCAGGAGAGGTCTAACAATTATTTAAGAGAACAAAAAATTAAAAAAAAACAAAAAATGGGATCAGGAAAGGGATTAGAAGGAACGTCCATTGAAATGTATGAGAGAGCGAACGGTAGCTCTGGAAGCTCTACACTGAGCCGTTTGTAATGATAAATCGCACGCTACATGGCGCTGTTACAGTCGCTCAACGGAATCGCCTTTATAAATGTGGTATTGCATACAGCGCCCGGCGTTCACCAGACGCTGCCTGTCACTACGAGGCACTACCTGGTGCTATCCCTTGATGAATAAACCCCTAAATCTAACTGAAATGTCATCTAGTATGTGAAGCAGCTTTTTGCATTTCAGTACTTGGGGACACAACAATGTATTCTGTGGTGCTTTGTGTCTGCGACAGATGTTTTTCTATATGGTTTTTATCTTCTCAGTGATTATACCATGGTCTGATGGCAGGGAATAATATCTTATATTTATGTTGTTACACTAGAGTTGAGCTTTATAGTAGACACTTTATAGTGTCTAACCTCATTTTCCCAGTTTGGCATTTAAAGGTCCCGTAGAAAGCTTGAGAAATCAACCTTGGTCCACTTTTCGCTTGCTGGGCAGGTGGCGGATGTTGCTACATTCATGCCCAACCCCAGGAACCCTACTGTAATACAGCCACTGCAACCATGTGTGTGTTGAGTGGCCGAGTTTTCTGTTACACACAATGGGCCTGAAGGTGACACCATAGGTGTGAGGTCTTCTTGGGACCTTAGGTGTCCAGTATGGCATTAGCACGGTGTGGATGCTCTCTAGCTACTACACCCTCTCTACCACAAACACGCTCTTAAAAGTTCCACGCTGCAACAGCAGTAATCCCTGCAGCAGAGGTCTGATAACATAATAGTCAATTCGAGTCTCTCTAGCATTCAAATAAGTAGGTACCTGAGCCTTTAGTTCCCTCCGCAGATTCTAGGGATGGGTATCTGGCCTTGTTCTGGACTCTGATTCTCCTCTGTTTCTGACTGGTTTCTCTTCTGATCCCCTGGCAGGCTTCTTCCCTCTTGCACAGGGTTTCCTACAGATTACACCCCCAGAACATATACTTTCTAAACTAGTTCTGATTTGTCCCTGATTTAAATAACCTCTACCCCTCTCCCATCCACAATCCAGTTGTTAAATAATTTTCCTAGTCAGTGTAGATGTCTAGCCAACTCCTGGCCCAAGTAGAAGCCTGTCCAGCTTCTGTTCTAAGTAAAAGCATCTCAAGCTCCTGGTCCAAGTAGAAGCTTCTCCAGCTTCTGGTCCAAGTAGAGGCCTGCGCAGGTCCTCGTTCAAGTATAAGCCTTTCCAGATCCTGGTCCACCTAGAAGCCTGCCCAGTTAATGGTCCAAGTAGAAGCCTGTCCAGCTCCAGGTCCTCTACCCCTCCCCCATCCACAACCCAGTTGCAAAATAACTTTCCAAGTCCGTGTAGAAGTATGTCCAACTCCTGGACCAAGTAGAAACCTGTTCAGCTTCTGTTCTAAGTAATAGCATCTCAAGCTCCTGGCCCAAATAGAAGCTTCTCCAGCTCCTAGTCCAAGTATAAGTCCTGCAGGTCCTGGGTTAATTAAAAACCTTTCCAGCTCATGGTCCAAGTATAAGACTTTTCAGTTCCTGGTCCAAGTAGAGGCATGTCCAGCTCCTGGTACAACCAGAAGCCTGTCCAGACCCTGGTCCACCTAGAAGCCTTTCCAGTTAATGGTCCAAATAGAAGCCTGTCCAAATCCTGGTCCACCTAGAAGCCTGTCCAGTTAATAGTAGAAGCATTTACAGCTCCTGGTCCAGGTAAAAGCATGTACTGCTCCTGTTCCAACTAGAAGCCTTTACAGCTCTTGCTCCACTTTGAAGCCTGTACAGCTCCTGGTCCAACTAGAAGCCTGTCCAGCTTAAGTGAAAAGGACTTGAGGCTCGATTCAGAGAGACAAAAAAAAACTTCCGTTTTAGTGCCGATCTGTTTTTTTTGTGAAATGTTTCCGTTCTCGTATGAGCGTACGAGCAATTCTATGCATGCATTGAAAAACCTTCTGTAAAGTTTCCGTCCGTTCGTACGGCAGATTACGAATACGAGGATGTCATTTTCCATCCAGACTTTTCCGTTTCATTTCCACATGTTACAACGTAGGCTTTCGTTTTTGCCCTTTTCCCATCGTATCCTCCCACGAATCCTTTACGTTTCCCGTTAGATTCTTTTTCCCTTTTTCAATAAATAATTGTCCAGACGGAAATCCTTACGATCTTGCGTCAGCGCACTACAAACTTAACTCATTAAAGTGCTCGCCTACATATTTGCCACCCTCACTTCTACTACAATGTTTAGCTAAATCACTTAACACTATCCTCCATCTTCCCTTTTGGACCCTTAAAGCTCACCCAAACCACTTAGCACTATCCTCCATCTTCCCTTTTGGACCCTTAAAGCTCACCCAAACCACTTAGCACTATCCTCCATCTTCCCTTTTGGACCCTTAAAGCTCACCCAAATCACTTCTCGGTCATGTGAATATTCATCTTTAAATATTTCTGGGCCCATTAGTTTTGTGTTAATGTATTTTGTAAATGAAATGACACTGTTACATTTTTTTTGAATTCCATCATAAAATATAAAATTTATAAAAATTTTGAAAATTTCAAATTTTTACAACTATAAAAAACAAAATACATAGCAATGGCAGGCCACAGAACATTATTCTTCATCTGTGGTCCCCAACGAGTTGCGCAGCTCCTGCATCTCGCCCACCAACTGAAGGACCCTGACACTCAGTTGTGCCACTCTGGCACATGTGGTCCCAGTTAAAAAAAACTTAAATTACAATTTTGGTATAACCTTGTTGGGGTCATACTGCAGTGCCCCCCCCCCCCCTCCTGTATGGTCCAAACACCTAAATCTGGACTTCAAAAGCCAGAGGGCACTCGCCACCACGGCCCTGGTTTTGCATAGTGCCTGATTAGAGAACCCCTGGCCCGCATTCTGCAGGCAAAGAACGGCCATCAGGAGCAAGGGCAGGAGTGGATATCCAGAATCCCCTGAAAGAATTTAAAAATAATAACATAAAATACACATTCTAAGCTACAATATTGTTTAACATGTCATCAAGGGCTAAAAACAGCAATAGGTTAAGTCATGAGTCATCAACTATATTCATTGCCATACAGTGAAAATGGATTGATGGAATGTGAGCAAACTTATCCTGGAGCCATCCACCAGATAATTCTCCTGACTCAAACTGACGAAATAAGCCGGAGCTCTGCAATATATAAGCATCATGGGACGACCCTGGATGCCCTGCAAGAACACTGAGGAATCGCATTGCTGGACCAATCACTGCTTTTATGTTGTGTGAGTGGCACATCTTGCGGTTCCTGCAACCAAATATAAAATAATTACACAAAGCAAAGGTACCAACTAAAACAATAACTCCTACAACAAATTTAGATTCAAGTTCAACAATACAAATATAATTCAAAGTCTAAAAAAATATAGCAATTATATGGATGTGTGGGAAAATAAATGTTTACATGCTAAGGACTAATTAAGGTCAGCATTAAAATGCTTCTATAAGGCATACATGAAATGTATTGATTCAGGTATGCATTGCCATTTATGGCCTCGGCCATGCTGATACATGCAATGCCTTGGAGCTAAAGGCGCGCAGACTCCTCCACATAGCCGCAAAACATGTTCAACAATAGCAATCCGAGCCCTCAAAGGACCCGTAAGTGGATCGGAAATGAAACGGATTTATAGGGTGGTGATCCGTCGGAAATCAGCTCTCTGAATCAGACAGAAACCCATCCCAACAACGGAAGTTATCTGAATGAACGGAAAATTTTGTTTGGAAAATGATCCGAACTAACCGAAATGTTCCAATTTGCTTCCGTTCATCGAAAACGCATTCCCGAACGTTCGTACGAATGAAAAATGAACGAAAAAAAGCAAAAAAATGACAAACACCCACCCAAACTTTCACAGACAGCTACGAAAGTCCGGACGAATGTGTCTCTGAATCGAGGCTTTGGCGACGGGCTTATAGAAAATAGGCAGTGACAAGCGGATGGATTTATTTTTGCTTGCAGGTGTAGGGAAGTGCTGATTTTTAAGTTGCTCTGAACATTGCATGTCTCCTAAAAATCATAGAGCACTCCCTCCTTAAAGTGGACCAACACCCTGAGGTCACCTCACACACCGCGGGACATCCGAGATCGGGATGTCCCGCGGGGTGTAAACCCCCCAAAACCCCCGAAAAACCTTACCTCTCCAGCCACTGCTTCCGCCGCCGCCGCCTCACTCGCGCTCCTCTAGACGTGCGCGCCCACGCCGGCCGTCTCTGAATGGCCGGCGCGGGCGCGCACACGTCAAGAGTGACGCGCGGGAGGCGCCGACGGGCAAGCTGCTTATACGTCGCTGTCAATCAGCTTGTCCGTCGGCGCCGATTGGACGGCGCGGCCACGTGGGAGCTGGGAGAGGTGAGTTTTGGGGGCTTTCTGGGGGGGTTTCACACAGCGGGGCACCCCCGATCGGGGTGCCCCGGGGAAGTGGACCAATACCCAGGATAGTCAAAATCCTGGGTGTTGGTCCACTTTAACCAGTGACAATATACTTCCTGCCCCTGCTAGCTTGGACTTGCAGCCCTGTGCTGGAGGTACAAAAAGACTATAAGTAGAGGACAGACATCCTGCAAGACAGAGACCTGAGCACACGGCTTGCTGTCAGGAGCTGTGCTGCTGCCTTCTATATCCAGAGCCTCCCAGTGGCTTCTGGAGCATACCACTGACTGTCAGACTGTTCACCTGCCAGTTCAGATGACTGTGCCAAGTGGAGATCGTGTGTAGCTGCTTTGGAACTCCTTCTTTACTCCCAGCTTGCTGACCTGCATGTACAGTGTATCCAGTGGAGAAGCTTGACCTGTGTGATAGAGTTCTACGCGTCAAGAGTGGATCAGCTATCAAGATCAGGGGCCCCTGCAGCTTTCATCCTGCGCAGACTCTCTCTCTCTTGGAGGTATTTGAGCTATAGAGTAACTATATACCCGGGTATATGTGCATGAACTGATTGAAGCTAGGCCTTTCATTATTGCATTATATATATATATATCACACCTTTAACATTTTCTATATAAAGTCTATAGTGTTAATATATTCAACTGTGCCAGTGATTGCTTTAAGGGATTGCTGGGAGCAGTAGTCCCTCTGCTCTCATTATATGGTTTTGTTTAGACTTGATTTATTTCCCAGAAAGTTTCCCTGACTTCTACGAGGGCCCTATTCTGGGTGGAGGCACTGCCACATAGAACATTTATCCCACTCTTCCACTAAGCGAAGGCTCAGCCTCATTTTGTTACCACCAGGTCAGCGCCATAGACTGTCTTGTGTGGGGTGTTTATCATCACCCCCCCCCCCCAAAACAGCCCTACACAGGAAACCCCTGATTTACAGAATGATGATTAATTTTGAGGCGTTGGATACGATTTAAAGCTGATTCTTGATGCCAGGTCCTGGGAGTAGCGCATATTTTTTATCGGGACTGGTGCAAGTTTAGAACTTACTTGGAGGCCACTTTTACAAGAACGCTGGCCACAGACAAGGAGAGACATGTGGCAAATGGCTTGTAATTATGCGGACTCTGAGATTTTCTCTGGCTGAAGACCATTAATATAAAACTTCTTCCCGATAGTTGTGGTGAACATTACACATCCACAGAGAATATTCAATGTTTGGACCTGAAAGTGTCAGGTAGAAGCCCTTATAAATGCTTTGAATTATGATGTGTGCTAATAAACTTCCCCCAAATCTCTCTCCTGTTTTATTGCAATGACCACCATTCAATTGATGGACAACAGACGTGACAGGGAAGACCCTTTTACAATTCTGATTCAGATGTCATTCTTATTATTTGCTTTGACTCTTCAATGCGGGAGCTCCAGGAAATTCACCTTCCCCACATCACATATGAAAGGGAATATTAAATGAAACCATCGCGACCTGTCAGATATCAAAGCCTTACGTTAGTTTCAAGTCAATTACAGCCTTTCAGTCTCTTCTTCTGGGATTAATCAGTTGTCTCCTGCACTGAAATATGTTTTCCTTGTTCACATACTTAAAATATAATAAAAAAAAGATCTAGCATCTATAAAAAATGACATCCAAATCGAGCTGAGGTGTTGCTCTTAGGGTGGCCAAATTACAGGTCCAATGTTCCTGTGTTTTGAATGTACTGTAGAAATACCACAATAGTTACTCCCCCATTTATCTTTTCTGTTATAAATTAGTGAATGAAAAGCCCAACTCCAGCTAAAACCAGTTTAGTTTTCATTTATTTTTAGCTTTAGGTGTGAATTTCTGGCCCCATGTCTAATCCTTGTCTGTACCTGTTCTGATTTGGTTTTCCCGGTCCTGGGTTGTGCTATGGCTTTGTGTTACTGGTCTGTGCCCCTGCAGTAAAATCTTGATGTGTGTTTGGTCGATGTCCTGTTCCAAGGTCCTGTTATTGATCCAAGGGTCCATGTCCTACTTTACATGTGTCTGGTCCTAGTGCTGTTTAAAGGTCCAGTTCCTGGTGTGCATCCTGCATCAATATTCTTTTTCTTTTCTGTGTCTTGCTCCAAGGTCCTGTTTTTGGTTGGTGTCATGCTCCGAGATCCTTTTCTTGTTCTATGTCCCGGTCCAGATTTTTGTTCCACGCCTTTCTCCCAGGTCCTGTTCCTGGTCCATGTCCTGCTCTAAACATCTGCTCCTAGCTCTTGTGTTGCTCTCAGGTCTTGTCCTGATATGTCTTGTGTTAATGTTCTGTTTCTGTTCTTTGTGGTGCTCAAAAGTCCTGATTTTGCCTGATGTCCTGCTCCATATCTGATATATGTCCCTGATATATGTCCTTATCTAAGTTTCTGGTCTAATTTTTTCTGATCCTGGCCCAGGCCCTGCTCTAAGAGATTGTTCCTAGTCTATGTGTTACTCTGAAGCCCTGTTCCTAGTGCCTCTCCTGTTTCTGTTTTCTGTGTCTGCTCTGAGTGGTGTTCTAAGGTCTTCTTTTTTCTGCCTCAAGGTCTTCTTTCTAGTCCATGGCAAGTGTTTTTGTCTCAGTTTTCTACTTAGTGCACATCTTTGTGCATTGGTTTGGACAACCGTGTTAACACCTCGAATGTCAGCATACCACAGATGAGGGAATCCTGTGATATGATGTCATGCCCAGATGGAAATCGTAGGCCAGCAAAAATTGCCCTTCCCTGGGGGGGGGGGGGGGGGGGCACCACCCAGGTGTATGAGATGAGCTGTTTTTCCTGTGTAACATGGATTAGGTGGTCCCTAGTCGAAGACCAGCTCCTTCTCAGACTCAATGCCTCAGGGGGCACTTGCTGTTGGTCTGGGCAGTCAGATGACCTCGGGGATCAGGAAAAGAGGATTGATGCATTGTCCTGAAATCAAGACCACAATCCCA
This sequence comes from Gastrophryne carolinensis, assembly GCA_027917425.1. Lineage (NCBI taxonomy): Eukaryota > Metazoa > Chordata > Amphibia > Anura > Microhylidae > Gastrophryne > Gastrophryne carolinensis. The sequence continues at coordinate 449,172,115 of CM051237.1, forward strand.
CCAAGGGCATATATAGGCTTAATGATGCAGCAATAGCATTTTACCTCTGTGCAAGGCATCCAATGGAATACATAGCCCATCTGGGACCTGTACAGTTCCAGCCTTTTAGCATCTCAAAACTGATTCTTTTGACTTTTAGACACATTGTGAAGTTAAAAAGTAAGAAAAAAACCTTCATTTGTGTCATTCTACTTCTCCCATGTCATAGAATTTATCTTGCTTTCTTTTCTTCTCTCGTTCCCGCAGAGCGGCTGCTATTCCCAAAAATACATTAAGGGTGAAATTCTTGAACAGTCTCTTGTGAATGAAGATGCAGCCAAGCTTTTCTTCAGCAGCTGTCATACAGTTCTTATTTTCCTCCTCTTTTCTAGACATATTGCAATTAACATCCCACACAACGCAGTGCAGCCTTGTGCCGGGAATAATAGAATTAATGCGCAGCTTTTAACCCCCGGGAAGTGGATGGAAAGCCCTGAAGAGCCGAGCTGAGCGTGAATTGGCTTGAGAAAAATGCTGGGGGGAAATGGCTAAAGGTGGGGGGTAGTGGGGGGTGTTGTGAACAGGACACGCCTCTTGGGAGAAGCTAGGCACCTGCGATTCTCATAAACAGCAGTAGAGTCACTTAGTACGAATGAAGTCCTACTTAGTCTTTACTGCAAATCTGTAACCTGCTGGGCACCTGAGTCGCCAGCAGTAAATTGCGATTTTCTTAAAGTACAGGACAAAGTAAATAGTAAAGAAATGAAAAAGGTTTATTTAAAAGAAACCTGTCAGGAGCAAAATATGTAGGCAGCTCTTGTAAATGCCAGGCCCCTGGCCTCCATGCTGCTTCTTCTCTTTTAAAGTGGACCAAAACCCAGGATTTTGTCTATCTTGGGTTTTGGTCCTTGCCCAAGGGCACCTCGATTGGGGGTGCCCTGTTGTGTGTAACCCCCCAGGTCGCCCGAACAATGCGACCTGGGGGGTTACACATGCGCGGGTGCTCGTCCAATCAGCGTGCTTGGGTCTGCTCGAGCCCCTGCTTCCAGGAGCTTGTCTAATGCGAGCAAATGGGGGGTTTCACACAGCAGGGCATCATGATTTTGGATGCACCGGGGGGAAGGGAATTGATCAGCCCGGGAATCTTATAGATTCCTGGGCCGATTTCCGTGGGTTTTGGTCCACTTTTAAACTTAGTAGCCCTACTAAGTAAAGGCAGCAAAGACATTTGCCCAGGGTGGTAAAGTTTTAGGGATGACAGTGCCATTGCTGATGTTCTCCAGTGAGCTGCTGCAACGCCACACACAGACAGATACGAAAAGTTCATTCCCCTTATCGGCATTCCCATGCTGCTGATCTTCCTCCCATGGCCCGGTTCCATTTGGCAGGTGGGAATGGCCTATGTAGGCTATCACAGGGACGGCCATGCCCACCTGCTGGCCGGAAACCAGGGCTGGGGAGGGCGATCAGCTACAAGAGGATAGTCTGTGGCACAGGTAGGGTGAGTGGAATTTTTCTTTACCAGCACCGCATTTGCTTCATAAGATGCACAGACACATGCCTATCACTTTTGGGGGAGAAAAGTACATCCTATGGAGCAGAAAATATCTCCTGTAATATTCCAGACACTATATCTGGTATCTTAATAAATATATTGCTGGACTGGAAACAGCTGGAGAACGCAGTGCGAGAAGTGACCTGATGAAGCGGCAGGAATGTCGGATAGCGGCATCTCGAATAATTAGCAACCGCCGCTACCAAGAAACAAACACAAGCTGCTCCATACCATACGCGGGTAAGTCGTGCGAGAGTTGGGTTTAATACTTAGTTAACCCTTTCTCTGCCAAGAAACACAAAGAAACATTGGTTTGTGAACTGAAATAGTAAAGGAGCACTATCGCAAAATGAATCCATTAAGATCCATTTAAACATGCTGGCTAATGACAGGAGGGGTCATTTATACACCCCGACTGAATAAAACTCCCGCCAAGCTTGTGGATTATTCTCTCATAGTGTATCAGGGGTGACAGAACCTGTCATCCTGATTTCCTCTTCCTTCCATTAAAATAAAAAAAAAAAACAAGCCTGGCTGGATATTTCTTGATGCCGGCTGTATAAGTGACCCCTCCTCCACCATCCAGCTTATTTGTATGGATTTTTATCATTGGGCCATTTTTCACAATAGTTCTCCTTTAAGTAAAGATGTTATCCGAATATTATGACATATGTTTCTGTGACCGGGTACAAATGCCAACATTTGGCCAAAATATTGAAGTTAGAATAAACATATACATTGATATACTTGTGGCCCAGATGAAGTAACGGGAGGTCCGTTGCGAAACGCGTTGGCTGGCTGGGACGGGGTGAGGCGCTCGGCGCATGTCTGCCTGGTGAAGTACACATAGCACATGTTATGATTTACTGCACTGTTTTTCTATGTCTTTTTTCCCCTCGGTGTTTTCATTAGGGTAGAGTGATACTGATAGCACTGGATTGCACTTTACTGATGTATATTTGTATAAAATAGGATTGCATATAGGATAGTTTAGACACATTTTATAAGCTGGTTGATATTGTATACTGACGTTTTTGAAGACAACACGGGGTTAATAATTGTATGTATATAGATGTATATAGGATAGTTTATACACATTATATAAGTTGGTTGATATTGTATATTGATGCTTTTGAAGATAACACGGGGTTAATAATTGTATGTATATAGATGTATATAGGATAGTTTAGACACATTTTATAAGCTGGTTGATATTGTATATTGATGCTTTTGAAGATAACACGGGGTTAATAATTGTATGTATATAGATGTACTAGGCATACATGTGTTCTTGTAGTCCTCCCCCTCATGAGATGTGTGTTTTTAATTGTTTTTAAACTTTTTTTGTATTGGATTAATAATAAATTGAATACATTTTGTTATAAGAGTATGTGGTGGTGCCAGTTATTTGGTTAGGCATTGTTTTGGGGTCTTGTGGAATCCCATGCTCTGGAGATTATTAGAATAAACATATCTCGGGCCAATGCCATCTTGTGTCCCAGACTGCCTAACAGTTCTCATCTCTTCATTCATGTCATCCACCTCCCTCACCCTAGACATGGACAAACCTGAGACTTGTTGTCTTCCCAATTCTGCTCCTGTCTCCAATAAAACAATACCTACCTCTGACCTCACAATCTCTGCCGCTCCCCACAATGTCTCACTGTTGTACTGGACTCCTCTCTCTTATTCACAGTCTGTCACTAACAAACTCCTGTCATGTCAAACACTTCTCCCACATCTGTCTCTTCTTCACCCCCCCACACCACTAATATTCTAGTACAGGGACCCCCAGCCTGTAGCCCGGGAGCCGCATGTGGCTTGCTGACCCCTGCTGTGTGGCTCGCCATCTGTCTGCTAGAAGCAGTTCACTTGAGAAGTTATAGCACACATTTGAGGTTGGGGGTATTCACTAAGATCAGGGTTGCACCATTTATTGGTTTAATGCAGAGTTGAGCAGGAGGAGAACATGTTGGCTTACCTGTCTCAGAATTGTACTTGGTTTCCCAGCCTTCCTGCACAGTGTCTAGGTTTTATTTTACCATTAAACCTCTTTGGGGCTGAGGGATCCATTTGTGTTCAGCAAGTATTTTATAGGGCTGGGAGATCCACATGCACACTGAACTGTCAAGGTTGACACTTCGAGATACTGCCCAACAAATAGATCAGCCAAGCAATGGCCAGTACAACAATAATGCAATTTGAACGGTTGAATGGGCCGCTCAGCCAATCAGTGTGCTTGTTCATGACCGAGTTGGCATCGTGGTAGGGACAAGAAGGTGAGTGACCTAGGGGCATACACATAGCGAATTGGGATGCCCCCACTGAGAGAGGAACAACACCCCGAAAAGTGAAAATCAGGTGTGGTGTTCCTCTTTAAATACGATGCTCATGCTGTCCTTAAAGCGGACCTTCACTTCACTGAATAAGAGTCTATCTTATATGTTTCCCACACCCTGTACATACAGATTGGCCACATTAAAAATCATCCTACCTGCATCTACTGCATGTTATGAGCCTTTAAACATCCAAGATGGCGGCTTATGGAAGCAGCCATCTTATCAGGCAGCCTGCAAACAGGAAGTGCCTCCTGACTGTGCTGCTCTGCATTATGGGACTGCTGACCTTTACCTGACCCCCTGTACCTTATCCCACTCTCCTCTCCTCGGTAAGTGTGATGCTTCTGAGTCAAGATGGCGGCGCCCGTATCCTAAATTCCTGAACAGAGTTGCAGCCCAGTGGGGGAAAGAATAATAAGTTAGTGACTAAAAACGTAAAATATATTAATTTTAGATGCTGGAGAACCGTTTTTTAAGAGTTTGGGCTTTTCATTAAATCACGCTGAAGGTCCGGTTTAAGGCATATCTTAATGCTCGCAAAGCTTGCCGGAATTCTTAGGCACATTCAACTCAATATTTGAATTATTAAAGTGGACCAACACCCAGGATTTTGACTATCCTGGGTTTTGGTCCACTTCAGGGGGGCACCCCGATTAGGTGTAAAACCCCCCAGAAACACCCCAATACTCACCTCACAACGCTCCCACGTGGCCGGGTGACAGCGACGGACAAGCGCTGACAGCGACGGACAAGCCAGCGCGTTCGCCGCCGCCTCCCGCGCGTCCCTCCGACAGCGCGCGCGCCCGCGCCGGCCATTCACAAACGGCCGGCGCGGGCGCGCGCACGACTAGAGGGGCGCGCGGGAGGCGGCGGCGGCTGCGCTGGCTTGTCCGTCGCTCGTCGCTGTCACCCGGCCACGTGGGAGCGTTGTGAGGTGAGTATTGGGGTGTTTCTGGGGGGTTTTACACCTAATCGGGGAGGAGGTGAGTTTTTGGGGGGTTTTCGGGGGGGTTCCTCACCGCGGGACATCCCGATCTCGGATGTCCCGCGGTGAGGGGGGTGATCGGCCCGGGAATCTTATAGATTCCCGGGCCGATCACCGCAGGGTGACGGTCCACTTTAAAGAAAGACTTTTAACACGATGCTAATTATGTGTGTCCTTAAGGCATACCCTAATGCTCATAAACAGCCCAGTAATTGAGTCATTTAAAGAAAGATCATAAATATTTTGCCAGTTACACATGAATGTGCTTTGTTTTCATCCTCCAGTTTTCCCGGGACACCTATAAGTCCTTCAAACTATCTGATCCAAAAGTAAATGTGTCCAAGGGGGCATCCCAAACAGATGTAATTAAATCTGCTAAAGTAAAAAAAGAGGGCAGATATGTCCCCATGAGCAAGGCAATATTTTGCTTTTTCTCCCCCCCACAAGCCATGAGGCATTATAAAGGGCCATTGCTGATATCAGGCATGTGTGAGGGCATCCCAAACAAGGATTGTCCTGGCAACACCGAAAGAGCAGTTATAGACAAGGCCCATTAATTCCAGACAGTATACAGATGAGAGCCTGGATGGCTTAAACCGGACCTTCACTCTGAATAAGAGCCTTATATGTTTCCTCCACCCTGAACATAGAGATTGTCCACATTAAAAACCACCCTACCTGCATCTACTGCATGTTATGAGCCTTTAAACAAGATGGCGTCTTATGGAGCATCAGGCTGCCTTCAAACAGGAAGTGGCTTCTGACTGTGCCGCTTTGCATTCTGGGATTGCTGTCCTTTTCCTGACCCCAGCTCTGCTCTGTCTGTACAGAGCACGCCCCCTGTACTTATGACCCCTCTCCTCAGTATGTGATGCTTCTGAGCCAAGATGACGGCGCCCGTATCCTAGAGTCCTGAACAGAGCCCAGTGGGGGAAAGAATAAAAAGTGACTAAAATGTAAAATATATTAATTTTAGATGCTGGGGAATAGTTTTTTAAGGGTTCATTTAATGATGCTGAGGGTCCGATTTAAAGTGGACCAAAACAGAGCTGGATCGGCCTGGCAATCTTATGAATCCATTCCCTTCCCGCAGGGCGTCCAAAATCAGGATGCCCTACTGTGTGAAACCCCCACGGTCGCCTGCTACACTTACCTTAATACCGGTCCAACGGCGCAAGCATGGGGCGCTGCAGCATCCCCGCTATCCCTTTAGCAGGACGCGTGCCCTGTAAGAGGGAAGCGTGAGATGCGGCCGCCAGCGCGCTCGGAGCCACTGAGCTAAGACGACGCTCAGACGTGCATAGCTCAGCGCCTCCGAGCGCGCTGATTGGACGAACGGCCGTGCATGCGCCGTAGGACCGTGGTGAGGTGAATTGATGGGTGCGATCTGGGGGGTTTCACATAGCGGGACACCCTCGATCAGGGTTCCCCTGGGAGAGTGGGCCAAAACCCAGGATAGTCAAAATCCTGGATTTTGCTCCACTTTAACTAGCTCCTCCGAGCTCTATGATTTTTTCCATCATGTGGACCCTAACCAGCGGGCCTCCACCACTGTCCTGATGACAAGCTTCACAGATGTTAAAACGCTTGTGGTTAATGCTGTTCTTTTCCTGAAACATCCCTCCAGTGGGTGTACATCTAGCTAGACTCCAATCAAGTGGATCTTAAACAACTACAAAACACATATGATGACTATTGTGAAAAAGTGAAACACATTCAATAAGACTACCCTCTCAAATCAATCATTTTTGTTAAGGTATTTCCTAAAAAAACACTTCTATTAATCATATGACACTGTGTTATAAGGATATATGTGAAAAAACTAAAAACCAATCAGATTACCCTAACTTGTGCCCCACACCAGTAGGTATTATATACTTTTATTATAATTATGTGAAAAAAACTACTATACCACATACCTCACGTTCAATAACTTGCCCACTGGAGGAAAAAAATGGGGGAAATATATATATATATATATATATATATATATATATATATATATATATATAAAATCAGTGGTAAACTGTGGTCAAAACCAGCCATTGGCCGGCCCCCAACCATGATGCCGGAGCTTTAGCATTGGGGGCTGGGGTTCCTTGGCTTGTGGGTACAGTGGGGCTGAGAGGGAGAGGCAGAGCTTGTGGGTATAGGTGTTAAAAGCAGCAGCCCAACTGGCCCCATAGCATTGAGGTCCACCGGGCATGGTCCAGGTCTCCCTATGGGCAGTTCACCCCCTGTAAATGATTAAGAGTACCAAACCAGAGGACTACTCTGACCAGGACCGGATTAAGTGTGGTAGAGGCCCCTGGGAACAAAATCCAGATACAGAATTTTTTTCCTTTAAAATAATAGTCCAGCCAAGTAACTGATTGGTGGTTGTCTGCCCCCCTTGTGCGGGTGCGTGCTGCTCGGGAACTCCTGCTTTGCCATTCTGGGTGGGGGGTAGTGTAGTCGCCCGGCTGGTCCAGCAGAAAACAGTTCCCTGCATTGAGCTGCCAGCGGCTGTGCTTGGTGGCTTATGTGCAGTGACAGCTCTGCACCCATCACTGTAGCGTTGCTGACGGCGGTTTTGCTGCTCTAGACTCTCCATCCTGGCCTGGTGTGGCTTTGGCTGCAAAAACAAAAATACAATTCTGTGAAATACTCACCTGTAGAATTGGTATTATAAGTATACAGTACGTCCTGCTCCAGATATATTACTTACACTTGAGTTATCCTCCGCCAGATGGCGCTGCACTGCAGAGACATGTAAAACAGGCTCCTCCCACAAATCCCCAGCATTGAAAAGCAGTGAAGAAGAAGCCGGGAGAATTTAACCACCCAAAAACTTATAACAATGATAACAATCACCATACAGGGGATCCAGAAAATTGCAAAAACCAAGGTGGGGTGGAGCAGGACGTACTGTATACGTATAATACCAATTCTACAGGTGAGTATTTCACAGAATTGTATTATTCTTAGTATACAGTACGTCCTGCTCCAGATATATTACTTACACTTGGGACATCCAATAGCAGTGTCCATAAAGTAGGGTGGGATCCCCAATAAAAAAGGTAACAGCAGACAGTTTAAACCACTGCCACCTGCAAAACCTTACGGCCACAAAACAGCATCAGCAGAGGCCTTAAAGTGGACCAACACCCAGGGGGGATCGGCCCGGAAATCTATAAGATTCCCGGACCGATCAGATCCCTCCCCGCGGGGCATCCGAAATCGGGATGTCCCGCGGGGAGGAACCCCCCAGGAGGCCCACAATCCTCACCTTACCTGCGATCCAACGGCGCATGCGCGAGACGCGGCCGCGTCTCTCGCTTCCCTCTAGCAGGGCGCGCTCCCGCGCCGGCCGTTTTGTGAATGGCCGGCGCAGGAGCGCTCCCTGTTAGAGGGAAGCGAGAGACGCAGCCAATGACAGCGCTCTGGTATGCGCGTCCAAGCAGCTTTGGACGCGCATACCAGAGCTGCTCTGAGCGCTGTCATTGGCCGGACGAGGTCACGTGGGAGCGGGGAGAGGTGAGTTTTTGCGGCGATCGGGGGGGTTTCAGACAGCGGGGCACCCCCGATCGGGGTGCCCCACCTAAGTGGACCAACACCCAGGATAGTCAAAATCCTGGGTGTTGGTCCACTTTAACATCAACCTTGTAAAACTTTGAAAAGGTATGAACAGAAGACCAAGTAGCAGCCTTGCAAACTTGTTCAACAGAAGCCTGGTGCTGAAAAGCCCAAGAGGCCCCAATAGCACGAGTGGAATGAGCAGTAAGGCGGAAGGGAGGATTCTCCCCCTTAGCAGAATAGGCCTGAATCACAGCCTGACAAAACCATGTTGCTGATAGTAGACTTAGCAGGAGCCAAGCTCTTCCTAGGATCAGAAGGGACCACAAGAAGAACATCAGTGTTCCTGAAGGACACAGTTACTACTAGGTAACACTTCAGACACCTGACCACATCCAAGAAATGCAAAACCCATCCCTTAGCATTGCTAGGATTAGGACACAATGAAGGAAGAACAATATCTTGATTCAAATGAAAGGCAGACACCACCTTAGGCAGAAAAACCAGCTTAAAGCGGAACACCACCTTATCCTGGTGTCTGTCAAAGTATGGGGGCTGGATAGACAGAGCCGCCAGCTCAGACACACGCCTGACCGACGTAATAGCCACCAGAAAGAACAACCGTGAGGGTAGGTACAGCGAGAGCAGTATCCTGAATAGGATCAAAGGGAACATCCTGCAAGGCAGGCAAGACCAAGTCCAAATCCCAAAACAGGGACCATAGGTTGTCGTGGGGAACGCACATGAGTAACCCCCTAAAAGCAGTCTTAATCAAGGAATGCTGAACAAAAGACTTCTGAAAGAAGACAGACAGGATAGAAACCTGACCCTTCAAAGTACTGAGTTGGAGACTCCAACCCATGCAGTAAAACTCCAGAACCCTGGGAACTGAGAACACCCAACAGGGAAGAGACCAAGACTCACACCAGTCAATATAGGTACGCCATACCCTGTAATAGATGGAAGAAGAAGTCATCTTCCTAGCCTTCACCATGGACTCAACCACCAAGGCAGACAAGCCTTTCTCCATCAAGATGGAGATTTCAGCAGCCAGGCCGTCACAGCCAGAGTTTGTAATTGGGATGGCGTAAGGGGCCCTGAGTGAGCAGATCTGGCACTCCTGGCAGAAAGCACTGATCTACTGCCCTCTGCACCACGTCTGCGAACCACACTCTTCTTGGCCACCTGGGGGCCACCAGAATCACTGGCCCCCTTCCAGAGCAATCTTGTGCAGGACCCTGCAGGGGGAATAGAGAAAAAAACATACAGAACCTGAATGTCCCGCCATGACATTACTAAAGCCTCCATGGTCACGGTCAGAGGATCCTGGAACAGGGAGACAAAGGCCTTGAGCTTGTGATTGTGACGGGACGCAAACAGATTCACATCTGGTTGACCCCAGCGGTGCCACAGAGATTGGAACACCCTGTTGCAGAGGGACCCTCCCGGAATGTATACCTCCGATATGCAGGGAACATTGGCCTCCACCCAGGTCAAGATCAGAGAACTACCTGGACGGCCCTCTTGCTCCGGTTCCCTCCCTAATGATTGATGTAGGCAACTGCCGTCAGATTGACCGAGCGCCCCTGAACAGACAGGCCCTGAAGGGGAGTAGTAAAGCGAGCCAGAACTAACCTGATCGCTCACAGCATCAATACATTGATAGGTGTGTGGGCCTCCTAAGGGCCCCACCTCCCCTGGAACCACAGGGAATTCCAGAAACCCCCCCCAACCTGATAGACAGGCATCCGTGGTGACCGTCTCCCAGGAAGGGGCAAGAAGGGATCAGCCCCCCAACAGGTTACTTGAGTCCATCCACTACAAGAGGGACCTCCTTACCAGGGGGGAAAGCACACAGACCCTGTCCAGGGATGCTGGGTCCTTGTGCCATACAGACAATAGGAGAAGTTGCAGAAGCCCCAAGTGGGACTGAGCATAAGGGACCGCTTCCAAGCACGCCACCGTCAGGCCCACCAGCTGCATCCCCTGCCTGGTGGAGGGGCAGGGACAGCTAGGAGAGACTGAGCCTGTGCAAGCAGATTGTCCACCTTCTGCTGAGGAAGGAATATCCTTGCCTGAACTGTGTCCAGATTCATTCCTAGGAATGAAGTTACCAAGGAAGGGGACAGTGAGGACTTGGGGTGGTTGATCACCCATCCAAATGACTCCAGAATGGACATCACCAGCTGAGTATCCAACTTGCCAGATGTAGAGACTGGGAAGTGATGAGGACATCCAGGTAGGGCAGCACGCGGACGCCCCTTGGCTTCATCAGAGACATCACCCCCGCCAGCACCTTGGTGAGCACTCTGGGAGCTGAAGAGAGGCCAGATGGCAAGGCCACAAATTGGCAGTGTTGATCTTCCAACGCGAATCTGAGAAACCTTGGTGTCCTGAAAACACAGGGATGTGAAAGTAAGCATCATTGATATCCACAGACGGCATGAAGCCCCCAGGGCGCAAGGAGCAGATGGCCGAGCGCAGAGCTTCCATGCGGAAAGCGCCTGTACTTGACAATTTGCTGAATATTTGTAAATCCAGAATGGGCCTGATTGACCCATCTTTTTTGGGAACTGTGAAAAGGTTGGTGTAGAGTCCCTTGCCTCTGTCTGTTAAGGGAAATCTGTAAATGACCCGAGGACCCAGCAGGCCTTACACGGCCTGCGCCAACACCTGAGCAGAGGCAGGGACCAGGAGTACCTGGGACCTGATAATCTTAGGGGAGGCCGCACAGCAAATACCATCTTGTAGCCGGAGGACACTACCTCCTGAATCCACCGGTCTGAGACGTGATGCCTCCAGACTTGAGCAAGGTGCTGCAGCCGTCCCCTCACCCTGACGGGCGAGGGCGCCCCATCATGCTTGAGGGGACTTGGGAGAGGATTTGGGCTTAGCCCCCCCGGAGGAGCCAGGGTGTTGTCTTCTGCTCCTGGGACAGGAATCTGCGCAAGGCCCCGCGAAGGACACCCCTGGTTCCTGTTTAACACCATGGTAGGGGGAGAAGGGGGGCCCTGGCCCCGAAGGGGCCCGAGACAGCCATCTGCGCTGGGGTAACTTACCTCTCTTACCAAACAGGTCTAGACGGGCCCCAAACAGGCGTAGGGGGGAGCCCAGTAAGGACCTTCTTCGCAGCATTGTCAGCAGCCCACTGTCGCAGCCAGACCAAGCGACGTATAGCCACCACGAAGGCAGAAGTTCTTGCACACATTCTGATGGTGTCATCCAATGCTACTAGAACAATTTATAAACACATCACAACTGGAGAGTGCATTAAACACCTCAAAAGGGAGATCATCAGGGGCACTATCAAGCATATTTCTGATGAGGGTTCTAGTGGCCACAGCAGTAATGGCAGAGGCACAGACCGGGCGCAGCGCCATCCCCGCACATGCAAAGGCGTGAGAGGCCAGCAGGTCAATGCGCCGGTCCTCAGCATCCCGCAGGGTAGTAGAATCAGGGGGATGCATGACAGGGGTGTTAGATAGCCCTATTATCGGGACATCCACTTCAGGGGGGGATGACCAACATTTAACCACCTCAGGTGGAAAAGGATACTTCCTATCCCAATCCCTTGGAACCCCGGGAAGTTTACTGGGGCACTCCCATTCCTTGAGCACAAGGGAATGGAAATATGCCTGCTCTAGAAATTCCAAACGTGTTGATGCTGTATGGAAACGCTCCCCTCTTTGCCTGGGAGCCTCACCAGGGAGAGAGATAGACAGAACCTCAAAGATCTGGGTCAGTAATCTGTCAGTGTCATCCGGGGCCCAGGGGTCAGAGCCAGAATCGTCATGACCCCTTGGTCTCTCATCAGATGAGCCTGAGTCAGAAAAGAGCTCCCCTTCATCAGAAGGGGTATAGCCACACAGATTCATAAACTCCTGAGATCCCATAGGGAAAACAGTATCATAAGGCGTCAGGTGCCACTTCTTACCAGGGTCCTTACGCGCTAAAGACCTCGCAATAATCTGTTCAGCAGTAGGTGTCTAGAAGACACATCAGGCAGAAAATCCCCACTTGTATGCAACTCAGCATGAGTGAGATTTAAGCTTGGGGGAGTAGGTGAAGTGAAACGAGGTGCAGCCACTGGCAGGCCAGATTGCAAAGCCAGCGCTTGCTCAGCACAGGGTACGCAGACCCGCGCCTTGTCAGCATCAGCATTCGGTTGTCCACACGCCATACACAGCCGGTCTTGTCCCAAAGGGACCCCGGTCACATTATCCTGAGATGCCTCCATATGGTGATTATAAGGCACAATATGCCAGTAGGGATTGACGCTATAAAGCAACCCTGGATGCCCCAATGACCAACTAGGGAAGTGGGAGTAATTTTACAAGGCCCGACTATCAATTACACCGGGCCGGGAGAAGCCAATGGATTCACCCGTCTGAAAGACACAATGAGAAGAAAAAGGTGTCAGAACCGAAAACACACTACAATGAGTATAAAGCCGCCCGCGAGGGCACTTACGGACCACGGTAAGTAAGGACGTCACACGCGCGTGTGACCAGACAACATGGCGCCGAGTACCTCGAAGGGCGGGCCAGAGTGAGCCGTGACGCGGGGCGCGCCAGGCCAGGCCCCGCCCCCCTGAAGAGTGCGAGGTCTAACCGACAAGCAGCCAATGAGGACGCAGAAGTGTCTGAGGTAACGCCGCCCGGCAAGGAACATTTCCAAGTGAAGGAAAAGGCGCGCGTGGCGGCGGCATTTGCAAGTGTAAAAAAGACAAGTCAGCTTGGCGGTTCACACCACATATACTAGTCCAAAACAGACATTACAAAAGGCCATATGCACGTAATCACTATACACTGACATCTACACCCCCCCCCCTTTCTTTCCCCCCCGAAGGCTACAGGGAGAATGAGGGAGGATGGCGGCCCACTGCTGGCCCACTGCTACCGGGGCATGGGACAATAATGCGGGAGGGGCATCCCATAAAGGCTCACCATCAGCCTACCCTTTGGTGGGGGACTGCGGTGGAGCAGCGCTCCATAAGCACACATGGTGCTGCCTACCTTCACCTGACCAGCGCAGCCCAGGCTGGGAGGCACATCACATGAAGGACGGGAGGGAATAGTTCAACAGGGCCACAGGCTAATTGCCCCGCTCACCTGCGACAGAGTGATAATTTCATGTCTTCGCAGTAAGCACTGCAGAGAAATCTGGGGATTTGTGGGAGGTCCCCGGGTATTTGAGGGGCCTGTTTTACATGTCTCTGCAGTGCAGCGCCATCTGGCGGAGGATAACCCAAGTGTAAGTAATATATCTGGAGCAGGACGTACTGTATACTAAGAATAAAGGCTTGCCCAGGTGCGGGGGGCCCCCACTGCGACCGATTGCTTTGTTGCTGGCCCCGCGGCCTGTGAGACCAAAGTCTGAAAAGCCTTCTGGACCAAACCATAACCCAAAGGTTGGTGGAAGCCCCCTTTGCAGGGCAAGTGTTTTAGGCCCTGGGGCGTGCCCCTTGTGCCCCTCTCATAATCTCGCCCTGGGTGTCATACAAAGCATAAAGCCTAGTTTCGCCATCTGGGCATTTGAGGGATTCTGACGCCAATTAATGCCACTGCGTTCTCCCTGCTGCAGCTGCCACCTCTATGGGGGGAGTGGGGGGGCACTTGCCCTTGGGTGCAGCAGGTCAGGGGGGCACCAGAGGGGGGTCTGAGCACAGGTGGGGAGGCACCATTTTGAATTTTTGCCCCAGGGTGCCAGAAAGCCTAGCTACTCCATTGTTGAGGGCCACACGTGCTTCAGGCAGTGGCAGCGCTAGAAGCAGAATCAAGGCCTCAATTATTGTAACAAAATGAGTATCCAGCGAAGTCTGTGACATTCCCGGTAATGGGTGCAGGCGCCGGATGAGCCAGATGCTTAATCGCAAAATAACGCGCCTGTATGCAGCGCTTAATACGCAATGTGGCATCAACTGCGGCGATTGTTGGCGTTCCTTTCCTCGGCCCCCGCCCTGAGAAGCGGCTTTTATCACCGACCATCAACATAAGTATCCGAGAAATGTGACATTTTCAACTATGTCTAATTCCGAGTGGGAGAATGACAAGGAGGACGAGATTCACTTTGAGTGCTGGAAACCTCTCATGATGTCCTTAAAGTTCTCCAGCGCTGCGCTCTAACCACCAGAGATGCGGCGCGCGGCGTTCCTCCTCGCTTGCATTATAATAAGCGATCCAGGCGAGATCTTCCATTACCTTGTCAATCTGCGCCGAGTGCCGGCTGCCATTATACCGGAGTGGAAAGTCTGCGGCTTTGAGCTTTTCAACGTGTCACGTGTGGGCTTCTGATGTTCAAAGGACATCTATCATTAAGCGCCTGTGAATATAAAATGCTGTTATATGATGGGCTACAGACATTTATCTAATATACTTTATTTAAAGTGGACCCAAACCTGGCTCTGGAGTTTAAGGGCCCTAACATGTTGTGCATTTTCACTGTAAAGGTTCAGCCAGGGCCGGCTCCAGGTTTGTAGCGGCCCTTGGGTAGGAGAGTCTAAGAGGTTTATTCATCAAGGGATAGCGGCAGGCAGCATCTGGTGAACGCCGGGCGCTGTACGCAAATCCACATTTATGAAAGCGGATCTGGTGAGCGCCTCTAACAGCGCCATGTAGCATCCGATGTATTATTACGCCTGGTATTACCTGTCGCTCTCCCATACATTTAAATGGACGTTCCATTTTTTCTGTTTAAACAGAGTTTTTGTTTTTCATTTTTTTTTCTCTTAAATAATTGTGTAACCTCTCTTGGCCTAGAAAAAGTCATTTTTGAAAACTTATTTGTTTTTTTTATATTTATATGCAGAATTGTCATTATAGGTCTGGCATAAAAGTGTTAATGTCACAATGTTACAACAATGTCATTCCATTTGTTACTGGTGGATATGTGTTCAAAAACAGACTTTAATCACACAGCGTCTGGTGCTCAGCGCCCAGATCCAGAGTGCCTATGCTCTGTGAGTCTGTTTTTTTGCTGAATATGATGAGCCGCTGAGAGTCAGTCGCACTGAGCTGGCGCTACCTTTTGCTCCCTGCAGCGCTGTACTGGTGTTAGAATGATCAACATACATCTCATTCATCAGTGCCGGCCAGGTTACTACAGCGACTGATAGCCAATCACAGCGTCTACTAGTGGTCGCTCTAAGCGCTGCTATACAGACTCATACATTACATACAGACCCTCCAGTCCTTATTGTCTTCCCTATAGCCACCAATCGTCCTCTAGTCCTTATTGCCTTCCCTATAGCCACCAATCACCCTCCAGTCCTTATTGCATTCTCTGTAGCCACCAATCGTCCTCTAGTCCATATTGCCTTCCCTATAGCCACCAATCGTCCTCTAGTCTTTGTTGCCTTCCCTATAGCCACCAATCATCCTCTAGTCTTTGTTGCCTTCCCTATAGCCACCAATTGTCCTCTAGTCCTTATTGCATTCCCTATAGCCACCAATCGTCCTCTAGTCTTTGTTGCCTTCCCTATAGCCACCAATCATCCTCTAGTCTTTGTTGCCTTCCCTATAGCCACCAATCGTCCTCTAGTCTTTGTTGCCTTCCCTATAGCCACCAATCATCCTCTAGTCTTTGTTGCCTTCCCTATAGCCACCAATTGTCCTCTAGTCCTTGTAGGGCTGGTGGCATCAGGACCCAGCATAGGAAGCAGCAGAGGAAGTGGCAAGGCTGGTGGCTTCAGGACCCAGTGGAGGAAGCAGCAGAGGAAGTGACAGGGCTGGTGGCTTCAGGACCCAGTGGAGGAAGCAGCAGAGGAAGTGGCAGGGCTGGTGGCATCAGGACCCAGTGGAGGAGGCAGCATAGGAAGTGGCAGGGCTGGCGGTATCAGGACCCAGTGGTGGAGGCAGCATAGGAAGTGGTAGGGCTGGTGGCATCAGGACCCAGTGGAGGAGGCAGTAGAGGAAGTGGCAGGGCTGGTGGCATCAGGACCCAGCATAGGAAGCAGCAGAGGAAGTGGCAGAGCTGGTGGCATCAGGACCCAGCATAGGAAGCAGCAGAGGAAGTGGCAGGGCTGGTGGCATCAGGACCCAGCATAGGAAGCATCAGATGAAGTGTCAGGGTTGATGGCATCAGGACCCAGCATAGAAAGCAGCAGAGGAAGTGGCAGGGCTGGTGGCATCAGGACCCAGCATAGGAAGCAGCAGGGAAAGCGCCAGGGCTGGTGGCATCAGGACCCAGTGGAGGAAGCAGCAGAGGAAGTGTCAGTGTTGATGGCATCAGTACCCAGCATAAGAAGCAGCAGAGGAAGCGCCAGGGCTGGTGGCATCAGGACCCAGCATAGGAAGCATCAGAGGAAGTGTCAGGGTTGATGGCATCAGGACCCAGCATAGAAAGCAGCAGAGGAAGTGGCAGGGCTGGTGGCATCAGGACCCAGTGGAGGAGGCAGCAGAGGAAGTGGCAGGGCTGGTGGCATCAGGACCCAACATAGGAAGCAACATAGGAAGTGGCAGGGCTAGTGGCATCAGAACCCAGTGGAGGAGGCAGCAGAGGAAGTGTCAGGGCTGGTGGCATCAGGACCCAGCATAGGACCCCGATCGGGGGTGCCCCGCTGTGGGAAACCCCTAAATCCCTACCTGCTCCTCGATCCAGCGGCGCCCGCCGCCGCCACCCGCGCGTCCCTCTAGCAGGACGCGCACCCGCGCCGGCCGTTTGTGAATGGCCGGCGCGGGCATGCACCCTGTAAGAGTGACGCGCGGGAGGTGGCGGCGGGTGCGCTCTCTTGTCCGTCGCTGCCTCCCGCTTGTCCGCCGGCGGGGATTGGCTGCAGCGGTCACGTGGGAGCGGGGAGAGGTGAGTTTTTGGGGCTTTCTGGGGGGTTTCACACAGCGGGGCACCTCCGATCGGGGTGCCCCACCGAAGTGGACCAAAACCCAGGATAGTCAAAATCCTGGGTGTTGGTCCAGTTTAAGGGATGGATAGAAGATAGGTTTCAACAGTTACAGCAAGAGAAACACTTTAAATAGGCAAATGAATCATTTATTGCTGCAGATCTGCATGTTACTCCTCAAAGAGGAACAAACAAGAACAATGAGGGACAGGGGGACATGGACTCAAAAGAGGGACAGTCCCTCTAAATCAGGGACTCTTGGGAGGTATGATCTGTGGTCTGTGTTGCGATCATGCTGTGGGGAAAATACTGCATCCATAGCTACCATCTTGGCAGCTAACCAGGCATATGGCCGATCACCGATCTAGATGAAATCCTTTACACACTCGCTGGGGATGGCGAGATGATGGCGCAGAGAATAAATGTGAGCAGGAGTCCAGGGAGCCAGCGCAGGCTTCCATGCTTTATGCAGCGGGCCAAAATCCAGAATTATCACCCTCCTGGTTTTTGATCTGCTTTAATAAGAGTCTCAATTTCGGATGCCCCACTGTGTGAGACCCAAGGATCAGGCAACATCCATCCATCTCTGCTTCAATGACACAAGCTCTCGTCCAATCAGAATAGATTGATGTGCATATTAATGCCTGACAATCACTGCTAAATGAATGGATTGCCAGGGCCTCACTTTAGCCGCTCCCTCAGTCTGGGCGCACCCGCTACCAGCTATTCCTATACCAGGGAGAGGGGTGCATGTATCAGATAGAGGGGGGCTGTGGATTGCACATGCACTGTGGATTTAAGGAATGAGGTAAGTTTACAGGCAATTTCAGAGGTATCACACAGAGAGGCATCCCAAATTGGGAATCTCCTGAGAAGGTCTTTTACATTCTAGTGTTGGGTGGTTTGGGTCTTGGTTCATTATAAAAAGGGCTGGAGTTCAGGGTCCCCTTTGCAACTCTATTGCCAAAGAGCTGTGTATAACCCTGAAGGTAAGACTTTAAGTGATCCTTTGGTCACATAGGACTGGAGGGTGCCTTAAAATAAAATTCCATCCTCTGCCGGACTCCACTGCTCATGCCTGCCCCCCCCCCCTCCACTCACTAAACAGAGCAAGGCATCCCTCAGTCATATGAATGTAAAGGAGCACATTGAGAGGACTCCCCACTTTCACTGCGAGGGAATATTTCTACTACAATCAAAACTGGGGTGTGAAAGGTGGTCTACAGAGCCAGGTGAATCGAAGCTGGAGCACCTCACAGCATCCCCTATTTTTGCCAGCACTCATTAAAGACATTTATTGCTGATTCTGATTTGGGATTCCCCAGGGGAGGGGCCTGTAGAAATAAACTCCACCTCTGTACTTTATTTTTCCACTTATAGGGGACCAAAACCCAGGATAATTCAGCCACAGCGCTTGCATGTGCCGTTGGACTGGGAAAGAATGGGAGTTTCCAGGCCAGGGCCTTCCAAGTTCCACTCCTTGGGGCATCCTGAATTGCCTGGATGCCCTGCAGTGTAAAACCTCCCAGAAGCCACGTCTCTGTGGCGTGCCCGCATCTTGGCTCACCTCCAACGTGCTCGGTGTCGCCCGAGTATGTGTCGTAGGAGCGTCAGGAAGGTGAGTGACCTAGGGGCATACACACAGCCCACTGAGAGGAACAACACCCCAAAAAGTGAAAATCGGGTGTGTTGTTCCCCTTTAAAGAAAAACAATGTCCAATACATTGATTTTGTGGGGTTTTGTTCCTCAGGCATCCGATTTTGTATTCTTTGCTGTGTGTCGTCCCCAGGATCACCCGTAAACTCCCCCTTTTCCTCGCAACTACTGCACATGCGCAGGCCGCTCAGCCAATAAACGGTACACTTTCCATTCGGATTTATTTTGCCGCTGGGTATTTCTTCATGGCGTGAGCTCGTGGAAGAGGTGAGTGGATCGGGTGATCAGGGAGGATTGACACACCAGGGTATCCCAATTCGGGATGCCCCATTAAGAGATAGACTAATCCCCCCAATAGTCTTATAGATTCGAGAGGGGTGTTGCTCCTCTTCCCAGGAGTATAAAAGATTCAGCTTCCAGGGAGGCCAAGTCCCTATCCCTGGGGAATCCCAGTATGGGACTGTGTGAAATCCTCGGGATTGCCATCTTTACACTCACACCACCTCTAGCTGGTGCTCGTACCTGCGGCAGGTATTTTTGATTGGCTGTCAAGGGTACTCATAGGAGTGGCCAGCAGCTCGTGCTCCGTTCAGCTTTACTAAGCCACTCTGTCAGCTACTTGTCCGGAACCTGTCTGCTAACAATATGGCACCTTTATTCTCAGACCTGAAGCTGCTAGATACATTGGGGTCAGCATCACCAAGAGCTGTGGCCACATCGCCATCTTTTATTTGTCATTTGAAAATAATTCTGCTGGCAGAGAGAGAAGTGAATATTTAACTTTACACCGTGCCGCGTCTACAAATAAATCTGTGTATTGTTTTCAACTAAACCTAAGTCATCTTCATACATCGTACCATAAGTGTAAAAGAAAAGTTATAGACTTTGCCAAAAACAACATCTGCAGCTAATGAAATCATTCAAATGGCAGAAACACAGGCGAGGATGACAGCACCGCCACCACCACAACCTCATCCACCCACCAACAGTATCGCCCCTGCTCCTAAGCAGGACCTGCTTTATTTAAATCTGTTTCACAATGCTCTTGCGTCTAGGGCCGGGTGGAACCCCCTTCTCTAGGGGCATCCTGATTTGTCATGTTTTGCAGTGTGAAAAACCCTGATTTTCCCTCTATAATCATCTTAATTCTCACTCCCAAAGCACATGTGCGGGCCCCTGGCAGCATCCACACTTGTCATACTATTGCAGGGTGCAATACTTTACCACAATCAAGGTTCAAGGGACGTTTATAGGCAAAGCAAGAGGTTTCACTCAGCGGGGCATGCCAAAATGGAATTCCCATAGGGAAATCCCTTAAAGAGGATCAACTCATTTATATGGGCTTTGTTACACTTCAGAGAGGACCAAAACCCATGCAAAACAATTTGGGATAAAACTCGCATGCGCTGTAGGAACAAGGAAGAGGCGAGTTGTATTGGGCATTCTGGGGTTTCGCACAGTGGGGCTCTAGGTTGGTTTGCAGACATAATGACGCTGCACACACCATACCTACAAAGCCCAATGGCGAGCACACTGAAGGTATGCTTTAAAAGTGATTTAAAGGGACTAAAAGTGAGTGTTCTTAATCAAAATCTATTCATACCTGTCCCTCTTTTGTCTCCTCGTTGTTCTCATTTGTCCCTTTTTTGAGGTGTAACATGCAGATCTGCATTAATAAATGATTTGCCTATTCAAAGTGTTTCTATTGTTGTAACAGTTACACCCTATCTCCTATCCATTCCTTAATGAGGGGGCGTGGTTTCATTTCCCCCCCCCCTGAAAAGTTGGAAGGTATGATCTATTAAAGTGGCTCGAAACGTATGCCCCAGTGGCCTTGAAATTTATAAGATTCCAGGGCTGCTGAATTCCCTCCCCCTAGGGCATTCAAAATTGGGAAACCGCTGTGTGAAACCCGCCAGGTCGCCCAGAAACGTACCTTCTTTTCCGGTCCAACAGCACATGTGCGAGCTGTGGCCGCATCCCCGCTATCCCTTTGTGAATGGCTGCCATGGGCATGTTCCCTGTTAGAGGATAGAGGGGCATGCAGCCGTAGCGCCGTAGTGTGATCGGACGAGAGGGCTGCGTATGCGTCCTAGGACCGAGAAAGAGTGAGATCGGGCGACTTGATGGGTTTCACACCGCAGGGCACCCCCGGTGGGGGCAAAAACCAAAACCCAGGATAATCAAAAGCCTTGGTTTTGGTCCACTTTAAAAAAATAATACATCCATGTGTACCAGGGCTGGCACCAGCACAGGGCAAACCTGGCCAATTGCCAGGGCCCCTGGCATCCTGAGGGGCCAACTCAGGCTCATACTTGGCCATTGTATTGTTTTACAG
The DNA here is from genome assembly GCA_027917425.1 of Gastrophryne carolinensis. Classification (NCBI taxonomy): domain Eukaryota; kingdom Metazoa; phylum Chordata; class Amphibia; order Anura; family Microhylidae; genus Gastrophryne; species Gastrophryne carolinensis. The sequence goes on from CM051237.1 coordinate 449,193,359, forward strand.
TGAACCCGAACCACGGAATGCCAGGTGCTGTGTGCAGACCTACTCATCTCTGGCCTCAGCAACAGGGGATGGTCAGCAACAATGGACAAGATGGCATGGAATGGGGGGTAACTGGTGAAAGCTCAGTAGAGAATGCAACAAGGACTAGCGAACTATTTGTTAGGTAAGGCAATAAGGACTGGAGAATAATTGGTGGCTATAGGGAAGGCAATAAGGACTGGAGAATGATTGGTGGCTATAGGGAAGGCAATAAGGACTGGATAATGATTTGTGGCTATAGGGAAGGCAATAAGGGCTTGGTGGCAGTAGAGAAGGCAACAAGGACTAAAGGATGATTGGTGGCTATAGGGAAGGCAATAAGGACTGGAGGGTGATTGGCAGCTATAGAGAAGGCAATAAGGACTGGACGATGATTTTTGGCTATAGGGAAGGCAATAAGGGCTTGGTGGCAGTAGAGACGGCAACAAGGACTAGAGGACAATTGGTGGCTATAGGGAAGGCAATAAGGACTAGAGGATGATTGGTGGCTATAGGGAAGGCAATAAGGACTGGAGAATGATTGGTGGCTATAGGGAAGGCAATAAGGACTGGATAATGATTTATGGCTATAGGGAAGGCAATAAGGGCTTGGTGGCAGTAGAGAAGGCAACAAGGACTAGAGGACAATTGGTGGCTATAGGGAAGGCAATAAGGACTGGAGAATGATTGGTGGCTATAGGGAAGGCAATAAGGACTGGATAATGATTTGTGGCTATAGGGAAGGCAATAAGGGCTTGGTGGCAGTAGAGAAGGCAACAAGGACTAAAGGATGATTGGTGGCTATAGGGAAGGCAATAAGGACTGGAGGGTGATTGGCAGCTATAGAGAAGGCAATAAGGTCTGGACGATGATTTTTGGCTATAGGGAAGGCAATAAGGGCTTGGTGGCAGTAGAGAAGGCAACAAGGACTAGAGGACAATTGGTGGCTATAGGGAAGGCAATAAGGCCGGGAGGGCAATTGGTGGCTATAGGGAAGACAATAAGGACGGGAGGGAAATTGGTGGCTATAGGGAAGGCAATAAGGACTAGAGGGTGATTTGTGGCTATAGGGAAGGCAATAAGGACTGGAGGATGATTGGTGGCTATATGGAAGGCATTAAGGACTGGAGGGTGATTGGTGGTTATAGGGAAGGCAATAAGGATGGGAGGGCAATTGGTGGCTATAGGGAAGGCAATAAATCCAGGAGGATGATTGGTGGCTATAGGGAAGGCATTAAGGACAGGAGAATAATTGGTGGCTATAGGGAAGGCAATAAGTATAGGAGGGCAATTGGTGGCTATAATGAAGGCAATAAATACGGGAGGGAAATTGGTGGCTATAGAGAAGGCAATAAGGACTGGAGGGAGATCAGCAGCAGACCCATTTGTGGCAGCAGAGCTGAAAGGTGTTATGATGTGACCCACTACTTTGGGGCCAACTAAGAAGCTCTTGCCCAAGGGACCCCACAAACCTGGAGCCGGCCCTGGTGTGTACCATTAGTGAATAGCAGGGGGGGGGGGTAGCTATGGGGTTGGTAATACAAACCAAGGGGGTCCCCGGACTGATTTAACCCCCCTGGGGGTGAGCACAGGCTTCAGGCTACACAGGGAGCCCCCGGGGGCGGGCGCGCGGCCAGGTGAGTGTATTGTCGGGTGCGCGGCCAGGTGAGTGTATGGTCTAGTGCGCGGCCCGGTGAGTATATTGTCGGGCGCGCGGCCAGGTGAGTGTATTGTCGGGTGCGCGGCCAGGTGAGTGTATTGTCGGGTGCGCTCCTGGCTGCGGCCAGGTGAGTGTATTGTCGGGCGCGCGGCCAGGTGAGTGTATTGTCGGGTGCGCTCCTGGCTGCGGCCAGGTGAGTGTATTGTCGGGCGCGCGGCCAGGTGAGTGTATTGTCGGGCGCGCGGCCAGGTGAGTGTATTGTCGGGTGCGCGGCCAGATGAGTGTATTGTCGGGTGCGCTCCTGGCTGCGGCCAGGTGAGTGTATTGTCGGGCGCGCGGCCAGGTGAGTGTATTGTCGGGCGCGCGGCCAGGTGAGTGTATTGTCGGGTGCGCGGCCAGGTGAGTGTATTGTCGGGCGGGCGGCCAGGTGAGTGTATTGTCGGGCGGCCAGGTGAGTGTATTGTCGGGCGCGCGGCCAGGTGAGTGTATTGTCGGGTGCGCGGCCAGATGAGTGTATTGTCGGGTGCGCTCCTGGCTGCGGCCAGGTGAGTGTATTGTCGGGCGCGCGGCCAGGTGAGTGTATTGTCGGGTGCGTGGCCAGGTGAGTGTATTGTCGGGTATTGTCGGGTGCGCGGCCAGGTGAGTGTATGGTCGGGCGCGCGGCCAGGTGAGTGTATTGTCGGGTGCGCGGCCAGGTGAGTGTATTGTCGGGCGCGCGGCCAGGTGAGTGTATTGTCGGGTGCGCGGCCAGGTGAGTGTATTGTCGGGCGGGCGGCCAGGTGAGTGTATTGTCGGGCGGCCGGCCAGGTGAGTGTATTGGGTGCGCGGCCAGGTGAGTGTATTGTCGGGCGGGCGGCCAGGTGAGTGTATTGGCCAGGTGAGTGTATTGTCGGGCGGCCGGCCAGGTGAGTGTATTGGGTGCGCGGCCAGGTGAGTGTATTGTCGGGTGCGCGGCCAGGTGAGTGTATTGTCGGGTGCACTCCCGGCTGCGGCCAGGTGAGTGTATTGTCGGGTGCGCACCCGGCTGCCGCCAGGTGAGTGTATTGTCGGGCGCGCGGCCAGGTGAGTGTATTGTCGGGTGCGCGGCCAGGTGAGTGTATTGTCGGGCGCGCGGCCAGGTGAGTGTATTGTCGGGCGCGCGGCCAGGTGAGTGTATTGTCGGGTGCGCTCCCGGCTTTGGCCGCTAGAGGTCTCCGCTTCACCTCCTGCTCATCTTCGCCCGAGACACGCGCTTGTCATCCGCTCTCGGTAACCCCGGGGCAGCCACTGTCGCTCCCGCCGCATCCCGGGGGGATCATCCGGAACAGGACGGACCGGTTATCCCGGCTGCTCGGGAGACGCCAGCCAGCAGCAGCACAACGCCCGACACAGCCCCATGCCAGCCTGCAGCCAGGGCTCCTATCTGTGCCAGCTCCGGGGCACCCCACACATCTCACACCCGGTAAGACCAAGAGACCGGGGGAATAGGAGGAGGGTGGCCGGGGCTTGTGGCTGCCGGAGACACCGGGAGACCTGCCCAAAGTTTATTACCGACAGTGCGGAGGGCAGAATGCGGGGCAACTGGGCGCCCGAACTAGAAATAGGGACCCGCGGGGGAGGGGCCCCCGCATCTTCTACAGCCTAATGTCCAGCCTGACCGGCATACTGCTGTGTCTGCCTGTATATTTTACAGCAGCTCCTATATCATTACCATGCCTACACATTGCTTATACTATAACTATACCATGCATATTACATGCCTATACTATACCTGTACCATGACTATAATATACCTATACATGGCTATATTAAACCTAAATCACTGCTGTGTCTGCCTATATCATATGCAGCGGCTCCTATACCATGCTTACACATTGCCTATACTATAACTATACTATGCATATTGCATGCCTATACTATACCTGTTCTATACCTATATCATATACAGCAGCTCCTATACCATTACCATGCTTACACATTGCCTATACTATAACTATACCATGCATAACACATGCTTATACTATACCTGTACTATACATATATCATGCCTATACTATACCTATATCATGGCTATACCATACATATACCTTGCCTACACATTGCCTATACTATAAGTATACAATGCATATCACATGCCTATACTATACCTGTACAGTACCTATATCATGCCTATACTATACCTATATTATGCCTATACATTGCCTTTAGTATAACCCTGCCCCCCCCCACAGCTGTGTCAGCCTATATCATATACAGCAGCTCCTATACCATGCTTACACATCTTCTATACTATAACTCTATCATGCATAGCACATGCCTATACTATACCTGTAACATGCCTGTAATATAACTATACATGCCTATACTATACCTAAACTAAACCTACACCACTGCTGTGTCTGCCTGTATCTTATACAGCAGCTCCTATATCATTACCATGCCTACACATTGCTTATACTATAACTATACCATGCATAATACATGCCTATACTATACCTGTACCATGACTATAATATACCTATACATGCCTATATTAAACCTAAATCACTGCTGTGTCTGCCTATATCATATGCAGCGGCTCCTATACCATGCTTACACATTGCCTATACTATAACTATACTATGCATATTACATGCCTATACTATACCTGTACAGTACCTATATCATGCCTATACTATACCTATATTATGCCTATACATTGCCTATAGTATAACCCTGCCCCCTCCCAGCTGTGTCAGCCTATATCATATACAGCAGCTCCTATACCATGCTTACACATCTTCTATACTATAACTATATAATGCATAACACATGCCTATACTATACCTGTAACATGCCTATACTATACCTAAACTAAACCTAAGTTTATAACACATGCCTATACTATACATGCCTATACTATACCTAAACTAAACCTACACCACTGCTGTGTCTGCCTATATCATATACACCTATAGCACCTATACCATGCTTACACTTTGCCTATACTATAACTATACCATTCATAACACATGTCTATACTATACCTGTACTATATCTATATCATGCCTATACTATACCTATATCATGGCTATACCACGCCTACACATTACCTATACCATACATAATACTTGCCTATACTATACCTGTACTATACTATAGTAGACATATATCATGCCTATACTATACCTATACTGTATCTATATCATGCCTATACTATACCTATACCATGCATAATACATGCCTATACTATACTGTACTATACCTATATCATCAGTTGCTTCTGTGTTGCTGTGCTCAGAGCTGGCCACTATACTTGATTGGCAATGTAGTGCTTAGTTTCCCTGCCAGTGTCATGGCTCCCTGGCACCTAGCATTGCAATATGAAGCAATGCACGGGCGGAAAGTGGCATTGCAAGGTACACACAAACCTTGTTTCTTGGTCTCTTTGCCCCACTCAATCCTTCCCCCTGCCCTAGCTCAGTCTCATCCATCCCTGTTCTGCCACCTCTGCCCCATCCATCCCTGTCCCCCCCAATTTTACCCATTCATTCCTGTCACTCCAACTTTGTCCCATCTATCTTATCCCCATCCATTTCTGTCCTCCCAGCTTTGCCCCATCGATTCCTGTCCCCTCAGCTCTACCCCATCCAACCCATTTTCTCTGCCTCATCCATTCTTGTCCGGCACCCCAGCCTTGCCAATCCAATTCTCTTTCTTCCAGCTCTGGCCATCTATCCCCCAGCTCTGCCCATCCATCCCTTCTCCCAGCTCTCTCTATCCCTCCTTGCCCTTCCTGTTCTGTCTATCCATCCCTCTTCCTTACAGCCCTCTCCCATTCATCCCCCTCCCCTGAGCCTAATCTATCCATTCTTGTTACCAGACCTTATTGCCAGTAACATTTTGGGCCCTTATCCGCTACCTGTACACAGCCTGCACAGAACACAGTGTGCACAGGGGGATAAAGCAGAGTGCCGTGGGCCAAAGCTGTAGGTTCTGTCAGGCAAAAAAGAAAAAAGGTACTGTTTTTTTCCCAGTGCCCGATAGGATTATTGGGGTGGGGTGGGGGGGGGGGTCAAGCAGTCTTTTTTAGTTTTGTCTGTGGAATCTATAGCCTTGCCCCCCGCCCGGTGCACTGATTTTTAACTATCCACCCCCTGCCCGGACCTTCACCACTCATGGAATTCCTTTAAATGGCCCTACACAAGAAGTGGTTCTGTACCCCTGGCTTATACTTTAGCTATACTATGTCTATACCAGGGATACACAACCCAGGGACCACATGTGGCCCACACTGCCATCGGTTGTGGCCCCCGGAACTACCTCTACCTACCTATGCTCCCCTCATTTCTGCTTACTTTTACCTACAGCTTCACATCAATATTTAACCTCTTCCTGCCTGACCACCACCTTATAGACAAAAGAACGAACATACAGCTCACCCATGATGAGCAACCTGAGTACCTACAATTGCCTCTCAGAACAACTGTGCCCACCTAAAGATGTCTGCCCTGCTCTGTGTATTGCTTATAAGGTGACTGGCACAGTGCCACCTTTCTATGGCTCCCGGTACTCAGCTCTGGAGACACCACACACACCCCGTGAAGGCACTTAAGCATAAATAGCCCCCGGGAGACCCAAACCCTGAATCCTACACAGCATCATGCTGCGGGGCTGGTCCCCGGGGGCAAGGGGGGCAGACAGCCAATGAGAACACGGTATTCATCTCGGCCCGGCAATGCCATGACACATGTGCGGACACTCCTCCAATATTAGTGAATGAAGAATGAATGAATAGCCGGCACCTCTCACTTGCTGCTCCTTCCGCTCCCATGCTGCCAGGCACTCAGGTGTACGCGGATAATGGTGGGAAGCTGGGGATGCCGCCTGAGGATCGCACATGCTCAATGAGGTGAGGAGAAGATTGGGGTGAGTTTACTGGGCAACTATGGGGTTTTATACTGGGGGGGCATTCCATATCAGCTTTCCCCAGAGACAGGGAATGGCTGGGCCCTGGAATCTTTTAGACACTAAAGGCTGGGCAAACTGGGTTTTGGTCTGCGTTAAAGCTGTCCAAACCCCATGACACCCAGCCCTAGAGTCTGAAAGGTAAATGCCACGCTCCAATTTGGGATGCCCTGCTATGTGTCACCCTTAGGATCTCCCGTAATCGTACCTTGTTCCCTGCTCCCATGTTGCATGTGCAGGCATCCCCAATGTCAGGCATATCTGGATGGCTGGTGGCAGCGTGCGGACGGTGCCGGGCAATCCATCCAGCATTGATTATGGAGCATTATTATGCATGGCAATCAGTGCTGATTGGAGGAGCTTACATGCATGTGCAGTGGAAACGGGGATCGGATCCCGCAGATTTCAGATTCTGGCTGTTACACAGCGTTACACAGCAGGGAGCCTGGGTGTTACAATGTGTTACTAGCACAAAGCCTGGTTGTTCCACTGTGTTACACAGCACGAAGTCTGTGTTACACAACAGGGAGACTGGCTGTTACAATGTGTTACTAGCATAAAGCCTTGCTGTTACACTGTGTTACTAGCATAACGCCTTGCTGTTACACTGTGTTACACAGCAGGGAGCCTGGTTGTTACACTGTGTTACACAACAGGGAGACTTGCTGTTGCAATGTGTTACTAACATAAAGCCTTGCTGTTACACTGTGTTACACAGCAGGCAGACTGGCTGTTACAATGTGTTACTAGCATAAAGCCTTGCTGTTACACTGTGTTACACAGCAGGGAGCCTGGCTGTTACACTGTTACTAGCAGGGAGCCTGGCTGTTACACTGTGTTACTAGCAGGGAGCCTGGCTGTTACACTCGAGATCTTGCACATGCGCTGTGGGTTTGCTAGAGAGGTAAGAATACCAGGCAATCGGGGTATTTCACACACAGCGGCACCCTTGCAGGGGATGCCCCAGTAAAGCAGACCAAAATCCAGGTGAGTGGAAAAGCTGCGTTTTGGTCCACTTTAAAGGGGACTTAATGTCAATTTTACTTGGACCTCCCTGTAAACCGGGCCTTCAGCATGATTTAATGAAAAGCTCAAACCCTTAAAAAGTTATTCCCAGGCATCTAAAATTATATATATATATATATATATATATATAATATATTTTACGTTTTTAGTGACTTATTATTATTTCCCCCACTGGGCTGCAACTCTGTTCAGGACTCTATGATACGGGTGCCGTCATCTTGACTCAGAAGTATCACACTTACTGAGAAGAGGAGAGTGGGATAAAGTACAGGGGGGTGGGTTATAGCTGTGCTTTGCTCAGACAGAGCAGAGCTGGTGTCAGGGAAAGGACACCAATCCCAGAATGCAGAGCGGCGCAGTCAGAAGACACTTCCTGTTTGCAGGCAGCCTGATGCTCCATGAGCCACCATCTTGGATGTTTAAAGGCTCATAACATGCAGTAGATGCAGGTAGGATGATTTTGAATGTGGGCAATCTGTATGTACGGGGTGGGGGAAACATATAAGATAGGCTCTTATTTAGGGTGAAGGTCCGCTTTAAAGGGATCCCAACAGCGGGAGGCACCTGGCACTTCATTCAGATCTATCCTAAATGGCTGAAATCAACCGAGCAATCTATTCTGATTGGAGGAGAGATCGCACATGCGCTGTGGGTTTGCTAGAGAGGTAAGAATACCAGGCAATCAGAGTATTTCACACACAGCGGCACCCCTACAGGGGACGCCCCAGTAAAGCAAACCAGAAACCCAGGTGAGTGGAAAAGCTGTGTTTTGGTCCACTTTAAAGGGGACTTTAAGTCAGTCTTTACTTGGAACCCCCTTTATGTTCCCAGGGACGAGCCTTTGTTTCCAGGAAAATAAAGGTGTGATGGGGAAAGCTGGGAGCTGGGGAGGATTTGCTGACAATCCATTACCCAACCCAGCTCTCCTTTGTTGCGCCACCCAGTGAGCGGATGGCGCCGGGGGCGTGGAAGGGGTTAATGGTGCGATGGCCCTAATTGCTGTTTGAAATACTAATTGTCTCCTCTTGAAGGGAGAGCACATGATTGTGTATGGCGGGATCGTGTCTGAGCTTGTGTGATGTGCGGGTCAGAACACAGCCCCGGGCGGGCAGGCAGGGAAGAAGAAGCCGTCTGTTCCCAGCAGCCTCTGCAGCCTGCCAGGAAGGTCATTCTAGGTTGGGCAGATGAATATTTTAGTGTTTATGACATGCTGCACCTGGGGGGGGGGGTGCTGCACGCCCCTGCTTCTCCTGTTCCTACTTATTACAAGGATGTGATTGATAGAGGCCGCTGTGCCGCAAGTCTCCTGCGGAGGGCGGCGCTGGGCTCCTGAAATCCTTTATCCAGACTCTCCATTTCCTGTGGCTACTGAGCCATCCGAGAGGTGAAGAAAAGGCATTTGGAACTTGTGTCTTTAAAGTGGATCAAAACCCAGGATTTTGAATATCCTGGGTTTTGGTCCTTGCCCCTGGGGCACCACGATCTGTATGAAACCCCCCAGATCGCCCGAACAAACTGTTCCTGTTCCTACGGTGCATGTGCGGCCACTCGTCCAATCAGCACGCTCGGAGCAGCTGACATTACGTCTAAGCCAGCGTCTCTGAGCCTGCCCGCACCAGCCATTCACAATCGCCCTGCTAGAGGGATAGCGGGGATGCGGCCAGGGCTCGTGCATGTGCAGTTGGACCTGGGGTGACCTGGGGGGTTTCACAAAATCGGGATGCCTGGGGGGAGGGAATTGATCGGCCAAGGAGTCTTATAGATTCCCAGGCCAATCGTGGTGGGTTTTGGTTCATTTTAAAGTGGACCAAAACCCACCAAGATTGGCCTGGGAATCTATAAGACTTTAATGCGGACCAAAAATTTTAAGCGGACCAAAACCCAACACTTTAAAGTGGACCAAAACCCACAGCGATCGGCCTGAGAATCTATACGATTCCCGGGCTGATCGATTCCCTACCCCCCCGGAGCATCCAAAATCGGGATTCCCTGCTGTGTGAAACCCCCCCATACACTTACCTTGTTTCCCGGCCAACGGGACATGCGTGAGCCGTGGCCGCATCCCCAATATCCCTCTAGCAGGGCGCATGCCCACACCAGGCATTTGTGACTGGCTGGCTCAGACACACTCCCTGTTAGAGGGAAGCGGCCGTCAGCGTGCTCGGAGTCGCTGGCCTTAGACGAAGGCTTAAACAACGGGAGATCCGAGCGCACTGATTGGACGAGCGGTGATCTGGGGGGTATCACACAGCAGGCATCCCCGATCGGGGTGCCCTGGGAAAAAGGACCAAAACCCAGGATAGTAAAAATTCTGGGTTTGCGCTCAGATCCGCTCGCATTAGACGAGCTCCTGGACGAAGGGTCTCCAGTGGATCTGAGCGTGCTGATTGGACGAGCGGGGGTGCCTGCGCTGTAGGACCGGGAAGAGGTGAGTGTGTTCGGACGACCTGGGGGGTTTCACACAGTGGGCACCCCCGATAGGTGAATCAGGCTGTGGGTCAGGTTGTGGTACAAATAAAATAAGCTGCAGGTTGGCTTGTATTATAGGTGAATCAGGCTGTGGGTCAGGTTGTGGTACAGATAAATAGAGCTGCAGGTTGGCTTGCATTATAGGTGAATCAGGTTGTGGGTCAGCTTGGTTTGTAGTATAAATAAACTTGAGCTCTATATAGCACAAACTAAAGCAGGAGCCTCAGCCTATAGGAGCTTACTATCTGTTGGCAGGCTCGGACTGGCCCTCGAGGTTACCAAGGAATCCCCCGGAGGGCCTTGGGGCCACCATTAGGAATGGTGATAGTAATAGAAAGTAATGCAGGAAATCACATATAATATATGCACACACATATAATAAACACAATATAAGCCCTGACAATGCTGGAAGCCCGTAATATTAGATATTAAAGCAGACTTTCAACGTCATTTAATGAAAAGCCCAAACCCTTAAAAAACTATTCCCCGGCATCTAAAATTCATATATTTAACGTTTTTTGAAACATAGAAACATAGAAGGTTGACGGCAGAAGTATACTGTATGTTCTCTTTATCTTAGGATAGATGTGTGCTTATCCCAGGCATGTTTAAATTCAGTGACTGTTGATTTTTCAACTACCTCTGCTGGAAGTTTGTTCCAAGCATCTACTACTCTTTCTGTAAAATAATATTTTCTAACATTGCTCCTGATCTTCCCCCCGACTAGCTTCAGGTTGTGCCCCCTTGTTCTATCATTAAGTTTCTTCTTAAAAACACTTCCCTCCTGAACCTTATTCAATCCTTTCACATATATAAAGGTCTCCATCATGTCCCCCCTCTCCCTTATTTCCTCCAGACTGTACAAATTAAGTTCTTTAAGTCTCTCCTGATAAGTTTTAAGTTTAAGTCCTTCCACCATTTTTGTTGCCGGCCTTTGGACACGTTCTATTTGAATAATGTCTTTTTGCAGGTAAGGTCTCCAGAACTGCACACAGTATTCTAGCTGTGGCCTCACCAGGGCTCTATACAGCGGCATCACAACCTCCCTCTTCCTACTGGTGATGCCTCGAGCTATGCAGCCGAGCATCCTGCTTGCTTTTCCCACTGCCTGGCTACACTGTCCACTCATCTTGCAGCTATCAGTAATCAGTACCCCTAAATCTCTCTCCTCCGAGGTCCTGGATAACACCGTGCTGCCCATACGGTACTCAGAGCAGGGATTCCTTCTACCCATGTGCATGATTTCACATTTAGAGACATTAAACTCTAGTTTCCACAGTTTTGACCATCTATCCAGTAAAGCCAAATCATTTTCCATGTTGCAGACACCTCCAGGAATATCCACCCTATTACTAACCTTTGTATCATCAGCAAACAGACAAACTTTTCCTACCAAGCCTTCTCCTATGTCACTTACAAATATATTAAAAAGAATGGGGCCCAGGACAGAGCCCTGCGGCACACCACTTGTAACTCGCCTTTGTTCAGATTGCACACCATTTACAACAACACTCTGATACCGATCCCTCAGCCAACTGGAAATCCACTGAACTATCCAGGGATTGAGTCCTACCTCCAATAACTTATCTATGAGCTCCTTATGTGGTACAGTGTCAAAGGCTTTCCTAAAATCCAGATAGGCGATATCCACAGCACCACCTTCATCTAACACTTTAGTGACATTGTCAAAGAAATCAGTAAGATTGGTCTGACATGATCTGCCCTCGGTAAAGCCGTGCTGTTTTGGGTCCAATAGGTCATTAATTTTTAGATGGGAAATTATCTGTTTTTTTAAGAGTGTTTCCATTAATTTGACCACTATAGATGTTAAACTAACTGGCCTGTAATTACTGGCTTCTTCTCTACTCCCCTTTTTATGGATTGGTACGACATTGGCCATTCTCCAATCGTCTGGAACCTCACCAGTTGAAAAGGAATGGTTAAGTAAATCAGTTAGAGGAGCTGCAATCACAAACCTAAGTTCCCTTAGAACTCTGGGGTGGATTCCATCTGGACCCATTGCCTTACTTACCTTTAGATGTGCCAGCTCGGATAGGACATCAGCCTCCAGAAACTCCGGAGCTATACTCTCCCAGCGGGATGCTGTGCTATGACCATGCCTGCTACTGTCTGAAAATAACGAACAAAAGTAGCTATTCAGATGGTCAGCCACAGCCTTATCTCCGTCAATATATTTATTTTCCCTATTTCTAATTTTGGAGACTGCATTGTTTTTCTTCTTTCTGTCACCAATATATCGGAAAAAGGTTTTATCTCCCCTCTTCATAGATTTGGCCATTTCTTCCTCTTTTTGCCCGTTAGCAGTCCTTATAATCAGTTTTATACGCCTCTCTGTCAGCTACACTTCAACTTATACTTCTTATAGGCAGACTTCTTATCTTAGTCACTTTTTACTTATTTTAGTCACTTATTTTAGTCACTTACTTTTTATTCTTTCCCTCACTGGGCTGCAACTCTGTTTAGAACTCTAGGATACGGGCGTCGCCATCTTGGCTCAGTAGCATCACATACTGAGGAGAGGAGAGGGGTCAAAAGGGCAAGGGAGTGGGGATATAGCTGTGCTTTGCACAGACAGAGCAGAGCTGGGATCAGCAATCCCAGAATGCAGAGCGGCACAGTCAGAAGACTGTTTGCAGGCAGCCTGCACCTCCATGGGACACCATCTTGGATGTTTAAAGTCTCTGAAAATGCAATAGATGCGGGTGATTTTTAATGTGGACAATCTGTATGTCCAGCATTGAAGAAACATATAAGATAGGCTTTTATTTAGGGTGAAGGTCCGGATTGATGTGGGCAATCTGTATGTACAGCGTGGAAGAGACATATAAGATAGGCTCTTATTTAGGGGTGAAGGTCCGGTTTAAGCCCGTAATATGTCTAATATTAATATTATACATTTGGCTGGGCCCCCAGAGCCATTTCCACTGAGCCTCCCGCAGCACCCTGGTCTGTCACTATCTTTTAGAACGTAGAGGCAGTAGAAAGGGGATGTTTCTTGCAAGCGGAGTGCCCCTATTTTGCCATGAGTAAATGCAGAATATGGCGTGGGCGCTGTGTACTCGAGCAGCAGAAACATCAGGTGACAGCCACAAGCCCCTGGAAGGTGCGCTTTATATGCAGCATCCATCATCCCGAGCACCTGGGCCCCGTACGCTTTTCACAGCGCCGGTTGCCACTTCCTCAGGCCGATCCAGAGGCGCCCTTTAACAAGCTCAGCAGCTTGTAAAATAAGGGGGGGGGGGGCGCTATTTGCGTGAGGTAACTGCGGCCAGATTTCTCTCCGCTCGTTGCCTTCAGCGCTTTATGCTGAACAATAACCCTTCTACATCTTCAGAGCATATGTGCTTCCTGAGCGAAAGGCGTGGGGTGGCGGCCGCTGAGGGGATGAACATGTTTACCCAGGTTCCCTGAGGTGATGGGATTTTAACTGCACTGCTTAGGATGGTGTAAATAATCCTTCACATCACAGGTGGGGGGGACATGGCGCCACCATTGCCGCTTTCTTCCACAGCGCCATAGTGAGTGCCGAAGGTTCTTGCCTTCCTCATAGGACCTGTGTGGTCTGATCTCCTCATCACATCACCAGGCAGTGTCAGGCCTTCCTGTTTACCTCAGGTTGGGGTGCGGATGAATAACACTGTGGTACACAATAATCGTGCTGTGGGTCTCATGGTACAGGTCCTTCACAGGTGGGGGAACATGACGCCGCCATTGCCCCTTCCCTCACCGCTCTCGGCTTCTTCATAGGACCTGTGTGGTCTGATCTCCTCCTCATCACAGCACCAGGCAGTGTCAGGCCTTCCTGTTTTCCTCAGGTTGGGGTGCGGATGAATAACGCTGTGGTACACAATAATCGTGCTGTGGGTCACATGGTACAGGTCCTTCACAGGTGGAGGAACATGGCGTCGCCATTGCCCGCTTCCCTCACCGACGCGCCATAGTGAGCTCCGGAGTTTCTCGGCTTCTTCATAGGACCTGTGTGGTCTGATCTCCTCCTCATCACATCACCAGGCAGTGTCAGGCCTTCCTGTTTTCCTCAGGTTGGGGTACGGATGAATAACACTGTGGTACACAATAATCGTGATGTGGGTCACATGGTACAGGTTCTTCACAGGTGGGGGGGGACATGGCGTCGCCATTGCCTGCTTCCTTCCCTGGCGCGCCATAGTGAGTGCTGGAGGTTCTCTGCTTTTTCATAGGACCTGTGTGGTCTGATCTCCTCCTCATCACATCACCAGGCAGTGTCAGGCCTTCCTGTTTACCTCAGGTTGGGGTGCAGATGAATAACACTGTGGTACACAACAATCGTGATGTGGGTCACATGGTACAGGCTATGGCGCTGTGCTAGTGGGGTATAGATACAGCGCCTTGAAAAAGTGTTCACACCCCCTGAATGTTTCCACATTTTGAAACATTGCAACCACAAACTTAAACCGGACCTTCAGCATCATTTAATGAAAAGCGCAAAATCCTTAAAGTGGACCAAAATAGAGGATTTTGACTATCCTGGGTTTTGGTCCTTGCCCCTGTGTGAAACCCCTCAGATCACCAATGCCAACTCACCTCTTCACGATCTTATGGCGTAATCAGCCGCTAACGTCACGTTGTCTAAGGCCAGCGGCTCCAAGCGTGCTGTAATAGGGAGCGTGCATGTGCTGGCCATTCACAAATGTGGACCTTTACACTGAATAAGAGTCTATCTTATATGTTTCCCATACCCTGTACATACAGATTGCCCACATTAAATATTATCCTACCTGCATCTACTGCATGCTATGAGCCTTTAAACATCCAAGATGGCGGCGCCCGTATCCTAGAATCCTGAACAGAGTTGAAGCCCAGCGCGGGAAAAATAATAATAATAATAATAAAAAGTGGCTAAAAACGTAAAATATATTAATTTTAGATGCTGGGGAATAGTTTTTTAAGGGTTTGGGCTGAAGGTCCTGTTTAATGAAAAGCACGAATATGGGTTTTGCTCTATCCCCCCCCCCCCCCCCCCCCCCCCGCTGCGTGAAATCTTGTTGATCACCGCTATACATTTCTCACCTGCGTTTCTACAGTGCAGATGCGGCTCTGCTCCAATCAGTTTCTAAGCGAAGCTGAATGATATCCTAGGTGCGGGACATCCCCCATCCATAGAGTGTGCGACTGACAAAGACGCTGCCACTGGCTGCACATGCGCGTTGGTGTGGTAAGAGAATCGGGCAAATAGCAAAGTTTCATATAGCGGGGCATCCCAAGATCTAGTTTTAGTCCACTTTAACTTTGTGGCTGTAAAGTTTTAAAATATGAATAAGTTCTCAGTATTCACTGACTTAGGGGTTTATCTATGAAGGGATATCGCCAGGTAGCGCCTCGTAGTGACAGGCAGCGTCTGTACGCAAAACCACTCTAACAGCGGCATGTAGCGTCACATGTATTATTCAGCGTATAGCGCCGGCGCTCTAGTTTCCAGAGTACCAGGTATTACCATTCGCTCAGTGTCGCTCTCCCATACATTTTAATGGCCGTTCCTTTGCTTGTGTTTAAGTAGCGTGTTTGGCCATTTTTGTTTTTGTTTTTTTCCAAGTATACAGCCCGTCCTGTTTCACAAATATTCTTTACGCTTGGGATATCCGCCACAAGGCGGCGCAGTGAACTGCAGAAGAGACTTGTGGTGTCTCCCGGCCCTATAAAAGGACAGGAACCTCTCACAAATTCCCAGTTTCCTTCTGCAGTCTGGACTGCGAAGATAGAAGATGGCTCTCTATATTACGCAGGCGAGCGGGGTCCCACGGATGATGCTTTTTGCGTCATTCCTCCGCGGCCCGCCTCTCAAGGTCCTTGCAGGCGCCATTTTGTTTGAAGTTTTTATTCTCCTGACCTGCGGCACTGTGGCGCGTTGCTGGCTTCTTGGTCTGTGAGTTCCCTTCGGGGTGGTATTGTGCTCTCGTCACCACATTATGGGAATGTTATGTGTGGTTTCTTATGTCTTTCAGGCGGGATTAACGTGACTGTGGTTTCTCCAGGCCCTCTTCCCTTTTGCATCTCCCACCTTCCCTAGCGGGTTTTGGGGTATCCCGGGTGGCTCTGGTTAGCATTAACCCTATACTGGCCTGTGTGCCCACTCTAATCACCATATGGAGGCTTCCGGGGATAATGTGCTTGGGGTTCCTTCGGGACAAGCACAGCTGTGTGCTGCGTGTGGGGTATCCCCTGTGAGTGACGGTGTCAGGGTATGTGTGCCCTGCGCCCAGAAGGTACTTGTGCTGCAGCCTGGTTTGCCTGCTACGCTCCCCAGCTCTGCGCCCCCTTCTACATCACCTACCCCCCCGCGCCTGCATTTGATCCCTAATGGGGGACATGCTAGTGGGGAATCAAACTATGACTTGGCCTTGCGGGTGGCCAGCCTGGAAAGGCATATGGCTGGGATGGTCCCCCGTAAGGCTTCTGGCAAGAAGCAGCATTTAACTCCCGCTGTTTCCCTTTTTTCTGAGGAGGATGAGGGACAGTTTTCTCTCCCTGGCCTGTACCCCCTAGAAGAGGGGGAACTTTTCTCTGATTATGAGTCCTCTGAGGAGCAGCAGGAGGTTTATGTTGGTACTAGGTCTCCTTTTGGAGAAGACCCATGGTCTCCTGAGGATTCAGACAAGTACTGTGTATTACACCTCCTGTCCCGGCTAAAAGGCAGCAGGATGAGCTTTTTCACTCTGTTAATGCTTTGAGTTCCCTGAGCAGATCCACTTTAATAATTTGGTGCTCAAGGAGTGGGAACGTCCTAGCAGATTACCCGCGGAGTTGGGACAGGAGGTATCCATTTCCTGCTGATGTGGTTAAGCGCTGGTCGTGTCCCCCCCGAGGTGGATGCTCCCGTGCTTGGGTTGTCTAATACCTCGGTCATGCCTTCCCCTGACACTTCTACTCTGAGGGATGCTGAGGACCGGCGTGTTGATCAGCTGGCCTGTCACGCATTTGCTTGTGCAGGGACTGCGCTGCGCCCTGTGTGCGCTTCTGCCATCACGGCTCTTGCTATTAAAGGGCTACTCAAGTGTCTTCTGGATAATGCCTCGGATGCCAATAGGGGGGAGGAGTATAGATCCCTCCTGCTTTGCTATGAATTTGTGGCAATTATTCTTTCTGCTATGGATGATGCGGTCAGGATGTGTGGTAGGACTTCTGCCCTTTTGGTGGCTATACGCCGCTCTGTTTGGCTGCGTCAGTGGGCGGCCGATAATGCTGCTAAGAAGGCTCTCACTGGCTTTCCCTTTATTGGGCTACGGCTCTTTGGGGAGCGTCTGGATTTGTTTGCCAAGGATGGTAGGCTGCCTCAACGTTAGGGCCACAGCTGATGCTGCTTTTGGCCGCAAAGTTCTTCAGGCGGCAGTGGTTTAAACTGCCTGCTGTTGTTCTTGGGGATCCCACCCTACTTTACAGACACTGCTTTTGGACGTCCCAAGCGTAAAGAATATTTGTGAAACAGGACGTCGCTCGCTACAATGCTGTACTGGTGTTAGAACGCCCAACATGCATCACATTCATCAATGCCGGACAGGTTACTACAGAGACCGAGATGCTCTGTTACAGCGCCCGATACCCGCTTACAGCGTCTACTAGCAGTCGCTCTAAGCGCTGCTATACAGACGCTCATCTGCCGATACCTGGTGCTAGTAGTGAATCAGCCTCTTGGTATATGATAGAAGGTTTTGGGGCATCCCTGGTCCTTCAAGTCACAGACAGGCCATTAGTGCCAAGATTCCTGGTGGGTTTCGGTGTTGCCGCAGTGAAGGCTTCCTCCTGGGGACCTGCAGCGGCTCTTGGCCCAGGTCTCGCTCTATGTCTTTGCGTTTCTCACGCGCGAACAGCGTGCCGGCTAAACCCGGCCTAATCCCCCCTAAGCTGGCCGCCTGGCAGCAAGGGGAGCCATTCCTCTGAAGGGCTCCTGCAACGCTGGCCTCCATCACTGGACACTGCTGCCAGCAACGCTGACTCACCCCTCCGGAATCCCACCTTAGCTCAAGAATTCCCCTAGAAGGACAGCTTGTAAAAGGGAGATAAAATAGAAATAAAAGCATTTATCAGGGAGGAAGAGGAACGCGCAGCTGCTGCACATATAAAGGGGACCTTCCAGATGTACAACACTAAAAGGGTAGCAGGAAGTCTCAATGATCAAGAGGGTCAGAGTCAAGCAGGACCAGTCCCTGTGCAGGATGGTGTCCTGCCAAATATGCACATATATCCATTTACATTGGTTAAAGGAGTAAAGTCAAGTGTAGGAAAAAAAATAAAGAGAAGGATGGAATGTTGGGGAAAAAAGAGAAAGAAGGAAGGGATGTGAAAAAGAGGGAGAAGGTGGTGGAAATATTATAATAGGAGGAACGTGAAAAAGGGAGGTGGTTGAAATCTAAAGGAAAGAGGGGAGATGTGGAAAAGAGAAAGATGGATGGAATCTTGAAAAGATAGAGAAGAAGGTTAAAAAAAGAGAGTGGACAGAAGGTGGTTCAAAAGAGAATGGAACATGTATAAGAGAGAGAAAAGGATGAAATGTGGAAAAGAGAGCAAAAGAAGGAATGTAGAAAAGAGAGGGACAGAGGAGGAAATGAAGGAGAAGAGGGGGATGATGGGGTGGAAAAAAGGGAAGGATGGAATGTTGAAAAGAG
This sequence comes from Gastrophryne carolinensis, assembly GCA_027917425.1. NCBI lineage: Eukaryota > Metazoa > Chordata > Amphibia > Anura > Microhylidae > Gastrophryne > Gastrophryne carolinensis. The sequence goes on from CM051237.1 coordinate 449,212,118, forward strand.
AGAGAAGGGAATATTGGGAAAACCGAGAGAAAGAGGGGGAAATGTGGAAAAGACAATGAGGTAGAAAAAAGAGAGGAGTATAAAATGTGGAATAGAGAGAAAGTGGTTGAAATGAAAAAGAAAGAAGGGAAAATGTAAAATCGGAAGTTGAAAATAGAGCAAGAACAAGGAAATATGGAAGAAAAGAGAATGAGAGGATGTGTAAGGGAGAGAGAGGTGGAAAAGAGAGCAGAAAGGGGGGGGGGAGATAGAAGGGGTAATGAGGAATAAACAGAGAAAGAGACAAGAAGAATGTGCAAAATAGAGAGAGGGATGAAAAGAGAGGGAGGAGAAGGGAAGGTGACGAGAGAGAGATAGGGGAAAGGAAAGATGCAAGGAGAAAGGTCATAAGGAGTAAATGTGGAAAAGAGAGCGGGAAGGGGGTGGAAAAAGATAGAAGAGGGAATGTGGAAAAAACTGAGAAAGATAAGAGAAAGATAAGTGAAGATGTGGAAAATACAAGAGACAAGAATGTGCAAAATAGAGAGAGATAGAGGAGGAGGATGAAAAGAGAGGGAGGTAAAGGGAAGTTGATGAGAGATGGAGACAATGAGGAAAGGAGATGCAAGGAGAAGGTGTAAAAGGTCAGAAGGAGCAAATGTGGAAAACAAAAGGAGAAAAAGGAAATGTTTAAATGAGAGTGAAATTTAAGGCAAGAAAGAAAGAGAATTGGAGAAATGGGGTAAAGAAAGTCTTGCTGAGCCAGCTGAGAGCTCTCTTTTGCTCTTGGGTGTTGTTCCTCTCTTGCAGGGCATTCCAATGTGGGACCCTAACATCTAATCCAATCCCCTAAACCTCACCCTAACATCTGATCCAATCCCCTAAACCTCACCCTAACATCTAATCCAATCCCCTAAATCTCACCCTAACATCTGATCCAATCCCCTAAACCTCACCCTAACATCTGATCCAATCCCCTAAACCTCACCCTAACATCTAATCCAATCCCCTAAACCTCACCCTAACATCTAATCCAATTCCCTAAACCTCACCCTAACATCTAAACCTCACCCTAACATCTAATCCAATCCCCTAAACCTCACCCTAACATCTAATCCAATCCCCTAAACCCCACCCTAACATCTAATCCAATCCCCTAAACCTCACTCTAACATCTAGTCCAACCCCCTAAACCTCACCCTAACATCTAATCCAATCCCCTAAACCTCACTCTAACATCTAGTCCAACCCCTTAAACCTCACCCTAACATCTAGTCCAACCCCTTAAACCTCACCCTAACATCTAATCCAATCCCCTAAACGCCACCCTAACATCTAATCCAATCCCCTAAACCCCACCCTAACATCTAATCCAATCCCCTAAACCTCACCCTAACATCTAATCCAATCCCCTAAACCCCACCCTAACATCTAATCCAATCCCCTAAACCTCACCCTAACATCTGATCCAATCCCCTAAACCTCACCCTAACATCTAATCCAATCCCCTAAACCTCACCCTAACATCTAATCCAATCCCCTAAACCTCACCCTAACATCTAATCCAACTTCCTAAACCTGACCCTTAACACCTAATCCAATCCCTAAACCTCACCCTAACATCTGATCCAATCCCCTAAACCTCACCCTAACACGTAATCTAACCCGAAAACCTTACCCTAACACCTAATCCAACCTGTAAACCTCACCCTTACACCTAATCCAACCCCCTAAAACTCACCCTAACAAATAATCCAACTCCTCAACACCTATTCCAAGGCATTGAGCTATTACAGACCCTGAGCTATTACAGAACAGGGGCTCTAGGTAAGACCCCCCTGTTCTGTAATAGCTCAGCCATTTATTTATCCCCTCAAGCCAGCACCATTCTTCATTCATTTGTGGCTGTGCATATCCATATACTCTTTTCACTAGTTACTAGATTAAACATCGCCCTAACACATAATCCAACCCTCTAACACCTAATCCAACTCCTTAAACCTCACCCTAACACCTAATCCAAATTCCTTACACCTAATCCAACTCCTTAAACCTCACCCTAACACTTAATCCAACTCCCTAAACCTCACTCTAACACCTAATCCAACTCCCTTACACCTAATCCAACTCCTCAAACCTCACCCTAACACCTAATCCAAATCCCTTACACCTCACCCTAACACCTAATCCAAATTCCTTACACCTAATCCAACTCCTTAAACCTCACTCTAACACTTAATCCAACTCCCTAAACCTCACCTTAGCACCTAATCCAATTGCCTAAACCTCCCCGTAACATCTAATCCAACTCCCTAAACCTCACCCTAATACCTGATTCAACTCCCTGACCCTAACACCTAATCCAATTCCCTAAACCTCAATTTATCACCTCATCCAACCCCTAAACCTTACTTTAACACCTAATCCAATTCCCTAAACCTCAGCTTATCATCTCATCCAACCCCTAAACCTTACTTTAACACCTAATCCAATTACCTAAACATTGCCCTAACACCTGATTCAACCCCCTGATTGTAACACCTAATCCAACCCCTTAAACCTCACCCTAACACCTAACCCAACTCCCGAAACCTCATTCTAACACCTAATTTAATTCCCTAAACCTCACCCTAATACCGTATTCAACCCCCTGACCCTAACACCTAATCCAACTCCCTAAACCTCACCCTAACACCTTATCCAACTCCCTAAACCTCACCCTAACACCTTATTCAACTCCCTAAACCTCACCCTAACACTTTATCCAACTCCCTAAACCTCACCCTAACACCTAATCCAACTCCCTAAACCTCACCCTAACACCTTATCCAACTCCCTAAACCTCACCCTAACACCTTATCTAACTCCCTAAACCTCACCCTAACACCTAATCCAACTCTATAAACCTCCTTAATTGTAACAGATGCAGCAGCAGTGACCCCTCTGATGATTAGAATATTGCAGAGTCGGCACAGCCTAAATTTCTGCTTTAGGAGATCACCTAATTTGCATATTAGCTTTCCTTCCAACTGGAACAATGAATATTCATATGGATGGCTGTACACAGCTCTGCAATTATAGGAATGGGATTGTTTATTGAGGAGGATTTTTCTTTAATGATCCCCCCTGCCCCCTTGATAGCCTTTTAAAATCCGCAATGTAAAATGTGGCAACAATTCTGGGGCCTCCCATTGGTCAGATTAGTGTTGCGTCCACCATGCTGTCAGTCGCTGGCGCTTGCAAGAGCATCTTATTAAATAAGTCATGTAATGCAATCCCTGTGCGGATTACGCCGTGTTCCCGGCACAGGTCATGAAATATTCTGCAGCCGCAGTTACTCAGTGCCGAGCATCAGAGGGCCTTCACACCGACAGATTTTAAAGGGGCCCTCCCATTGTGGAATGTCAAGACCATTTTCCTCCCCACTTTACTGCCCTCCCTGTTTTTCCTTATGACCCTAAACAAGACCCTCACATTAAAAGTGAATTGGTCCCTTACCCCAAACCTGAACCTGACTCCAAACCCTGTCCCTAACCCACTGTCCCTATCATCAACCTGTTCCTACTGCCAACCCGGAACCTGTCTCTAACCTGAAGCCAACCCAACACCTAGGCTAGACCTGTAACTAACACCCAGCATAAACCTTGTCCTTAAACCCGACCTTTACCCCAAAAAGAGCCTATCTTGTATGTGTCCCCTACCCTGTACATACAGATTGCCTACACTAAAAATCATCTACCTGCACCTATTGCATTTTGTAAACCTTTTAACATCCAAGATGGCGGCCCATGGAATCTCAGGCTGCCTGTGACTCTCTGCATTCTGGGATTACTGTCCTTTTCTTGACCCCAGCTCTGCTCTGTCTGTGCAAAGCACAGCTGTAACCCCGCCCCTTGCACTTTTGCCCCCTTTCCTCTGCTCAGCATGTGATCCGTCTGAGGCAAGATGGCGGCACCCGTATCCTAGAGTTCTGAACAGTCGAGTTGAAGCCCAGTGGGGGAAAAATAGATAGAAAGTGACTAAAAATGTAAAACATAATACTTTTAGATGCTGGGGAATAGTTTTGTAGGGTTTGGGCTTTCCATAAAATGATTCTGAAGGCCCGGTTTAACACCAAACCTGACCTTAACACCCAAGCTAAATCTTACCTTATGTTAATCATGGCCCTAATACATCTGAACTTGTTCCTAACACCAACCCAGACCTGACCCTAAAACAAACCTAATGTTAGTCAGTCCAAAAGGCAAACTCAAACCTGACCCTACTGCCAAACCTATTACCAAAACTTAACATCAAACCTTATAGTTCTACTAAAGGCTGGCGTCCGATTGTTGTCCCATTGTCTAGCTCTGTCCTAAATTTCAATCCATTTAAAAAAGACCCTGTCATTTTATTAAAGTTATTTGTAAAAGCATTAGAGCATTGGAGATACAGAGAAACATTGAGGAGAAACAGTGAGTGTGACACCAGTGATGTGATGTAAGCACATATTAATGTCAAATGGTGAGGCATAGTTTTTTTAAGGGTTTAGGCTTTTCATGAAATGATCCAGTTTAAGGTAACTAGTAAACATGAACCCTGACACCTAATCTAAATCCTAAACCTGACTCTAAACCATAATAAAAATTAAATTAGTCTTTTTCTATTCTGGCACTCCCCCTGCTAGTGATAATTCTGAAATATTCTGGTGACATATGTCACCTGACGTATCCTTCCTGTTGGGTGTCAAGGTGCATTTAGGTCTTGAAAATAAAGGGTGTGAATAGGGGCTTCATCGGGGGCCGTAGGCGTTGTATTGTAATTTAATTATTTCGATCAAATGGATTTAAAGAATCTACTACGAAATAAATGACTCATAAATGGTCTGCTGACCCCTGCACCCCGAGGACATGCTCAGCAACATAGGCCCTTATTCATGAAGGGATAGCGTCAGGTAGCGCCTGGTTAATGAGAGGTAGCGACAGATAGCGTCTGGTCAACGCCGGACACGGCACGCAATTACACATTTATCAACCAGAATCTGTTTAGCGACTGGGATAGCGCCGTGTAGCGTCTGATTCATCATTTTCACAGCCTCAGCGAACAGCGCCAGCGTTCAGCCTTGCACAGCGCCAGGTATGACCTTTTGCTACCTGTCGCTCTCCCATACATTTCAATGGACGATCCTTTTCTTCTCTTTAAACAGGTTTTTTTTTTTTTTTTTCAAAAAAATCACAAATAATTCTGTGACCTCTTCTGGCATTGAAATAGCAGTTTTTTCATAATTTTTTCATATATTTCCTCAGAAATGACATTACAGGTCTGCCATTAAAGTGTTCATGTTACAATGTTGTTACAATGTAATTCCATATGTTTTCGCTTTGTTACTAGTTGATAGATTGAAAACAGACTTTAAACACAACGCCTCCTGCGCTCTGGGCTTCAAACAAATATTTTTCAGCGCCAGAGATTTGGGAGGCTGTTTTTTTGCTGAATATGGTGTGAGTCTGTCGCTATGAGCAGTCGCTAACATGCGCTCCCATACAGCGCTGTACTGGTCAAATAGCGACTCCTCACAATGTATTCAACATTACTGAACAGCGACTGAGTCGCTATAAAGTAGCGACTCACGGCCGAGCACTGCGACTACTAGGGGGCGCTCTGAAAATGCCTGCTACAGACGCTCATCTGTCGCTACCTGCCGCTAATGATGAATCAGCCTCATAGAAATAATAGTACTTACCCATGGCCAGCCCCATCACCAGTGGTGGAGTTACAGAGCACAGAAAGTGGCCGTCAGCCCTGCGGCCCATTCCCTTTGGCTGTGCTGGGTCAACCATTCAGATAGGCCTGGAGGCAGAAATGCAGCCACAGACCCCTCATGTGTCGTGACATGACAACATGACATCACAGCGAATCGTCTGGCCCTGGAGTTTTCTTTTGTCTCCTTTTTAAAGTGGAGCAAAACCTACCTGCCGATGGCCTGGAATCGCAAAGATTCTAGGGCCGGCCGCTGGCTTTTTCCCGAGGCTTGACAAATTGGGATGCCCAGCGGTGCATGCGTGTCCGTGTCCAGTGCGTACATGGCAAATGGACACAAACCCTGTATTCTCGGTGGTGTGTTCGCGCTCCTGTCCCAGCCATTTGGCCATTTAGATAGTCTGGGGCGGGAGCGCTCACGGGGCTGGGGATACGGTGGATGCGGCTCCCCATTTATTTCAAACAGAACCCTTTGCCAAAAGGAAATAAACATGGCAAAGGGCTCTGATTGGCCGAGAGCCTGTACATGCACTGTTGTAGAGGGGAAAGGTGAGTTTTAGTGGGTGAACTGGGGAGTTTCATACAGGGGCATGGCAAAAAATGTGGAAAATCAAATTCCCGGGTTTTGTTCTGCTTTAAATGTCTTATACATGGGCCTTGATTCATCAAGAGTTGAAAAAAATTCTCATGGTAGTAAAAAAATTATTCTACGAGAAAAAAGCCTGAGAATTTTAATGTTGATTAATCACCTGATAGGAAGACAATGAAGTCAATGGCAGCTTTTGCTACAGAGTAAAAAGGAGTAAAAAGTTTTCTACTTTTCTTAGGAGTAAAAAAGGTGCCATTGACTTCCATTGTCTTCCTAACAATTCTCCTGCCTTTTTCTCATGAAATACATTTTTTCTACCATGAGAATTTTTTTCAACTCTTGATGAATGAATCAAGGCCATGGTGTCAATAAAGTAAATGGGTTTGATCACAACATGGCATGGTTCAAACAATCACCCCTGGGTGATTTTTGGCTGGAGGTCTGCTATAAAGTGCACTAAAACCCAGGAATTTCACGTACTTGGGTTTTGTGTAAAAACCCCTCAGGGTCATCTGTATATTGACCCCAATCCATGCTCCCACATTGCATGTGCGGCTTCTTATCCAGTCAGAAACTTATTGCTGAGCGCTTCCTGCTGGCTGCTACCCTCACCATTCACCATCAGCTAGTGGAGCGCTGGGGATGCCATCGGAAGCTTGTGCATATGCTGTGGCATAATTTCATGAGGTGGGTTGACTAGCGGGATTTCACACAGCAGGGCATCCCAAATTGGGATAGCCGGTTGTAAGCTGTAACCTTGCACTGGAGTCTTGGTGTGCTTTAGCATTCACTCCTGGGTATGTGGATTTGGGATACCCTCTACTTTATTATGCCTAGCAGTGAGTTATGAATTAAACCGATTACCGATCGCCCCCTCTATATGCTCCCCTGGTGTGCTGGGGATGGTATCAGAGGCTCACACATGCACTTTGGGAATGATCCCTGAGGTTAGGTGACCAGAGAGGCATCCCAAATCGGGATACCCTGGTGGCAGGCTTTTGATGCGCTTTACCACGCATCCAGATTGGGGATACCCCAACAGTTAGTGAACGTCTAGTTAAAGTGAATCTCTAGTTAAAAATTACTGATTTGGCATGCCCCACTATATACTACAGTAGTCCTCAAACTTCCTCCTCAAGGGCCGAGACAGGCCAGGTTTTGCAGCTCTCCACGCTACTCCACAGGTGAATTAACTGGTGCTCAGACAGAGCTATAGCCCTAATTATTACATCTGTGCATCAGCATAGAGAGCTGCAAAACCTGGCCTGTCTCGGCCCTTGAGGAGGAAGTTTGAGGACTACTGATATACTAGATAAAAAGCAAGCCCAAATTTGGGCAAAAGTCATTAATAATAATTTGTACTCCACTTTTAACCCATCCATGCGAATGTGCAACATACCACACACTAGTGAAATGCACGAGTGCACAGGTGCCCAGGTGCAGTGGGGGGGTTAGGTGCCCTGCTCAAGAGCACTTCAATCACTTCAATAGACGGGAATCAAACCTGCAACCCCCCAGGTCAATCACTTCAATGGACGGGAATCAAACCTGCAACACCCCAGGTTGAGGGCGCTTCCGTATCTCTAGGCCACGACTGCCCCCATTACTGTACCTACAGTTGGCCCCATCGCTACTCTGCTGCCCCAGGCCCCGGGATTTGCCAGTCAGACGTGCATATTGAAAAGACCAATAGGGGTCATATTGGCTGACAAAAGGGAGCTGGTTCCAGAAAGTACTTTTCCTGCTTTTTTCTGATGCGGGGTTGGGAGGGAATGTTGACCGGAGATCTGCTTTAACGTCCACATCAGGATGCCCCAAGGGCCCAAAAGTGCTTTTGACTTTAGGTCTGCTAGAGAGCATTCGGAAAAATGGTGATGTCTGAGCTAATGAGAAGAAAGGTGAGGATGAGAGTGACGAGCGAGCTGCGGTGGTGGCGGCGGCGCGGGGAGGGGGGGGGGCGGCACAATAGGCGTGTGTGTGATGAGAGAGAGATGCAGCGATTGAAAGTCGGAGGCTGGGAGTCGGATGACTGGCTCCCAAACCTTACTCCTGTTTAATATTCCTCCCCGCGCGCTGCCTGTTGTGTTTGGCTCCTGTGGGATTGGAACTCACGGCTCGGAACTGAAGCCAATTTTCTGTCTTAATCTCGCAATGTTTTGACTGGAGGCAGATCCAGCTTAGTCCTAGAGAAACTACCGCCGCTCGCCTCTGCTTTTCATAAAGGCGATGGAGAGAAAGATCGCGGCTCGCCGGGGGAAGGCGACACAGGACTGACCTGATGGGGACAAAAAGGACCCTATAAAGTCCTTCTCTGCATTACAATTGCTTAGTATCGGCGGGAAAAGGGATTGTGTTACGATTGCCCCGCTTTCAGAATCATTTATTTCTGCCAAGTACATACATGCACACGTTCCGGGAATTTCTCTATCCTTTCAAGACGACCTGCTGCACTTTGCATCTGGAGGATCTACGAGGTTAGTAAAAGACTCTGATTATCCTGCTATTTTCCCGAGCGACGGAGGGAAGGCAGCCAATCGGATCCCAGGACAGAATAGAACAGAGATTAAATGTTCCATGATTTTTTGGGTGAATTCCAATACAGCGTTTGGTAGGCTCGATTTTACGTTAACAGCCAGTGGGTGACTAAGGAGTGCGATCATGTAACCCAGACGTATCAATCGCCTAAACGTTCATATCTATTGAGTTACTAAAGCGTGTGAGTGCCTTTAATAGATGCGCTGATCAGTTTTACCTTTATAGCCACAATGTTATTTACTAAGAAGTTTGAGCTCTTCTATCAGACGTATCGATCACGTTTACATTCATACCTGGTGGGCTATTTACTAAGGGGTGTAAGCTGTTATACTAGACATGTCGATCATTTTCACCTTCGTACCCAATAGGTTATTTACTAAAGTGTGAGCTCTTCCATTTGATAGGTTGAGCACTTTTTTAGCCAGAGGGTTATCTAATAAGGAGTTTGAGCTTTTCCATCTGATGCGCCTATTTACTAAGGAGTGTAAGCTCTTACAGTAGATGTGTCAATCACTTTTTCCTTCATACCCAGTGGGCTATATGTTAAAGAGTGTGAGCTCCTCCACTAGATGTGTCAAACAGTTTTACCTTTATAGCCACAATATTATTTACTAAGAAGTTTGAGCCCTTCAATCAGGCATCTCGATCACTTTTACATTCATACACGGTATTTACTAAGGGGTATAAGCTGTTATACTAGACATGTCGATCATTTTTACCTTTGTACCTGATGGGCTATTTACTAAAGAGTGTGAGCTCTTCCATTTGATAGGGCGATCACTTTTTCCTTTTTAGCCAGAATGTTATTTAATAAGGAGTTTGAGCTTTTCCATCAGATGTGTCGATCATTTTTTCCTTCATACTTAGTGGGCTATTTACTAAGGAGTGTAAGCTCTTACAGTAGATGTGTCGATCACTTTTTACTTCATACCCGGTGGGCAATTTACTTAAGAGTGTGAGCTCCTCCACTAGATGTGTTGAATAATTTTATCTTTATAGCCACAATGTTATTTACTAAGAAGTTTGAGCCCTACTATCAGATGTATTGATCACTTTTTCCTTCATACCCAGTAGGCTTTTTACTAAGGAGTTGAGCTCTTCCATCAGATGATTCAATCATTTTTACTTTCATACTCAGTGGGCTATTTACTAAGGAGTGTAAACTCTTATGCTAGATGTGTCACTTTTACTTTTACCTTAATAGCCAAAAGGTTATTTATTAAGGAGTGTGAGCTCTTCCATCAGATATGTCGATCATTTCCCCCCCTTATTCCTAGTGGGTTATTTAATAAGTAGTGTGAGCTCTTACAGTAGATGTGTTGATCGCTCACATTCATTCCCATAGGGCTATGTACTGTACTGTTGCGTATGAGCTCTTCCACTAGACGCGTCGATCACATTCATGCCCAGTGGGTTATTGAGGAGTGTGAGCACTTACACTAGACATTTTTTATTAAACCGATCGTTCGATCAGTCCAACCTTAATAGTTTACTTGCGATCTCTGAGACTGTGCACTCTAATAGAACATATAAACCGTGAGGGTTGCAAAACAATCAAAAGGTTGGTCACATTTTCCCACTGTTCTAAAAAAAAAGACAGAGATTGATTGAAATGAGCTGTTTCTCTTCCATAGAAATATTGTACGCTAACCACATGGGCACCACTTTTTTTTTTGCTCAATCTATTAATCAATACGTTTATTGATCCACAGATTATTCGCTTTTGACCCAAACCTGGCATTTTACTCGCTGTCTAACTTACTATATGACAGAAATTAAACTTTTAATAGACAACTATTATTTGATTTGATTGAATGGTCGATCAAATTTTCCAATCTTTCTGGTAAATTGATCCACACAGCAATCACATGACAAAAAAAGACGTTGGAGAGATATTTGAAGGCTGGTGTTGACTTTTACAATCACACCTTGTAGGTTTATTTACTGCAGAGAGCTCTCTCTCTCTCTGCAAACACAAGCTTTCACTCAAACACTGAATATTCACCTACCTGTTTTTTTTTAATTCTTTGATTCAATCTGGGGTTTGATCAAACATTTGATAACTGTTTGATAAGAAAAGACAAAATAATCAATCTAAAAAAAATGTTCTGCGGTAATCAAGAGTTTTGATCGAACATTTGATAAATGATTGATAAGAAAATCTTTAAGAAAAAGGTTCTGAGTAAATCAAAAAAGTAAAGAAATGAAAACCTTCCATTTGATTCTTTGAAATAATGGCCTCGATTCAATAGATAAAAATTCTCACGGTAGTAAAAAATTCAATTCATGAGAAAAAATCCTGAGAATGTCACTGTTACTGAATCACCAGATAAAAAGACAATGAAAGTCAATGGCAGCTTTTACTACAGTGTAGAAAGGAGTAAACACTTCTCTACTTTTCTTAGGAGTAAAAAAGTGCCATTGACTTTCATTGTCTTCCTATCTGGTGATTCAGCAACAGTGAAATTCTCAGGCTTTTTTCTCATGAATTGAATCTTTTACTATCATGAGAATTTTTTTCTACCTTTATTGAATCGAGGCCATTGTGTTGAATGATTGATTGATCAAACTGATCTTAGATCTGTGTGTGGCAGGCGTTGCCTGGGAAACTCGTTTAGCCCAATCATTTCATGTATGCATTGGAAATCAAGAAATTGATTCAATTTAATCTGATCGAGAAAAGATCTAACTAACAGGGATAGAAACCCGACTTGGATACTCTAAGTGCATCAAACTCAATTCGATTAATACTAAATGTGATGCCTAAGGTCCTGAGTTAGTGTCTTATCTTAAACTGAAACTTCCTCCCACTACCCTAAGTACATACCTTACAATTGTACAACATTTATACAATCTTAGTAAAACCAGGAATTATGATGCGTTACCCCTCCCACTTGTAAGGTTGTACAATCAGATTGTGAGGCATGTACATCCTTTAAGATGCTCACATTTAATTGATCTGACCCTTTTAACTGCAGATTCATTAAAAATGTAATCAAATAGGTCTGTAAAAGATCTGATCTTTAGCTCCATAGACTTGAGTCCTGTTTGAGCCATCCTATGTTATTCGGAAGACATCAATAAAGTATTAATCCGATCCATAGAATATTAACCCTGTGTGATCGATCTTAACTTGATCTGATTTTATCCCATTGGGCATAAATCAAATAGGTCTGAAGAAGATAAATCTGATCCTTTGTTCCATATACATAAGTCAAATTTGATCACTTATTTTATATTTGATTGTAACGATAAAGAATTAATAAAAAAGTCCTGAAGACAATAAATCAGATTTTTCCCCTTGTTTGATCAATTTTATTTTTCTATAACGCCATCTCTAAAGAATTGATCAAACAGGTCTGAATGCATCAATTACAACTAAAGCTGTGTTTGGGCACTCTTTTGTTTTAAACTGATAAATTAATAAAGGATTGATCAAAGATCTCAAGAAGATGAATCTGATCTTTTATTCCGTGGATTTATCTTATTTTGATTTGATTCCATTAAAAAAAAACGATCAAATAGGTCATAAGACAATGGATCCAATCCTCTGTTTAATGTACCTTAGACCTGGCCATTCTTATTTTAATCTTATTGCATTGATAAAGAGTTGATAAATAGGTCTGAAGACAAGGAATCCAATCCTCTGATCACAGAGCTAAAGTCCACGGGAAAATCTTATTTTGATCTGAATACATCAATAAAAAATAAATAAATCAAACTCTGAAGAAAATGAATCTGAGCTTCTATTCCATAGGCCCTGTTTGCATCGAGACAGAATTGATCAAATAGGTCTGAAGACCATGAGTCCGATTTGTTACAAAGTATTTTGATCAGATTGCATTGATGACCAATTGATCAAATAGGTCTGCAAAAGATGAATTTGATCCTTTTCTCTGTGGAATCTGGCCTAGTGTAATACATTTATTCAGAGTAAAATTGAAAGTGTGTACAGATCTTGGATGGCATCTGATCTGGAGTGTGTGTGTGTGTGTGTGTGTGTGTGTGTGTGCGTGTGTGTGTTTTTTCTTTGACTTTCCTCCCACAACTGAATGAATTGTGTCACAATAAATTAATGTGTGCTAGAGATATTTGATCGTCAGCTCTTCTGAGGATAGCTCTATGCACTCTTTTTAGTGTTTGATCAGGGAACAGGTTCACCACTATTTCACCATAGACTAATATTTCCATTGATTGTTGTATACTGATCTGCCGGACAACCGCAGGATTTAGACGCACATAAGGGGTTACCGATTATACCAAGCAATTATTTAACGTATATTGGGCAAAAGCAGCCACTCAGATCCCAGCTTGGCAGCAGCTTAGTGCAGGCCAGAACCTAACAAGGATAATTTATCAGGAGGGGCTATTGTATGATATTTGTTCTGCCTCTTCATCTGCTCTTAGGCTGGCCAGACCTATATCATTGGGTCAAGCTGATTGCAAAAGGATCAGGTCAATTTGATTTGAAATGTGATTAAAAGAGATCATCATCATCATCATCCCTTTACGATCAAAATTGTAAGAAGACTTCTTTAAACTCCTCTTGAAACCCACTGTGTGAAACCCCCAGGTCGCCCGTACTGACTCACCTTTCCCCGGTCCTACGGCGCATGCATCCGCTCGGTACAGCTCCCACCCACTTGTCTATGGATCGTCTAAGACTCGCTACCCTCTAACAAGGAACGTGCTTGTGCCAGCTATTAACAAATGCATGGCGCGGGCGCGCACCCTGCTGATGGTATAGTAGGGAGCAGCGATGCTTGCGCATGCGCCATTGGCACAGGAAGAAGGTGAGTTTACTGGACGACCTGGGGGTTTTACACAGCGGAGCATCCAGAATCTGGTTCCCCCATAGAGGGGGGGAGTTTGCCTGCCCTGGAGTCTCATAGACATAGGCATACTCACTCCCCCCGGGGGAACCAGATTTGGGATGCTCCGCTGTTTAAAACCCCCCAGGTCACCCTGGAGTCTCATAGATTCCAGTGTGGATTTTGGTGCACTTTAAGTTAGTACTGTGCCTCCAACTGACAGTGGCCAGAGTCTCGAGAGAGTTGCCTGTTAAACACAGGGAAGCTGGTCCTTACATCACAGTATAGGGGACAGCCGTCCAAATTTCAAAGAGGAACTGCTTTTTTTTTAAACTGGACAAAACCCACCTTGGACAATCCTGATTTGGAATGCCTCGCCGTGTGAAACCTCTCAAATCCCCAGTAAAACCTACCCTGCCGAACTACACTATAGCTTTAGCCAGGCGCATGCCCACGCCAGGCAGGGGGTGCAAGGGGCACACGTCCCTATGTCTCAACCGTTTGCCCTGCAAGAGGGCCTCCACCAACTTTGGGGCTATGACTGGGGTACCAGGACTTTGCAGTGCTGCTGCTTGGCCCTGTCGGCTCTGATCCACATGCCCTTTGTGGAGTTGTATACCTGACGCTCTCCCCTTTCCAACTACACTTCCAGTGAGTCGTAAGCCCCCCTAGGTCTGGAGATCCAGCACTCGAAAAGGGTACCACCCCAGCACCTGCAAGCAACGGTACCGGGCAACCTGATTATAGGTAGGGCACAAGGGGCATGTGTCCCTCGGCCTATACCATTTGCTCTGCAAGAGGGCCTCCACCAACTATGGGGCTATGGCTGGGGTCCTAGGATTTGCGGTGCCGCTGCTTGGTCCGGTAGTCACCGTTCCACATGTCCTTGTAGGTGTGCATACCTGAGGTTCTGCCCTCGGCAACAATACCTCCAGTGGGTTGTTCGCCCCCCTAGGACCAGAGATCCGACACTTGGAAATGTACCACCCCGCGCCCATGAGCAATGGTATCAGGACTTTGTGGTACCGCTCATTGATCCGGTCGGCCCTAATTCACATGCCCTTGCTGTGGTTTATACCTGATGTTCTCCCCTTTCTAGTTAGTTGTTCGCCCCCCTTAGGTCAGGAAATCTGGTGCTGGGAAGTGTACTGTCCTGGATGAGGAGCAATGATTCCCAGGATGATTTAGAGCCTCAGTTCTCTGGATCCGGAGGGGGGGGGGGGGGGGCTAGGAACCCACTGGAGGTGTCGTTGGAATGATTACCTGGGGGATGGGTCTTGTTCTACAACTGAAGATCTCAGCTACATTCTCTGTAAGTTTGGCTTCCTTGCCCCATGGTCCTGGAGAACCGGGGCTCAGAAGTGGACCTCTCTGGACGAGGTGCATCGATTACCAGGGTGACCCATTTTGGAGCCCTGATTCTCCGGACTTAGGGGGGCTGGCAACCAGCTGGATGAGCCAAGGACAGAGGTGGGGAAGACTGGAGCCGGCAGAGACATGTGGTGGACAGTGCCGAGGACAGCACACAGCAGGATTCACCAGCCCAGATCAGAAGTGATGTTAGTCAACTACCTATATACCTACCTGCCTACTGACCCACCCACCAATTTATCCACCTACCCACTCAACCTCCTAACTATCTGCCTGCCTGCTGACCAGCCTACCTATCCAACTGCCTACTGACCTACCTATTTAACTGCCCACTCGCCTCCCTACCCAGGACCTGTAGTGGCAGATGGCTGCCCTGGTGCAAAGGCAGAATCATCAGACCTTGGAGCTGAGGTGGAAGTTGCCCATCCACATACCTTCCCACTTGCTCACCTCCCTACCTGCCCTCCCACCAAACTTATTACCTGCCCTCCCACCAAACTTATTACCTGCCCTCCCACCAAACTTATTACCTGCCTACCCACCCACTCACCTATCTGCCCACCTTCCTACCTACTCACCTACTTACCAAACTATATACCTGTCTACTTACCCACACTCCTACCTACTTAACTGTGTATCTATATGTCTTTCCACCCACCTACTTACCTATCCTAAATTCCTATCTATTCCTATCTAAATTTCCACATACTCCTCTACCTGACTAACCCCTACCTGTCCATCTGAGTCTCTACCCATCTATGTGCCTACCCACCTACCTGCCCGCTCACCCACCTACCTGACTACCCCCACGTACCTAATCATCTTTCTACCTGCTTACCCACCTAAATGCCCAATTACCTACCTGTTTATTTACCTACCCACTCACCTATATGCTTGCCTGCTCACCCACCTATATTCCTAACATCACATACCTACCTACCTAGGAGATACAGGGAGGTCGTCTTTTTTCTTGGTGGGTGGGGTCCACACACAAACAGCAGAGATGTACAGCACTAGGTAGAGTGGTTTTAAACAGGAGCACAGCTTATCCACTCATAGTAGAAATTGCCTCGTGTTTTGTTTCTTAGCAGCGTTGGTTACTGACATGTATATGTGTTGGTCTAATAGCGCGCAGTGTGGTGATTATTGGAGTGATTGGAGCAACGAGCAGTTATACAGGGGAGGAGCAAGGCTTATACACTGACAGGCTGATTCGTTACTAGCGCCATTTACAGACAGATGAGCGTCTGTAGCGAGGCACTGAGAGCGACCGCTAGTAGTCACTGTGCTCGGGCATGGTTTGCTATTTCAGAGCGTCTCATATGCTGGCCGGCATTGATGAATATATTGTGTGAGCCGCTCTAACACCAGTACAGCGCTGTATGGGAGCGAACGGTAGCACCAGCTCAGTGCGACCGACTCACACCATATTCATCAAAAAAATAGCCCCACAGAGCGTCAGCGCTCAAAGTCTGTTTTTAAAAACATATTCACCAGTAACAAAACGAAAACATATGGAATTACATTGTAACATGAACACTTTAATACCAGACCTGTAATGACAATTCTGCATGAAAATATTATAAATCAAAAAATGACTTTTAATAGGCCAGGAGGGGTCACACAATTATTTGATAGTTAAAAAAATAAAAATAAAACGCTGTTCGTCCATTGAAATGTATGGGAGAGCGACAGGTAGCGACAGGTAATACCAGCTGCTCTGGAAGGTAGAGCGCCGGCAGTATACGGTGAGCCGTCTGTGATGATGATGGCACAGGGGACTGGATCTGACATTCTGTTTAATGTGCAAGCAAAGGCAACCATTCTTTTTGTTATGTTACTTGGTTGGACTATTACTTTAAATAGGATGTCCAGTGCCCCGCCCCACCCCCCACCCCAAGGGCTGAGGTGCCTACAAAGAAAAACCTCTCCCATAATTCAGCACTGTCGCCTGGGCATGGGCAGTGGCACCCCCTGACTGTGCACGCACCTGCCCATCCATGTAAGGATGGGGTTATGAAGACACTGGACTTTAATCTAAAACAATTACTGCAATTACTGCATCAAGGGCCTCAACCATATTTTCTGCCCAGGGGCCTCCACCCCACTTAATCCGGCCCATTTGTAAATGGGTGGCACGCGCCTGCCTCCTGCTAGAGGCTAGCAGGGATGCGGCTGCCGGCTTCATTTGGCTGCATTCAGACGATTCTTAGCCAAAAGGGCCAAGTGGAGCCGAGCACACTGATTGGTGGGGCAAGTTACGTTTTTCTGGGCGATCTGGAGGTTTCAAACAGCGAGGCATCCCAAATCGGGGTGCCCCGGGGCAAGGACTAAAACCGGGCATAGTCAAAATGCTGGGTATCGGTCCACTTTGAGGCAGGAGGTATCAAGAAGGGGGAATAGTCCTTAAAGTGGATCAAAACCCAGCGTGATCGGCCCAGGAATCTATAAGATTCCCAGGCCAATTGATTCCCTCCCCCCATCCAAATCAGGATGCCCCGCTGTGTGAAACCCCCCCAGGTCGCCCAATTACCTTGCTTCCCAGTCCAATGGCACATGCGTGAGCCGCGGTCGCATCTCCGCTATCCCTTCAGCAGGGCGCGTGCCCGCGGCAGGCATTTGTGAATGGCCGGCGCGGGCACGCTCCCTGCTAGAGGGAAACAGGGAATGCGGCCGCCAGCGCGCTCAGGAACACTGGCCTTAGACGAAGCCTTAGACGGCATGACCTCAGCAGATCCGAGCGCGCTGATTGGATGTGCGGCCGTGCATGCGCCATAAGCCCGGGAAGGGGTGAGTTGCACTCGCCATTCTGGGGGTTTCAGACCAGTCGATCGGGGTGCCCCAGGGGAGAGGACCAAAACCCAGGATAGTCAAAATCCTGGGTTTTGGTCCACTTTAAAGTGGAAGTCCATCCTCTGTTGGACTTCACTGTCACCTTCCCTGTGCCCGATGCTGACATGGAGGATAAAAAAAAGAAAACCAGGCTTACCTTACCAATGAGAGCCACTCATTCCCCCACCAGGGGCAGCACCTCCATGTTCAGGGCCTCTCTGCTGCTGCAGTGATTGGCTGGATACACAATAGTCTTAGCAGGGCGGACATTCTCCCTGCAGCCACCGCCGATCAGATCAGGGAGTGGGTGTGTGTCCCCAGTAAGGTAAGTCTTTTTAAACCCCTTTATTCATCTCAGCAGGGCAGGTTGCAGTGAAAGCTGTACTCATGCTTTAAATGGATTTTCCAAGTTGATTATTTGATTACCTGCCATGAAGAAGATTCCTCCTGGTGTGCTGCTAAATACAGCTGCTGTTAAGCATTAACCCCCTTTTCCTGTAGCCCAGCCTCCGGATTTTTCTAATTAATGACCACCTTATTTGAAGTGGACCAGGATTTTGACTGTCCTGGGTTTTAGTCCTAAGGCCTAAGGCAACTCGCCTCTTCACGGTCCCATGGTGCATGTGCGGCTGCTCGTCCAATCAGCGCGCTGACGGCTGCAACCCAAACTTCCCTCTAAAGTGGACCAACACCCAGGATTTTCACTATCCTGGGTGTTGGTCCACTTCAGCGGGGCATCCGAGATCAGGATGCCCCGCTGTGTGAAACCCCCCCAAAAGCCCCCCAAAACGTACCTTTTCGGCGACGGACAAGCCGCCCCCGCCGCCTCCCGCGCGTCCCTCTTACAGGGCGTCTGTGAATGGCCGGCGCCGGCGCGCGCACTGCTAGAGGGGCACGCGGGAGGCGGCGGCGGCTGATCCGTCGCCGATAAGGTAAGGTTTTTTGGGGCTTTTGGGGGGGTCTAACCCCGCGGGACATCCCGATCTCGGATGCCCCTCGGTGAGGGAGGTGATCGGCCCGGGAATCTTATAGATTCCCGGGCCGATCACCCCTGGGTGTTGGTCCACTTTAACAGGGCACAGGCCCTGCTAGAGGGATAGCGAGGATGCGGCTCCTGCATGTGCCATTGGACCGGGAAACAAAGTAAGTGAATGGGACGACCAGGGGAGTTTGACACAGTGGGGCATCCCGGTTTTGGATTCCCGTGGGGGGGGGGTAGATCGGTGTGGGTTTTGGTCCACTTTAAGCTTTGAGAGGTGGACCTATCTCTATCCATCTTGCATCAACCTGTGCGCGAAACACACATACTTGCACGTGCAGAGGAGGATAGCTGCACCTTGCTTTCCTTTCAGTGCAAGAAAAGTGGTCATAAATAAATAAAATCCAAAGGCTGGGCTACAGAATAAGAGCAGGATCTTAGCACCAACATTTTTATACAGCAGCTCAGCAGGAGGAATCTTCTGTATGTCAGCTAAGCAAAAATTATTTGTTTTTACACTTAGCCTGGACTATCCCTTTAAAGCTGACCTACACTCTCAACGAGAAGTCTGTCTTGCCCCCTCTTCTCCATTTGCTATACTGTTTCCAGTGGTTGGTTGGAAACACTGCTAGCCACTGACACCTACTCTTTTAATTGCTGGGGAAGCCTGTCCTTCATCACACAGCTCATGTCGGCTTTTGACTGTGAAATCTTAAAGTGGACCAAAACTCACGGTGAATCTATAAAATTCCGGGGTCGATCGATTCCCTCCCCCCCGGGGCATCCAGAATTGGAATGCCTCGCTGTGTGAAACCCCCTAAGTCGCCCCATACTCTTACCTTGTCCAACCACACATGTGCCTGGGGCAAGAACCAAAACCCAGGACAGTCAGTCAAAATCCTGGGTTTTGTTCCACTTGGAGTGAGAAGGATCAAGCTCTGGTTGATGGTTGAAGTACAAACTCTAGGAAGGAAACCTATGTCACTCACCTATGCAGCATCGCCTCCCAGTACTTACCCCCCTTCTTGTGTCTTGTTTGCAGATTGCTGACTATAAGAGATGACTGTGGTTCTGTCCATGAACAGATTCTACAGCCCCATCAGCTCCGAGAGCGCTACTGACATCGCAGACTACCGGAGCGTCTGGGAGCCCGCCAGCGCCCAGGACCACGCAGGCAGCTCGCCCGCCGCTCTCCATGCCCAGCACCAGGAGTACAGACTATGTGACTCTCCTGCAGGTACCTGTCTGTTGTGCTTATAGAATGGAATGGAAACCTCACCCAAGAGGGATATGGAGGAGGGGGGCTTCCAGGGCTTTAGATGTCCACTGCAGTGTCCCTGCCCCGGAACTAGCATGCTGCCAATCATGCAAGAGAATTCTGAGCTCCCGATGTGAGGCAATGGCTGCTTCAATTTGGCTGTGATAGGTTGGATAAAAAGATTTAAAGTGGACCTAAGGTCAAAAATAACTTTAACCCATCCCTTCAACTTGGAATGCCTCTGGTTAAAACAGACCAAAACCCTATGCATCTGACCCTGGAGTTTAAAAGACTTGGGTTTGGGATGCCCCGCTCTGTGAAACCCGTGAGATTGGCTGTATCCTTACCCTAAAGTGAATAAAAACCTGCAATGGGTCTCAAACTCCCCAGGACCAGTCGATTCTCTATCCCTGGGGCATCCCAATTCAATGGAGTCTGGGGTGGATGGGGCAGAGCTGGGGGGGGGGGCTTGTACTCCCCACCTGGCACTGAAAAGCCAACCCTTGACAGGTCAGCAATCACTGGATGCCCTGGAAGGTTGTAGGTCCCCATTAATGCCTCCATCACTACAGATGAGAGAAAAAATCATTGGTGATGAGCAGGGCCGCACGCAGCTATATCATTAAAGTGGCGCTTTCCTAAAATAGAAAGTATTTACATAGCATCCAATTTTAAAAATAGATTTACCCATCACTACTTGCAGTGGGTGGAGCCATGCAAATCATCTCTTTATGTCCCCTGGCCACCCATGGCATTCAGATAGTGTGCAGTGCCAAGAAGTGGGCATGGCCACTTCCTAAAATGAAGCACCTGCCTGCTGACCCAGGCGCCATTGGCCACACTGTCACACTCTCCAGCCGTGGTTGGTGCCATGGACTCCCCTATAGAGTACAAAATAGAGACACACTTATCACTTACAATACATTTATCTACGTGGTAAGCCGGCACAGAAGAATAATCCGAGGAGGTGTGTTGAATTGGCGAGCCTGCCAGGTTTTAGTAAATACTGGAACGGGTCACTCACCATGTACTAAAGACCTTCCAGCCAAAGGACAACACAAAAAGTATACTCACCAGTGCGCCCCCCCCCCCCCCAGCTTCATCCAGGTCCTGTGCCCAGAAACATCAGTTTTTGAGCCCTGCCCCCCACACACTATCTTGGCGTGCTACTGCCAGCTCCTCCTGTTATTGTGAATGGAGTTGTGCCAGGTCCAGTCAGTGTGTCTGATGTGGAGGGTGGGGTGGGGTGAGGTCCGCTAATTTGCCTTTTAGCAGTGGAAAGGCACCCAAAAAATACCGGGGTGTGTGGTTCTCAGAAATGACAAGCACTGGATCTGGATGGAGCAGCTGTGGGGGAGAAAAGGTGAGTATTAATTTTTTTTGCTTTAGCCTGGACAGTCCCTTTAATAAATAACCCCCTCAGGCAGGGATCACTAAGTGAATTAAGAAAGAGATGGTTTGGTAAAGTGGACCAAAACCCAGGATAGTCAATAGTTTTGACTATCCTGGATTTTGGTCCTCTCCCCGGGGGCACCCCGATCGGGGGTTCCCCGCTGTGTGAAACCCCCAGGACGCAGAGCCCAGCTCACCTTATCCTGGTCCCACGGTCTCTGATTGCCACATCCTCCGTCTCCCTCTAACAGGGAGCGTGCCCACATCGGCCATTAACAAATGCCTAGCACGGGTACGCTCCCTGTTAGAGGGAAGCGGAGGATGCAGCCGTCAGCTGCTCTTAGATGCCGCCATGGGACCGGGAAGAGGTGAGCTGGTCTCAGCGTCCTGGGGGGTTTCACAGCGGGATGCAGTGTCAAAATCCTGGGTTTTGGTCCACTTTAAAGTGGAACAAAACTGCCCAGGCACCATCAGACTCTAGGGCCAGCTGACTGCCTGCCCACTGGATTTGGTATGCCCTGATATGTGAAACCTATGGGGTTACTTACCTCCCCAGCGACCCCAGGGTGTGCGGGCTGCCATTAGAATCTATCCAGCTGCTCCTCACACCTGTGCCAGGCCTGTCTGAATGGCTGGAGCGGGTACACACAGCCAGCCTGCCATTCAGCTCTCCTAGCTGGTCATTAATATGCTGATCGGAAGAGAGCATGTGCCGTGGGATCTCCAAATGGGTCCTGGGGGTTTCACACATCTGGATGCTGTGGACAAAACTCGGGATAGGCAAAATCCCGGGTTTTGCGCCACTTTAGAGTGGTCCACCCACCCACCTGGGGTTTGCGGATGCCCTCCTGCACCTATCAACATGGCAACCA